>JAGSMP010000070.1:6809701-8046902 GCA_029286625.1 Parnassius orleans | reverse complement strand
GGCTATATTTATATGCCTATGTTCAGCAGTAGACTTTTATAGGCTGTAATGCATGAATGGATAAATATACAAGTTACTACGTTGCTACTACGTTCATAAGTTTGGTCTGTTTTGGATTCCTTGGCGTTAGTTTCTGTTACCAATATTTGTTTTATAGGAGCACTAGCTTTTGCCCACGCGTTCGCGTTGTATTTGCCCTGGAAAGAAAGATATCTTAGGCATCATGTTGCTAGGGTTGCGACAAAATCCTTTGCCATATATATCCTTTTCCCTGCTTGTCCTATTTTATGACATAATATATTATAGCTTACCTCTTAGCCATATTTCAATTAAATCCATTTAGCTCCTTATTCGTGATTGAGCGTATATCTCAAACATTCACAT
This sequence comes from Parnassius orleans, assembly GCA_029286625.1. NCBI lineage: Eukaryota > Metazoa > Arthropoda > Insecta > Lepidoptera > Papilionidae > Parnassius > Parnassius orleans. The sequence continues at coordinate 8,046,518 of JAGSMP010000070.1, read as the reverse complement.
ATAATATACAAAATATCTGTAGGATTTATTATAAATGGCTGTTCCATTTAAATTTTTCATCTGTTACTTTTTTACCACGTTCAACCGAAGCTTTTTATTTTTTAGTTAGTATCAGGAAGAGGCTGCTGCGCATTTCTTGGTTTGTTTCCCTCTGTCGCATCTTTCGACACCAATGGGCCGATATGGGGTAGTGGATATTTTTACACTACACGGTATTATATTCCCTAATAGACAGCAATTGTTATAGATTATCCGGTATTGTAGTTAGGTCTTCGTGTTGGTCATAAACTTTTTACTACAATTTAAATTAGTTTTAAAAAGATATGATCATTACAAGCAGATTTTTTATTGCCTAGAGAATAAACTTAAAAGCCATTTTATTTGCATATTTTGGTTAACGCTTTACTAATTTATCTGCTCAACACCAGACTGTCCGACATAACAACATTGAATTTTTTAATTTCGTATGTGAAAGTCGCAACACAATGGAAATTATTATATTAAAAATAAATAACGTAGCTTGGACTAAATCTAGTAAACGTTTGCATACCAACCTACTTTTTCGCTTCCCAGGTAAGAAAACGACTTGAATTCGCTTGGCTTTTCGCATTTTAAGTTTTGTTCAGTTGTTAGCTTTGTAATGCATTTTTAAAACAACTCATGAGGTTAACGATTCTTTTAAAGCACATGCAGAAATTGCACATGCATTCATTAATTTTTATTCATTACAGCCTATCAAAAGTCTACTACTGAACATAGGACTCCTCCATATACTGCCTCATAGGGAGGATATTTGCCATAGTTGTCACGCTCGGTTGCACCACAGTTTTTATTATTATTTTGAGTTATTATCAAGAAGATCCGTCCAACTACAGGCCTATCGCTATCACCTCCTTGTTCTCCAAAGTAATGGAAACTGTTATTAACTGCCAGCTCATGCGGTACCTTGAGGATCACCAGCTGATTAGTGACCGCCAGTACGGTTTCTGTCGAGATCGCTCAGCTGATGATCTTCTAGGTTATCTAAGTCATAGATGGGTGGAGGCAGTGGAGTCCAAGGGGGAGGCGTTGGCCGTTAGTTTGGACGTAGCGAAAGCCTTTAATCGGATTTGGCACAAAGCGCTTCTTTCGAAGCTCCCTTCCTACGGGCTTCCCGAGAAATTGTGCAATTGGATCACCAGTTTTATTGCAGATCGGAGCATCAAGGTCGTAGTAGACGTTGCATACTCCGATTACAAGCTAATTAACGCTGGTGTTCCATAAGGCTGCGTGCTATCACCAACGCTGTTTCTTCTGCATATCAATGATATGTTGCAAACCGGTAACATTCATTGCTATGTAGACGACAGCACTGGTTATGCTTTATACACCGGCCGTGCCAATATTTCTCGGGAAAACGTCGTCGAGTACCGGAACAAACTTGTGTCTGAAGTCGAGACTTTGTTGAACAAAGTCTCAGACTGGGGGCGACTAAATTTAGCCCAGTTCAATCCCCAGAAGACACAAGTTTGCGCGTTTACCGCTAAAAAGGACCCCTTTGTCGTATCTCCTCCGTTTCAAGACACTCCCCTTGTTGCCTCAGCCAGTATCGGAATCCTCGGTGTCGACATATCGAGTGATGTGCAGTTTTGTGGTCACTTGGAAGAGAAGGCCAAATTGGCCTCTAAAAGCTTGGCGTGCTCAGCAGAGCGGGACAGTATTTCATGCCGGCACACCGCTTGCAACTTTACAAGGCGCAGGTTCGGCCCCACATGGAATACTGTTCCCATCTCTAGCCAAGGCTCCCCAGTGCCAGCTCCTTCCACTTGACCGCATCCAGCGCAGAGCGGCTCGAATCGTCGACGAACGAGTTCTTTCCGATCGGCTGGACTCACTGGCACTGCGTAGAGATGTTGCATCTCTTTGCGTATTTTATCGCATCTATCACGGGGAGTGCTCTGAGGAATTGTTCGGACTAATTACAGCCGCTCAATTGCACCATCGCATATCGCGACAGAACTTCGAGATTCATACCATCTGGATGATTGGCGGTCCACCACTGTGCGATTAGAAGAAGTTTTCTTCCTCGCACAACTTCCTTGTGGAATCGATTACCACCAACGATTTTTCCGGACCAATACGACTTAGGGACCTTCAAGAAAAGAGCCTACTCCTTCTTAAAAGGCCGGCAACGCATCTGCAATTCCTCTGGTGTTGCAGTTGTTCATGGGCGGCGGTAGTCTACTTACCATCAGGTGAGCCGCATGCTCGTTTGCCCCCTCTCTGTTCATTTCCCTCTGTCACCTCTTAGTCATAACCCACGAAATAATATGGGGTAGCGGATTCTCTTACGCTGTCGTCACGGCAAATGCTGAATATACCATTTCAAAATACAGTGCTAGTTTTATTTAATATTAATGGAATCATTTTTGTATGAAGTTACATTTTAATATTTTATTGATTTTGGAAATGGATATGGATAACTGCCATAGTTGCTTTACTTGTCAGTCGGGTTGATAACAGCAGCTTTTTCAAGATTTTGAGTTATTATCAGGAAATTGCTGCTGCCCATCTTCGGTTTCAGTTCCCTCTGAGACAACGACTCGAAAACGGCTCGAACGATTTTAATGAAATTTTTTGTGTGTGTTTGAGTCACTGGATGGTTTAGATTCACAATTGGACCCGGTAGTAGGCGCTGTTGTCGTGATCCAGAAATCACCCGTGCGAAGCCGGGGCGGATCGCTAGTAAAAATATTTTTTATTTGTATGTACGAGCGGATAATATAAATGTCAGTAAAGATATTTTAATATGCTTTCCATTGGAGGTCGTGCTTGAAAATATTCTTAAATGTATTTACCAGTAGTCAGCGGTAATGCGATCAAGGCATAACCATTCTGTGTTGTTATTAAGAGGTAGACAAACTAAAAGAAAAATATAATTCAATGTATAATTTTATTTTAAAATATGAACCTCTTGGAATAATTTAACTTTTTTATGCACAATGGTGAAGAAACACGTATTAAGAAAACCTGCACGTCTGAGAAATTAAAAATATTTCGAGGCCAACAAATCACATTATATAATATGAGCCGTGGTTACTCAGTGGAACAGCGCCCGAAGTAAATTTCACAGCACGAGAGGAATCCGGGTTCGATTCCTACCAGCACCAATGAAATTGATAATTTCAATTTTAAGATGCTGACTACGTGTTCGGCGTGAAGAAAAACATCGTGAGGAAACCTGCATGTCTCAGAATTTAAAAAAAACATTCCGAAGTCATGTTAAGTCCATCAAAACACATTGGAGCAGCTCGGCGGACATTCCATTGCCGTAAAACCCTTTCAGAAATGAGAGAATATATAGGCTGTACTTTAAGCATTTTGTACACAACTGACAAACGAACATATAGTCCACCTGTTGGTGAGTGGATGCTGTGGCTCACAGACACCTCTACTGTTAATTAAGAATCAAAATGTAAATGCGTTGTCTCCCCTAAGGGGTAGTACGAAATGCCTTGGTTTTAGTAAAATTGTTCGTGGTAGGGCCACGCTACAGTTATATTATTATGGTTGTAGCACGAATGGGTCGGCTCGATCGGGGTAGGACCACGCTCTCACAGAATATCAGCGTAAAATAGCAGTTTGATGCTGCTGTGTTTCTCTATGGTGAGTGTAGAGAACGGGAAACCCTTTTTACTGAAAAGGGCATTCCATCTCAGTTCTCAGGGGTGAAAACGCATCTGCATTTTGATTCTTAATTAAGGATAAATGTAGATGTCTATCGGCCACAGCATCTACTTACCATCAGGTGGACTGTGTGCTCGTTTGTCACCCTTATTCTATAAAAAAAAACAGTCCCCGGTCCTCGTCAATCACTTCACTAAACATAGCAACATTATGCTGGTATTTTGTGAGAGATGTTCGAGATGCATAAAGTCGAAGGATGCAGGTGGTTTAGGACCATGCTATGTGGCATTCCTTGGTGAAGGCCTATGTTCAGCAGTGATGTTGTAATGGGATATAATGATGATGATGGTAATGATTTTGTGGGAGCAAGGTTTTTCCCCGTTCGGGCAGACTAATTCGTGCTGCGACCATAATGTAGCTGCAACGTGGCTCTACCGACTGAAAAATTGTCGAAGAGTCTTCCCTGCTTGTTTGTCAACCTAATATAAAAACAAAACAATATCTACACTTTTAACAATTAAATTCAAATGAAGCCTCATTTATGTTTTTTTTACTTTTCAGGTAAAAAGCGAAAATGTACCTGGCGGATATAGAATGTTCATTTACTTAATGAATATAGGTGTTGCGTAAGTTTTTAATGATTTGGAAACAGAGAAAATTATGCCATATCGATAATGCTTGATTTTTGTGCGTGAAATCGGTTCATTGAATTCGAAATGATATGCGTAATTTAATCAATCAGCTTTAGTAAGCGTCATGTTGTACCTGTTGCCAGATATTTTTAACTGATGTAATATTAAAGTATTTATTTCTTACCAATATTGTTTAGTAATTTGTATTTTATTTTAATTTATGATTATAGATTATCTTATATATATATATATATATATATATATATATATATATATATATATTTGTGCAATATAGTTATGCTTTGTTATGCTGTTCCATGGATGTCGTAAAAACGACTGGGGAAAACACACCAGGCGATAGGCTGCACTATGATAAACTAAAAAATTATATGATAACTAGAAAATAAAAACTGCGGTTAATAGGTGCCACGCTTGGTAGGAGGGATGCTGCCAAGCGTGGCACTTATTATAGCATATCCCGAGGCATCGATATTATGAGGCAATCTATGGGGAAGCTTATGTTCAGCAGTGGACTTTGAAAGAATACACGGTCACCATACGACAATATTCGTATTTCATTACTGAAAGTTACCTTTAATGTGGTAGAATCACGATGCAAAGTATTATGACTGCAGCAAAAACGTGACGGCTCGACCGGGGAAGGATCACCCTTGACCGGAATACCCGATAGAAACAGTATTTGCTACTATGTTTCGTATGATGGTGATAACACCGAAAGACCCATTTTACTGGTAATTAAGTATTCCATCTTAATCCTCAGGGGTGACAACATCTTAATAATTAATCGAGGATAGATTTAGGGCCACAGGGTTAGCAACCGCAGTCTTTTATTTTTGTCGTTATTAGGAAGACGCTGCTGCACATCTCCTGATTTGTTTACCTCTGTCACCTCTTACGACACCCACGGGATGATATAGGATAGTGGATATTCTACCACTACACGGTAAACCTACACGTAAAACTTGTCACGTTTACTGCTATAAAAATACCTAATAATGAAATTATCAGACTATAATATAGTCTTACTTCTTGACTGCAATTTAAATTAAAAACTACTGTGCAAAATTAAAAATAGGTATGGTTTTTTTAATTTCTTGCCCGTGAAAGAAAAGCCCGCCGAAAGAAAATCAAACTCAGCGTAAGCTAAAAAGGTAAACACAGATAACGGTTATATATTTTGTTCGTGTATTTAATGATTGTAGTATAATACTCGGTACAGTCTGACACGAAATTCGAGATGACCTTTACTTAACTTTGCTATATAATTAGTTATACGAATATAAGCGTTCGCTCCGCAGTAGATTTCCCCCGGTTTGTCGGTCTCCTACTTACAACGCCTGAACTGGGTCAGATAGGTAATCCGATTGCGTTGAATGAATATTAATATTATACTGTGAGCTTTATGAGTCCACACATTATAATTTTTATCGCTTAGGTAGTTCTAGTTAAAAAATTAGCATTTCACATTATACATTGTTTATTTACTTTGCTTTGACTTCTCGTTTTTTTATCAAACATTTTTGATTAAGACTTATTATAATTCTTAACCGATGGATTAAACCATCAGGACAGCCTACTTGTTTGTCATCCTTCCTTCCATTTAAAAAAAAAACTGTAAAATCAGAGAATTAAAGTCGAGTTTGTTAATTGTTCGATACTTTGTCTTAACAGCGATTTCAGAAGCTATTTTTGAAAATTCTTTTATTCTTTTTAGTTTTTGAAGTCGGTTTTGACTTTTTATTTAAAGTTTAATTTTAACCCTTTTGACTGTAGATATTAAGAATTCTTAGTCTTCCTTAGGAAGGAATAGCACAGTTCAAGGTAACAACTAGAATGTATTCTAAATTGTTACATTAAAAACATCTGCCTTCTATTTTTTCAAATTTAGACGACCCCAGAAGTATTACTTATTTAACTTAATTAACTAAAAATCGGTGTAGCCGTTTCCGAGAAATCGGTGAACATACGTAAAAAATCTTACGCGACGAATACGGCCACCTAATACAGAGGTTTTACCTAATTCTTTTTTGAATTATAACAAAAAGTAGGTATATATTTAAAATTTTACTCAACCCTAAGTTAGTTACGGAGATGTTTTGTTAAATATATTCTTACTTCATTTATTTCTAATAAATATTTTACTGATAGATTTTGGTTGTTTTGGCTGGAGTCAATATTTGTGCTAAAAACAAATTGTTAGTTAATGTCAGGGGATAAGCGCTCGCCGTAAATTTCATTGTACGTGAGCAAACTGAGTTCAATCCCCAACGCAAGTAATGGAATTTATTATTAAATGCAATTTTAAATACTGATTTATGACATTAACGACTTTAAACGAATACATCCTGAGGAAACGTGCATGTCCTAGAAATTTATTAATTATTGTTTCGAGGACACCAGTTGTAGGGCGTATGTCGGCTATTACTTTACTGTACTGTGACTGAGTTTCTGGCAGTACCATAATATAGACAGCGCAGTTAACATTTGTGCAATGACGCTCGGAATTCGGGTCCCTGGTCGAAATATACAATAATATACTATTTGTACAAAATGTTTTTTTTTCTTTAACTAAAGTCACAAACGGACTTACAGTTAATCTGATGGTTCATGGCTAATGCAGTCCACCTGCATCCGACTTCAAACAAAAAACTACAGATGCGCTGTCATCTCTGAGGATTAAGATGGATTGCCTCACAGCCTGTAATTATACCGGCTCTCTATACCCTTCAGAGCGGAACCCAGCAGTGTAAGCACTGCTATTTGGCGGCAGAAATATGTAAGAGGGTGGTACGTACCTACCATCATGGATTTCTAGGCAGAAAAGGAGTCCATCACCTAGTAAACGATATCGATATAATATTCATTTATGATAATACGTCGGTGTATTGGAACACAATGAATTTGCGTCAATGGAAGCGAATCGATATTAATTAGTCTTACGAACAATGCATTGCATTGCATCTTGGAGCCTTACAATTAGACCTCCCACGCTCGCGAGTTGATTGCTAACAACGTTGGCCTTGTTCTGAAATGAACTGTTGACTGTTGAAGCTTTGACTGCTAGGCTAGGCTAATAAAGTGCTTTTAGAGTTGATTTGGAATATATCATCCATTAATTGTAGTAATGCAATGTAAATATTATACGTCTATCGTGAATTATTCGTGGATTGTCAATGTTTTCAATATTGTGCTGATGTCCTTTTTTAGTGCTTAAATAATCTACTTAATAACAATAAACTAATGCCATTTTTATTAATAAACTGAAGACCAACCCCCGCTTCGCCAGGATCTATTAATGTGGTGTTATTTAGATTTAAGATAATCATTAAAAAACATTTGTTTTATCAGTTTTTCAATTTCTCAATAAAATCTCCAAATTTTTCTGATAAAATATAGGCTAGATCACTCCTGGTATTATCCTCTATGTGTTTCATTACAATCGGTTTAGCCATTTCGAAGATTAGCCCAGACAGACAGACAGACAGACAAAAAATTGATTATCATGTTTTAATAGCATTGAAATACCCTCTGTTCAATGAAAGTCAGGTATTTCGATATTACAGACACTTAAATTTTATTTATATGTATAAAAATAAGTGGACATGATATGGAATAGTGAAAATCTATTTGGAAGACCTACGTTGATAATCTCATACTGTATATATACAAGCTACGTGCATGATAATTCACATTCAATTGACTTAATATGAATACTGTTTTGTATACGAGTATAATATATCAATGTTATGGGAGATTTACAAAACTACGTCGTAATTCCCAATTGTTTTTGGGAATGGGCCAGTGTTTTTGAGACAGTTTGACCAGTTTGACCTACACCTATTTACGCCCACGCAACTTGAGAAGAGCGGTCGTAGGAGGTAAAACATTATTTCTGGAAATCAAAGAACGCGTTCTTGTTATGTTTGATTTGAGTAATTATGGTTGGGTCTGTTTGCGTTAATGAAGGTTGCGGTTTGCGTCATTAGTGCTGTTTTTACTAGAAGTTGTCGCTTGATAATTTCTTAATGTAGAAATTGAGTGATGAAAGCACAACAAGGTAAGGCTTTCGGCGTTGTAAACAAACTTACGCTTGTGTATAGCAATAGCCAAATATTTTCCGAACGTGCCACAATGCTCTCCACCAAAGCCAAAGTCTTGTAGGCGATGCTGAGCGAAGATTCGGCTTGGACGACCCTAGCCACCTTCTGTTTATCCGTAATAGTTTACAAGGAGGCTGCTGAGCAGGATCGGGAGAAGACAGATTCCACAGAACACCTATGTAAAATAGCATCCTTATTATACTCGTTTTGTCACCCTTATTCCATAAAAAGAAAAACAAAGATAATGAAGATGCGATTCGAAAAATAATTAGATGTTGAGCCTGACTGGAGCGAGTATTGGGTATATTTGGTACATTGGAATCCCTGTCGTAAGTAGTGCTATTACGGTCGTGGATAAGGATGATCCCTTATGTATTAAAGTCTTTTACTATCATACGAAGTAACACCGGCTGGTAAGCTGTGTAGTTTTCCAATATAAGATACAAGGCAACGTAGTATATTAAAGATCTATTCTATGGCCATAGAAGCCCTAGTTGGCCCACATTTATTATTCAAGGAGTCACCCGTAAAATTAGGGATATTTTACGTTTCCGCTGCATGTCCCGAGCGGTAAATAAAAAAGAATTACCTTGTGTTGTACGTATCACACTCGAGACGCCGTTCTCTCCTTTTGTGAATGTGACTGTTCAACCACGAATCTATTTATATTGTCAATGGACAAAACCTGATACAAATATTGATGAGTAATTTTCAGACACTTTTTGTTGGTAACGAGGCAGTTCACCTTAGTTCTTTGGGGTGGCAATGCATCTGCATTTTGATTCTTAATCGAGGATAGATGAGGCCATATCATCCTCTTACCACCATGTAGACTGAGTGTTCGTTTGTCACCCTTAATTCTTTTAATTTCTGCCTAGAATTAGGTGTGAATTTATTTCTGTCGCCTAACAGGAGTGCATTCACTGATATGCTATTGTCTTAAGGGTAGAGAGCCGGTATAAATTAGTGTGTTTTGTGAGGCATTTCATCTTAGTCTTGAGGCTGATTTGTGACCTTTTTTATTACCCGACTGCCAAGGAAGGGTTATGTTTTTTTCGCGCGTATCTTGTATGTTTGTAAATTTCTTTATTACCTCGTATCTTCCAAACGGCTGGATGGATTTCAACAATTAAGGTATCGTTTTATTCGCCTTAAAAACCCAAGTGTTCGTAGATCTGTTTGAAAAAAATAAACAAAATGGCGGATTTTTGGCCCAAAATAGTAATACGTTATTAAAAAAATTAACCAAACCTATCCAGTAGGGTATTGAAATAAAGGAAGTTAAAAGGGGATTACAAAAATATATATCAGTTATGTTTTAATTTAATTAGGAATAATAAATTTATTTAAAAGTTTTTGATAGCATAAAAATGGGCCATGTTTGTGTCGGACCTCGTGTTGTCATATGAAATTTAGTTCATAAGAGTGTATCGGGACACTAAAAGTGTAAAATAAAATAAATAATTAAAAAAAAAAAAACCCGACTGCAAAAAAGACAATTTAAAAGTAATGCACTAAAAAGACCGAAACAAGATTGAGAATAGAAAACAAAATTAAAATAAATTTTTAAATTGTCTTTCTTGCAGTCGGGTTTTTGATTTTTTAAATTATTATTTCAATATGTTTGCTGGTGTCACCCTTAAATTATAAATTAAGATTGTAATTTTTTCTGAGAGTGACGTCAGGTGTACTTATTGTTTTACTATACTTTAAGTGCAAAGTATTTAAAAAAAATATCAGCCCATAAAATTCCACTGCTGGAGATGGGACCTGCTGTACCTAAAATTCTTTATCTTAGGTTGTAGCCATTTGCAATAGTTGCAACACTTCGTAGGCGGATTGGAGCTGTATTAGACGTTTCGCACCTTTGTCGTCGCCCGTCGCTAGTCAGGGTATTTTATGTTTGACGTAAAGGAGATGGTTATACTACCATCTATCCGAAGCCATAAGATTTTATGGCATATCCCTATTGCCTACTAGCATATCCCCCATAACCCTAGTAGGATATACCCACGGGACGAAATAGGCCCATGGATCCTCTTACGCTGCCAGCACAAGGCTATTACACACCGGTAATTATTTGAACACAAAGCTGTGGTAATTGTAGCCCCGGGCGCTTGCCTTTAAATTACACTGTTCGCCAGTGAACCGTGTACGATTCCCCATGTCCGTGCAACTTTTGACATTTTAAGCGCACGTGGTGAATTCACAGTGGTAAAGGGAAATCTCACTATGCAACCTGCAATAAAATCTATAAAAGAAAATTTCGGAAACCCGTCCTGAAAAAATATTTTTACGATTACGTTTTTCGGATTTTTTCCCTTACCTTGGTTTTTGTCAAATTTCATGATTCTATATAAACGTGATGTAACTCTATAGGTTTTGATGAATTAGTTTGCGAGTACCAAAACAATTTTATGTGATATAACTACAAATATAAATTTTTGGATGTTTGCCTTTACTTGTGCTGAATCCTTGCTTCTTGCTAAATTTAATGATTCTAGGTCAGCGGGAAGTACCTTTAAGTTTGATGAGTTCGGTTGCGAGTATCAAAATGTGTGCCATAAATGGCCCTATCTTTTAATTGCGGTGACTTAGAAGCTTGAATTTTATACACCTTCATAGACTTTAGAATTTGATTTAAATTTCTACTCGATACGTCCACTCGTACTTGAGAAAAAGTGTCAAGATGTAATTGCATTTTCACCCATGAGGATGTGGCTATAAAATAGTGGTCAGAGGATTTGGATACTGGAATTGACTCAGTCCTCAGGGGTAACAACGCATCTATATTTTGATTCTCATCAAGAAGAGACGTAGATGTCTATGGGCCACAGCATCCACTTACCATTAGGTGGACTATATACTCGTTTGTTACCCTTATTCCATTAAAAATAACTATTCCTATTCACTCAGTATCGTACGCCCTGTCCCTCATAATCTGAGTCTTACCCCTATTCATTAGCTCATCGGCAGCGACATCTTCTGCGTCAGTTTCGGTGCTCAAACCAATTTTTCAGTTTCACTTTTTTATATCTAAAAGAGAATTGTATCCCAGTATTCTACGTCACTGAGTGCACGGGGCTATGTACATCTGGCGGTGCTGATATGGTCAATAGTAAAATAAGGCAACTTTGCAAGAACGGTTTAAAAGTGAGTGACAAATACTTATATAGATATATAAAACGCTAAAGTAGTTAGATCCCTGCACTGAACGCACAGATCCATACTTACATCACCAGTAGTAAAGTATATTGTAGCACTTCCTTTTATATCCTGTTCTGTTGCTATTGCAGCTTTTAGTGGATTCCCTTGTAGCCATTGAATAGATAATAAAAAGAAGATATACAGATTTCAAATAATGCTTTGCAGATAATACTGTTATATTTATCACCCTCTATTAACTACGCTACACTTCACAAACGAATATTGTTCTAGTTAAATTTCAACAATAATTTTAATATTTGATTAATTTAGTAAGGTTTAATAATTATTAAAGTTTTATAAGCTTTCTTTTTTTGTTTAAAACGTAAACTCCACACTTGGATTTTCTTCTGTATCGTGGGGTCAGTTTACATACAAAAATTTCACAAGGACAAACATCCAGGCCTGGAACAATTATTTGTAGTCCATACAAATACTTGTTGCGTACGGGATTCGAACCCGCGCCTCTTAGCGCCGCAACTCACATTACGATTAATTGAAAAATCAATTAAATTATTGTTCTTGGTTTTTGATTATTGTGCGTAACAATAGCAATTATTATTTTAACTACTAACGTTATTAACTTACAGAGCTTGTGTATAAAACACATCCTTCACTTTTTTTGTCGGTTGTCGGGCTCTAGACGTCCGCATTTTTCTGTGTAAGCCAACTTATAGCCAATATTACTTAACTTCTGAGCAATATGTCAGCTGAAAGACCTAGTTTTAAGATTGATTTTATCCACATGTGTAATTTCGTTTAAAAATGTAGGCCTGTGATTTCATTTTATCGATACAGGCTCTTCGTAGTTGCGTACATCAAAAGGTTAAAACGGAACCCTTATAGGATCACTTTGATGTCTGCCAGTCTATTCGCCTGTCAAGACACTTTTTCTCAGGAACGGGTATCAAGTTGTAATTAATACTAAGGTCTATTGTAGACCACTTTGGAGGTGTAAAAAAAGAACACATAAAAATAACACATATTTAGATACTTGCAAATTTATTCATTAAAACCTTACAGGTTACTTCCCGTTAACGTCAAATTTGGCAAGAAGCAAGATCTCACAGAACAAGTTAAGGGAAAAAATCCCAAAATTGTTAATTTATAGAAACATATCATAATTTTTTTTTACTGTTACAAACTTACATTTGCAGCTGCAGGAGTATATTTTTTGTACTGCAAAGTTAAGCTGGTCCTTCGATCCGACTTACCTTTTCGTCTGAGTAAAGTTCGGTGCTTACTGCTTAACTTACTAATAAATTCCCGGGATAGTTTATGGATAGGCTATGTACACATACATTATTAAATTTATATGGCATCCTCAAGGCACTGTCTACTCGTGCATGTCCGGGTTTTTTAAGATAAGAAGAAATTTTATTACAACTCTTTTATTTGGTGTTTAAAGGAAATATTTGTTTATTGTGCATGTGATAAATTTTATTATCTATTAATTTTACATTAAACTTGTAAAGTTTGTTTACAATTTTGTATAAATGAGTTAATATTATTATTTATACACATTACCGTTACAACCTATTAAAGTCCACTTCTGAACATAAGCCTCCCCCATAGATTGCCCCATAGGGGGATATTTACCATAATTGCCACGCTTGGTAAGTGGGTTGGCAACCTCAGTTTTTTTTTTGGTCGCATTAGGAAGACGATTTGTTTCCCTCTGTCGCCTCTTACGACACCCACGGGATGATATACAATAGTGGATATTCTTACACCACATGGTTCGAAAAAAAAAATTGGAAACATAATATTAAACGTTATCATTCATTCGTCCATAAATTGAAAATAACGTTATTATTTATCCATTACATCCTATCAAGAGTTCTCTGCTCAACAAAGACTTCCCTTTGCCTTATAGGGTGTATTTTGCCATAGTTGCCACGCTTGGCTGGGGAGTTTGTAACCGCAGTTTTTTAGTATTTTCAGTCATCGCTTTTACGTGCTTTCTGAGGCACGGGGGTGAAATACCACCAACTTCCTGACTCCAGACTGCTACTGAGAAGTTTTTGACATAAAACCTAATAACTGGCCCGACCCGGGCTTCGAACAAAAGACCATTATATGATCAGTAGTCACGGTTATATCCACTGGCATAAGCTGAGACAACCAATGTGTCAATTAGCCCTCATATTACGTACCATACATAATCACATAGTTCAAAAATAATGTGATGTCTGTACTTAGCAGACGGACATAAGTGAACTGTTTTAGATTATTCTTTGAAAGGCAAGTCCCATCAGTTGGTATAAGATTGATTATAAACATGTGCTTGTGCAAATATAATATCTCAAACCGTTCATTGTAAGGTCATTTACGTTCACCTATCGACCGTATAACTCCGCATTTCTTTGGGTGCGGCGTTGTTTTACGTATAATCAATATTACTTAACATCAGAACCATTTGTTGGCTAAGCTATACCGTAAAAGTTTATTTTATTTAGGAGTGTGTGTTTTATATAAGGAAGAGGAGAGAGAGAGAGAGAGGGTGAGTTATTTTTTTAGTAAAATTCCTTTGTTATTTTGTTATTAGATGTAATCCGTCAAAATATTGGTGTCTAAAAATTCTTGTCGAACATAATAGAACTTTTGAATAAAACTTATTTTACGGATTTTGTCGTGTTTAATTTGGTCCCCCGGGACACGGGTGCTGTAAAGCACCCGAAATGTCTGGAATGAAAACAATTCAAGTTAATTGCAATAAAATCCGTAAAATTTGTTTTATTCAATGTGTAGCATTCGTGTATATATAAGAAATCATTATGAAAAACTGTTGTTGGAATTTAGTCAGCACTTAAACTCTTTATCTCAATGTATCCTGCGAATATGAACAACGGAATTTATATTTTTACGTACATTTATCTAATTTTGTCATTTTGTTTTTGGCAAATAACCTGACATTTGGCGTCAGAGTTATCTTAGAATATACTGGCGTAGTATATTCTAAGTCTATGGAGTTATCTTTTTTTAGTCATGACTCATGGCTCGTGTTACGTTTAAAGTTAGCGCTTTTATCTTTTTCCTAACTTCAATTGTAAAAAATTTACATCGTTATTATCAATATCACCATCATTACAGCCACCGTGTATATATCTATAAATTTGTAAAATGATATGTATAATATATATTTTATATGTTAACATACCTTATATGTATAGATTTCATATATTATATGTACTATATCACAGTAAGTCCGCCCTTGTTACCATAATAATAAAGGTGATAGCAATAGCGATTAAATAAATCATATTTCTTCACATTGGAATATCCTCTGAATCTATAAAGACTGAAACAAACAGAAGTCGTCGTTTATCTGTAACGAGTAATTGTTGTGAAGATTGATGCAAAGCTACAAGTGAGGTAGACTCTTTATGCAAGCTGACATACATTAACTCGTAGCTTTTGTGTTATCAACGTTGCACGTTTCCGTTAGAAACTTGTAGATGAAATCAAGCAGAGCAATCATTCTGCAGCTGCAATCAGTAACCGTCTAATACGTCAGAACGTTCGCAATTTCTTCGTCTTTGTTGAACTTCCAATTATATTCTAATAAATCTTTTTTTTTATTGGTACTGGTGAAGATCGATGTCAGATTACTCCCAGTAACCTGACTTTACATTGATCCTTACATTGATACTTGAAAGAAAGAAAGAAACTTCATAGAGTATATATACGGCAAGCGCTTAATTTTTAAGCTGACACGGCTAATTTACCACTGTGAGGCGGATCCTGCGCTTTGTAAAGCTGCAAGCGGTAGGCTGGCATGAAATACCCTCTCAATCAACTGAGCACACCAAACTTTTTAGAGGCCAATGTAGCGTCCTCTTCCAAGGGACTGCGGAACTGTACGTCACTTGATATGTCGATTCCGATGCTGGCTAAGGAATACATGACAAAAAGGTACTTTTTAAAGGTAAACGCTTAACCTGTGTCTTTTGAGGGTTAAAGTAGACAAAATTAAGTCTTACTTTGTTTAATAAAGTCTCGACTTCAGACACAAGTTTGTTTCGGCACTCGACGACGTATTTCCGAGAAATACAAGCTCGGCCGGTGCTGTCGTCTTCACAACAATTAATATTACTGGTTTGCAACATATCATTGATATGCATGCAGTAGAAACAAGTAGGCTTGGAGTCAGAGCGTGCGCCATCGACTGTGATCTTGATGCTTCGATCTGCGAGAAAACTGTGAGGTGATTCAATTGCATAATTTCTCAGGAAGTTCATATGAAATTAGCTTCGAAAGAAACGCTTTGTGCCAAACCCGATCGAAGGCCTTTGCTATCTCCAAACGAACCACCATGGGCTTCCCCTTGGTCTCAACTTTCTCCGCCGTCGGTAAGTCATATAGACACAAAGATTACCAGCTGAGCGACCTCGACGAAAACTATAAGCTGACACTCCTATAGGTACTTCATAAGCTGTCAGATAATATTGGACTCCATTATTTTAGAGAACAAGGTGGTGATGGCAATAGGCCTGTAGTTGGGCTGGTCTTTAAGTGGTCGCCTTTTTTTGGGGATCGGGTGCACTAAGGCTCTCTTCCATGGAATTTTGTGGTGAAAAGTGGTGTTGGCATACTGTTGATATTATTAACTACCATCAGGTGGACTGTGTGCTCGTTTGTCACCCTTATTCTACAAAAAAAGCAAGGACATCAAAAATTGCCCGTTGAATGGCGTGAATGTTTTTTCAATTTTCCCATTTAAAACGATAATTTCATAGGTAAAAACATTTTGATAAAGAGTTTCTATAATTATATCTATATTTCGGAGGCAGAGGTAGACTTGAAAACAGAAGAAATATTGTCGCAAAACAAACACAAGTACAAATAAAAAGTACAGTCAGTTTCAAAGTTCGTGCAAAGAACTTCAGCATTCAATCATTGTGAAAAGGCTAAAAAGTGTAAGTGTAATATTATCAAAGATAGGAGAATAGCTTTGGCTAGAATAAGAATCAAGGATAAACTCTTTCATATTATAACAGCGTTTCTGTAATTATATTTTATTGTTTTCGTTAAACTTCCCAGATCATGAGGCCATATCAGACATATATAAAAAAGTCCCTTCATTAACTTAATATATTTGCTTATTCGAAATAAACCTCTTCTTTTATAGAACGAACTTTGTTAGGTTAAATTCGGTTCTACTGAGAATATTTCCTTTTCGTGTTTTAGAAAATACACGGTGGTCATTATTTATATTTTGGACGTAGAGCTATTTGTAACAGAAACGATAAATTTAATTGGGCTACACTCTTTATTTAGGAAGATAAAGTGTTGCCCGTTTAAAATTTACTGCTTTAGTTACTATACGAAGGAAAATTACATTTCTACCCTGGTCTCATTAAATTAGAATTGCCTGTTTTAGACAAGTTACGGTGACAATGAGCATACATTCCAACTGACATTCAGCTGTAAATGGGACATGGCTCCAAAATACTACATTAATCATCTATGTATACTATCTAATATACCTACATAGATTTTTGTTACGCTTAACCTGGAACTGAACATGGACGAAACAAAGGTCATGCGTAACGTCTATGCCACACATATACAGGTAGTGTGTTGGGTATTGGGTACGCTCGAAGTTGATGAATATGTTTATCAAGGACAAATTGTCCGACTCGGTAACTCCAACTTCAACTCGCCTGGGCAGCGTTCGGGAGATTACGACACATCTTCTCGTCACATATACCTCAAAACTTGAAAACAAGAGTGTACAACCGGTGCGTGTTGCCAGTGGCTGACATATGGATCCAAGACGTGGTCTTTCACTGCTGGCCGTATGAAGAAGAAGCTCAAGTTCGCTCAGCGAGCAATGGAGAGGAGCTGTGCTTGGAGTTTCTCTGTGTGATAGATTTCTTAATAAGGATATCCGCAGTAGAACCATAGTAACTGACATAGCGCAACGGATGAGCCAATCTCAATCAAAATCTCAACCAGAAGTGGCAATAGGCCATATACCTCGACATCTGATGGGGAAGAAAGTTTCTCGAGTGGCAGCCTCGTAGCGATGGCGACCTGGATAGAGATGCAGGTAGTTGATGGATACAAATGGCCCAGGACCGTGCTTTGCGGCATTCCTATGTCCAGCAGTGGACTTGCGATGACACAAGTGTCATCGCAAGTCCTACTAGTATAAGATAAACAAATCATTCGGTTTTAGACGCTGCACAAACGTGGACAGTTTTTGTTACCGACACGGCACACCATCACAGAAAACCTTAGTTGCTGTGTCCGGTAGCGGCAATCGGACACAGTCGCCGGTTGCTACTTCTGGTCAAGGGTAACAATTCGTTGCTTGTTTTCCGTCAGTCCGTTGAAGAAACATTACCTTTGCTTGTTGGGTTGTTACACGCTGACGTAGACGTCGTCGCCGTAAATATTTACAGGCAAATCAACCACGTCAATGTCAGCGCCGTACAATTGTAAGGAAATTTGCTTTGTGTTGCTTGTGTCTTTAACTGACGATTTAAAGTTTCCAGTTACCTACACCGAACACTTTTTGATTGGCGGTCGGTATGTGTCAAGTGGAAGCAGCTGGACACAAAAAGTGTATGCGTCTGCGCAAGGTATGGCTGATTTCATATTGATTACATGAAAATAAAATATTCACTGGTAGCTTGTATCCCACACAAGACACAAAAGTGTCTACTTTTGCGCAGCGCCTTAATAAGCTTAAAAATTGTATACAATGACAAATGCCATCGTACACAATTTGTTTTCGCCAACAGAAAAATAACAAATATTCTTTCTGCATTCTCAACATCTACGACCCGAATTTCATCATTGTGACCCTGTTCTTAATATAAAATTTATATTTAGGACGTTGAACGTCAATTCATATAATTTTCAAGTATTATACACTTGTATCTTTTGAAAACTTAAACATGCTCTTTCACTAAGAGTGCTGCAAAAAACTTGAAACATTCAAAGTTACTCAATAGAACATTGGCATAATTTTTTAAAGTACTGGAAAACAAGTTTGAATAAATTATGGTTGTATAACATAAAATAGACATACTTTAATTTTAGAAAGCATAATTGTAAAATATACATTAAGAAATAGACGTGTTTTAATTATGATTGAATTCAGTGTATGTCAGGATCGTTAACCGACTTTATAATTTGCGGCACCAATCGACATCTCCGGAATGTAATATCGACAATATTCAAAATAGAGGTCTGCGAAGCCAGCGCTATAACAAACATTAAATTATTATTTATACTCATATTATCAATAATTCAAAATCAATTTTATAATTGAGAAAGAATTTTCAAATACCTTAATTTTCATACAGGCACACACAGGCACACGCCGTGTAGTGGCGGTTAAGAATATCCAGTACCCCATGTCTTCCCGTGGGTGTCGTTAGAGGCGACAATGGGAAACAGGCAGGAGATGGGCAGCAGCATCTTTCTGATAACAGCAATATTAAAATAAAAAAACTGCGGTTGCCAACCTGCTCGCCAAGCTTGGCAACTATGGCAAATATGATGAGAGTTACGAAGAGACGGCCACCAGTCCCCGGTGGCCCCGCTATTCCTGGCTACGGTAGCGACCATGGTAACGGCGGGGCAGGGGGTGCTAAGAATCTCCGGTGGAGGTTCGGTTGCCACCTAAGATGACTCGACCTGGCAACATACAACGCACGCACCCTGAGGACTGACGAGAAGATCCTAGAGCTGAAATAAGTAATAGACAAGTTACGCTGGCATATTATAGAATTATCCGAGATACGAAGAGAGGGGGAGGACACGGTAATCCTCGAATCCGGCAACTTGTTCTATCACCGGAAGGGCGATCATCTGTCCCAAGGAGGTGTCGGATTTATCGTCCACAAGTCTCTCGTTAACAACGTTGTAAAGATTGTGAGTGTGTCGACGAGGGTTGCGTACCTTATACTAAGAATCACCAAACGGTATTCGTTGAAGGTCATACAGGTGTACGCACCAACCTCGGCACATCCCGATGAGGAGGTGGAGGAAATGTATGAGGATATCTCTAAAGCCATGCATTCCTCCAAAACCCACTATACGGTGTTAATGGGAGACTTCAATACAAAACTAGGCACAAGAGAGAACGGTGAGCTGAATTTAGGGAAATTTGGAATAGGGCAACGGAACCCAAGGGGCCAGCAGCTGGCCGACTTCATGGAGAAAGAGGGACTCTTTATGATGAACTATTTCTACCAGAAGCGGCCCCACAGGAAGTGGACCTGGTTGAGCCCCGATGGTTCGACAAAAAATGAGATTGACTTCATTATGACGATCAGACGACAACTGTTCAGTGATGTCTCAGTGATCGCGAGGATGAAAACTGGTAGCGATCACCAAATGGTTAGAGGCACACTGAATCTAAACGTTAAGGTGAGAGGTCTCGTCTAATGAAGTCAACGCTCCGTCCCCTCGTGCTCTAATCTAAAGTCCCGAAACCTTTCAGCTCGAGTTATAAAACCGTTTTCAGTGCCTAGAAGACTGCAATGAAGTGGAAGATATAAATGATAAGCTCGTGGAAACTGTCCATGCGGTCGGAGCTAAGTCCTGCAAGAGACGCCGCAGAAGAACACAAAAACTCTCCGATCACACTCTTAATCTCATGGCTGTTAGACGGAAATGAAGCTGCAGTCTTCAACAGATTTGACAGCATACAGGCAACTGAATAGACAGATCTCCAAATGCATGCGGCGGAATTACGCAACTACAATGCAGCTTGTATTGAAGAAGCGATCGAGCGGAACCAAGGCTCCAAAGTCTTTGCCAGAGATCTGTCTGCCAGAAAGAGCCAACTGTCAAAGCTGAAGACCGAGTGTGACAGCATCGTTTCCGGGACACCTGAGATTTTGAGTGAGATTGAGAGGTTCTATGGGCAGCTGTACACGTCATCGTTGGAGCCACACGAAAGTATGAGTAACGATCCAAGAGCAAGTCTTATGCGACACTATTCCGAAGATATCCCGGACATCAGTCTGAGCGAGATTAGAATGGCTCTTCAGCACCTTAAAACGGCAAGGCCCCAGGTGAGGATGGAATTACAGCGGAGCTTCTGAAAGCGGTGGAAAACCGGTACTTGAAGTCCTTCAGAAGCTCTTTAATTCCGTCCTCCATGGTGGCACTACTCCGGAGGCGTAGAGCAGAAGTGCGGTGGTCTTTTTCTTCAAGAAAGGCGACAACGCTCTCTTGAAAAACTACAAACCGATTTCCCTTCTGAGCCGCGTCTACGTGCTGTTTTCGAGAGTCATTACGAATCATCTCGCACGCAGACTCGACGACTTCCAGCCTCCCGAACAAGTCGGTTTCCGAAGAGACTTTAGTACCATAGACCACATACACACCCTTCGGCAAATTGTACAGAAGACAGTAGAGTACAATCTGCCACTTTGCCTTGCGTATGTGGATAATGAGAAAGCCTTTGATTCCGTCGAAAATTGGGCGGTGCTACAGTCCCTTCAGCGGTGCCAAGTTGACTGTCGGTATATCGAAGTGCTGAAGTGTTTGTACAGTAGGGCTACGATGGCTATCCGAGTACAGAACCAGAGTACGAAACTTATCCAGTTGCAGAGAGGTGTAAGACAGAGTGACGTTATATCCCCGAAACTCGTCGAAAGACGTTTTCAAGCTACTGAACTGGAAAGGATACGGTATTAACGTTAATGGCGAGTACATCACTCACCTTCGACGTCCTTATGGCAGAATCGCTGGAGGACCTAAGCGCTATGCTCAATGACCTCAATAGTGTCTCCCAACGGATAGGTCTTAAGATGAACATGGACAAAACAAAGATTTTTGTTTTGTCCATGTTCATCTTAAGACCATGTCATCTTAAGACCATGTTAATGTCCATGTCACACCTATGCCAGTAGTTCTTGGGAGCACTAAGCTCCAAGTTGTTGACGAGTATGTTTACCTGGGACAAATAGTCCGACTAGGTAAGTCCAACTTCGACCGAGACACCGAGAGGTCAATCGACGGATTCAACTCGGCTGGGCAGCGTTCGGGAAATTACGACACATCTTCTCGTCAGGTAGACCTTAAAACCTGAAAACTAGATTGTACAACCAGTGCGTGTTTCCAGTGATGACTTATGGATCTGAGGCGTGGTCCTTCACTGCTGGCCGTATGAGGACGCTCAAGGTCGCTCAGCGAGCTATGGAGAGGGCTATGCTCGGAGTTTCTCTGCGTGATGAACTTAGAAATGAGGATATCCGCAGTAAAACCAGAGTAACAGACATAGCCCAACGGATTAGTAAGCTAAAGTGGCAATGGGCCGGCCATATAGCTCGAAGAACCGACAACTGATGGGGGAAAAAGGTTTTCGAGTGGCAGCCTCGTACTGGTAGGCTAAGTGTAGGGCGACCCCCCACTAGATAGAGTGACGACCTGGTAAGACATGCAGGAAGTCAATGGATGCAGGTGGCTCAGGACCGTGCTTTGTGACATTCCTTGGGGGAGGCTTATGTTCAGCATTGGATTTGTGAAGGGCTGTAATGATGATGATGACTGTGTGTCATCTCTCAAGAGAGAGAGAGAGAGAGAGAGAAAAGCCCGACAGCTCAGATGCGTGTTGTTTTGATTTCATATTAACAAGCAACTCGACTGCGATCCTCAGCGGCGCTACTGAAATTGGTGATCGCAAGTTTAAGCGCTGATTCAACACGTATATACTAGGCGTTGATGGGCCACATCGAGAGGAATACGTGTATAGGTGTCTGGTAGATTTAAAACGTTTCGACGACAGGTTGTTAAAATTCGTTGCTTCGTTTTGGAGCATTGCGGTGGTACGTCCACCGTTGTGATGGTGGTACGTTACCATCAGAGAAATTAAGAAAACCAGGGCCGAGTAATGAATTACCTACATGCCTATAACTAATAGAAATCATGCGTTTTAACTTAGTCGTCCTGATATATCGGGACTGTTACCGCTATCATGCCCTATGAAAAAAAAAACAAAATTTGTCCTGCCTAATAACAAAATGATGTCAATGCAACACAGTGCTGCATTGACACCATTTATTTGTGTTCGTAATTTTTGAAGAACTGATTCATAAAATTTCTATGAAAAAATCCCGCCAAGAAAATGGTTCCGACGATACGTTAGCCAAATATGGTGGTAACCTTCGCTAATATGCAACGTTAGTCGGGGAATAACTACCCATACACCTAATTGTGAATCGTTGTTCGTCATAGAACTTCCAAAAAATGATGTACAAGATGAAATATGTCTTGAAAAAATGGGCAATTCACTTTTTCACACTCATACTCAACACACAATTCACATACACTGGGCGAGTGGGTTGGTAAATGCAGTTTCGGTATGCTGATATACACTTGCACTGATAATTTTTTTTTAATCGTCGACATCTGTGGGATTGTATTCCCACTTCTTCTTTAGAAACAGCAATTATATGAATATAAAAAGTAGCTTCGAATTTCTCAGCGTTAAACCTTTAAGGCAAATTGGTTCAAACAAGGTAAATGAATTTTATTTACCAAGGAAGGGAACCGTGTTTCCGATAAGATAAAATAAGCATTATTTTAACTTTTAGTGTTTCCGCTTTGTAATATGCTCCCGCTCTCTTGTTGCGTTCGGATAAACTTTACCTCATAACAATTCTAACAACAGAACTCAAACTTTTACGCTATCAGAGTAACAGAAAATCGATAGCCTCAGTAAACTTTCACTTTTATAGTTAATTATATAACATTTAAAACAAATAATAAATATAAAAATACTTAATAATATGTTTAATCATTTCCATTCATAGGCATTAGATATTAACTTACTCGCCCCTTTTTTGGTACCTTTTATACTTACTTAATGTTTGTTTGGGTAGGTACCACTGTCTTACCTTTCTTTTTCTTTAAAAAAAATTAAACATACGTACACTAGGATTTTCTTCTGTATCATAAGACCAAACATTCAACCCCGGAACAAATATTTGTAGGCCATACAAACACTTGCTCCGTGCGGGATTCGAACATGCGGCCCTCAGCGCCGTAGCTCATTGCTAAGCCACTGTGCTACGGAGCTGTGAAATAGTCTGTATCATAGTTGCGTTAAAGGATTTAGAGTAGAAAATTATAGGCTATTGAGACATTCTCATCTGGTTTCTATATTTAATTTTATAAGTTTTATGATCCGTTCAGCAGTGTAAAATTTTAGATGTTTAAGTCGTCATAAGATGTTGGATGAACAGTTTAGTAAACTTATACGTGGTAGAGCCACGCTGCAGCTATATTATGGTTGTAACACGAATGGGTCGGCTCGACCGGGGAAGGATCTTGCTTTCACAGAATACTAGCGTAGAATAAATAGCAGCTTAATGCTGCAGTGTTTCGTCTGGTGAGTGTAGATAACTGGAGACGCTTTTTACTGGAATAAGGCATTCCATCTTGTCCACAGGTGTTACAACGCATCTTTATTTTGATTCTTAATCGAGAAAAGATGTAGATATATATGGGCCACAGCCTCCATCTACCATCAGGTGGACTGTGCGCTCATTTGTTTAGTTTGCTTTTATATTATAAAAAATATATAGCAAAGATCACTGTATTCGAGATTTAAGTTTTTAATATTAATGTACTTGTTACATCAAAAACTGTTTGTAAAGACCGCGGTTTTCTGAACAAACTTAATACGCTGGCATTCGGTTATTTTTAGAAGTAATTATTCTTTCCGTTTGTAAAACCACTGTTATGAATTTCCTTTGTGGTCCGGCTTTTAAAAGCAAACTTTAGCTCAACATAGTGGACTCGGCATCTTTACCGACTTTTCATTATTTCACTTTAGAGTGTTATTTTTATGCTTAATATTTGATTGCATTTATATGCTTTTTAAGAATATTTTTATTTAATTTGATTTGTGGCTTAGCTTTAGAAACGATGACCCTGAATATCGCGTTCATATTTATTTGGGTTATTAAAGATGTATCAAATACCAAAATTTCAAAGTGTAGAAATCCATAGTACCTATAGATAAAGTTTTTTAAAAATCTTGCACCAAAAATAAACCTTTCAATGTGTCTTTAAACAGCGACTTTTTAAAGTCATTTGTGTAAAATGAATTTCATCTTGAAGGCTGGTATATGCTCAATTGCCATTTTTTTTATATTTTTGAGTACATCGTCGATGGATCCATGTTTTATAGGAGCTGACGTCAATGTTTTCAATCTTAACATTAAAGAAGCCATTTTGTCTTTCATTTTCTAAATTTTATTAATTTACTAAATTAAATTTCTCGCGTTTTTGTTGTGCTATTTGTGCTTGTTAGATTTTTTAAGATTATCATGTTTTTTTTCTGCGTTTTGTAACTGAATATGGGTCTTAACTATCCAGAATCCACTTGACATTACAATTATATTTAAAAAAAACGAAGTTATACTTTTCTACGCTTTCATTTCTCCTTGGAGGGATAGCCCTCCTTCTTCTAATGTCTCCTACCACCTTCCTCTATTTCTACTTTCTTTTAAGAGATCTTTTGCAGGCACAACCTCTAATATTAATATTTTTTCCTGTATCGTAAATCCAGGTACCTACAAATCTAAAACACACACACACACACACTTGGACGATCGCGTGCTTCTACGCATTTAAACTGACTTTATATATTATTATCTATAAGAGATACGAACGTTGATCTGTATCTCTTATAGATAATAATGTCCTCTAGACCGAATTTCGGTCACAGCGGCCAGTCCACAAGTGTGTGCGCAAACACAGACGCACTCTGTATTCTCTCTCCTAGTCCGATGGGACGGCAATCCGCCGTAAACGTAACGAGAACAGGCACAGGACCAACGGCTTTCGTGCTTTCTAAGGCACGGAGGTAAAACACCAAAAACTTCCTGATACTGGGCTGCTATTGAGTATTTTTAGACAAAAAATTCAATAACTATTTTTTTTAAAATTCAATAACTTATATTAGGGATGAGGTCTCGGAACCGGGGTCTTGGATCAGCAGTCCCACTTACGACTAGGCCAACGAGGCAATCTGTATAAAACTCCTGACATAGTAACGTAACACGATTGGAAACAAGCCAGTTCTTTATTGGATGGTAGTTAATCGATCAAAGTTGTGGCTTTTTAATTAGCCACGCTTGTCTCTCTGTCACGAGTGCAGCACCGCTTGGATGCGAACTTTTAGTCATTTTTTACTTTCTTAATTAAGTTGCTAAATAGAAAGAAAATCGATCCTGTAAAATTATTACTCCGTGGCGCAGTGGCTTAGCAATGAGTTGCAGCGCTGGGGGCTGCGGGTTCGAATCCCGCACGGAACAAGTACTTGTATGGTTTACAAATAAATATTTGTCTTTGTGCAATTTATGTTTGTAAACTGCCTCCACGATACAGGAGAAAATCCTAGTAGGTAGCGTTTTTTTTTAAAAAAAGATAAAATAATATTTCGCCTGGTGTTACTTCTATTTTTCCTCCGTTCGAATTACTTAAATCACAAAATTTTTTGGTTTTCGGTCTGATTGTGGTGGATTATTTCGTTGATCAGTTGTCAGGAAGTCTCTGTCTCTTCATCCTAACCTAAATAATATGATTATACCGCATAAGCCCTACATTGTTATTAAATTGAAACTTATTTAGTAAAAAGTCATTGTATCGCCTTCAATAATAAATATGACACTGACTGACTGACTCATCACGAGATCTCTAAAACTATACACCCGATTGACTTGAAATTTAGTATAGTTACTCATTTTGCAATGTAGACGCTCACTAAGAACGGATTTTACGATAGTCCCATCAATTCTTTTTAATCATTGAGTTCTATGTACTACGTACTAGAGAAGCTATTCCAAACAAAAAATGTGCACTACTCTGTATTCGCGCATGCGCGGGAGATAGTAGATTTAAGTCTATGATTGTAGATAGCGTGGCATATAAATGAAGAAATATATTTTTTCTATTGTAATATTTTTACCTATTTATTCACTTGAACAACAAATAATTTTACTTATTTGACTACTGAATCATTAATTACGTTCAGGTTTAAACTTTAATTTGAAATCTCGTATTATTGGCGCAGCTCCACACTCTATGAATATTGAAGCCACACTAAATGACACTAAAGGTGTACGGATTGCAGTACAGTTCATTTGAACATAGTGAATGTTCGGAATGCCAAATCTAGTACGTAGTACATATATATCGATGTTTTTAATTGATATTTTACATCTAGGTTCCGCAATAAAATGTTATCGTGCGCCCAGCGAAGCGAGCGGGTATCAGCTAGTATAATAAAAAAATTAGTTGTTTTACGAAATTTAATTTTTTTGGTATGAATATGTTATGTCTAAAAACGATATTAAAAATATTATGTTCACGCAACCGATAGCGTCAGTCGTTCATTTTTTGTTTTTCTTATTTTTCCTTTTTTTCGTATGTTCTTTAGCGTGCAGTTTCTTCTCGCCCAGTATATTTAAATACAAAAAAAGATCAAAAAAAAAATTTGCAGACGTAAGCGATAAGAGTTATCTTACGGAGCTCTCGGTAGAGAGTAATCATAGATTATTGGAACGAAGTTCCTTATCGGACGGTACGAATTTGGCGGATGGGGGCTAGGCGAGAAAAAGTGTAATATTTTTCCGTTACGACCCCTTCTGACGTAGTGTAAACGGCCTTGGCTGTAAAGAAGCGAGATGGAATAATATCCATCTCCCTCGCACTTTTTCTTATCTTGCCATGAAAGAAGTATTATTTTATTTTAAATGACGCTTCATTTTAATAGACGCTAGTAATTAATTAATTTGTATTTGTTAATCAATAATATAATACGTTTATCAATAATAATATACTACGAAAGGAACTTCGATCCAACCGAGTGTTCCACGACACTCACGCATGTTTTATTTTAAATACTTTACTTCTATTAATCGAATTCTCTATGTATTCGAGGCCAAATTTTGGGTCACGTCAGCCATTCTCAACGGAGATTAACCATCTGCGCAGGACAGGATTTTAGTGCCCCAATTGTATGCGCAAGCACAGGTGCACTCTCTATTTATATACATACTTATTTGTTTGAGAAGAGTAATAGTGTTTTCATTCATTGTCAAGAAGTTATCTTTCATCAATTCTTCCTCCTATAAGTCTATATTCTATTATAATATATTAAAATACTAAAACTAAAATGTTATATCCATTTGAACAATCTTCTGTTTAACGATTCGCATAAGTAAATGAATGTTGAAATCCGTGTTTGTGGAGTCACTTGTGGCATTGTAATATTCCGAGGAGGCTTCCGATTATTAGGAAACAGCTAGAAGGATATCATCAACATCAACATCCCTACGCCCTTGTTGAATAAGGGTATCCATGAGGGTACTCTACAAAAAAAGGTAGCTAGACATTCCTTAGTAGCTCCACCCGCCGACAGATAACAATTCAAATTCACCTGAAAAATTAATTCA
This sequence comes from Parnassius orleans, assembly GCA_029286625.1. Lineage (NCBI taxonomy): Eukaryota > Metazoa > Arthropoda > Insecta > Lepidoptera > Papilionidae > Parnassius > Parnassius orleans. The sequence goes on along the minus strand of JAGSMP010000070.1, from coordinate 8,018,459 downwards.
GCAATCATGTTTTAAATCATGGAATAAAGAGGTGAAAATATAAAAAAAATACGCCGCGTAGTTGCGACTTATAAGAATTCACTACCCCACATAATCCCGTGGGTATCTAAGAGGCGGCATAGAACATTAAACAGGCAATGGGAAATAACATCTTTCTCACAACAACTCGAAATATTAGGAAACTGCGGCTGCCAACATACCTGTTAAGCGTCACAACTGTGGAAAATATGGAGGATATTATAATGTAAATAAAGGAGGCCCATGTTCAGCAGTGCACTTTTCACAGGCCGTAATAAATAAATAAATGTAAGTAAATCGACCAATAGTTAGCGTTATTTACATAAACTTGGATCAATTGCGTATAAATTCACGCAAAGAAAATTACTTTGCATTTTTGTTTCTCAACGGGTTTTTCGCTTTTTCTGAAATATTAAGTTTATTTTAATTTAGTAGCTACGTCAACACATAACCTCTTTATTGTTGGATGCGCTGCGAGATAGCGATATGATGTGTCATCCACAAATCGCTCTGCGACATCAAACTATGTCACCGTTATTAATCGTAATACATTTGTCAAAATATTCTCTTGCAGTCAATTCTGTAATAATTTCTTTCTTTGTATGAATGCCTCCAAAATCTCTTTTTCCTATTTTTATATCCGCAAATGTATGTAAAAGTCACTGCTTCATCTTCACTTTACTACATTATTTTACACATAATGAAATATCACATTTATTAATATTTGACACAAAAAAGATTTATGTAAAAAACAGTTTGGAAATCTATCAAAGAATATTTACCTTAAGTATGACGATAGCAGCTGTTAATCAGTCCAATCGTTGAATGAAAATCTACCCTAAAGCAATAAGATTAAATTGAGGAATTGCCTGATGACTTAAGAGAAGAGCGTCGGGCGATTATGTAGATAATTATTTATAATATACTCTAAATACTCTGTAATGAGGTGCCGGGACAACTCTGGAAAGAAGCTCTCGTATTAAGTTTCATAGTACGCGCGCTAACCCGGTTCGATCCTCGCCGGCACAAGTGTAATTTTTTGGATTTTTTTAAGTGCTAATTTACCACGCGTTTTAAACATCGTGAGAAAGCTGCATGTTTTAGTCTGCTACCATATATTCTGACAGTGCCGTAAACCCTTCCCTCTCTCTCTTTCTCCTCTAAGAAAAGGTGTAAACATTTCCCTAGATGTTGATAATTGACGGCTGCAATCTTTTTCGTTATCGTTCGAATAGTACAACCCTCTTATTTCTACCGCCTAGGGGCAGTGCAGCCACCGCTATATTGCAGTTCAAAAGAGAGCCAGTATAATTTATTATAGGCTGTGAGGTATAAAAACGCTTAATGCGTAACATCGTCTCTGTAGTCCCTTTTGAGAAATAAGCGTTTAGCTAACTTATTTAAAAAAATTAAGATAACTGAAAAAACGAACCATTCTACTTAATTGCATTGTAAAATAATTATGCTCCGTCAGGTCTAAATTGTCAATTAACTCACTCTACACTCTACGAAGTAATACTCATTTTTAAGATTACCGATCTTTCCGACGGCTAAAGTTCCGCTCTCTCGTGTCCACTTGCAACACAATGTCAATTTCCTTGAATTCCAGTTCATTTGCTAATTTAGAGAAAAATCGATCCTTGGATATTATTGGCATTTTGACAGCTTGCTTGAGGCGTTTAGAAGAGTACGGGCCGCTCGGATTTATTAGTTGGTCGACCTATATATCAAATTTCATTTCGCGAAATTAATGCTGGCTAGGTTTACTCAGTTCTGACAGTACAATTTATTATTCCACAAGTGAAATGTTAAGTTTGTTTATAATTTATTAATAATGATTTGTTTATTATGTATTATGTTTTATATTTAATCAGTTCTTCGATTCGGATCCCACTGGAACCACCGAAATGTTAATTGTAGTTTTTCGTTGATCGCCTGCAGGCCTGAAAGCCTGCCTAAATGTCAAGGCTCTTTGAAGTCTGCCAACACACAGAGAAACTACTTTCTTTCTCAATAGGGAATAGGTGGCCTGTGTCGAGATGTAGATCACCGGTAGCCTGTTATGAGTGGTGTGCTATCTAACAGTAATTAACTCTTGAGAATTATACGTGGTAGAGCTACGCTGTAACTATATATATTATAGCTGAGGCACGAATGGCCGGCGAATGACCTGGGAAGGACACGCTCTTACAGAATACCAGCGTGAAATAGCAGCGTATTACTGTAGTGTTTCGTATGGTGAATATAGAGAATCGGAGACATTTTTAATGGTAATTAGGCATTCCAATTAGGTTCTCGCACCACTTCCTTGTGGAATCTACTACCACCAGCGATTTTTCCGGACCAATACGACTTAGGGACCTTCAAGAAAAGAGCCTACTCCTTTTTAAAAGGCCGGCAATGCATCTGCAATTCCCCTGGTGTTGCAGTTGTTCATGGGCGGCGGTAGTCACTTACCATCAGGTGAGCCGCATGCTCGCCTATAAGAAAAAAGGTTCTCAGGGATAACAACGCATCTGCATTTTAATTCATAATTGAGGATAGATGAACATTAAGTGGACTGGAGCTCGTTTGTCAACATGTTGTCTTAATGGAAAGAACTGTTTCCATTCCGAGAAAATGCAATGTCCATGTTGAACCGCCACGTCGTCGTGCATTTTTAAAAGTTTTCTGTACAGACTATAATGTTACCTAACCATTTTAATGAACTTTCCATTTATTTTTAATGATAAAATTTATTGGAGAACTAGCGGTGATTTCTGGATCCTGACAAGAGCGCCACCTACCGGGTCTAATTGTGAATCGCAACCATCTAGGACTCACTCAAACATACAAAAAAATTATCAAATTGATCAGTTGAGCCATTTTCGAGTTTTAGCGAGACTAACGGACGGCAATTGATTTTTATACGAGGGGAGGTCAAAAAGTTCGCGTAATGGCAGGGTTGGCGAGGGTGAGTTTACTCATGCAGGTAAACGCTAGTTGAGTGACTCATTGTTGGTATATATACTAAGTTTCAGCCTAATCGGTTCATTAGCTTTTGAGTTATCAACGAGTCAATCGGGAAGAAACTAGCCACTATGGAGAAATTGAATAGCGCCGTCATTAAGTTTCTAACCAAACAAGGAAAGACACCTCAAACCATTTTTCAAGAGATGTCAGCTATTTATGGGGACTCCGCTACTGGGAAAACCATGACTTATAAATGGCACGCCCTTTTCAAACAAGTGAGGGACTCCATTGAAGGCGACTCCCCGACCTGGATGGCCTATTGAGGCTACCACGCCAGAAATAATCGAAGAAGTTGAAAAACTTGTATCGGAAGATGCCCGGCCAAAGAAAAAACAGCTTGCAGCATTAGTTGGAGTATCAGAAACAACCGTTTTAAACATCCTACATCAACACCTTGGCAGGACTAAAATCTGTGCAAGATGGGTTCCGCGAATGCTTTCTGCGCATCAAAAACACGAGCGCGTCGAACGTTTTTGGACCGCTGTGGAGAGCAAAAGGAGGAAGTTATGACCCGAATTGAAACTGGCAATGAAACTTGGAATGGATGAACCTGAGTCAAAGCAAGAGTCGATGCAGTGGCATAAAAAAGGCACACCTAAGAAGTATAAGGTGTCTCAATCGGCCGGAAAGATCATAGCGACAATCTTTTGGGATATAGAAGGTATCCTTTTCATTAATTATAAGGAACGTGGTGTTTCCATAACGGGAGAATACTACGCTTCTTTACTAGATCAATTAAAAGAAGCTATTAAAGAAAAAAGGCGAGGAAAGCTTACAAAAGGCGTGCTCCTTTTCCACGACAATGCGCCCGTGCACACAAGACATGTTGCGACGGCTGCCATTCACCGGTGCGGTTTTGAACAACTGTGCCACCCACCCTACAGCCCAGACCTGGTCCCATGCGACTATTATTTGTTTCCAAAAATGAAGAAAGAACTGCGTGGGAAAAAATTTGGCGACTATGATGAAGTGAAGTCGACAATTTCGGCCTATTTTGACGCCCAAGGCAAATCTTTTTTTTAGACGGTATTAATAAGTTATTATTAGTTAGTATTAAGAATACATTGAAAAGGAAAAATAGTTTAATGTTTCATTTCATTATCCTTTCCTGTCATTCCGCGAACTTTTTGACCTCGTATAAACTTAGAGATAAATACAGAAAAAAAGGCTTTAGGATCAACCTCAGATAGTGAGAAATCTGATAAAGAACGATATTGTAGGTATCATGAATATAGAATAACTTAATTCTCTTTTTACCAACGCGAAAGCTTTTTATCCTGCCTCGGTATGAAAATCCTCTTACTCCATAATATGTGTATGCGTTAGTATTATACAACAATTGTAGTCACAAGCCTATAGCGAGCCGCATTAGAAATTACTGTGCGAATTTATCTCTATAAACGGTGTTTATGGTGATTAATAGGAATTAAAACGTTAATTTAGTTGAACCCAGGGTTGTTCTGTGTACTGTGCTATCTCTGCTAAGAATTTGAGTTAATTAACTTTCCTTTAAACATTGTGTAAGAAAGCGTAATATTCATTTCTATTTTAGAAAATATTATATTATAACTCTGAAAACTGGTGTTTTACTGATTGACGAGAGAGGCTTCTACCTCAGTGATTTAGTAGACGCTTTTAAAAATTACTTATAAAAAAGTTAAAATTAGCTCGATTTTATTCAAGATTAGTTTAATATGTAAGCCGAAAACTTGTTTGTTTAAACGACCCTTATTTGATTTAATATTTAATATTCATGCTTAATCTGTGAGTTAAATAATTTTGATACAAAAATGTTTTTTTTTTCAATACGATTTTAGTAAAAAAATATAAATGATCATAAATGAATGAACCAACGATAATGTTTTCAATCGTTGGTTTAAATGAACAATACATACTTCAGTAACTTGTTTACTATGTTAAGTTATATGAAACAGATTACTTTTAAAATCATTGAAGCACAACGTTATCAGCAGTCATTAAAAATGTAACATCAACAATAGTTTAAAATTTTAGCAATGCTGGTAATTTATTTCCTAGGACGGGCATCACGCGACGGTTTGAATTCGACTACTGCAGTTATAGTAAAGGAAATGAATTCACAGATGAATTTTCTTTGTCTTTGACTGAAGATATATTACAATTTGGAATTTTAAAAAAATCAGCCTCATTATTATAATTTTCAAGTGGGAAGCTCATAAGATCGGTCATAATGTGTAGGAATTCCTGACGCAGGAGAAATATTGGGTAACTTCAGTGAAAATAGTTTTTACGCTAACTTTATCACTTACGTGTAACTTTTCTCATATGATTACATTTCATTACTAAGCACTTAAGTTCTTGACTAAGACGTGTAACACAACTTTATGTTGAAGTTGGTAAGTTATTTAAGTTTAAGATGCAAGTTCAAGTTTTAAGCAAGCAAGGATCGAAAATGTTAAGAGTAATTAGTGTTAGTGATAAAATGCAAAACAGTTAGTAAGTTAAGTAAATCATTTTATGCTAAATATATTATAGTCTGAGGAATAAAAATATTTCGTAGACATGTTATGAAGTTCTCCAAAACCGTCTCAGAAAGAGAGGTTTGTGCCCAGCTGTGGGACGTAGGCTGCAGTTTTACTTAATAGTTTGTAATGTATATTGATCGCGCTAGAATTTCGCAATTTGATAAATTTGGCTCAATCTATACTTACGTCTTAATGTAATCTTACTATGATTTTTTTTTAATTTTACTGTACGATCATGATCCTTTTAAAAAATAAAGTCGAAGAAAATTATCCGTAAAATATTAAAAATATATAATTATTAAAAAAATCGATGCTAGAAGAGGATGATCTTAAAAAATTACTTTCTATTTTACTTACTACCACCGTCACCTCTACCCCTACAACCTAACCCTTTAAGCTGAAAATTCAAATGAAAATAGAAAAAAAAAATGGAAATGATCATGGGTAATCAAATATGTTTACAATTTTGGTATGTCCTCACGTTTGACTATATGTCATACAAATATTTATAAAATATTTAAGTTCCAATCTTTACTTTCTCAGAATAACCGCAAATTACGTCTTTGTCATCCACACACCATCAGGTGGACTGTGTGCTCGTTTGTCACTTGTACTTCTCTAAAAAAATGTAGAACCTCAGTAAAAAAATGCCTTATTAGCATTACTTTATAACAGGTCTTCCGGTATATCTATAAATTATAAGGCTTCCCATAAGAGTATAGTAAAGTTACAGCCTATATACGTTCCCATGCTGGGCACAGGCCTCCTCTCTTTTCATTTTTGACTACATATTCTAAGCTATATTAATGTTAAGCACTCGTTGCCCGCGGTACAATAAAATAGGGAAACAGGACGCCGCCTGTTGCGTTCTCTGTCGCACTTACGGCAGGAAAAGTGACGCACCACTATCGTGTCGTTGTTGTATATTATGAAAAAGTAAAGAATGCAAAATAAAAAGAAAAATATTCAATAATTACATTTATTATTGGTCCAAAATACATACTGAGACTAAATAAAATGAATAAAGATTTAAAATAGATATACAATAATTAATTTTCGTCCGAGTCGGAGTCACTGTCGCTATCGTCACTTACGCTAATGACTAGGCGCTCACATAAATGTGCTTTCTGCAAATCTTCTTCTTGAAGTGCTTTGGCGTGTAGAATACATTTACCGCACTTATTAATAAACTACCGCGCGCCAGCGCACACTATTCTTCATCCTTCTAGGAATCAATAAGTGGTTATCGATAAGTATCGTCTGTCCCTAGCGCATCGATGATTTATGACATCGCGGGTACCGAGTGTTTAACAATATTATAGTACTTGACTACTATCCTACCTGATAGTAAGTGATAATGCGGCCGAAGATAGAAACAGAAACAGAAACTTTTTTATTCAATATAGATTTATAAATAATACTTATTGAAAGTCACTCTTTTGTTTAATTATCACTGGTTCGAAAAAAAACCTCTGTCCTGGGAAGAACCAGCAAGAAACCCAACGGGACTTTTTAAAAATAACAGCTTACAATCATGTATGTTACACAATTAACAACACAAAACAAATTAGAAATAGCTTGGTAGCGATCACCTCATTCCCAGGGGTTATTATCATCCATAAATTCCTTAATATTATAATAACTCTTTTTATACAAACTTTGTTTAATAAAGTTTTTGAACTTTGAGCAGGTCAAATTTTGCATATTTTCGGGGATTTTGTTGTAAAAGCGTATACATCGCCCCAAGAATGAATTACTGACTCGATGGAGTCGAGTAACTGGTACTACTAGCTTGTGTCTGTTCTTAGTATTTACAGAATGAATATCACTTATTTTTGTAAAACTACTTTTATTTTTGTGTACGTACATTACATTTTCATAAATGTATTGAGAGGCCAAAGTTAATATATTAATTTCCTTAAATTTTTGTCGCAGCGACTCTTTAAGGCTTTAAATCATAAATTGCTCTTATGGCCCTCTTCTGTAAAACAAATATAATTTCAGTGTCAGCTACGTGTCCCCATAGCAAAATATGCTATGGAAATAGCTAAAGTAAACTAGTCTAGCTGTTTCAACACTGATAAGATTTCTAATCTTTTTTACAGCGTATGCTGCAGAACTAAGTCTGCTTGCTAGTTTTGATATATGGGGGCTCCATTGAAGCTTCGCGTCTAGTGTGATTCCAAGAAAAATGGTGGTATCTACAAGACTCAGTTCCTCCCCATTTAAAATCACATTAGTATTTAATTGTTTGACATTTGGAGTTATGAATTTTATACATTTCGTTTTAGTGCCATTAAAATTATTAACATTGAACCAATTTACTAATTTAGATATAGCATTATTTACTTCGTCATATTTTATTAATTGTCGTCTTAATTTGAAAATTAAAGAAGTGTCATCAGCAAATAATGCTATGACTACTACTATGAAAAGCGCAATGATATATTAAGACTAGAAAGATTTTATTTCTCATATATGCAGTTTCCTAATAAAATCAACTCCTAAAATTCAAAATCGTGCTGTAAAATTTACGGAGGTCCTTAGGCCTGAGAGTGAGTTACCCGGCTCTTGAGGTTCTTACAATATTTTGTGTCTGTGGTTTTAAGTACCTACGTTATATTTTAAGTTCATATTTTAGATTATAATGTTATTTAATAGTACATCTTACCCATTCATTTTTCACTTCTTTTTTTTTCCTTTTTTTAGGATATCTGTGTGAAATTGCTGTATTATAGCAATAAAACCACCTTTTATTTTCTATGTTTATACCTGGTTATGTAATTTGTTTTCTTAAGGTACAATAAAGGATATTGTATTTTAATATAATACGCTCAAATTATATTATTATAGTATCCACGTTTCATTCCCCAGTAGCTTTTACTGGGTGTGTTTATCAGATGAAGTGTCTGTCCCCTTTCCCTGATATAGACTGCCAGCTGTCATATTATATATTTTTCATATAAATAGAAAATAATAATGAAGATCTTTACTGCTTACATTTTGTATAACTACAGGGATAGGTTGTCTCAGCTACGTACAACTGCTTACTAATTCATACAGTCGAAAGGTCGTGTGACACGCAGAGTAATGCTATTTATTTGAGAAGGTGCATGCATGTTTGATGTAAATTGCTTTGCCAAGGAGCGAATGTCTCGCATTTATGACACCGTTTCAGATGTCGTCAGAATTTAATATAAACGTATTTATTTGCTTGTTTTTTTTTTCGTGTCAGGGCCGACGGGTTTATTCATAAAATTTTCTTTGAAATAAAATGAGTTCTAAAATTGAATTTCGATTAATCCCTTAAATGAAATTTGTGTTTCAACAAATTTCAAAATTCAAAATATCAAAATAATTTCATTTAAAGGATTAATCGAAATTCAATTTTAGAACTCGTTTTATTTCAAAGAAAATTTTGTGAATAAAACCTGAGGGTAATTACTCTAAGTACGACACCCACGAGATGTGTCCCTGTTTTGAAGTAAATCTTAAGAGTTCCGCTTATTACGTGGTTGACTTCTTCATTTGTGTAGGACATTGAAGAACATATCGCATATAGGTAATTTGTTAAATCATTTTTTAATTAATTCATAAATTTAAAATGTATTGAGAGCGATCGTAACAAATGTTTATAATGAGAAAGCTTGACAAGGGATCAAATCGTGCATAATTAATGCTTAGAAACCTTAATCAAGATGGCGACACCGCTTTTAGTCAGTTTTTATAACTTTATGAATTTTAAAGTTTGTTTTGAAAATGAGGTTTTTGTGGTAAATACATAAATTGTCTTTTGAATATTAAAATATTTTGAGAATCTTAACAAACACAAAACTTAAGTCATAATGGGTGAGAGTTCTTTCATACTGTGATGTCGCATTATATAAATAAGAAGATCATTGAGAAGGATCAATATATTTTGTTTACCTGGTCACTTATATATTAATATTTAATACGTCGATATTTCGACATCTATGTACAATATGGGGGAGGTTACAATACCTTCAATCCATGTTTGATTGAAATCACCTGTTTTTAGCCGACTTCAAAAAAGGAGACGAGAACCTCGACTGTAGGTTATGACGTGAAACGTCTTTAAAGTCACTCCAAACCATACGGGTTTAAAAAGTGAACTGTAACGAAAAAGTCTCTATCGTCTTGCCTTAATAATAAAACTATTACGACTTTGAGTTTGCATCAGGGCCGGGCGAGTTGGCGGGAAAGGGGTAACGCGCAGATAGACCAAAACCGGCGCTCTCTCTCCTTTTTAACTCGACTCGCCAACGGTCTTGTGCCCCGACACAGCCCCACCAGATTTTTTGTCCTCTTACGTTGCAGAGCAAATTTGTTTAATAATCACGCTTGGTAGGCGGATTCATGGTTACATTACCAGACGTTTCGCACCATTGACGCTGCTGTCCATTGCTGGTTTGTGTACTTTACGCCTGGCGTAAACGAGATGATGTACTACAAGTATCGGAAGCCAAAAGTTTCTGGCATTTTCAATAGTCGCCTCTTACAATACCCACGGGGCGAAATGGGTTAATGGACTTTCTTACACGAGTATATTTTTCTCTATAGTCGGCCTCTTACATACCCACGGGGCAAAATGGGTTGATGGACTTTCTTACTACCACACCAGTATAATATTTGACGGAATATCCGCTATAGAAACTAAGGATACCATTATCAAGTTTTGCGATTTACATGTTTAAATTTATGAGTACGTTCAAACAAAAAAAAAAGAAATACAACAAAATCGGCCAGATGAATGTTGTAGCGTTGTTCCTACTCTCACGCAATAAGTTTCGATGCGACAGTCTCACCAAAGCTGGCCTCCGTCCAAATTGGCGTTAGGCGCGTTAGGGACATAAAAAGTCAGGCTGATTGCCAAACCTAGCTATCTGGTGGAGATAAGTGCATTACGAGCATAAAGAAATTGCCACGTACTTCTTTCTTTCCTTTATCGTAAAACATTTTTTTCATTTTCATACATAAATTTGGACATGGACATTGGACAAACATCCAGATCCCGTGGATGTCATAAGAGGCGACAGAGTGAAATTGAAACAGGAGGTGGGCAGCAGCATCTCTAAAAATAAAAAATAAACTGCGGTGCCAACCTACCTGCCAAGCGTGGCAACCATGGAGAACATCCCTCTCAAAGCGGTAATATATGAAAGAGGCCTAGATGATGGTGAAAATATCAGGACCTGGTACAATTACTTGTCGGCTTTACTAATACTTGTTGATTCGAACCGCGGCATTCGAACAGCGCCGTAGCCAAACAGTTAGGAACTGCACTACCGAGCCGTACAACGTACAATATGTTTAGGAGTTATGGATCTGCAAAGCAAAACAATAATCGGTCTCGGCCTCTTGGCGACCACGACAAGGGACCCGAATAGATTAATTCAAGCATCAGCGAGTGGCCAACATGTTTTATTAACCGAGGTGTAAGTTTGTAGTGTGTATCTGTGTATCTGCGTGTCTGTCTGTGGCATCATAGCTCCTAAACGGATGAACCGATTTTGATTAAGTTTTTTTTCGTTTGAAAAGTGTCTTAATCGAGAGTTCTAAGCTATGTTTCAAGAAAACCTGTTCTGCCGTTTGAAAATTATCAGCTCTTTTTGTTTTTTAAGTTATTTTATATCGAACGTAGACTATACTAGTATATAACCAAACATTGATCGTTTCGCAGATGAATCACATGAACTATAGATCCTACTGAATGTCATAACATTTTGAGACATTGCACTGAAATGAAAAGGGTTCTAAGAAACCTTTTTTAAAAGCAAATTATAATTAATAGAAGGAATGAAATCCATTATATTGAAAATGTTAAAAATTTATTAGATTAGGTCCACGTAAAAAAAATGAAAATTATATGTCTTGATCTAGTTTGAAGTTCACCTCCCTCTCTCCACCGTTGCTCTCCAAACTAGGTAAGACTCATCATTTTTATTTTTACGAAGATCTTAGTTAATTATTTCTTATCATCTTTAATAAAATCAAATTAAGATTAAATATTTATTTAATAGTATATAAGTAAAAACTTTTTGGTAGTTACAAACAAACAGGTAAGTAAATACGTAAATATTATTTAAAAATATTAGAAACATTTTTTAATTTTGTTCAAAATTCTTACCAAGAAGGAAGGTTAGTAGTTCTAAGATATAAATATTTCTGTTTCTTGTTACGGCATACTTGTGACTTCTGTTGTGCTCATCTGAGCTCAGTGCTCCGAGTGCAGTTCTCGAGTGGCGTGCTCTAGCTCTTGATTGAAGCCTTGACGCAGACCGACGAGCACGTCTCACATAAATCTTACAAAGAGATAAGTCGCATAACATCCAGTTGTAAAGGTTGAAAATCTCAAACTTCTCTTAGTGTGTAAATTACAAAATATAATAGTTTAATTCGTTACGGACCCAACTTACCACTGATAATTTTAACTCGTGTTACATGTAGTCAATAATCTTCTTTAATGGAAATAATAGCAAATTAGTTAAGTTAGTGATGTTCATGTTTAATTTATTATTATTAAATATTTTTACGTTTTACAGATAATTTAATCTTAAATTATTGACTTATTTTATACAATAACATAATTGTTATTGGCTAGCAAGCAAGTGAGACATGAGCATTATTATTGGAGAACATATAATATAGAGATAATGTAGGTACATAATATGTAAATCAGTTCGTTAAATGATTGTTTCGTCAGAATTACTTACGAAAATAATTTAAGAGTAAAAAATTCAAAAGTAAACTAAAAGTTATACATAATATGACCCACTGCTCAGCACGGTCACTTTCTAAGAGTGTATTTGTGCAGGCAAAAGTCGCTGCGCTACCCAATTCGTGCTGGCGGACTTCCCATCATGTCGTTCTCTTAATTTTCCTTCATCACTGACTGAGTACATGCTAAAACAACACCTAAATTTGCAATCAACGATTTCGTTGGTGATTGCTCGCGTACTATGAATTATAATGGGTATGTAATTATTATCTTAATTACGGGGCTAAGCTTTTTTAGATGAGAGCATAAGGCGAGTATAAAAACCCTTATAAATGGAAAAGCTTGAGTAAATAATTATTTATGTAAAAATACCTCGTTATTGAAAGGGGATTAAAAAATATAAAATAATTTCTTCTAGCCCCTTAAAGTTATAGAGCCCTTAATCGAAAAACTTACAGCGCATGCATAGTTAATTGACGCATGAATAGTTTACCTAGGTCACTAACAATTTTATTGCACTGCCAATGAACTGTTGTTAGTTTTCTCAACGATAGCTACAATCTCTACACCCTTACTATATACGCTATTGCAGGTGCTACATGTTTTTCGTTGCTGTATGAGTAAAAAATATACTTACGGATTAAATCGTTTTAAAATCGAAGAATATTTTTTTTAATTTAAATAATTGCTTCTTAGTTTGTCATCCAATTCCGAGCTATATTTGAAGTTTCAGGTCTTCAACGCAAGTGTGTTTAAATTCGATTGCAAAATTTGTACCGAACAGACGGACATACAAGAAAGCGAATTATTAAAAATATGTTAAAAATTATTCACAAAAAATATTGTTTAGTTTAATAAAACACCTTTTTCTGATATCCTCCATCTATCCATTACAGCCTATAAAAGTCCACTGCCGAACACGGGCCTCCCTGCCTGATTTTGCTATAATGGCCACGCTTGGCAGGCTGGTTGGCAACTGCAGTTTTTATAATTTTGAGTTGTTATCTGGAAGATGCTGCTGCCCATCCCCTGCCTCAGTTTCCCACCGTCGCCTCTTACGACACCCACGAGACACAAGTTACACGCAGCGTTTTTTTCAATTCTATCATACTATTTAATTTATAAACAGTTTTAACAAGCAAAACCTGCTTGTTTTGTTTGTTTAGCTTACAAAATTTAATTTAATTGTAATTTCTTGTCTGTTTAACTATATTTCTGGTTTTACGACACCTATAACTCTTTTTAACTTCAACGTAAACATGTATCTATTCGCAAATATGGTTTATTGCAAAGATTTCGCGACGACACTAAGAAAATGAGATCCTCCACGAGAATCGCTCCGTTGTGTGAAAATGTGTCAACATGCGATGTTTATGCTGCTGCTTTTCTTATATTTACGACCTCAAATATTATGCTTTACACACCTGAACGTTTCCGCCATTATGCATTGTCATACTATAACGACACGGAAAAAAAGATGATGCGATAAATAAACGATACCAATAAAACAACGCTGCTCGCGAATTTCACAACATAATCCTTAATGATTTATTTATTTACGCTTAAGGCAAAACATTTGATTACACAAAGAATTAAAATATATTTGAAACTACTTAATGAGTGTATAAAGTTCTGTTGCCTACAAAATACACTTTCACGATACAACTAACATTTGACTAAGTAACATATATTTATTGCGTGCCTCTTATGTACATATTATGAATAGGTAGGTTTTTACGTGCTACAACTATACCAGTAATTTAGCAGCTATATTACTGGTATAGTTGTAGCACGAATGGGTCGGCTCGACCGGGGGAGGACCACGCTCTCACTGAATAACAGCGTAAAATAGCAGCTTAACGCCGCTGTGTTTCGTATGGTGAGTGTAAAGAACCGGAGACTTTTTACTGGAAACGAGGCATTCCATCTTAGTCCTCACGGTTGACAACGCATCTGCATTTTGATTCGTAATCGAGGACAGATGTAAATGTCTATGGGCCACAGCAACCACTTTACCATCAGGTGGTCTGTGTGCTCGTTTGTCAACCTTACTATAAAAAAAGGTAAATACTTTAAGACACTAACGTAATGAGGTTTATTCGCAATTAAAATTATCGTATTAAGGGGATTACAGGAGCTAAACGCAAGTTTTATAATGCCTTAAAGTATAATTATTATCCATTGCAGTAAACAAAATCAGAAATATATATGATATTTTTCAGGATATATGCTAGTTAGATAGTGTGTTGAAAACATGATACTAATAATTTGATACGATAGAAAAAAATCACAAAGATACCTCTAAAAATTTATTTTAACGATTAAAAACCATACTAATAAACATGCAATCATTCTGTTTTTTGTCAGATTATTCTACAAGCAACATATTAAAGTAATAGTGTTTTAATTCTAAAAATCTATTAATTGTCCAATTAATAGATTTTTTGAAATCGTATATTCTTATTTCTGAACATATTACGTACGCATGTGTGCGTAAACGCCTGTGTACCGACAGTGCCGGCCGAGGCCTGATGCTATACAAAATTGTGTAAATGTTCGAGATCACTTAGCTCTTGTAGTCCCCTTAAACTCAACTGCGAAAGGAACACGCTCTCACAAATACCAACGAAAATAGGAGCATAATGCTGTGATTCATAGATTGAGTGACAAGAATGGAATAACGAGGCATTCCAGTTTAGTCCTCAGAAGTGACATTGCATCTGTATTTTGATCGATGTAGGTCTAAATGCCACTATATTTGTCAGACTATTGTAAAAATGTATCACATGTATGTATCAGATGAGTGACGAAGTGTCGCCATATTTGTGTTCTCATGCTGACGATATAAGCGCATCCGTAACCCCATCTCATCTAGTAGATATCGTTGGAACAAAGCCCTCAATCTTCGTCACAAAGTATGGTTCTGAGTCACATGCTTCCATCGAATTTCTTTATGTACCAGGTCGTCACTCCATCCTGGAAGAGCCACCCTTTCACCTTATCGAGTTACAAATTTATTGCAAATACGTGAATACGTCGCTACGGAAACGGGAAATGAGGAAGTTATTTCGTTCTCCTTTTACCTGCGGTACACAAAATAACCGTTTTTTATTTATAATTTATCGGAAAATAAGGTGATTTCGTTTGACGTAATGTGTTTATATTAATATTAAAAGAAATTCATTCCTTGGGTTTCCTTACAAGTGTCCTGTCCAAGTGTAATGTTTATATATTCTAATTATAATTTTAAATGCTCACTTCTAGGTGATCTGCGTTATAGGTAAATCGTGAGAAAATCTGCATCTCTGAAGGAAATTGTTAGAAATTTCGAAAACGTGAAGTCCACAAGTTGACATTTCAATAGTGCGGGCTATGTGTTTGACGGTATGCTACGTCACTGCAAAGACATTTAAGTTAGTATATATTATATACATTTAAATCTCTATGTGTCACTGGTACATTCCATAGACTTAGGCGACTTAGGCGGTTGTAAATGTGAGATTAATAAAGTTACAATACATTACTTTTTCTTTTTAAATCATCATCATCATCATCAACACAGCCCTTCACAAGTCCACTGCTGAACATAGGCCACCCCCACGGAATGCCACAAAAAAGCATAATGCACTATGCTCAATGACCTCAATAGTGTCCCCCAACGGATAGGTCTCAAGATGAACATGGACAAAACAAAAATCATGTTTAATGTCCATGTCACACCTATGCCGGTAGTTGTTGGGAGCACTAAGCTCGAAGTTGTTGAGGAATATGTTTACCTGTGACAAATAGTCCGACTAGGTAAGTCCAACTTCGACCGAGAGACCGAGAGGTCAATCGACGGATTCAACTCGGCTGGGCAGCGTTCGGGAAATTACGACCCATCTTCTCGTCAGGCATACCTCAAAACCTCAAAACTAAATTGTACAACCAGTGCGTGTTGCCAGTGATGACATATGGCACTGAGACGTGGTCCTTCACTGCTGGCCGTATGAGGAAGCTCAAGGTCGCTCAGCGAGCTATGGAGAGGGCTATGCTCGGGGTTTTTCTGCGTGATAAACTTAGAAATGAGGATATCCGCAGTAGAACCAGAGTAACCGACATAGCCCAAAGGATTAGTAAGCTGAAGTGGCAATGGGCCGGCCATATAGCTCGAAGAACCGACAACCGTTGGGGAAGAAAGGTTCTCGAGTGGCAGCCTCGTACCGGCAGGCGAAGTGTAGGGCGTCCCCGCACTAGATGGAGTGACGACCTGGTAAGACATGCAGGAAGTCGATGGATGCAGGTGGCTCTGGACCATGCTTTGTGGCATTCTTTTTAAATACCTAATATTAATTATGCTAACATTGATAATAAATTACGCTATAAGCGTAATATCTACTAAAATACATCAATTTAAAAAGTTCCTGTAGGTCAAAAAATGTATATGCCGTGGGGATGCGTGCGGGCGCGCTTGTGTGTGTGTTTGTGTGTGTTAGTGTATGTATGTGTGTGTTATGATGATAAAACCCTTTCTTTCTATTTCAGCCTTGGCTTGTTTTTTTTTATTTTTTGCTTGTGTTATAAAAAATGTATAATTCTGTTTACAAACGTTTAAGTATTACACAATTTATAAAATAAAATGTATACTAGAACAATGAATCTAAAACTAAAAACCTTAAAAAAATATATATTATAATAACTAAAATATATTACGAGTATTAAAAAGGAGGCCCTTTAGGCAAAAATTATAGAGTCGCAAAGAAATATTTGCCTTAAATATTCACTTTGTAGGAAGAATTTGCCATAGTCGCCACGTTTATATCCCAAGCCATAAAGCCTTTCTGGTATTTCTCATAATCATCTCCTAAGACATCCACGGGACGAAACCGGGTGGTGGACTATCTTATGCCACCCCACACAATTGAACTAATTTATGGTAAATTGTTTTAATATCACGTACCTATATCGATTGGCGCAATGTTTTGGTTTTGAACACTCGATTAAACAAACGATACAGTTTTGATATTTCAACGAGTATTTTATAAGGATATATTGGTAGTAGTATCAACCGTCATAAACACAGTCACAATGCTTAAAGTTTTAGTACAATGGCACGGCATCGGCGTCTCGTTATGGATTTATTTGTGTTATATTCAAGTTTTGTTATTAGGTTACATAAGGGACGTTTATACCGCTACAGCCTATCAAAAGTCCAATGCTGAATATAGACCTCCCCCATAGATTGCCAAATAGGAGGGATATTTTCCATAGTTGCCATGCTTGGCAGGCGGGTTGGCAACTGTAGATTATAAAGAAGACGCTGCAGCCTATCTCCTGGTTTGTTTCCCTTTGTCGTTTCTTACGATATCCACGGGACGATATGGAGTAATGAATTTTCTTACACCGCCGCTACACGGTCATTGGTCGTTTCGTCGGTCGTTTAAGAGGTAAAAAGTAATAACTAAATAAACTAAAACATTTAAACACACACACTAATTCATTTTAAATTTCAAAGCCTCCGACCTCTTAGCTTCGAAACACAAATAGATGAGATTCATTTTGATAAAGCTGTTCAAATTTATTTATTTACCACTTATACTATACTAATTTTATAATATTAAAAACATTTGGTGAACAAATACCTTCAAATATTTAGCGACACCAGACGGGAAATGAGATCCTTCGCAAGCGCCAACTCGTTGTGTGAAAATGTGTCATCCTGGTTATGTAACTTCTGCGAGTTTTCCTTATATCTGTAAACTCGATTGTTTCCTTTAAACACCTGAATGTTTGTGACATTCCGCATTGTTATTTCGCGTTTGAGGTTATAAAGATTTTTCTAGTTGCTTCATTATTCTAAGGCGGAATATTACGAAGTTTCATATTATTTTAAATTTGTTTTTAATGTATTTTTTTTTATTCAAGGAACTTCTTATATTAATTAGTATGTAGTATAATTTGCTAGATGTAATAATTCAGGTCTTGTCAGTTAAAGTTAAAAAGTTAAAGTTACAGCCTATATACGTCCCACTGCTGGGCACAGGCCTCCTCTCATTTCTGAGAGGGTTTTAGGGCAAGGAAATGTCCGCCGCGCTGCCCCAATGCGTGTTGGCGCACTTCACATGTCTTCGAAATATTTTTTTTTCTTATTTCTCAGACATGCAGTTTTCATCACGATGTTTTACTTCACCACCGAGCACGTGGTAAATCAGCACTTAAAATTGCAATTAACAATTTCATTGGTGCCGGCAGGGATCGAACCCAGGTTGCTCGCGTACTGTGAAATTTACAGCGAGCGCTAACCATCTGAGCTACTACGGCTCATCAGTCTTGTCAGTAAGGTACACTATTTAAAGTTAAAGTTACAGCCTATATAATCCCACTGCTGGGCATCTCATATCTGAGAGGGTTACACTATTTAACAATGTTTTATTTTATACTAGCTTTGCCCGGCATTCGTTACAATGTCTTTTTTTGTCAGAAACCTATCGGGCGCACACACAACAACTAACCAAATTTTCATCGTAATCGGATGAATTTTATAGCAACACATAGAAGTTTAGCAAAAAATAATGAATTTAATATTTATTACCACGTTTTTATTAACTCACTTTCGTACGTGTTCGGTACAAATTTTGCAATTTAAACTAACTTCGCGATGAGCTAGAGACTTGAAACTTTAAACGTAGCTCAGTTCTGATTGACAATCCAATGTTAACTCACTTTCTTGTCTGTCTGATTGTTTGTTTGTCTGTTCAGTAAAAATTTAGCAATCGATTTTAAACAAACTTCCCTATGAGTTCAGAATTTGAAGATTTAAATGTAGCTCAGGACTATATACGTAGTAAAACTGGTTGCCATTTAGAATTATAATTATTTTTATAATCAGATAACATAGTCCTCTATAGTTTTTAATAAAACAAAAGCTAAGAAATGTCAAGGGCCAACAATATAAAATTGTTGCCAGTCGTGAAAGTATGAAAATAACAAAAGTTACGTGAGAAAAAAAATATTATTAAGTTATTTCACACGTCTTCCACCTGTATAAACAAGTGCTAGTTTTACGTGTATGATCATCATATGAAATCACATTTTCCCCTTTCCTTTCAGAGCTTTTTTCTCAACATTTCTTTGTAATATTTAATGGTTTTAATAGTATCTTTTTGAGAGAGAGATTAAGGGATGATATCCATTGAAATTTTGAATATAGTGAAATTGGGGCATTTATTCTTCTATACACTATATCTCAGCAGTGATATCTGAAGCTGTTAAGTGTTGACTGGAAATAATTTTATTATTTTTAATTTTTTTATAATTAAATAAAAGAAGACTATTTATTTATTGTTTTGCTAGAAATCCATCCTCACTAAAATATGCTTGTCATATACCGATGAAAATGTTCAAAAGTATGGCGACTATGAATTCATAAGATACTTCTAGTGCCAGCTTGTTTGCATGCTATGCTGATAACGATAGCAAAAATACAGTGATTAGTGTTATAAGGCCAAGTGGGTCAAGGTCTGTTTTTACACAAGTAAAAAAAGCCCAGTTTGCCCCTTTTTTACTTTGCCATTAAATATAGAACTACTCATAGTTATTTCCGCAATATTATATGCTGAGAAAGCTATTTATTTAATAGGTAGTCTCTATGTAATATACAAAGAATTATTTACGTATTTATAAATATAGGGCTGACGATTGATTGCCTTTAATGAATATATGTTTTTTATGCTTATATCATTGGTAAAACTATGGTGGATGGCTTATGTTGTCCCAGATACCTACTGCTTATAATATAATAATTATGACGTATAATATAATATAACAATTTATTATGGCTTAACCCTGGCCTAGCCAGTAGCCACTCGGTACATAGATCCATTGTCACGCCACTGTTTCCACACTCGGTCAAAACGGGCGATTGATATTATGTATTACGAATAAGTGTCGTTAGAGACAGAGACGTGGATTTAAGACCTCCTCACATGTAAATAATTAAGAAGCGAGAGGTTGCGTCACGTGCCGGCTAATGCGATTTATTTGATGCCTTCGCGTGTATATTTAATGTAAATTGCTACACTGAAGTGCCATCGTGTTACATGGAGCTCGCTCGTGTGAAGCTAATCTAATACAAGATCCTTATCTGAAAATAACAGCTTTTTGCTCTTTGTACTAATAGCTGCTAGTATTACTGCGTTGAAAGTTGAATTCAAACACTTAAAAATATTTTAATAAAGCTATAGTAATTGAATTACTTTATAAAATAACATTTAATACATAGATACTAATACAATTACAACAAATATATCTTAGAGCTGATTTTTTAATTATCACCAGGCCTATTCGCTCACTTTGTCTACTTGACAATGATAGTTACTTTATAATACATTGCTTTATATGTTTTAGGAGCCGTGCTAGTTCTTACAGAAAAGCTATGGTATGTGATGAGAACCAGAGACGTTTTAACTGGTAACTTGGCATTCCATCTTGTTCCTCAGCGGTGAATACAAATCTGTATTTTGAGTCTTAACCGAGGATAGGCGACTGCCGTAGGTGTCTATGGGCTATTACATACACTTATCATCAGTTGAAATGTGTGCCCGTTTGTCACCATAACTTCTATAACAAGAGTGACACTCAGTATTCAATTCCACCTATAATGCCTAATTCCGTCGAATGAGAATCATTTTATACATTTCCTCCAGAGAAAATTTGAATCCAAAGTGGTTCCGTATAAATTTTAAGTTTTAATATTGCTATTTATAAGCTATTCGTTTTAAAGTCATCAGGATTATTTTATTTAATGCACTGTTCAAAAGAATTGGGTCTGGATGTTTTCTAACGTCATCTATTACGATCCCTACAGGACAAAATGGTGTGATGATTTATTCACGCTATCACGACACGGCTACATAATATGTATACTGTTTTTAAAATATTATACATACGAGTAATATGACGTTTATTCAGCGGACTAACTGCTCTAATAACACTTTCAGAAATCAGAGGAGCCCAGTGAGTTTAGTTCTTTCTTCTTCTTTAGCCCGTAACAGTCCACTGTTGGACGTAGGCCTTTACCATTGCCAGGAGAATTAGCCTTCGTTATATAATCGTTACTCTTGGTAGGAATATTGGCAATGACAGTATTCACGATAAAAAGAGTCTCCGGTTCTCTACACTCACTATTTGAAACACAGCAACATTAAGCTGTTATTTCACGCTGATTCCTGTGAGGGCGTGGTCCTTTCCCGGTCGAGCTGACCCATTGTGCTACAACCGTAGTATAGCTGCAGCGTGGTTCTACCACGTTTAACGTGTGATGTAAAGGGCTGTTTGATTCTCTTCCGCCGCCACCACACGAAGGTATTAACAACTTTGTGTGAAATATATGTTTAGCATTTTTTCCGTTAGTAGCTATTTTTTTTATTCACTTTCCATGTTACTGTAGGTACATCTTTTATTGATATAAATATCAATTACGGATGTTTCCGTACAAACAATATTAAAAGGCAAAGGAAATTGTGAGCTGAGGTCACGAATGTTTTTGTTATTGTTGTGTTTTGTGAACACTTGTGCTTGTCTAATACTTGAAACCGAGTTACGAGTGACGTACTTGAGTTAGGCGCTCTAGATGAGAGGCGTGAATCCTAAGAGAAACACAATGCAGAAAAGTTTTATTATGTCAATTGTAAATGTAGTTTTGTTTAGGATTTGTGGCAATGTCTGTGCTCCGATAAATAACTGGATACCCATTTATTTCATGCTTTATTTATAATGCCCATATACATATAATATAGGTATAGAAAGTAGCGTTAAAGTTGCGTGACGTATGGTTACTGCGATACTTATTCCGCTTGCAAAGCTTTGCGATACCCAGTGGACTGGCGACAAAGAAACGAACTGATATTGATGAAGACAGAACATTTCTGTTGTAACAAGTAAAAAAATAAAGAAAACGAGTTTGCAGGCTGACACCTTAACTCTACTGGGCAGAGGCCCAATAATTATGTACGCAAGATGCTTGCAACGCCACTTGTGATGGACTGTTATGATACTCGTAGGTTTATAACGTACAAGAGCTAGTTACATATGCCTACCGGGACCTTGCAAGCCATCAGGAAGTAACCTAACAGCACGTCTTTAAAGACGTGACTTAAGAATATTTAACATAATATAATAACCAAGGATTAATTGTTAAATTTTCCCAGTAGTAGTTAAGTTAGGTAGTCTAGTATTCCTGTGAACTCACATTGACACAGTAGTTAAGTTAATTTGTAAGTTAGGTAGTCCATTATTCCTGTGTACTCACATTGTCACAGTAGATAAGTTAACTTCTAAGTTAGAAAATAAAAGTAATATAGGAAAAATTCTTCGTCTCCTTATACTTCAACCCTCCCTAAGCTGCCGCAAACGTAAGTAGCTTGTAAATATAATTTTTTTATTACGTTATTTTTGTAGTGTATTTTTTTATGTCAATACTTATAAAAATATATCTATGTATATGTCTAATACGTGTCGTATCTATACTTAATTATTGTTTTAATTTTTATCCAATTTACTTTTAATTTGATTGTAATGTTCTTGTTGATGTTTTATCGATTGAGATGATAATAATGAAGGCGACATATTTAACACAACATAGTGAATAAAAATAAATCGACACGGAGATACTCAAAACCTAATGATACGAATCGGGAACCCTGGATCTTAATTATTCTGATCGTTCAACCACGCGGTCGTTTCTGTCCTGCCTGAGGTTGCTAATAGAATTTTCTTTCTAAATACTATAATATTTAATTGTTTTCTCTTTGTTTCAGGTAAAAACCATGCCGTCTACTTCGATTGGTTACTGCGCTCACTCTGAACAGTATAAATAAACGACTTGTCAGATTGCAATAAAATATACTCGTATAATGGATGATCAGGGAGCTTGCTTTATTTTGCACGCGGACCAGATGCAACTGATTCTGCTTCAATTAAATGTAGAAAACACAAGTCTGCCAAAACTGTTTCTAAATATGTTCTAATAAATATAAGGTCGTTGCACATATTATCGATTCAACGCTAGACCAACACCACGTCTCAACCCCAACTTTGGTTTAGCGTCAATTAATAGGAAACGTGTACGCAATGCTTCGGTATTACAGTGAAGGCGCAAAAAAATCGTTGACCACGAGTCATAAACGCGCTTTCAACACGTGGCAAGCTGGCACTGTCAACAAGATATACCAGTATCTCATATCTTATCTAGTATATTATACTGGTGGTCGGGACATCGCGGGGTCAGCACGTCATTCACTACTTTTTATATCAAGAAAAATTAACTGCGAAATAAATAAAACTCACAATTCAATGCCTTCTTTGGTTAGAGTTTGCGTAGTGTTTGTGTAGTGGTAGTTGGTACAGTGTGCGTCGGTCTGTACCATGTATTTTAATATTGACGAAAGAAAATATCGAGAGTTGCCTGCCGCCTGGAGCTGAAAAAAATACTTCGTGGTCATGTAAAATCTAACTCATACTTCACTTATAGCATGACGAACTATTCTTTACTCCATTACCTACTCAAAAATAAAAGAAACCCTATGCCTATGTAGGACGTTATATCGTAGCTTGCTACATTATATTTACATTATATTTACTAGTGATCCTCTAGTATGGTCGAAATTCGACCGTAATATAATAATATTTTAAAGTATATATATATATATATATATATATATATATATATATATATATATATATATCTATGCTTTCAACTGCACATTAATGTATAAAACACAGATATATCTAATATATAAAATATAAAATTAACGCTTTTTGCCTTAAAATACACTCCACAGACTATTAAAAAAAACGTTATTAATTACGCAAAACTCGCAGATTATTATTATTTAGTCAATCTGTCAGTAATTATTTTGTTGGCAATATTTTAAAATTCTTTGGCGCCAATTTCTGCTCTGTGCGACTGTTTGACCATAGAATATTGTGTGTTTGACAATTGAGATTGGCAGTATGACGTTTTATTTTATTTTATTTAATGCATTTGTTACCCATATTATACATAAGTTTTAGCTTCCTGCACTTCTTCGACATACAAAATATGCATAAGAAAAGGGTACGAAGTTTTCCCTTCTGATAGAAATATTAATCTGTTAATTTATATTTTAATAATTGATCTTTTTATCATGTATAAACATCTCCTGTTACTTCGATGCCATCTGCCGGCAGGCTTACGGAATGCATGGCTCTAGCCATGCATTCCTCCAAAACCCACTATACGGTGTTAATGGGAGACTTCAACGCAAAACTAGGCACAAGAGAGAACGGTGAGCTGAAAGTAGGGAAATTCGGATTGGGGCAACGGAACCCAAGTGGCCAGCAGCTGGCCGACTTCATGGAGAAAGAGGGACTCTTTATGATGAACTCTTTCTTCCAGAAGCGGTCCCACAGGAAGTGGACCTGGTCGAGCCCCGACGGTTCGACAAAAAATGAGATTGATTTCATTATGACGACCAGACGAGAACTGTTCAGTGATGTCTCAGTGATCACGAGGGTGAAAACCGGCAGCGATCACCGAATGGTTAGAAGCACATTGAACCTAAACGTTAAGTTGGAGAGGTCTCGTCTAATGAAGTCAACGCTCCGTCCCCCTCGTGCTCTAGTCCAAAGTCCCGAAACCTTTCAGCTCGAATTACAAAACCGTTTTCAGTGCCTAGAAGAATGCAATGAAGTGGAAGATATAAATGATAATCTCGTGGAAACTGTCCATGCGGTCGGAGCTAAGTTCTGCAAGACCCGCCGCAGAAGAACACAAAAACTCTCCGATCACACTCTTAATCTCATGGCTGTTAGACGGGAAATGAACAGTATACAGGTTTGACAGCATACAGGCAACTGAACATACAGATCTCCAAATGCATGCGGCGGGACTTACGCAACTTCAATACAGCTTGTATTGAAGAAGCGATCGAGGGGAACCAAGGCTCCAAAGTCTTTGCCAGAGATCTGTCTGTCAGAAAGAGCCAACTGTCAAAGCTGAAGACCGTGTGTGGCAGCATCGTTTCCAGGACACCTGAGATTTTGAGTGAGATTGAGAGGTTCTATGGGCAGTTCTACACGTCATCGTTGGAGCCACACGCAAGTGTGAGTAACGATCCAAGAGCGAGTCTTATCCGACACTATTCTGAAGATATCCCGGACGTCAGTCTGAGCGAGATTAGAATGGCTCTCCAGCACCTTAAAAACGGCAAGGCGGTTGGATGGAATTACAGCGGAGCTTCTGAAAGCGGGTGGAAAACCGGTACTTGAAGTCCTTCAGAAGCTCTTTAATTCCGTCCTCCATGGTGGCACTACTCCGGAGGCGTGGAGCAGAAGTGCGGTGGTCTTGTTCTTCAAGAAAGGCGATAACGCTCTCTTGAAGAACTACAGACCGATTTCCCTTCTGAGCCGCGTCTACGTGCTGTTTTCGAGAGCCATTACGAATCGTTTCGCACGCAGACTAGACGACTCCCAGCTTCCCGAACAAGCCGGTTTCCGAAAAGGCTTTAGTACCATAGACCACATACACACCCTTCGGCAAATTGTGCAGAAGACCGAAGAGTACAACCATGCCACTTTGCCTTGCGTATGTGGACTATGAGAAAGCCTTTGATTCCGTCAAAATTTGGGTGGTGCTACAGTCCCTTCAGCGGTGCCAAGTTGACTGTCGGTATATCGAAGTGCTGAAGTGTTTGTACAGTAGGGCTACGATAGCTATCCGAGTACAGAAACAGAGTACGAAACTTATCCAACTGCAGAGAGGTGTAAGACAGGGTGACGTTATATCCCCGAAACTCTTCACCGCTGCATTGGAAGACGTTTTCAAGCTACTGGACTGGAAAGGATACGGTATTAACATCAATGGCGAATACATCACTCACCTTCGATTTGCCGACGATATAGTCCTTATGGCAGAATCGCTGGAGGACCTAAGCACTATGCTCAATGACCTCAATAGTGCTCCCAACGGATAAGTCTTAAGATGAACATGGACAAAACAAAGATTGTGTTTAATGTCCATGTCACACCTATGCCGGTAGTTGTTAGGAGCACTATCCTCGAAGTTGTTGACGAGTATATTTACCTGGGACAAATAGTCCGACTAGGTAAGTCCAACTCCGACCGAGAGGTCAATCGACGGATTCAACTCGGTTGGGCAGCGTTCGGGAAATTATGGCACGTCTTCTCGTCTGGTATACCTCAAAACTTGAAAACGAGGCTGTACAACCAGTGCGTGTTGCCAGTGATGACCTATAGAACTGAAACGTGGTCCTTCACTGCTGGCCGGATGAGGAAGCTCAAGGTCGCTCAGCGAGCTATGGAGAGGGCTATGCTCGGAGTTTCTCTGCTTGATAAACTTAGAAATGAGGATATCCGCAGTAGAACTAGATTGACCGACATAGCCCAACGGATTAGTAAGCTGAAGTGGCAATGGGCCGGCCATATAGCTCGAAGAACCGACAACCGATGGGAAAAAAAGGTTCTCGAGTGGCGGCCTCGTACCGGCGGACGAAGTGTAGGGCGTCCCCCCACTAGATGGAGTGACGACCTGGTAAGACATGCAGGAAGTCGATGGATGCAGGTAGCTCAGGACCGTGCTTTGTGGCATTCCTTGGGGGAGGCCTATGTTCAGCAGTGGACTTGTGAAGGGCTGGAATGATGATGATGATGATGATGTTTTTTCTATGGTACCGATGTGTGAACGTACGTAATTAAAATAATGCGTAATTTAATCAATACCCTCTCATGATAAGTGTGTTTAATATAGGCTATTATCAACAGTCAAGATTTGTAATTTATATTTTTTTAAGTTTTAACGTTTTGTCTATTTTAACAAATTATAATATTTTAATATCTATCCCACCTGATAGTAAGTGGTGATGCAGCCGAAGATTTTAAAGTTATTAAAAATACATATCAAATAATTTAAGAGTAAATTTTAAAAATTATGCTTTATAAATATTCGTGAACACCGCGAAATTTCAAACGATTGTGTATGGGCAGTGACCTGATATTATTCGCCGTTCTTTTATAAAAATATAATGCCAGGCTTCGCGTAATCGAAAAGCGATATCGTTTGCAACCGTGTCGAGAGTAATATTTATCAAGCTCTACATGACAAAATTTCATTTAGCAATGGAAGGGTAGATTTTGTTGATAAAATTATAAAGCTAACTTTTGTGCGAAAATAAAAGTATAAAATAAGTGTTGTATCGTATTTTTTTTTAAATTCAAATAGCCGTTGTGGCTCAGGGGATAAGCGTTGGCCTTAAATTTTTAGATTACGCGGGTTCAGTTTAAGTTCGACACCAGTCAGAAGCAAAGAAATAGTTAATGGATGATTTATCTTGTACTGGTGCTGCAGTTGTTTGTAGGTGGCGGTTGTTATTTCCATTAGATGAGCCGCATGCTCGTTTGCCCCCTCTTCTAGAAAAAAGTGAAAAAGCCTGCATATTGGAGAAATAAACACACAGTTCACCTCATGACAAATCGATGTTGTCACAGCATTGCTGTGGTCCATATTGAACATTAAACACTTACATGTCAGTGTTGTGTGTTTTTCACCCCTGAGGGCCAAGATGGAATGCATCGTTACCATTAAAAAATACTTCGGTTTATGCACTCATCATACGAAACACAGCAGAATTACGGTGCTATTTTATGCTGGTATCCTTTTATAACATGATCCTTCACCACTCAAGCAAACTACTTCTGTTTAGTCACAATACTACCGTGCCTTAAAAGCGAAAAATCTTTGCGATGCAGCACTCTATCAAACGCTACAAACCACGACATCAAGTAATTGATGCTTTATATACTTTCATAAGAAGTTTTAATCAATAATGATCAGATAAGATTGCAAATAACGTCATTTATTAAACAAAAATATATGACCAGAGCACATCATATGTGGCGCCCGATGTGTGTGGGTGTTTTGCGACACCACTTGTAATACATTATAGCTGTAAGGCAGATGCCACACTGACTAAGAATCACTAACTTATTTTTTTAAGACAACTAATTTTTAAGTTTAATAACCACGAACCTGCCGTTGAAGAGACGAACATTATCATTCGTACTGCTTACTGTAAAACTTAATGTAGTGTGTGATTTTTGTATGACATCCGTAGTTTAGACTGAATCTATAAAGATCCAATAATGAGACAGTTCAGAAATAAAAGTCCTCCTTCCTAATATTTATTACATGAGTGTTTTACACCTTATTTTAAGGAATTGATTTTTTTTATAAAACTAAACTGACGAACAAACTTATGGTCTACCATTTGGTAAGTGGTTACTGCAGTCTATAGACACCTGCAATCAATTTCAAACGAGGGAGGCTACAGATGCCTTGTCACCTATGAGAACTAAGAATGTCTCACAGCCTATAATTACGAGTATACTGACTATAAAAATATATCTTTCAGACCGGAACACAGCAGTGAGTACTAGGTACTTTGGGTAGGCCCAAACGTACTCTTTGGGAGAAAAGGAATCCTACTACTATCTATTTTTGGATATATTATACTTTAATCGTTGACTTTAGGTTTGAATTATATCGTTTCTTCATTTATCAGAGTTTGTATTTCAAATTGAAGATAAACTAGCATTGTTTCACATTCACAGGTTAAAATAATATATAATAATAATAAATGTTTTTATTGACATATAGATTTAACAAATGTAAACAAGAACAGTGAGTTATACATCTAAACAATGTTCAAGATAAGATAAACAATATTTTCCGTTGGACCCCAAACTAGGATAATCCTGTATCTTGGGGTCAAAGTGAGTACAATTTGCGTCTAGACGAACACTTGCACAAAGAATGCAAAACCTAAGAGCATGAACTTTCTCTGTGACGATTTTAACGAATTTGGCATATCGCCAAATTGCTATTAATCTCGAACTGGACTTAAAAATCTAGGCCGATTGCCAAACCGAGATAAGTGGCAGGGACGAGCGATAGGATAACGGCATCCTTGTAACAGTCTTTAAAAGTTTCTTTCTATTCGTGCGAATACTTACATCTTGTAATTTTACCTTTAATAGATACTTCTTTGACAGCTAATATCTTCCGATTATTAGCGATCCAAAATTACAAACGCATTTATTTAATTAATATTATAATTTTATATTCAATATATAATGATTTTGAATCGTTAATTGATGCGAGCGATCGGTCATTCTGTTGTTATTATTAATCTATGGCTATGGTCATTCTGTTTGTAGCATTCAAGGCGAATACACGCGCGCATTGTAAGACTTGAGTTTAAGTGTGTATAAGAAATAAAAAAAAAAATGGTTAGTCGACGTATTATTTGAAGACCTGAAGGAAAATCTCTAATACGGATGATCTAGTATCGAATTAAAATATTTCATCATCAGTTATAATATAAGTTTCTTTGTTTTAGCTTATTTTTTTCTTTTGGATCTCACTTTGGCGGTTGACTCTTTCCAGTAAGGATAACATTTCCATAATCGCTGTGGTTTGTATGCACATTAGCGATTAAATAGACGTTCCGCGTCTCAGTAACGCGGTATTTAAGGCATTATATATACAGAGCATATAAAAAGTGTGCGCGCGACGTGTGCAAAAGACGTGTGTTGCGACACCACTTGTAAAATATTAAATTGTAATGAAGATGTCACACCGCCTTAATTCCGTGTGCGGCGCATGTAAACGCAGGCGGCGTGAAATCTACGCTACTGAAATAATAATAGTAATAGTACTGAGATCAAAATACATCAGCTAAATAAATTTTTCCTAATTTTTATGCCTGTATAGTTGACAAACGAATTATAACTAAAATTTTAAATTTAAAAATCCCCCGAAATAAAAAGAGCTAATGATCTTCAAATGGCTGAACCGATTTTGATAAAACATGTCTAAGAACCATCGTAAAAAAACTTGCTTCTAAATAAAAAAAAAACCGCACCTAAATCGGTTCACCCGTTTAAGAGCTACGGTGCCACAGACAGACACAGACAGACAGACACACATAGTGGTCAAACTTATAACACCCCTCTTTTTTCGTCGGGGGTTAAAAACACCTAATGGTAAGTGGATGCCGTGGGTCATAGACACCTACACCTATGCTTGAATAAGAATAAAAAAGGTAGACTAACATAGCATGCCTCACTACCAATAAAATCTTCGGTTCTCTTCACTCCCCACAAAAAACAGCAGCTTATATCTGTAGTAGTAGTAAGTAAGTAGCTTCACTACGCGGTCTCCATACTGTTTAATATAAGCGCTAGGTTTTAGGTCATATGGGTGAAGCTGCGATTTTTAACCGACTTCAAAATGTGGGAAAGGTTCTCGATTCGACTATATGATCTTTTTTATACGAATATTACGCAATATTTTCGTCAATAATGAAACGATTTTAATAATTCTTTTTTATTCAGATTTGACAAAATTACATAACTTAGGGTGTGCAAAGTCTTTTAGACGACATTCCTCTAGTTGTTACCTTGATATTTCTTAGTCCACTCAAAAAGTTCAAAATTATTATTCTATACACTATGTCTTAGCACCGACTATAGGCATATGAAGTTAGCTCTTTTTATTAAAAGTATTTTTTTAAATTATGGGATTGATTTGAATGAAAAATTAATCAGGTATATTCATCTCCATTTTTGATTCCTAAACAGTGATAGATGTATAGGTGTCTATGGGCCACAGTATCCACTTGCGACTAAGCTCGTTAATTTAAAGACTTCTCGAAAAGGTATTTTTACTCAACATACATATTGTAGCCAACTTACAATCTCTTTGAAACTTTATTTACCAATAATGGCAGCTCTTCACGTTATCCAACATTGTGGCGAATGTTGTGGCTAAGATATTAGCCAAGAGTTTGTGATGACGTGGCGTCCATACGTTGGAAGGTCGTTCAGTTTGCTTCGGTTCAGGCCAATATGCGGACGAATTTATTAAAATGGATGTTGAGGCGCTAACGGCTGCTGCGGTTTATTTATTTACAGCATATCGCTACTACGTGAATGTGTGTAAGAAAAGGGTGATCAATAAGAAATGGAAAAAAAGAAATTTTATTAGTTGTGTTCCACAAACCATTTTCGGCTTGGTAGAGCTCTATAAAGCGAAAAGTTTCTTCATTGGTCATTGTTACTGCTATTTTGTAGACACTAGTTACGACGCTTGCATAAAAAAAATTAAATCACATGCGTGCGATCACTTTGGGCGCTCGTAGCAAACTAAACGCGCGCCCAACGTGTGGACGGGGCGGCCATAACTCTGCCACAACCCTTTGATTTTTTGTAAAAAACCGACACCACACGGATCTCGCGCCAACTTGTGGGCCATCATTCCAATACATACCAAGGTAAGCACAAACACCCGCTCTACATAATGGCCATAGGTATGGGCCACAACATTCGCCACAATGTTGGCCAACGTGAAGAGCAGTCTTAAGATAGAAGATGACAAGATTTACATATTTCAGTTTGTTTTTTGTGTTAGTAAATATGATTATATATAAACAGCTCTGAGTACGTGTAAATCTTGCAATATAAATAAAAAGTCTCTTCTGGTACTACGTTTATATTAAGGTTTTATGTACACATATTGTGGGATGGGACGGGAAATGAGATTCTCGCTCGTCTCCTTGTGCGATGGGTGCGCACTTTGTGATTCCTGGAGATTTACTTGCATTTACTCTCATAAATCTTCACCTGACTCTTTTTAGCATTATATGTACATATATTCATTCATCATTTTAGGTAGCCAATTTTGAGTCCATGGTTCAAATTCCTACCAATATCCATTACTATTGAACTTTACACAGATATACGAACAAACTAACACGTCAGCGCCGGGTTGAGCCATGCTAATAAAGCCCTTTTTTCACTTGCGGAGGCATTACATACATTTCATCTCGCGGGGGCAAGGACGGGTTCCACCTTCACCGCATATTGGCGGGGCCATAGGACGCTTTCGCATACATCCGCGGCCCCACATGCGCCGGCAGCCCCGTGGTAGCCCCTCCTCGGGATAGAACAACTGATACCCCTTTATGCTTATAAAGCTCTTAATGCAGTTCTTAGGCCGTTTGATTATTTCCGAACTTTTTCTTTTAATCCACCATAAGTTCATCTGTGTACGTTGTTTATTACTTCATGCAATAACAACATCTTGTGAAGTCACAATGAAAAAGTATGTCGATTGGTAGGACCACGCACTCGCAAAACACTGTTTGAAATTTCGAGTGTAGAGAACCGGAGACCCTTTTTTCTGGTAACGAGGATTCCATCTTAGTTCTCACGGGTGCCATCTGCATTTCGATTCTTAATCGCGGATTGATCTAGATGTCGATGAGTCACATCACTCACTTATCATCAGGTGGACTGTGTGCTCGCTTGTCACACTTATTCTATAAAATAATTGGAGATTACGTGGTAGAGCCATGCTGCAGCTATATTAATCACGGTCGAAACGAACTAAGCAAATACTTAATATAGCACCATCTGGATGATTGGCGTTCCACCACTGTGCGATTTGCCTGTGAATATTTCTTCCGCGCACAACTTTTTTAAGGAATCGGCTACTAATAGCGATTTTCCCGGACCGATACGATTTAGAGACCTTAAAGAAAAGAGCTTCCTCGTTTTTTAAAGGCCGGTAACGAACCTGCAATTCCCCTGATGTTGCAGTTGTTCATGGACACCGGGTCACTTACCATCAAATGTGCCGCATTCTCATTTGCCCCCTCTTCTACATATTTTTTTTATTTGTATTGATTAGTAAATATAACATAACTGATATATATTCGCCGCTGGTTTGATCTATGCACAAGCAGTCCTTCCTACACTTTATCGTAAACATGCTTATACGGCAAACCATTTGTTCTTCCGCGTCCGCTTTTTATTAAAGCAGCCATGTTTTCTTATCCCATTTTATTGATCTATGAACATGTTATTGGTTAAAATATTCTGCGGGACTTTACGGGAATCTCGTGACCTAATTTACGCATGATTTTTGGAGTACACTCCATATATATATAACAAAATATACATATATATAACTCCTCTTTTTGCGTCGGGGGTATTTTTAACCCCCGACGCAAAAAGAGGAGTGTTATAAATTTGACCGCTATGTGTGCCTGTCTGTGGCACCGTAGCTCTTAAACGAGTGAACCGATTTGGGTGCGATTTTTTTTATTTAAAAGCAGGTTTTCTAGCGGTAGTTCTTAGACATGTTTTATCCAAATCGGTTAAACTGTTTCAAGGTCATCGGCTGTTTTGACAGCTGCGGTAGGGTTCTTTTCGGGGGCTTATAAAATTTTCAATTTAAGTTATCTGTATACATATAATACTGAATAAAATTCGAAAACAGTGTCTTTGTCTCATTATGGGGAGGAACATAAGGGAATTATAATATATAATTTATACTTGCGATTGTTGTTTTTCGATAAAACTTCAGCTTCATTTTTATGATTTGGATAAACACTTGTCCTTGTTTTACAATATTAATTTTAA
Organism: Parnassius orleans; assembly: GCA_029286625.1. Lineage (NCBI taxonomy): Eukaryota > Metazoa > Arthropoda > Insecta > Lepidoptera > Papilionidae > Parnassius > Parnassius orleans. The sequence goes on along the minus strand of JAGSMP010000070.1, from coordinate 7,984,667 downwards.
ATTATTTAAATTATTATTTGAAAAATTATTTATTAATTTAATTATAAATACGAGCAGTTTCACCTCACGGCATCATCAGGCAAGAATAACGAACATGCCTGAACAAGGCATGTTCGTTATTCTTATATACCCTGATGATATCCAAATCACAAAAATGGATCATAGGATGTTACACTATTCTATCATTGCGTTGTACTGGCTATTTTTACAAACGCAATGGTACCTATTCTATTTTCTATTATTCATTCAATTTCTACTTTTTCTATAAGAACAAAGGTAGAACCGAATACAGATTCAGAGATACATGGAAAATAACAAACAATCCAGATTCATTTGTCATTTGGATTTTGCAATAAAAATGGTACCACTTTCAAAAATGTAAGGGAACGTGTGCTTAATAGAGGGACATGTGTAAGTTGTTACGAAACGTTTTTCTTATCATGGATCATTTACTTAAAAGGAGTAAATCCACTATTCAAATGTACGCACCGCATCTCATATCGTCTGATGTTCTCATTTAATATTCATTTATCTTATGAATATTAAAGTCTCTTTGAAAATTAATACCGCTTTCAGATCACCCGGTATTTTCTTATTCCCTGATGGATTGATGCTGGAGCCGCGATAACGAGCTCTTATTGCGAGATGGAGCCTCGACTTAAGAAATAATTTATTATAATTTTTTTAATTAGTTTCAGTTTCTTCGTAGATAATTTTTATTTAATTATATTTAAAAAGGCTAAAATATGCAATGCTTTAACATTAGTTCGTTTCTAAATTACTATCATCACCGTTATCATTACAGTTCATCACAATTCCGCTGCTGAACATTGCCATCCCTTAAAGATTCGTACAAATGACTATCCTTAAGCTCAGCAGTTTTTGTATGACATTAAGTCTCGTATCCTTAGGTTATAATAAAATTTCAACTTTTTATCTTAAAAGGTATATAAAAGAGTAACTTAACTAAAAATACATACCATAAACATTAAACTTCTTAATTATTACACCATCAGCCGTAAATAACCATAGAATCGCGCTTTACTTGTTACGAGTCTTTGGGGAGCCATCGAAAAGCTTTTTAGGGATACGAGATAAAATTCGGACATTTTATCTTTATTTTTGGAGAGGATAGAATTCTAATAACGAGGATAGAGGAGCTTGTAGTAAATTTTAAAACGATAACATTAAAACTAGCAGCAAAAATTATATTATGGTATTTATAATCATTACCTAAAGGAAAACTGTTTGCAGAAGATTGGTTTAGTTATAAAATTTTGTCGTTAGCGCAGTGATGGGCCAAATAATAAAATTTGTGCGAAAGCGTACCCGTGGTCCTGCCTTCACGTAGTGATAAATGTGACATCGTCAGGTCGTCGATTGATCGTTAGAAACTTCATATTTCAACATGACAATGACCCAAAACACGCGTCCAAACTGTGCAAGGACTATTTAAAAGACTTAGAGCGAAAAAGAATACTGAAAGTGACTTGGTCATCGCAATCGAGTTATTATGGGACAATTAGACAGAGAGGTGCGAAAACATTAACCAACTTCTACCACACATCTTTGGGATATATTGCAGAAAGAGTGGCGTGCAATAGACCCTCGTTATTTGGCAAAATTGATCGACCGGATGTCTAAACTGTGCGCAGGGGTTATTAAAGTAAAGGGCTAATAAATAAATAATATCGATGAAGCAAAAATTTATGAAAACTATAGTAAAACATTAACTTTTTTGGTGTTATATAAGTAAATTTTTCATAAACAATAAAATTATTAATAATACTAATTTAACTTGTTTTAATTTTTGTTTAAATCACCTTTATACCTGGGTGGGCAAATACTTTTGAGATGTAATGTATATAGTATATACACGACGGTTTATATATTATATATAATGATATTATACTCTTTTATAATTGGGAATAATAAAATAAAGACGTAATTGCGTTTCTCTGTAAAACAAAATATTTATTTAGGTATAATATAACATTTACAACTATTAAACAATTACATATTAGTTAAAAATAAATTCATTCACCTATAAAACAAAAGGGACAACATTTAAAACATTTATTCAGGTCTTGTTATATGTACAAATATAGAACATATTGTCTTTAAGTAAAGTGTGTTGCTCACATAGATCTACATATTACGCCAGTATATTCTAAGTCTATGCTTGCTCACAATAATTATTTATTCTTATGTTTTATTTCATGTCACAACTGTCTGTTGTGACATCTAGACTTTTTCTATAACACGGCAAATACAAAAGTGAAGTTGTTTTCTTTACATAGATATAAATATAAAAACGTTGTAAATCTGTAAACGCTGCGTAGGTTGGTAGAATCCGCTTTATACTTGTGTTCATTAAAATATATGTCGTCTTTTCAATTGCCCACATGTTTGACGTCATGCCTATTGAGTGGGTTTACATTGGTTTACCTAACCTGAATCAAATCGATAACCCTTGCCCCTCAGTGCTATCACCATAGATGTCAAAGTCAACTCGACATAAAACTGATTAAATACTGGGCCACGGATTGTTTACGTAACCGCTGTATTTAATGGAAAAATATTATACAAATTTTTATCACTACTAACTGTAAATTATAATGTTCTAAATATAAATATTTTTATAATATATTTTGTTAACATTACCGTGTAGTGACGGCGTAACAATATCCCCTACCCAATATCGTCCCGTGGGTGTTGTAAGAGGTGACAGAGGAAAACTGAAATGGCAGATGGGCAGCAACAAAAATTATAAAAACTGCGGTTGCCAATCCTCCTGCCAAGCGTGGCAATCATGGCGAAATATCTCCTATGAGGCAATTTATGGGGAGGCCTATGTTCATCTGTGAACTTTTATAGGCTGTAATTGATGGATAGATGATATAATTTGTTATTACAATCTTCTTCATCTCCTTAGCGTGTCGTAGATAGGGGTGTGTGTGTGTAGGAAATATACATTGAGAATTTATTTGCCTTTTATACAAAGATAATATTATATTTGGTTGTCGAGGGTGTTCCGGATTTACTTACTTGTAGATTCGTTTTCAGTACGTAACTCGGGAAGCTTCTCTTGCACTCCTGAAATTATGATCGTAAGCTCAAGAAAAAAAAAAGACCGGAATATAAAAATGGCAGAGCCATGGTGCATTGTATTATGGTTGTAGTACAACCAGCGAAGGACCACGTTCACTCAGAATACCATCATAATTACATAAACCTTTTCCTTTGGTCTAACTTATTTTTAAAGCTAAATGACAGTGATCGCACTGCTGTGTTACGGTCTGAAGGATATAGAAAACCAGTGATATAACGAGCTGTGAAGCGTTTCTCTCATCTTAGTCCTCAGAGGTGACAAAACAGTTAACACAACTTTTTAAATATGTCAGTCGCTGGAACTCGCCACGCATCCTCGTAATAGTTTACATAATTACTTTGTTCCACATTATTGCATTTCTATTTTATAACTACAAGATTCACTTTTAAAGAATAGCAGTTTCTTCAGTCGTTATGTTAGTTTTTAGATAAGTATGTACACGTATATCTGAAGATTTAAGGCCATCTCAAAGTATATATTCCAACTCAAAATCTTATATAAATCTTCTGCTAAGGTTCTTTTGCCCTTTCTACTCCGATCAAATGGACTTCATTTTGAAATCGCACTCGATTTAAAACGCTTTTTGACAAGCGGAATCCTAAGCTTTTAACCAACTATGTGGTTGCTATTGGTTCTAATAGGCTTCAATAAGATGAATGTTCGATAATTATTCTGGTAAAACTGACTGACTATGTAATGTACTTAAGAATATATTATTTTATTTTTTATATTAAATACAATTAGTACATGTTTGAGTGATATTTAGATGTCAAAAGTTTTTAATTTAGAAAGTTTTTAATTTTAATTTCGCGGCCTCAATACAGCCAATTAAATGTTACCAAAGATATGTTACCGATCCGTCTTTAGTTCATTAATGTACAGAAAATATCTTTCTTTTTATTATAAGTAATCACGTTTGTAATTGTAATAACATGCATGTATCATAGTGACTAAATGGATTTATTTAGAGATGTAAAATCACTGTTTATTATTTATATATTTATATTGTGGGATTAACACAAACCTACCATTTTATGTCCTACAAATACATAGTAACAGTAGAACTACTTACGCGTACATTGTAGAGCTTGCATTCCACTTGACGTGACTTCTGTTGTACCCATCTAATATGTGGAACTGCACGACGAGTGCCGCACTTAAGTGGCGGCTCTAGCCGAGGCGAGAAGCGCCGACGAAGACCGACGAGATGGTCGTAGACAACAAAGAGTCGTACAAAATCGAAATGTCAACACTGGCAGCTGAGGAGATCGCAACGCTTAGAAAAAAAAATCACCAGTAAAAGCATCTATCAGTTTAGTTTGCCTTTGTTTTTCTGTATTTAAATGTATTAAAAATATGATATATTATTATTTCTAATTCATACAAATACACAAATACAATTTTGCATACAATAATAATCCAACAAAAATATCCACCATAAACGTCAAAAAGGGGCCAAAAAGGGGCAAACAAGCAAAGATCGGGGTTGTGGGCTTAGCCGATAAAAAAGTTTTGATCTTAACGGGTGCAAAGTTCCATAACAGTTCCTTAACCTAGCATATATTTTACATAGCTTTAGGAATGTACAACGTTCTTCAATTGATTTAAACGTCGGAAATTTAAAAAATAAGCTAATTAAACATACTTATTTGGATTTTAATAAATTTAAAAAAATTATATAAAAGAAACTGACACTTTAAATCTGTAACATAACGTCAGCCATATTACTGCAATTTTGCTCGTTATGGGTATACGGAGACTCACTGGTGATTATATTCTCTTTCGAGCGAACAAACTTCACGTTTTGGAGGTAATAACAAAATGTATCAGTAAAGCTGCCAGTTTTACGTGCTTCATTGATATTTTTTGTGAAAGAAATAAATGACATTGCTTTTAAAGCTAAAACTACTGAAGTAAAGGGCAGGTAGGACAAATATCATATTTTAGACACGATTTTAACGCGCGAGAATTGATACTTGGAATAGTATATGCTTGAAAAAAAATTATGCCCATATATGAAATACAGAATTAAATTCTTAATCGAATGGATTTTTATAATACTTTATACTGATCGAGATAAAAAAAATATAATATTTTCGCCAGGAAAAAACTAAGACGTACGAGTCCTCGTTTTTTAAACGACAACCTTAATAAAATATTATTCGATAATATAAAGGTATGTTTATTAAAGTAAATTCCTATTGACTTACAATTTTATTTAGATCCCTTATATCCTGATAATAAACAAAATTATTTCAAATAAAGTTACTTTTTGTCCACCGATCGTCGCCCGCTTAGGTACTTGGTGCTGCACAATTATCCATGCAGCGGAGAAGGGAGCGCTAAAAGCCTTTTAACGTCAGAAATCCTCGCCTTAATGTAATATTAAAATAATATTTTTGTAGATTAATGAAAACGTTTTAAGAAAAATGAATACACTTTTGTCTATACACGGTTCATATCTATTAAATCTGTATTGTAGAGAACCTTATGGCGAATGCTACACACTCGATAATTATCACGATATTTGGATCGTAATCCAGGATTACGATATTTATCGAGTGTGTAGTATAGCATATCACGGATCGTGATACGGATCGCTGGATTTCTAAAAATCCAGAAATCCGACGATCTGTATCAAGTATCGTCGATAAATATCGAGTGTCTAGTCTCTGGTCGATATTTATCACGTCAGTATTGGTCAGTATTCATTCTGTCAGCGATGGACACGCGAATATAATTTTCATAATCATCCATTTCTTGATATTCCCGAATCTAATTTAATAAATTCAGGTGTGTATATTGATCTCTGTCTTGAAGCCAATGCTTCATCCATTTTTTTCTCTTTACACGTCTTTTTAATGCTATCGCTAATATAATAGCAACGCAAGCTTTACTTTTATAGTCACTCATTACGTTATTGGCTTCGGAGTATGTAACGTCTGTAGTGAATGAAATCTACCGTTGTACTTTCGCGATTATTATCGAATGTGTAGTATGTAGATTCGATCCAAAATATTGCAAGATAAAAATCACGTTAAATATCGTGATAATTATCGAGTATGTAGCATGCGCCTATAGATAGACAGAAAGTACATATCAAGTGACATTGGTTTTAATAATTATGTCGCCACTCTGATTTTCGGTCACGGCAGCTAGTTTTAACGGAGACTAATCATCTGCGCAGGATAGGAAAATAGTGCACGAGTGTATGCGCAAGCACACGTGTACTCTCTATTCCCTCACTCTCATAATCCGATGGAACGGTAATCCGACTCGTCCAGCACGGCTAGCATGGGCAGGAGACAATTTTATTCCCCGGGGAAAGGAGAAAATGTTTATCCACCCTTAGAGCATGGGCACACCGGTGGATATAATATATCCACAGTAGATAAAATGGGAGATAGACTTAGACTTAGATAGATTTTTTGTATGAATATAAACTTCAACCCACGTCCAATGAACTAGGATAAAATTGTCCCTTTCAAATGTCAAAAAAGCATATTTTTTTATCTTTCATTTGGCTCCATGCTACGGACGAATATGTCTACTCGTTATGTCAAACGGGGATATACTTCTCCCCGTTTGACATAACAAGATAATTTTATCTCTTGTCAGTGGATATAATCGGGGGATAAAATTTTTGTCCCCCGCCCATGCTAGCCGGGCTGAGGACTATATGGAATGCCTCGTTACTATTGAAAAGGGTCTCCGGTTCTTTCACTCACCATACAAAACACATCAGCAATAAACTGCTATTTTAATCTGGTATTTTGTAGTTCTTCTGCGGTCGTGCCGACTCATTCGTGCTGCAGCCATAAAATAGTGAGAACGTGGCTCTATTACGTAGAAAAGCAGTTTCAAGAACGATATACATTTCTATAGATCCTATGATTTAAATAATTGCTATGGAGCTTGTTACTCGTTCAGATCTCAACTCTTTTCGGCACAGCCTACAAACCCGAACGACGTTGCTACCAAACTTGGCTGTTTTTCACATTTAGGTTTTTTGTGGGACAATATTTACATACATATATTAAAAAAGTTTGGTTGAGTGAATCGCTTACCAAAATGTCGTTGTTACCGTGTCCGATAACCTCTGAAGCGCTGTATCCAACTTTGAGATATTTGCCTTGATGACATCGCCAATTTGCCTTTAACCAGATAAAATTCTAGAGCACGAGATAAGTACGCCAGGCCTGTATAACTGATATAAAATTAAGCACGATTTCAAAATTAAATCTGATTAGTGTATATTATGTATTTTCTGTTACCTTTTAGAAGAAAAACGACATTTTTTTCACTCGGTAACATTTGATTCATTTATTTTACACATTAGTTCATATTATATTCATTGTTTTTTTGCTGTATGAACAGAGTGAACTTGCAAAAGTCATCAAAAAATATATTTGAAGATATTTTTATGTTTTTATTTCTATCGCTCTATTACCTACACATACGTTATATAATATATATTTGTATGATATTTTAATAATTTTCACACGCAAAGTAATCAATGATATACACACTTGCTTGAACCTACATCGATCGGATAGATTAGGCATATAAAAATATATTTTATAAATTAAGCTTGGACAAAAGGAATGGCCAGTAGAAGAACTCGTTCTGTACCCTCACAGATGTCGTTTAAAGAGGGTCGGGTCGTTACGCTGAGTGTTTCAGCTATTCATTTTCTCCGCAGTACCGCTTTCATAAAATTATAGGTTAATGTACAATATTTAGAGGCAATTTTAATACTAATATTACGTTTAAGCGGCTTAAGTAAATATTTAATGATTCCAGTAAGAAACAACATTCTGAAATTATCATGAATAAGAAATTATATAACGAATTGAACGACTGAAATTTCTTGTTATTTTCTAATTAGGTTTATTTTATAAATATACTTAGTAATTCACAAAGAATCATAATATATACATAACCTATAATGGTTTCTTATATCTACACGAATAGTAGACATTGAATAAAACTAATTTTACGGTTTTTATCGCGTTTAATGTAACTTTTTTTTACTTCCCGACGTTTCGAGTGCTTTACAACATGGAACGAGGTCATTGAGGTGTTTGAAGTCTCGATGTCTTAATTAGTCCGGACTAATATGATTTTTGTAGGTACATATGTTATGTTATGAGACATCTTCGTCAATTGTGAAGCGATTTATACGTGGTAGAGCCACGTTGCAGCTATATTATGGTTGTAGCACGAATGGGTCGGCTCCACCGGGGCAGGACCAGAGTGGCAGTCACAGAATACCAGCTTAAAATAGCAGCTTAATGCTGCTGTGTTTCGTATGGTGAGTGTAGAGAACCGGAGATCCTTTTTACTGGAAACGAGGTTTTCCATCTTGGTCCTCAGGGGTGACAACGTATCTGCATTTTGATTCTTAATCGAAGATAATTGTAAATGTCTATGGGCCACAGCATCCATTTACCATCAGGCGGACTGAGTGCTCGTTTGTCACCCTCATTCTATAAAAAGACTTCAAAGAACTGAAAAGAATTGTGAACCTTTAGTTCTTATAAAAACTGCGGCTCAGCACCGACTTCACAATGTGCAATTTTCTTATTCTGTTTAGTCTTTTTAAATTAGCTTCTACTTTTTATTAAAAGTAAATTTTTGTATGTGTATGGTAGTGAGAGATGGGTGCGGCAGAAGAAGCACGAGAGTAGAATAAATGCTGTAGAAATGCGGTCATTAAGGAGTATGCTAGGGCTGAATCTGAATGACAGGGTGAGAAATTGTATCTCGGGGAGCTCGGGATCACCGGGGGCCTCTGGCTCAAAGTCACCCAGACGGGGGCCCGTATGCTGGAGATCCCCGGGGAATCCAGTGGCGCGACCGCGGACGCTCTGGCTGCGAAGCTCAGAGCGTCCCTGGACATAGACGAGGCCCAGTGTCCAGGCCCGTCAGATGCGCAGACCTGCGCATCATGGGTCTGGACGACTCAATATCGGAGGAGGAGTTGGTGGCCGCCGTCGCCAGGTCCGGGGTGCACTACTGACCAGATCAGGTCAGGCGCCATACGCCCGGTCAACAGGGTATGCATGCCGCCACGGTGTGCTGCCCTGTTACGGCGGCCAAAACCATAGTGGAGGGCCGAAGGCTTCTGGTGGGCTGGGTCTCAGCGCAGGTTAAGCTGCTGGAGCCCAGACCTCTGAGGTCTACCGCTGTCTCGTGGGGCACCACGTATCGGTGAAATGCGCCTCGAGGTTGACCGCAGTGGCCTTTGCTTCCGCTGCTGTCAGCCCGGACACATATCGGCGACCTGCTGCGCCACGCCGCACTGTGATGCATGTGCGGCGACCGGCAAGCCAGCCGATCACCGGGCCGGAAGCAGGGCCTGCGTGCCACCGCCAAGGCCAAGGCCGCGGGTTGGGGAGGGCCCTCCGCCGCCACCGCCTCTGTGGCCACCGCCGCAGTCGCGACTGCCGCCGCCGCCGCTGTCGCTGTCGCTGCCGCCGCCGCCGCGACACCGACGCCCGCAGAGAGGCGCCCCGTGGAGGAAGCTGAAATGGAATGCCTATAACGGCCCCATTAAGCTTCCTCAGGCGAATATCAACCACTGCGCCTGTGCTCAGGATCTGTTGCTCCAGAGCATGGCGCAGTGGTCGATAACTTATCGCTGTGGTCGCTGAGCCGTATTTTGTCTGGCCTAGGGAGGACTGGGTGGCGGACCTTAACGGCTCAGTGGCCATCATTTCTTCAGCCGCCGCCGGTACCCCGAACCCTGAAGGTGTCAGGAGGGTCAGGGTGCGTAGCGGCACAGTTCGGGGAGTTCGTCATTGTGGGTGTACTTCTCCCGAACCGATCTCTCGCCGAGTTTCACAACTCTCTTGCAGAGCTGAGAGCAGTCGTCGTCAGGCTATCCCTCCCGTACTTGTCCTCGGGGACTTCAATGCCAGAACTTGGCTTGGGGTTCTCGTCGTACAGATGTGCGGGGTAGGATGGTGGAAGACTGGGCTCTGGAGACAGGCCTGGTCGTCCTAAATCGGGGTTCTGTCCCCACGTGTGTGCGGATGCGGGGCGAGTCGGTGGTGGACATTTCGTTCGCTAGCCCCGCTCTGTCGCCGCGTGCCATTGACTGGCGTGTCATGGAGGGGGTGGAGACCTACTCCGACCACCGGTACATCCGGTTTGACGTCTCCACCCAGCCCTCGAGCGCGCCAGTCCTACAGGCCCCGAGTGGTCCGCGTTGGGCGCTGAAGCAGCTGGACCGGGAGCTCCTCCTGGAAGCCTCGATCGTGCAGGCCTGGGTGTCATCACCGGACAGGCCTGCCGACGTCAATGATGAGGCAGGGTGGTTCCAGGAGGCCATGTCCGAGATATGTGACGTGGCAATGCCCGCGTCCGGCCAGGAAGTGCCCGGCGTCAGGTGTATGGTGGTCGCGTGAGCTGACGTCTCTGCGCGAGGCGTGTCGCCGCGCGGCACCTGTACGCCAGGCATCGCAGGCTCCATTCGTCCACCGAATGCGGCAGCCATGAGGCGGGCTGTACGAGGGATACAGAGCGGCGAAGACCGCCCTCCGGGAGGCTGTCCTGCGGGCGGGATCGGGCCCGTGAGGAGATGCTGGAGACTCTCGATAGAGATCCGTGGGGGCGCCCTTACAAGATGGTGCGGATAAACTCCGCACCTGGGCCCCGCTGACGCAGAGTCTCCGGCCTCAGCTCGTGGAGGATGTGGTGAGCGCTCTGTTCCCTGCGCGCGGGGAACATCCGCCCCGCCTATGGCTCCGCCACCTGCGGTGCCGGAAGCGGACCACCAGGACGACGACGACGACATCCCTGAAGGGACCGGGGTAGACCTGAAGTGGCGGTACGTAGGCTCAAGGCCAGAATACCGCCCCAGGACCCGATGAAACGCCTGGCAAAGCCTGGGTCCTGGCCTCAAGCTCTCGGGCCCCGACTGGAGGGCTCCTAAGCGCATGCTTGGAGAGAGGCCAATTCCCGCTTCGTTGGAAGACGGGAAGCTGGTCCTCATTCGGAAGCCGGGCGCCCTGCGGACTCTCCGTCCGCATACCGGCCCGTGGTGCTGCTCGACGAGGTGGGCAAGCTCTTTGAAAGAGTAATTGCAAACCGCCTCGCCGAGCACCTTGCGGGGACAGGGCCGGATCTTGCGGAACACCAGTTTGGTTTCCGCAAGAGGCGCTCTACAGTGGACGCCATCATGCGCGTGAGAGCCCTCACGACGGGGATGCAGTGGCCAGGGGTTGTATTGGCGGTGTCTCTCGACATCGCCAGCAGCAACTCCATGCCCTGGGCTGCATTAGGGAGCACTCGGTATCACCGGTGCCGACCTATCTCCGTCGTATAGTCGGGGACTATCTGACGGACAGGGCCGTCATCTACCCCGGTCGAAACGGTGAGTGGAACCGGCGAGAGATGTCGTGCGGTGTCCCAGGGTTCGGTTCTGGGGCCGCCCCTGTGGAACATCGGTTACGACTGGTGCTGCGCGCCGACCTCCCTACCGGCGTCAGCGTAGTTTGCTACGCTGACGATACGCTGGTACTGGCACAGGGGGTCGTACGAGGCGGCGGCGGAAACTGACACGCGGGGCTGCGATAGTCGTTGAGAGGATCCGGCAACTGGGTCTCGAGGTGGCTCTGCACAAGTCCGAGGCCATGCACTTCCATGGTCCTCGGAACAGGCCACCACTGGGATCCTCAGTGATGGTAGGAGGGTATCCGTCGGCGTCAGTCGACGTTGAAGCTTCTAGGACTCGTCCTCGACGGCCGATGGAACTTCGTTGAGCACTTCCGACGTTTGGCTCCCAAACTGGAACGGACCGGGGCTGCCTTCAGGCGGCTCCTGCCGAACCTGGGGGCCAAACGCCTCCTACCAGGCTCTACGCGGGATCGTGAGGTCCATGGCCCTTTACGGGGCCCCGGTGTGGGCGCGTGGTTTGGCGCGGCTTGCCGTCCACCACCTAAACGCGCCCCAAAGGGTGGTTGCCGTAAAGATGGTTCGCGGCTACCGCGATCTCCCGCGAGGCGGCGAGCCTCCTTGCTGGATTGCCGCCATGGGATCTGGAGGCGATAGTCCTCGCGCGCCTGCGTATGGCGCGCGGAGGCACTGCCGGGGAAACCCGCTGCCGCGGCAAGTTGTCGCGCAGCGGACAGACTTCCGGCATGATCTCATGGCGACATGGAGAGCGACTGTCGCAACCCGTGCTGGGCACGCCACTATAGCGGCGATAAGACCCCTCTTTGAGGAGTGGCGAGAGACGCCACGGTGTCCTCACCTTCCGCCTGACGCAGGTCCTCACCGGACACGGTGTGTTCGGGAGGTTCCTGCACCGAATCGGGCGGGAGGAAACGCCAGGTGCTCCCACTGCGAGGATCGACCGGAGGACACGGTGGAGCACACCGTGGAGGTGTTCCTTTTCGCTTGAGAAAGTCAAAGTCCAAGTCAAAATGTTTTATTCAAAACTGACTGTTATAAAACGCTTTTGAAAATCAAGAAAGCTAAGCCATCGCATCAACAAGTCTGATTGTATCATATTGTAAGACTGTAGTTTTTTTGTGTGTTACATCAGACCTTTTTTCTAGGTGAACCGATTTTGATGATTCTTTTTCTTTTTATTTCAAAGCTCGTGCTTCTCATGTGGTCCCATATAAATTTGATCAAGATCTGGCAAGTAGTTTTTGAGTTATCGTTAATAACTTTAATACTTTATTTTTGACTTTGACTATGACTATGACTTGATGTTGACTATGACTATGATGTTCTCATTTTATTTATATTGAAGTCGGTTGTACAAATTTTTTAATTTTACCACTTGTTAAAATAAAGCGACAAGAAATTTACAAGTGTAGGTACTACACAAGTCAAAAAAGTCTCAGGAAGTTAATTGACCACCACCTATCTGACTTCAACGTCTTTTATTTTAAAAAAATCACAGCTTTTCCGAATATAATGTTACTGATAATTTTATATTAGATTGCACTTACGCGTTCGCTGACATTTTAACGTTGATTAAATATTAATATCCGTTACCTTAAGTATGCAGTAAAGCATTAACTTATCTTGAAACATACTCATAAATGTCAAACTACAGTTTTTAACTCTGTATCTTAGTTGTTATGTTCACAGTATACTGCAATTTATAGCATTACCTATGGATATACTTCGCGAATAACCCGGGTTCGATCGCCGCCGGCACCAATGAAATTGTTAATTGCAATTTTAAGTGCTGATTTACCACGTGCTCGGCGGCGAAGGAAAACATCGTGAGGAAACCTGCATGTCTGAGAAATAATTTCGAAGACGTGAAGTTCGCCAACACGAAGGTATTGGGGCAGCGCGACGGACATTTCCTTGTCCTAAAACCCTCTGAGAAGTGAGATGAGGCCTGTGCCCAGCTGTGGGACATATATAGGCTGTAACTTTATTTTTTTATGGATATACATAAATATGACACTTTATTCTACTCAAAATGTTTAACTCAAATGCAATCGATGAGTGTAATGTTCCTAGTGGTGCACGTTATCAGATTCAGTGTGATGTAGCTGTTTTGATATTACCTATGCACATGAGCACTAGATACTAATTAGATATTGCGTTTGTGGTCCCGCCACACTTGAAAGGTTGCATTTATATACTTAAACCTAATCTTACTGTCACTATACGGTCATTAAAGCAATACATGTAAAATTAAATTAAAAAAAGTAAAAGCCGACTTCAGAGCTAAAAATAATAGCTTATGAAGTCTGTGCTAAGACATATTGTGATATAAGAATTGAAAGTTCCGACTTCAAAAGTTAACACGTGGAAATTATTTAATTCTTTAATTATCTAGTTATTTAGTCTTAATTTCTAAAAAAAAAATATTATTTTTGATTGTTTGACTATGTAATGTCACATATATAATAAAAATATAATGCATAATTACATTAAAAAACCTCAGTGGTGGAATATTTTCTTCAAATGTATATATGGGACACCCCTGAAATATAATATATTTAAATAAAAGCACAATATCTAAACAAAATACAATCTTATTGAAAACCTCCTCCTTTTTTAAGTCAACTAAATAGAATAGAATAGAATAATTTTTATTCAATATAGATTATTACATAATACTTATTGAAAGTATTTTTTTTATTTACCAATGGTTCGGAAAACACCTCTGTCCTGGGAAGAACCAGCAAGAAACCCAGCGGGACTTTTTTTTAAACATGTTTCACTTCACAATAATTTTGTTTGTATAATTTTTAAATGAATTTTAATAGAACCAGCATGGTAGCGATCACCTCATTCCCAGGGGTTATTTTCATTTATGTATTCTTTGATATTATAATAACCCTTTGTGTACAACTTTCTTTAATAAAGCATTTAAACTTGTTTATTGAAAAATTGTGTACATTTTCTGGGATTTTGTTGTAAATGCGTATGCATTGCCCCATAAATGAATTACTAATTCTGCGGAGTCTAGTAACTGGTATTACAAGCTTATGTTAGTTCCTAGTGTTTAAAGTATGAACATCTTTATTCTTATGTTTTTAAACTATTTATGTTTTTATGTACATACATTACATTTTCATAAATATGTATATTGCGATTCCAAAATTTATATGTTTATTTCTTTAAATTTTTCTCTGGGACTCATTACGATTTACGTTATAAATCGCCCGTACAGCTCTCTTTTGCAAAACAAATATGGCTTCAATGTCAGTCGCATTACCCCATAGCAAAATTCCATAAGACATCACGCTATGAAAGTAACTAAAATAAACTATTCTAGCTGTCTCGCCATTGGTGAGACTTCTAATCTTTCTTACAACATTTGCTGCAGAACAGAGCGCTGGGGATGAGTCGCTCGCGTCCGTAGGCTTTGACCACCTAACCCTAGGCTCACGCTACACGTGTCCCCCGGGTGGTGCTAAACGAGCGACAAAGCCGAAAGTATAGACTCGGCTCCTCTCCGTATGGTAGCGGCG
Organism: Parnassius orleans; assembly: GCA_029286625.1. NCBI lineage: Eukaryota > Metazoa > Arthropoda > Insecta > Lepidoptera > Papilionidae > Parnassius > Parnassius orleans. Next base: position 7,969,598 of record JAGSMP010000070.1, on the reverse strand, counting down.
TAAAAGCTACCAACCCTTAGTTCGCACCATGAGCCAACAAATCAAAGAAATGGCCCCGAGTTCCCGGCGCCCCTTTATTGGGGCAGGGGTGCGAAGAATCTCCGGGAGGAAAACCGGCGACGAGGTTCGCCACCCGTCACGTTCTGTCTCCCGGAGGGGCAAAAAGTGAATTGCGGAGGCCCGTCTGGCTACGCTGAATGTATGTGGACCAATGAATGATAAGATGGATGAAGTATGCGAAATGATGAATGATAGAGGAATAGATGTGTTATGTGTAAATGAGACGAAACGAAAGGGAAAGGATGCCACTGCACATGGCATGTATACCGCATACTGGTCTGGTGTAGACGAGACCGAGCGGGCATGCCAGGGAGTCGGTGTCATCCTTTCAGAAAGAATGGGTCAATGTGTGAAAGAGTATGAATGTGTAAGCCCAAGGCTGCTATGGATACGAATGAAAGTGGGCTTAAAGAAGTTGTTTGTGCTAGGGGTGTACGCCCCAGATATGTCTAAGCCCACTTATATCCGAGAGCAGTTTTGGGACATGGTAATGATGGTGTTGACGAAATGTAAGGTAAATGAAAATATTATTATGTTAGGAGATTTTAATGGAAGGTTTGGTGTGAAGAGGTCTGGTTATGAAAGGATATTAGGAACGTTTGGCGATGAAAGTATAAATGAGAATGGTGAAAACCTCCTCACCGTATGTGTGGAAAAGAATCTTTTTGTGACGAACACTTTCTTTCGCCATGAGAAATCCTTCACATGTATACATGGGAAAGAGGTGATGATAGAAGCATGATAGATTTCATAATTGTGGATGAAAGAATGAGGAGCGCAGTGGTAGATACAAGGATTTACCGGGGGTCCAACGTAGAGACAGATCATTACTTGGTCTTATGCCGAATTAATGGTCTATTCAAGCGTTGGCGGCATCGGACATCTGTGTCTACCACTGCGTTACAGCGTATAAGAATAGAGAGGTTACAAGATGAAGGTGTGAAAGAGAAGTTCAAATGTAGACTGAGAGAAAATATAAGTGGTATGGATGAATTGTGTATGAATGATTTAGGCTTGGAGACTGTGTGGTATAATGTCAAGAAAGGTTTGGTGGATGCAGCCACTGTAAGTAAGAGAAATGAAAGGAACTTTTACAAGTCCATATGATCTAGATTTTATTTAGATCTTTATTTATTTCAAACATTGCTGAATTTGCTTCAGTCACTACTACAGTGACTTGATGTTTGTTTATTATCCTTGGTGGTTTGGTAGCGTAGCCATACATTTAACTGCGGTGCTGAGGGTCGAGGGTACAATGCCCGCACGACACAAGTATTTGTGTGGCCTTCAAATAATTGTGTCGGTTTTGCATATTTCATTCGCAATTATACAGGAGTAATAACAAATTAATCGGAATGTTAACGCTCTATAAAGAAAGAATTAAACACATAAATTTACGTAACTCAGCTATTGAATATGATTTTACCACAGTGTTTTGATAAATTAAGCCGTTGTTAAAAACATTTATATATTGGTAATAATTTTAAAATCTTAAAAAGCTGCAACTTAGTTGATCTCTTTTGTAAGTATGAAAGTGTTCTATAGCAGCCGGATACCATTAGCGGTGCAGATTTAATTATATTATAGAGATTAGCTTAGAATGGGTACATTATATAATTATAATTTCTTATTAAAGAACCCTGCTCCTCTCGGAAATGTTTTAAAATAATTATGTTAATATAATTAATTTTTCCCTATTCCATTAGTATAATCAGTCGGTTGCTTATTCATTCCCTTTTCGCTTGAGAAAGTCAAAGTCCAAGTCAAAATGTTTTTATTCAAAACTGACCGTTATAAAACGCTTTTTGAAAATCAAGAAAGCTAAGCCATCGCATCAACAAGTCTGATTGTATCATATTGTAAGACTGTAGTTTTTTTGTGTGTTACATCAGACCTTTTTTCTAGGTGAACCGATTTTGATGATTCTTTTTCTTTTTATTTCAAAGCTCGTGCTTCTCATGTGGTCCCATATAAATTTGATCAAGATCTGGCAAGTAGTTTTTGAGTTATCGTTAATAACTTTAATACTTTATTTTTTACTTTGACTATGACTATGACTTGATGTTGACTATGACTATGATGTTCTCATTTTATTTATATTGAAGTCAGTTGTACAAAATTTTTAATTTTACCACTTGTTAAAATAAAGCGACAAGAAACTTACAAGTGTAGGTACTACACAAGTCAAAAAAGTCTCAGGAAGTTAATTGACCACCACCTATCTGACTTCAACGTCTTTTATTTAAAAAAAATCACAGCTTTTCCGAATATAATGTTACTGATAATTTTATATTAGATTGCACTTAAGCATTCGCTGACATTTTAACGTTGATTAAATATTAATATCCGTTACCTTAAGTATGCAGTAAAGCATTAACTTATCTTGAAACATACTCATAAATGTCAAACTACAGTTTTTAACTCTGTATCTCAGTTGTTATGTTTGCAGTATACTGCAATTTATAGCATTACCTATGGATATACTTCGCGATTAACCCGGGTTCGATCGCCGCCGGCACCAATGAAATTGTTAATTGCAATTTTAAGTGCTGATTTACCACGTGCTCGGCGGCGAAGGAAAACATCAAGAGGAAATCTGCATGTCTGAGAAATAAGAAAAAAGAAAGATATTTCGAAGACGTGAAGCTCGCCAACACGTATTGGGCATCGTGGCAGACATTTCCTTGTCCTAAAACCCTCTCAGAAGTGAGAGGAGGCCTGTGCCCAGCAGTGGGACATATAAAGGCTGTAACTTAACATTTTTATAGATATACATAAATATGACACTTAATTTATTCTACTCAAAATGTTTCACTCAAATGCAATCGATGAGTGTAATGTTCCTAGTGGTGTACATTATCAGATTCAGTGTGATGCAGCTGTTTTGATATTACCTATGCACATGAGCACTAGATACTAATTAGATATTGCGGTTGTGGTCCCTTCACGCTTGAAGGGTTGCATTTATATACTTAAATCTAATCTTACTGTCACTATACGGTCATTAACGCAATACATGTAAAATTAAATAAAAAAAAGTAAAAGCTGACTTCAGAGCTAAAAATAATAGTTTCTGAAGTCTGTGCTAAGACATATTGTGATATAAGAATTGAAAGTCCCGACTTCAAATGTTAACACGTGGAAATTATTTAATCCTTTAATTATTCAGTTATTTAGTCTGCCAACCCGCTTGCCAAGCGGTAACGGTAACTGTAACGGTGTCTTAAACTCATTGCTGTTTAATTACGCTATGCATGCGAGTTGCGGGTAAGTGAATGCTGTAGCCCACAGATTCACCATAGAGACCATTTATCCAAAAGAAAGCAAAGAACGTATATTATTACCACGTACCCGAGGACTAAGATGGAATGCTTTATTATATTAAATATTATTAATGATTTCAATAATTCAATTAAAGGAGTTTTCAACGAGTGATATTAACTCGAAAATCTACAATATATTATGTATAATAGGAATCGAACCCATTACCTACGAATTAGTAATGAGGTACTTAAATCGCTAAACTACGCTACGATCATGAATTGAAAAAGTGTATTGACTTTTTTTATAAGATAAGGCTGACAAACAAGCACACAATCCACCTGATGGTAAGTGGTTGCTGTAGCCCATAGACACCTACCTCTATCCTCGATTACGAATCAAAATGCAGATGCGTGGTCACTCGTGATGACTAAGATGGAATGCCTCGTTTCCAGTAAAAAGGGACTTAATGACGAAATTGAAAACCTAATACTTATATGTATACAAAAATCGAACCTTGTACCTGCGAATTAGTTATTAGGTACTGTAACCGCTAAGCTACGTGATAATCGAACGATCATAAACTGGAAAGTGTATAGACCTATTGACAAGCTACTCTGTACATTATTAAAGCATAGAGCCGCCCACATCGTAGTTTCATTCATAGTAGCATTGTCACGTCGTTTGTCGCCATGTTTATGGCTATTTCCTCACACTCGCTGCTCTAGCACGCTTCATAAACGCCTATACGCACACGCATCGTATATGTTCAATGTTCAAGCTCACCGCTTATTTACACAGTCGTATTTTTCTTCCAAGACTTTTATGGAGCTATGAATATGATAGTCGCTGGAACTTTGTGTTTATAGCGTATTTTATTTTGATTTTAGTATAAGGCTCTTATTTTCTTAAGTTACATTCTTTACATAATAATACTTGATGATAAGTAGTAAGAAAGAAATATTATCAGGTCGTTATTTTAATGTTTAGCGTTCTTTTAAAGTTATTTTGTATAAAACTAAGTTCTTTGAAAGTTTGGACTATATTTATTTTATAACGCTAATACAAAACAACTTAGTCAAAACAAACGACTAAACCTTTAAAGAAATGCTTCATAAAACAGCTTTTCAATACCCACACAGGGCAGACTTTGACGCTCAAAGGTATGAGGAGGATGGTCCCCGATCTCAATCTTATTTTGATAAGCGTGGCGATATAGGTAAATCAATGGACTGTTTACGGACTCTGGAAAGAGGAGGTCTTAGTGTATGACTAATTAGCTGATTAAAATAAAGAAAAAAGAATTCATCATCCACATCGTTGCAGCCCATCACAAGTCCACTGCTGAACATAGGCCTCCACCAAGGAAGGTCGCAAAGTACGGTCTGAATCACCTGCATCCATCGACTTCTTGCATGTTTTAGCATGTCTACACTCCATTTAGTGTGGGGCCGCTATAACTTCGTTTGCCGGTACGAGGATGCCACTCGAAAACCTTTCTTTTAATGAGTTGTGAGATCTTCGCAGGATTTAATGGAGGGCTTAGTTAGAGGTCTATATTACGTTTAAATGAAGTTAACTGCGTCAATATTTTATGAATATTTATTAAGGGTTTTCATGATAAGGTAAATATCAAAGGGAATCCCCTTTAATAATTTTTTAGTTGGAACAAAGCGTGTAAATCGAACCGGGAATATTTGTTAAAGTTAGTTTTATCTTTAGATCGCTTTCCGTTTATAAGTATGTTTCAATATCTATGCACTTCAGTCAACGCCTATTAAGTCCAGTGGTTGTGGTCTGAAGGAGTGGCTTCGATAGTAGCTAGATTCAAAAATAAAATAAAAAAATTAAAAGCAGAATTCAAAAATAAAAGAATCAAATAATTCTTACATAATATGAGCTTTTAACCGTGTAGTGGTGGTGTAAGAATATCCACTACCCCATATCGTTCCGAGAGTGTTGCAGGAGATGGGCAGCAGCATCTTCCCAACAACAACTCAAAATAATAATAAACTGCGGTTGCCAACCCGCTTGCCAAGCGTGGCAAATCTCCTTTATGAGGCAATATTTGGGTCTATGTTCAGTAGTGGACTTTTATTGGCTGCATAGATGAATGGCATAGCTTCTGAAGTCAGTGCCATAGTGTATCGAAGAATTATAGCCCCGACTTCAGAAGCCATTATGTGCAAATTATTTTTTTCTTTTTGTTTTAATTAAGTCGTTTTTATTTTGCAAGTTATTTTTTTCTTTTTGAATGAACTAAGGAATATCACAAGTTCTAGGTAATAACTAGAATGTTGTCTAAATAGTTACATAAAAGCTTTATCCCTATTTAGAACACTTGGGCTAAATTTTTTTCTTAAAATTTATATGGGAACACCCTGAAGTATTTTTTTATAGAATAAGGTGGACAAACGAACACACAGTCCACCAGATGGTAAGTGGATGCTGTGGACCATAGACATCTTGAGAACTAAGACGGAATACCTCATTTCTAGTGAAAAGTGTCTCCGGTTCTCTACACTCACCATACAATACACAGCAGCATTAAGCTACTATTTTATGCTGGTATTATACGTGATGAGCGGTGATCCTTCCCTGTCGAGCCGACCCATTCGTGCTACAACCACTATATAGCTGTAGTACAGCTCTACCACGTAAAATAACCTATTTAAAAAATAATAAAAATAATCATTAAAATCGGTTCGTAAAAAAAAGAAGTTCTTATTATTATTCTTATAAGTACAGACGAATTGAGATTCTCTCCTTTTTTGAAGTAGAATTAAAAGATAAAATTAGTATATTTTTAGTAGTTACCTACAAACCTAGAAATGTGTATCTAATATTTTTTAAGTAACTTTAACTGTAGCTTAATTTAGTCGTCGAATAAAGTATTCGTGGAAACGTAATTTGTATCAAAGCCTTACTGCGTGTAGTGGTTATTCACTTCACTATATCATCCTATCCGTGGGTGTTGTAATAGGCGACAAAGGGAAATGAGAAGAAAACAGCCTACTCTTTTTTTAAAGTCCGGCAACGCATCTGCAATTCCCCTGGTGTTGCAGTTGATGGGCGGCGGTAGTCACTTACCATTAGGTGAGCCGCATGCTCGGTTGCCCCTCTCTTATATTTTTTTAAAATAGGAGATGATAATAACAACTCTAAATAATAAAAAAATTGCGGTTGCCAACCCGCCTGCCACATGTGGAAACTGTGGCAAATAGCGGCACAGCGGTGAATTTTAAATATTTTGTAATGAATAAATAAATGTATGAATGAATTAATGAATTAATATCAGGTAGTTGATCCGTACAACGCATGTGTTCTCGTAAACACCTTTGTGTAATTAAGTACATGAGAAAATAAATATCGTTTAAGTTACATCCTTCCCCTTACACATGCACATCCCGCTGATTAAATTCTGAATGTATTTCAAGATAACGCAGCACAGTTGCCTTCGGGATTACCGGTATTTTTCTACGTTTGTGTTGGGGGCATTACTTACATTACATTGCAGTAGATATTTCGTTCTTTTTAAGACATTAAGATACAGTTAAACATTTCCGTTACAACTTACGTTGTATTTAGAATATATAGGGACATAGCCGAACAACAAGAAATTGATGGTGATGATCTCTTTGTTGGTAGCGACTACGGCTATAATTCACGAGTCAAAAATTAAACAAAATTAAAATTTCCAACGTCGAAAAAATTAAGTGATTTTATTTCATTTAATTTCAATTTAGGTGTTGTACGTCGGCAGGCCGGCTCGCAAATCCGTATACAAACACACAACCATTGGACTATCATAGAATATTTTTTAATTAACTTAGGTTGCAAGAATATTTATTGGAAGTAATTATATATGAAAACATTTAGAAACAGCATGGTAGCGATCACCCATTCCCAGGGATTATTGTCGGTCGTATACTCTTTAATAGTATAAAAAATTTTGCTTGATAAAAAATTTAAACTTTTAGACATGTAAAACCTACATATTTTTGGGACTTTATTGTAAAAGCTTTTTTGTAATATATTACCCCATGAAGGAATTATTGAGTCAAGTAACTGGTATTACTAGCATATTATGCTTTTTTTTATAGGATAGGGTGACAAACGAGCACACAATCCATCGGATGGTAAGTGGTTGCTGTGACCCATAGACACCTACATCTATCCTCAATAAAGAATCAAAATGCAGATGCGTTGTCACTCGTGAGGACTAAGATGGAATGCCTTGTTTCCAGTAATAAGGGCTTGTTCCTAGTATTTACAGTTAGTGAGTTTTTTTTGTCTACATGCATAAGTCTAAGGTGTAACAGATAAGAGCCTTGTGTTATCTATATATTTGTGGATCCCCTTTTTGTAACTTCGCGATTTCTAAACTTTTATCTTCAACGCAGGTAATCTGGGCATTACAGTTGCGACACAGAAAAATGTTGTATAAATCCTTTTAAAAATTGTTTGTTTCGTTTTATACATTCATGTTAATAATGGGTAGTGGCGCCAAGCTTTCGCTTCGTTTTTTTTCGTGCGTGTACTAACCTTCTTTCGTGGCTTCCAAAAGACGATGGTGTAACCATCTCATTTACTCCAGAATTTTCTAACGCAAAATATCCAGACGAGTGAGGGCAGCAACGTCAAAAAGTGTGGTAAAAGGCGACTACGCTAAGAGTATGTATAAATGTAATAGCTTCCGATAGATGGCGGTATACCATCTCGTTAACGCCAGACCTAGAATATCCAGACCGGTGATGGGCAGCAGCGTTTCACGCTGTACTGTAGCTGGACATGGTATCAGACTTCTCGCAAATTTGGGTGCGAACCATGTCCAGGTGTGAACTTTTATGGGCGGATGAAAGAAGAGAGAAAGAAGAAAAAGATATGGTTGAGACATTAGACACGAACTAATTAGAGTCTATCTAAAATTATTAAATTAATAAATGAAAATATGTTTTAAATTTGGCTTTAATTTTAGAAATTCTATTTTATTGTTCAGTAGCTTAATATATTTTGTCTAGACTCAAATTAGTTTTATTTTTGTTATTCAAAGTACAAACAGTTATTTATTTTCTGTCTGCTTATGATTTGAATAAATTTCATTTCATAAACTAAGTTTATATTTTACATTTGTCAAAGTGCGACCTACAAAATTTAAAATTTATCCATGATGTGGTCTTACAAAAGAAAAATAAATTTTATATGGTATCAGTTTTACAACATAATTCGTAAAACGTAACTAAGCTAATGCAATCCATATAGGAGTCCAAAAATATTTTTGACATGCTTTAAAATGAAACGTGAAAGAATTTGTTAATTGTAATTTTACGAGCTGCCAATTCCTCTCTCGAGCTCTACTATCACAAGGAAACTTGCATGTCTGAGAAATTTAAAATAATATTCCTAGTCTATTAAAATTCACTGCTGAATATAGGCCTCCCCATAGATTTTATTTTCTAGTTATTATTAGAAAGACGCTGTTGCCTATCTTCTGGTTTGTTTAACTTTTTGTCACCGCTTCCGATACCCACGGGACGATACGAGGTAATAGGTAGATATTCTTACACCGCCACAAGACGGTCAAAAATAATATTAGAACATGTAAACTCTAGCGAACCACTTAATATTTTTTTTCCTTTTCATCATACTTGAAAAATCCACTGAAGGATATTGGCTTTTTCAGATATGCGCAAAATAAAAAGAAACCACCTTGAGCAGGCGGTACATTGTGGTTTAAGGAACAAAATACACATCACTAGTTGGCGAGCCGACGGAATTTTAAGCCAATAATGAAGCTTAATTACCTTTAAAAATACTTAGCGAAAAGTAGAATTTTATACACCGTCATACAAGACAGTGTCAGAGGTTTTATTCTTTAATTTAATTAAAGTAAAATGTGTTGTAGTACAGTGTTTAATGCAAATCGTTGTCTTTTCTTGGTAATGCTCGAGACAAAATGTCGCAAAAATTGGCGCGCTTCCAAAATAGTTAGAGGCTCATATTGGCGGTAAAAACTGGTATCCACTGCCAAACACAGCTTTCTAAGTACAATAACGTGTCTTAGTTTCGTAGTAAACACGTGGTGTGTTAATCGCGTTTTGCTAAGTAGTTATTGTTTCATTAATAATCGGCAACTTGCAATATTTTAAAGAAATGTGTGTGTTAAAAGTTATCAGGCGTAAGGCGTAATAATTTTCACATCTTTATTTTTTCGTAATTTTTTATTCAATAAGGTTGACAAACTAGCACCCAATCATTCAGTGAAGAATCAAAATGTAGATGCGGTGTCACCCCTGAGGACTAAGACATAATGCCACGTTACAAGTGAAAAAGGAGACCCTTTTCACTTGTAGGTGTGACAACGCATTTGCATTATGTTACTTGGGCAGATGTAGATTTTTGGGCCACATCATCCACTTACCATCAGGTTGACTATCTACTATATATGCATCATTAAAGTAAACCATTACATTTTCATAAGAAGTCTCTGTTTTCTTTTTTTTTCTAATAAAGGTGACAAATGAGTACAGTCTACCTGATAGCATGTGACTGCTATAATCATAATAGACACCTTCATAGATTCTCGATTTAAAAAAAACATGATTTGTCACCCTTTCGGATTAAAAAACTAGATAGAATCGGATAGTGCTGCTATTTTACGGTGGTATTTTGTGCGAGCGTAGGCATACCTCAATCGAGTAAAATTGTTCACCGCTGCTATAATGCTGTTGGAATGTGACTACAACGTAACTATACCACATAACATTTAATTTAACCTGCCCTATTGTTCCAATAAACTGCTGTCGAATTATGTTCGATAGGCTGTCGTTTACAAGATATTTAGATGTTATCTATGCACCGTTGACGCCGTCCATTATATACTGCGGTTTCGGTCTCGCTCGAGTATCGATACTTGAATGTACGATTGCGATTACATAGCGATCGGATTTAGAACAGACGTTTGTAATTATAAATTGATTGTTTTTTCAAGGGTAACTGTATAAAGTGAGATGACATATTTAGAGGGTTGCGACCTTTTATCAATCCCGAGAGGGGAATGAACAGGAAATAGAACACCACGTATCTTTAATCAGCATTTGAAATTGCTATTAACATTGTTGCCGTCACCGTCTACTCGTATCGAGCTAAGGTTGCTCGCACACGTAAATTTAAAACGCCTCTTGCCACTGAGCTACCACAGTGCTGCACATTCCAAGCACTCTTTAGACAGCAAACAGTCGACTGCTATTCTTTTTTTTTATAGAAGAGAGGGCAAACGGGCATGCGGCTCACCTGATGGTAAGTGACTACCGCCGCCCATGAACAACTGCAACGAAACTGAATACACTCTTTTCTTGATGGTCCCTAAGCCGTATCGGTCTGGAAAAATCGCTGGTGGTAAAAGATTCCACAAAGAGGTCGTACAAAGAAGAAAACTCCTAGTAAAACGCACAGCAGTGGACCGTCAAGCATGTGTGGATGGCATCGTGAGATGTGATGTGATGCGATGTGATGTGCGTTCGTGAAAAGCGGCTGGAATTAATCCGAACAATTCCTTAGAGCACTCACCGTGATAAATGCGATAGAAAATGCAAAGGGATGCAACATGCCTTCGCAGTGCCAATGAATCGAGCCGATCAGAAAGAACTCGGTCATCGACGATTCGAACCGCTCTGCGCTGGATGCGGTCAAGTGGTCCTTCCACTTGACCGCATCCAGCGCACTGGGGTACCTCGTAGTCATTAGCTTTTCCTAATATCCTCCTTAAGACCAGGTATTCCAAGCGCTATAGGTATTTACGTGCGAATTTGGCACAGGTCTTACCTCGGCAACAAAAAAACTGCGGTTGCCAAGCGTGGCAACTATGACAATATACCCCTCATGCCAAAAGTTACAAAAGACGGCCCCAGTCTCCGGCGGCCCTGTTATTCTTGGCTACGGTGGCGACCATGGTAACGGCGGGGCTAAGAATCTCCAGTGGAGGTTCGGTTGCCACCTAAGACGACTCGACCTGGCCACATACAACGCACGCACTCTGAGGACTGACGAGAAGATCCTGGAGTTGGAAGAAGTGATAGACAAGTTGCGCTGGGATATTATAGGATTATCTGAGGTCCGAAGAGAGGGGGAGGACACGGTAATCCTCGAAATTCGGCAACTTGTTCTATCACCGGGAGGGCGACCATCTGTCCCAAGGAGGTGTCGGATTTATCGTCCACAAGTCTCTCGTTAACAACGTAGTAAAGATTGTAAGTGTTTCGATGAGGGTTGCGTACCTTATACTCAGGATCAACAAACGGTATTCGTTGAAGGTCATACAGGTTTACGCACCAATCTCGGCACATCCCGGTGAGGAGGTGGAGGAAATGTATGAGGATATCTCTAGAGCCATGCATTCCTTCAAAACCCACTATACGGTGTTAATGGGAGACTTCAACGCAAAACTAGGCACAATAGAGAAAGGTGAGCTGAAGGCAGGGAAATTTGCAATAGGGCAACGGAACCCAAGGGGCCAGCAGCTGGCCGACTTCATGGAGAAAGAGGGGCTCTTTATGATGAACTCTTGCTTTCAGAAGCGGCCCCACAGGAAGTGGACCTGGTCAAGCGCCGACGGTTCTATAAAAAATTGACTTCATTATGACGACTAGACGGCAACTGTTCAGAAAACTGATATCGATCACCGAATAGTTAGAGGCACATTGAACCTAAACGTTAAGTTTTAGAGGTCTCGTCTAATGAAGTCAACGCTCCGTCCCTCTCATGCTCTAATCCAAAGTCACGAAACCTTTCAGCTCGTGATACAAAACCGTTTTCAGTGCCTAGAAGATTGCAATGCAGTGGATGATATGAATGACAAGCTCGTGGAAACTGTCCATGCGGTCGGAGCTAAGTTCTGCAAGACCCGCCGCAGAAGAACACTAAAACTCTCCGATCACACTCTTAATCTCATTGCTGTTAGACGGGAAATGAAGCTGCAGTCTTCAGCAGATTTAACAGCATACAGGCAACTGAACAGACAGATCTCCAAGTGCATGCGGCGGGACTTACGCAACTTTAATACAGCTCTTATTGAAGAAGCGATCGAGCGGAACCAGGGCTCCAAAGTCTTTGCCAGAGATCTGTCTGCCAGAAAGAGCCAACTGTGGAAGGTGAAGACCGAATGTGACAGCATCGTTTCCGGGACGCCTGTGATTTTGAGTGAGAATGAGAGGTTCTATGGGCAGCTGTACACGTCGTCGTTGGAGCTACACGCAAGTGTGAGTAACGATCCAAGAGCAAGTCTTGTCCGACACTATTCCGATGATATCCCGGACGTCAGTCTGAGCGAGATTAGAATGTCTCTCCAGCACCTTAAAAACGGCAAGTCCCCGGGCGAAGATGGAACTACAGCGGAGCTTCTGAAAGTGGGGGAAAACCGGTACTTGAAGTCCTTCAGGAGCTATTTAATTCCGTCCTCCATGGTGCACTACTCCGGAGGCGTGGAGCAGAAGTACGGTGGTCTTGTTCTTCAAGAAAGGCGACAATGCTCTCTTGAAGAACTACAGACCGATTTCCCTTCTCAGCCGCGTCTACGTGCTGTTTTCGAGAGTCATTACGAATCGTCTCGCATGCAGACTTAACGACTTCCAGCCTCCCGAACAAGCCAGTTTCCGAAAGGGCTTTAGCACCATAGACCACATACATACCCCTCAGCAGATTGTACAGAAGATCGAAGAGTACAATCTGCCACTTTGTCTTGCGTATGTAAGGACTATGAGAAAGCCTTTGATTCCGTCGAAATTTGGGCGGTGCTACAGTCCCTTCAGCGATGCCAAGTTGACTGTCTGTATATAGAAGTGCTGAAGTGTTTGTACAGTAGGTCTACAATGGCTACCCGAGTACAGAACCAGAGTACGAAACCTATCCAACTGCAGAGAGGTGTAAGGCAGGGTGATGTTATAACTCCGAAACTCTTCACCGCTGCATTGGAAGACGTTTTCAAGCTACTGGACTGGAAAGAATACGGTATTAACGTCAATGGCGAGTACATCACTCACCTTCGATTTGCCGACGATATAGCCCTTATGGCGGAATCGCTGGAGGATCTAACCACTATGCTCAATGACCTCAATAGTGTCTCCCAACGGATTGGTCTTAAGATGAACATGGACAAAACAAAAGTCATGTGTAACGTCCATGTCGCACCTATACCGTTAGTTTTTGGGAGCACTAAGCTCGGAGTTCTTGACGAGTATGTTTACCTGGGACAAATAGTCCGACTAGGTAAGTCTAACTTCGACCGAGAGGTCAATCGACGGACGGATTCAACTCGGCTGGGCAGCGTTCGGGAAATTACGGCACGTCTTCCCGTCAGGTATACCTCAAAACTTGAAAACGAGATTGTACTTCATGATAAATTTATATTATTTATAGAAAAAAAAGGAGTATTAGTACTTGTTTAAAATGAAATTTGGCTTGTAAAAAAACTGCAAGTTGCAGTTTTTTTACAAGCCAAAGTGCAGCATTGACCGGGTACATCGTAAGGAGAAGGAATGTATCTAAAAATTTTTTTTCAGATTCTAAATGTAATAATTTGCCTATCAAAAACCAATTTTAAATCGGACAAAAACAGAAACACCCAGCCTTAATTTGCCGCAATCGGTACATTTGGCAAGCGTACTTTGACACTGCTTCCCGCCTATATTGGCCTATATCGCCTTATAACCGTTTTTTATATTATTAAATAAATTATTCCTTTTTTTAATTAATGTATTGTATTGTTACAGGTAAATCACCAGGATATGGACGATTTTTGTGAGATGTCAAGCACTGTGACATTCTCCGTGTTCAACACAAAGTAATAACAATCATTAAGACACGCATGTCTAAAGATCAGAGAACCATAGAGAGTCATAGAGAATCGCGGGCAAATATACGTAGAAAAAAATATTAGTCAAAAGTTGGCCGCTATCTGCCGTATATTTATGTAATGTTTTTACTTTTAGGAATATCTTTTGTTTGGTTTATTCGTTTTCAATCTAATTAAGATAAGATATAACTATATTTCAGAAAGGAACATTAACCCTCACATTTTTCTAAAAAATAACTTCCTCGCCATGAAATCTGTCATATATTTCACCTCATTCGTAAGTCGTGCTGCCCTGGTGGAAAGATAAAGTCGTGGATCATTATCACAGTGTTGAGAGATGACACGAGAGATTATAAATATACTCGTAAAATGACGAATTGCGCCATTAAATCGTACATATATTCATCTAAAACTATGTACTTGAGTGTGAGCATGGTTTTGGCTTGGTGTCTGCCTCACTTGAAATGTAGTACGCAGCACTTCTTTTCTCTTCTATTGTTGGTCTGAGGTTTTCTCAAATATCTGTATTAATATTTCACTAGCAGTGTATTTTTAAAATATATTAAAAAATAATCATTGCCTTATTTCATATCATCCACAAAAAACTTTAATGGCATATAAAGAATAAATACCCACATGTTATTGCAAAATTTGAATGTTGCTTGTACTATAGGTACGTATTTATGAAGCGAATCAGTGTGACAAGAAAATTTTCATAATGATATTTTTCTTACAAGCCAGTATTTTTTAAACTTCATGAAGTTTAAAAAATACTGGCTTGTAAAATATTATTTAATTTGTAGTAGTAGTAAGTAGAGCGCCTGAAAATGAAAACAAAGCTCTGCAATATTTAATTCACACGCTTTTCCTAGCACATGCACTCTCTCCGCTGATTAAATTTAGAGCGTATTCCAAGACTGCGTTGCACGGATTCCCGCGAGTGTAGCGACATTGTTGCTATCTGGCCCTCCTTGAGGATAGACATCTCTTGCGTTATTATGCTATTTTCTTTCCACACTGATTTTCTTCTGTGCCTAAGGTTTCCATTTTGTTTGTTTTTATTTTTTTTCACGTCTAATCTTTTATTATATAGTTTTCATAATTACATAGGCATGAATGAAACATTCAGAAAGTTTTGCGTTACAAAAAGTTTTATGGTTAAAGTTTTTATTGTCTAATCTTTTCAAAGAACTCTTCACAAGCATCTTTACAAAGTTTAATGCGTCAATTACTTTGACACTTTTTAGAATTTGGATTTAATTTGGAGAAAAAGGTTGCATGTATTGTAAGAGCAATGAAACATTCCGTATGACTCGAATATATTCCGCTATTTTAAATCTCAAAGAGACATTTTAGCAGTGTATACAATTTAATGCATTCTGTATAAAATTTGCGCTGCGTTGAGTTTTTCTTGGTTCCGTTTCCCGTTTTGTTCGGATGTCCGCCGTTCCATACCCTTTCCAAATATTATAGCGTATTATTATGTAAGCGAACAATGTAAGGCCAAGTCTGAGCTCATCCAACAATATTTTCTCGCTTAATATTATTTGAATGAAACATCCGACGCGGTAAATGGCCGCCATAAACTGTTCAGACGTCCTATATGCGAGTTAATGATAAGAATACTTAGAATTTCGAGATCCACGAACTCGTACGTATTCCGTATGTACCACATGATCGATGCAGTTATGGTAATGCATGGATTCAGCGGGATTATTATCGAACTCAATTTGTGAATATATTACTGATGCTGTTCATGAATATATTTGCATGTTTATGGACGTCGAAGGCTGTAGTTACTGTTTCTGATGCGCCTGTAGTAATTTATAAAATTAGTAATAAAGGTCTTTTAGCTTTTCACGTTAAAAATTCTTTGTATTTGTCTTCTGGTAATGACGGATCAGTTCTTAAAATTTTAAATCAATACGTGAAAATTAAGTAATGTTGTTTGCATTTCGCTGTGTAAGAATATCCACTGCCTCATATCGACCCGTATAATGGTGGGTGTCACAAGAGGCGTCAGAGGGAAACTGAATAAGGAGATGGGCTGCAGCATCTTTCTGTTAAGGCCTCAAATAATTAAAAAAACTGCAGCTGCCAACTCGCCTGCCAGCCGTGGCAACTAACGTAAATATCAGTAAATATATATATATATATATATATAAATAATTTAATAAATATAGTAAATATCAGTAATCATCAGTTATTAAAGTTATAAATGTAATGTTATTTGCACTTACTAACATGATTTTTAAGGCTGTAATTACTAACCCTAAATGATGCAAGATGGACAAAATAATTCCACGTTTCTTACGCTAAGTCATAATTCCACGTTTCTTATGCTAAGTCATACATGCAATATTATTATGAAATTATAAAATCTAAAATTCTAGAAAAAATTAAATTATAGGTACGTTCTAAAATGATTTTCATTTCTTTCGATCATCTGCTATTATAGCGGCCATTTTGTTTCGAAATACGAGTGGTTAACAGAATTATAATAATTGTAACTTGCAATATTATTTTTATCATAACTTAGATAGAGATACCTAACTTAATTGGAAAGACTATTATTTCTAACAAAAATAAACTCAGTACATAGTAAAATGATTTTTATTTCATTCATCCTAGACGTCTCCGCTGACTACCCGCGGCCGAATTGACGACACCACCAATCTAAAGTGTGTTGTACTATATCGACATGGTACAATAGTATCGATTTGGTTAATTGTATTAACGTCGACATTACAGCATACATCGAACTGCTAATCTAATTAAGATTAGCGTGGACTACAGAAGACAGGTTTCCTTGCGTGCAAAAATTGCTCATGGCGTACGAAATGTGTCTGTACATTGTGTGTTCAGAATAGACAAGAAAAACAATGTTTATATTAACTAGACCTAGTGCTAACGGTGTAGGAAAGTCCATAACTTCATATAGTCAAGTGAATAACGTACGAGGCGACTATAGGAAAAGTCCGAAAGATCTTATGCCCTCCGATAGAGGCCGGTAACAACATCTCGTACATGTAATATGTAAATCTTTTAAATGATAAAATATACTCGTATACTAGATGGTTACGATGCCATTTAACGGAAGCCGTCAGATCGTTCTGGTATTTCTTAAAGTCAATGCTTATAATACCCACGAGCCGAATAGAGGTGATGGATTCTCTCAAAACGGTACTGCAAGGCTGAGATACTTTCAGCCAAAGAAAAATGGCTTACACCTGTTATTCTTATCTAAGGACTGAAATAACCTTCTTAACCGGAATACAATACACGTCATATACTCTACTACCTCCTAGACAAAAAAGGTAATACGAAATATGAGTGATATATTTTACCAACTCAGCAATACCACAACAATTGTATTATTCAACTGGCGAAAAGCGGTAAGTAAACAGTTTTTTGGCATTTTTTCAGAACAATCGATTGAGCATTTAAAGAGAAATATGCGGATAGGGTATAATAATAATACCGATGGAGAAGTAAGTTTTTAGAGTAGCAACCTCGTTTTGAGAAGCTAAGCTTAGGTGGTGGGGGGGCTTAGTAGCCGTGGCTTTGTTACCCGCGGTGAACAAAGAGTAACTCACATGGCTGGCCCGAGGTGAAGGGCCGGCCCTAGGTGGCTACTCCGAGTGGGCTTGGCAAGCCCACTTCGGATGTGTTTTGGTGGGCTGTGGCGAGAGGGGAGTGGCGGAGGAAGAGGAGTGTTGGTATGTCGATGCGCCACTCTCTCTACCCTCCGCAGCCGAATTTTGGTTGGAGGCGGAGTCATAGACCAGATCCCGGGTCAGGAAGGCTAGTGTTTCTGAGTACTCGTTTTTCCTGGCCCCATGGCCTTCGCGCATCGGACACAAGGGCGTCCGTTGCGCAGGTGAAGTTGGAGGCTGCAGAGGAAGGCGTGTCATGTGTTCTGTTGCGCCTTACCTGAAAAAGAGATGGGGAGGTAGTCCTCTCCCGAGGAGGATGGTAAGGCCGCGGATGTGTGCAAAAGCGTTCTCGTGGCCATGCCAATATGCGACGAAGGTGGAACACAAAGAGGTTTTAGTCGGTGCAAGTACGACATAACCCTTCCTTATCCCCGCGAAGCATTTCCCCATGTAAAAAAATGGTCTCTCCACTAGATGGTGTGACGATCTGGTAAGACATACGAGAAGTCGATGAATGCAGGATTTTTAGGACCGTGCTTTGCGGTGGCCTTTGATCAGCTGCGGCCTTTTGATACCATACCGTGTAGTGGCGGTGTAAGAATTTCCACTATCCCATATCATCCCGTGGGTGTCGTAAGGGGCGACAGAGGGAAACAAATTAGCAAATGGGCAGCAGCGTCTTCCTAATAACGGCTAAAAATACAAAACTTTGGTTGTCAAATGCCAACCCGCTTGCCAAGCGTGGCAACTATGCCAAATAGTTGAGGCAATCAATGGGGGAATCCTATATTCAGCAGTGGACTTTAATAGGCTATAACGATAACAGCCTTGGTAACGATTGTTGGTTGGTAAAAGCTGTTACCTAGAACTTGTGATATTTCTCAGTACTCAAAAACAATGCAATATTATTACAATTTATGTGAAAAGCTGCAGTTATTTCTAAAATACTGTCTATTTATTGAAAGATATCGATGGGGTTGGTATTGGTTAAAATGTCATTAACACTTAAACCGTTATTCGATATATTTCTTAAAAGTTATTCGAGACAAAAACGTTTAATGTGCCTTTAGATGAGTTATTGGAAAGGCACTAATGAAACAAATGAAGATCACTAAAGGTCCATTCCAGTCCGGCCACTAATACTAGTTTATTGCAGTAATCGATATAAATGGACTCTAAGTTGCCGCTAGAAAGCATTTCAGTGTAAATACCTTCACAAACTTTTGAAATACATTAATGAAGTAAGTGAAATAAACAAGTTATATCAAATTATAAATACAAATTCGACGTAAAATCTTAAATGTAAAGCAATATTTTTTTAAACTATCGAAGCCAGCGCTTGACTAATATCCCATCGGATGGTAAGTGGTGATGCAGCCGAAGATGGTACAGCGCTCTGACTTAACAAAAGCCAATTTACTCTTGACTTAAAGACGCCCACATTGTAATCGGATAGAAATCGGACAGATGCTGGCAACTTATTTCACTCCTTTGCTGTACGCATGACAAACGATGAAGCAAACCGCTGGTTCGAATGCGTGGTAAGTCGAGAACGAAAGTGTGGAGACTGTTCGAGCGCCTAGTTGTCCGATGGCGGAAGGGAGAGGGAGTAATTAAGTTATGCAATTCGTGCGCACATCTCCAAGATGCATCCTGTAGAAAACCGAAATAAAATATTTGGTAAATATAAAATAATGTTATAAAAATATTCACAATGTAGTATAGTGGCGGCGTAAGAGATTAAACTACCCAAAACCGCGTAAGTGTCTAAAGAGGCGATAGAGGAAACTGAAGCAGAAGAAGGGTAGCGTCTTCTAAATAACAGGTCAAAATACTAATATAAAAGCGGTTGCCTTTCTGCCAAGCGTGGCAACTATGGCACATACCCCCCATAATTATGAAGCAATTTATGGGGGCGACCAATGTTCAGTTGGGGACTTTTGACAGGCGAACATTCGCAAGTCCCCTGTTGAACATAGGCTTCCCCAATATGTATGTTTGTATATACTATATATACATACATAATATTGTGTGTGGCTTGTGCGCAACATACGTTTCGTTCTTTCTTTCCATTATCTTCTTTTTTGTATTAAAGGCTCGCTCTTTCAATAAAAACATCGATAGCTTAGAAAACAAGAAGTAATAACTCCCGCGTTTCAATATTTGCAGTTAGTAATATCGAGAACTCTGAACAACTGCAATTCACGTTCATTGTTTCTTTAAGATGACTTCCTGTGAGGAATATGAAACGGTACTTATATTATATAGGTTCTGTATCCAAAAATTTTATTAACTTCTTCACAGAATTCGTTCAACTTGTATTAAATATTTGTAATGTTTTGTAATCATTAGAATTATAAATATTTAATGCTTAGTAGTTCTATTTTTGTTGTAAAAAAAAACGACAACGAACTCATCTTGCAACTGAACGTAGTGGCTATTGCAGGCCATGGACACCTGCAACTAACTTTAGTCAAAGGATACTGTTGTGTTGTAACCTCTGATTTTTTAGATTGAGCGCCTCACAGCCCGTAAATATACTGGCTCTCTAAACTCTTTACACCGAAACCTACCCAAATATCAAAGCGTAAGGACTCATCGGAGTGCTTTCGTAGTAGCGGCGTGTTCCCGGCGACAGAATTAGATAGGAAACCTACCCAAACGGATTTCTTGGCAGAAAAGGAGGCAAGATTCTTTATGAAATAAAAGTTAGATAGATGCCTATAGGACGCAGCATCCAATTACCATCAGGTGAACTGTGCTTTTTGTCGCAAATATTTTCTTGAATTTTAAAAGTAAATCAAAGAGTCACTGTGCATCTGTGCTCTCAAACCGTACTTAAAATCATTATAGGTGTGGCTTCGACATGTGAAGTAATAGACAATTTTCTTGGCTTGGATCTTGGAAATATATTACTAGAAATATTGCACTCGTACCTCGACGTAAGCTCTATTCCTTTTTTAATTATATGTACATGTAAATCGCATTACACATACCTCTTCAAGAAACCTATATTGTGATCGGACGGAAAGACTAATGATGGCAAATTAATCTTATCTGTACGCATTACTCAGAGCATGTTGGTTGTATGATTTAAGATGCATTATAAATACGATGATGCAATTTTTGATAAACACTTGGGATATACATAATGGAAGCCGTGATAGCTCAGGGGCTAAACGCTCGATGTAAATATCGATAAAAGTTCGATCCGCGCCGGCACCAATGAAATTTTAATTGTAATTTTAAGTTTTACCACTGATTTACCACGTGCTCGGCGGTTAAGGAAAACATCGTGATCTGAGAAATAAAAAAAAATATTACGAAGACGTGAAAAAAGCGCAGCGGACACTTCCTTGCCCTAAAACCCTCTCAGAAATTATTTAATTAAATCATGAAATTCCTTCGCACCTTATCTAAAATGTAACGTAGAACACAGAGAGACTGGCTTCCTTACGAGAGATGGTTGGTCACGTTAAGGAGTTTAGTAGACACCAAATTCCCTTGTGTTTGTATCTGCCAGACTAAATGTGGCAGCAGTACTCATTCGTCGATCGGACCCTATGCTTTGTAAAATGTCAGAAGCTGTATCAGCGTGAAGTACTGTCATCGCTCTTTCACAACGACTCTCGTCTCGTCTCGAAATTTCGTTCGCCAAGATCTTGATTAACTTTGAAATTATACCTACCTATATTACCTACTTAAGGATCAGTGATCTAATAGTCAAGGATAGGGATCTAATCCGCTATTCGACACTGTCATGAACCAACCAACCAATCTCCATTTTTGTTCATGGGGAAATGCTTATGCATACCCACTCCGAGGGTTCAAGGACAGGTTAAGTCGTACTCGCACCTAATAAAACCCCATGATGCACCACCTTTGTCGGATATCGATAGAGTCACTGGAACGCATTTGCAACAACCGCGGCTCAATCAGCGCCAGCCTGTAACCCTAAGCCAGATATAGCTCGTACAATATGTATATATATGCTAGGCGTAATTAATGTATTATTTAGTATTTTATAACAATTTAATTATTTATTTATAGTTAAATTATATTTAATTATAGTTAAAATTGGATAATGTACTATATCGGTCCCCTTTAATAGATATTCACTTTTAAATTTATTTCATGAACTATTTTTCGTTTTGTAGATTTAATATTCATTATCATTTCCGGAAAACCATGAAGCAATTCGAAAGTAGGAAGCAATCTTTTAATGAAAATTCAACGTTCAAAGCAAAACTAAAAACAAATATCAATATTCCTGAGCTTTGCTGTTTGCGGTTGATGATATTGATTTGAACTCAAGAAACTAACTCTACTCTGCGTATATGCTTTTCAGACGACCTTGTGGCCAAGTGCGCAGAGTTACGCCGCGGGTCCTCGGTGTGAATCCCAGAGACGGCCAACATTTGTACAAAAACACATTTTTCAATTTTTGTGTTTTTTTTTATAGAATAAGGTTGAAAAATGAGTGTGTGTTTGCCACAGTCAACCACCACCAGGAAGTGCTCATTTGTCACTCTTATTCTATAAAAAAGTGAATGCTGTAGCCCATTGACATCTACATTTATATCTTCGATTAAGAATCAAAATGCAGATAATCTGTCGATAACCTCTGAGGATAAAATTCGAATGAATTGACTCATGCTCACATGATACGTATGTGCTAATAAAAAGGGGATAATGGAAAGTACTACCTATTTAGGCTCTACAGCTCTGTACAAGCCTCCACTCGTTTCTGAGAGGGTTATAAAGTATTTAGTCAGTCGCGTTGTCAGTGCATGTAACATGTTGACATCTATGTTCATCTGCAAATATAATTTAATTTAATATTTTTTGTTCACTCATTTTTATTACAAATACAAAAACCGTCTATTGTTTGTGAATATTAAAGCTTTATCAATGAATCTAGAAAACATCTGCTCCAGAAATTCCTAGCTTATGAAGTTAAAACGAAGTGACAATTTTACTGAGAAATATAGGCACGAAATTTAACAGTGAAAAGGTACCGTAATAATATCGTAGACTCGAATCGTTCCCTGGTGCGGCATCAGCCAGCTGAGTGGCTTTATTGTATCCCCGCTGCAGCTGAAATGAAAATTCATTCGATGCTTCTTGTGCGACGTTTTTCGCATCTAGATTTCGGATATTGCATGCAACGTTTCGTCTAGACTTGATAATGCGTAGCTAATAGCTATAGTTCATTAGAATCTTATGAAGTTTAATTTCGAGTAACAGTCGAGTTTTACTAATAGAATATTTTATTACTTTATATTTTGTCTTTCATCAAGTAGACGTAACGCTAATTTGTCACTTTAATATTATAAAAAATTCTGCTTCATACGAGAATCGAACTCGCAACCTACAGATAAACGTTTAGTCAATATGCTGCCGCAGCGTTGAATGTTTAAAAATATTTAATAAAAAAATATTTATTAAATGTACAGATGCATACATAACCTCTCACGCCTCTCACTTAGAGATGCCTCAATTAGGCAGAACCTACGGATTTCCATTAGTCTCGATCCTGGCACACGTCTCTCGCTTCTTTCGCATCCATATTACTAGTAAATCTACGAATAAATGATCATTAGTTAAGGGTAATCTTGTCTTAATTTGACCCATCTTCAATATATTTCCAATTTGATCGATATACTGCCTTCTAGGGCGTCGTTTGTCGAATAAAATGTGAATAAGATAGTTTCCTACTCTATAATACAATGACTAACATTTAGAAAATATAATTTAAAAATAAAATTGTATTATATTGTTTAACATTATAATTTTTCGCTTTTTTATTGTCACTGTTCTAAAACCGATTCTTTTTATCTACTTAGTTAAATCCAAACTTGTATTACCCTTAATTTTTATCAAGTCGAGTGTGAAGTATTGCTTTTATTTCAAAGCTGTTATTGTGTACGAGTACTGTATGTTGGTGTAAGGTAACATAATGTTTAAACCTCTCTCAGCTGGGCATAGGCCTCCTCTCCTTTCTGTAAGGTGTTTGGAGCAGGGCAGAGTTCACCGCACTGCTCCCGCCTCCGTGGTGATCTCACGACTAGTTTAAATGGAGCAAACCAGGCCGATACAATTTAAAAAAAAAATATGATCTTGTTTGAGAAAACAAACTTGAAAAAATTAATCTCTCGAAAATCATGTCATACCATTTCATAACAATGGAATGAGTAATTAAAAGACCTCTTCCCATCGCCGCAGCTTTTTCCACAATTTTTAAAACCGTAAAGGTTATATTTCTGGGAACGCTGCACAATGTTTAAATTCCTTTGACCTCATCTGTACGAATTGCTAACATTCACGCAAGGACAAAGCGTTCGACTAAAATGGGGAAAGCGTCTCATATATTTTCGGGTCGTTTCTAAGAATTTGATGCTATTGTAATATGTTTCAGAAAAGCGTTTTCTCATTCCAAGATTGTCGAGGATAATAATAGAAATTTCTCCAGCTTCGTGCGAGCGTTCTACATCTATAAATTGAACATAAAAAGACCCAGACTTAAAACAATTATTTATAAGCCATACCAACAATTGTTCCGTGCGGGAATCGAATACGCGCTCCGCATAGCAGCTTGCTTAGCCACTGTGTTACCATGCCATAAAAAAATCAACAAAAATGCTTTTATCATTGTAATACTTCCTGATAACAGTGGAACACTATGTCTAGATAAGTATTTATATATAGGCAATGATACTTCAAACTGTTTCGTTATAAGTTTGAAGAAAAAAATTCATCCCTAAGGGTGGGAAGTAAGGGATGAAATTTTTATTGTAACTATTTAAACGACAATCTAGTTGTTACTTTGAGAGTGTGTATCAAAAGAGTGAAATAATAAAACTTTTAATTTAAAGTATAAGCCGATTACAAAGAACTGATAATATAAGTTCCACTTAATAGCTTCTGAAGTCATGGCTTTAGTTCTTCTATACACTAAGTCTTAGCACTGACTTCAGAAGCTTTATTTCATTCTTTTAAGTTATTCGAAGTGCACTTTTACTTTTTAAAAGCTTAATTTTATTTATATTAATTATGTATTACGTTAGTCCACAATCTGTGTAGTGGTGGTGTAAGAATATCCACTACCCCATACATTAGCCCGTGGGTGTCCGACAGAGAGAAACAAATCAGGATGGGCAGCAGCGTCTTCCTAATAAGGACTAAAAAAAAACTTCGATTGCCAACCCGCTTGCAAGCGTGGCAACTATGGCAAATATAGGGCCTATGTTACGTAATACTATTATTTATTCTGTGCCTATGTACAGCAGAGGACTTTAATAGGCTGTAACGGTATCGGTGACTACGACCCCATCTGATTGTAAATGATGATGCAGTCTTGGATGATAAATGGTACTAGTTTATAAAAACTCTTCTTTTTTTATAGGAGAGGGGGCAAACGAGTATGCGGCTCACCTGATGGTGAGTGACTACCGCCGTCCATGAACTACTGCAACACCAGGGGAATTGCAGATGCGTTACCTGTCTTACAAAAAAAAGTAGGCTCTTTTCTTGAAGATCTCTAAGTCGTATCGGTCTGGAAAAGTCGCTGGTGGTAGCCGATTCCACAAAGAAGTTGTGCGAGGAAGAAAACTTCATGTAAATCCCACATTGGTGGACCGCGAATCATCCAGATGGTATGGATGGTATCGCGAGTTTTGTCGCGGTGTGCGATAGTGAAATTGAGCGGCTGGAATTAGTCCGAACAATTCCAATTCTTCAGAGCACTCCCCGTGGTAGATGCGATAAGATACGCAAAGAGAAGCAACATCTCTTCGCAGTGCCAGTGGTCAAGCCAATCAGAAAGAGCTCGGTCGCTGACGATTCGAACCGCCCTGCGCTGGATGCGATCAAATGGAAGGAGCTGGCACTGGGGAGCCCCAGCCCAAAGATAGGAACACTATTCTATGTGAGGCCGAATCTGCGCCTTGTAAAGTTGCAGGCGGTGTGCCGGCATGAAATACTGTCCTGTTCTACTGAGCACGCCAAGCTTTTTAGAGGCCAAAATGGCCTTCTCTTCCAAGTGACCCTTTTTACTGGAAACGAGGCATTCTTAATGGAGAATAAATGTAGATGTCTATAGGCCACAGCATCCACGTACCATCACATGGAATGGGTGTTTGTTTGTCACCCATATTTTATTAAAAAAAAGCCACTTACTATCAGTCGGACTGTTAGGTCGAGTATAGTTCGATAATTAATATTTTAACAAATAGCCTTTACTTTATTGGCTTTTATATTCATTGCTGGGTTTTGACCGATGGTCAATATTGCTAGGAATGACAAATGTCATAAAGGATTTTCCTTTACTACAGAGTACTTTCATATACACCTGCAAATCCATACTAACGACGCACGCAACCACCTTTGCTCTTCACACGTGTTGTGCGGGCAATCACAACGGGTTGTGATGAAATTTAACCTCATATTCGATCGCAAGAGCAATTACAAAGTGCATCGCGTGCAGATCGTTGAATACAACCCCGCCTACTCAGTGAGATGTGTAAGAGTAAATCTTCTAAGTTCTTCACCTTTTGTCGTTTGTCATTTTGTCAATCAAATCAAAATTGCTTTAAGCCGGATAAGTTTTAATTGAAATTCATTACAATGTCGTCTATTACATCTGTGATTCCTAAACTCTACCAAGAATATATAACCAAAACACCTAAAAAATTAAAGATTATTGATGCATATTTACTGTATGTGTTTTTGACCACCGTGATACAATTTGTCTACTGCTGTCTTGTCGGCACTTTTCCTTTCAATTCTTTATTTAGACTGTAGAAATTAATCGATTATTTCTACAATCAGCTCATTTGTTCTTGGTGTTTGCTTACGGCTACAAGTGAATCCGGAAAATAAGGATGAGTTCCAGGGTCTGATTGCAAAGCGTGACTCCACCGATTTTATATTTGCCCATCTTGTCATAAACGTAATATTAACTTTGTAGTACATTGCACCGTATGCTATATATAGCTTTTCTATAAGAGCTACCAAGGCTCATAAAACATATGACATTACAAAGCAGTTCAAAGTGATTATCATTTTGATGTCAACAAAGTTAGCAAATAGCTTTGCCGGTCAGGTAGTCACTAAAAAGTTGTGAAGTGCACCCTTTGGCATATTTTTAGATAAGCCGTTGATCCGCTTGGATTGAAGATAGATTGGACTTGAATATAGACTGCAAAGAAGAATAGTAACGACTATTACAAGGTTTTTAAGTTTAATTAAATGAATGTGTTGTACTGATACATATACTATGTTGCCATCACGCGAAACATATAATAATAAATTTAAAAAAAAATACACAAAGCCAAACCTATTAATCTCTATAAGAACTTGTATATTCTACATTGAAAAACTACGGCAGTCTCAGGGCCATGAACCCTAACAGGTCACTCACTTAGAATGTCTGGAGTTTACTAATAATTTCTTATAGCATGAACTCACTTCTGCTAAGGGCGTATTTTATCGCTTAGAAACCGTCGACCTGATTATAATGGCAGTAAAACAGATTTGACTCATTCGTCTAACTCTACATGATATTATAAATGTTCAGCAATATAAAGTTGTTCGCAGAAGCCAACTTTTCATCTATTGTTTTTATTAAATATCCGTAATGATAATGTTTTAGTGTTCCGTGTCGGATTAAACAATAAAATCAGAATTTAAAAAACCCCCGAAACGAAAAGAGCTGATGACCTTTAAACGGCTGAACCGATTTTGATAAAACATATCTAAGAACCACCGCTAGAATACCTATTTTTAAATTAAAAAAAAAACCGCACCCAAATCGGTTCACCCGTTTAAGAGCTACGGTGCCACAGACAGACAGACAGACAGACAGACACACATAGCGATCAAACTTATAACACCCCTCTTTTTACATCGGGGGTTAAAAGAAATACTTATGGATTCACCCCGTTGGTGTGCCTGCATGTCTGTTGCAGAGGTTTTCCTTTGTCGTGTTTACCTACTCTTAACTATGCTAAAATCTCTAAATATATTCATTCATCATTGTGCGTACATCGCATCGGGCTGAAATTAATAATTAAAGCCAAAGGTAGCCCGAGAACATTGGGAGGTCACCTCAATAACCCCGTGATCTTGGGCACTACAAAGCACACGAAACGTTGGCACTTTTCAAAGAAGCTAAATAAACGCAAAAAATTGTAAACTCAATTTCAATTTAAAATATTTGTATTTTGTACTTTAAATTACCTTGTACAAAATTTTGAAGTAACAATGTTTTAATATAAAATTGCTAATTTTCTTAACAAATATTTATATCTAATATAATATTTAAAATAAACAGAATTGTTATTTAAGTTCGTTAGAGTTTAGTTCGTTTATTTCTAAAAATTTTATGAAAAGGTTTCTCATTTTAAACTCAAGTTTTAGTACAAGATTTTTTTTATTCACATCCCATTCTATATAAAAAAAAAGTTTCGTTTTGTTGATCGCGCATTCGTGCAGCACGCCGCCTGTCAGGGACGCCATGTATTGTTAGGTGTCAATACCTGAATAGACGTCACGACATTGGGCACGACCAGGGTGATGCAACTTTGTATGAAAGCTGAAAAATCTGCACACAATCATGGTTTTGTCAATGTTCGTGTTGGGCTTGTTAAAATAAAGCGCGAAAAAAATATCGCTGTTTCTTTCCTTCATGTTTTTTTAGATTGCCATTTTAAAAATTAGATACAAAAATTCACATTATATCGGAAGAAACTAAAAATGTTAATTCTGTGTTAAACTTTATTTGGTATGCACTTTAAAGTATAATTACATACATATTACTCTGAGATTTGCACAATTAATTTACCTATTAATTGATTAAAATTAAATTATTAAATATTATCAGAATTCTATCAAATGAAGCCATGAATTAATGGAAGAAAAAAAATGACATTAGTTTGTCAACGTCTTTTAAATTGAAAATATTTTCTGAAATTTATTCAAATTTATTTCATAGGTTTAAACTTTAATATTTATTATTTATTTTTGCTTAAATTCAGTTATTATGGGCTCAGAATACTTCATTTTCGTTAGTATGAATTTGGCGTTCTTCTCTTGGTGGAGAGTAATTGTGTTCTGTGGGCACGACGAAACCGAGCTAGATAAAATAAATAATTAAAAAAATCAAAAGCCCGACTGCAAAAAGACAATTTAAAATGAATGCACTAAAACGACCGAAACAAGATTGAGAATAGAAAACAAAATTAAAATAAAGTATTAACAAACTAAACTCTACTTCTTAACAGACTATACTATGAACTGAAATCCTAAATTAAATACCCGCATTAAGTTTAGTAGCAAGCGGAACCCACTTATTTTCTTTCGGTTTACAATTTGCAATTGGGTCCCGCCTGCTACTAAGCTTAATTTAGGTATTAAACTTAGGCTTTCAGCTCATAGTATAGTCTGTTAAACCGAAGTAGAGTTTACTTTGTTAATACTTTATTTTAATTTTATTTTCTATTCTCAATCTTGTTTCGGTCTTTTTAGTGCATTACTTTTAAATTGTCTTTTTCGCAGTCGGGTTTTTGATTTTTTTAATTATTTATTTTATTTTAGACTTTTTAGTGTCCCGGATATTTATAACTATTATAAATTTCATAAGATTCCGTACTTAATGTGATTTCGTGTAATTTCGTACGAGTTCCGACACAAACATGGCCCATTTTTACGCTTTCAAACACGTTATAAACCAATTTATTATTCCTAATTAAATTTTAACATAATATAACTTATATTTATTTTTGTAATTCCCTTTTAATTCCCTTTATTTTGATACTCTACTCGATAGGTTTGGTTAATTTTTTTTATTAATGTATTACTATTTCGCCCTAAAAATCCGCCATTTTTTTTCAAACTGCAATCTAAGGACACTTGTGTTTTTAAGACGAATATAATGATATCTTTCTTGGCAGTCGGATAATTATATTAGGGTGACAAAAGAGGTGACAGTCATGGCCACTGCAGCCCATGGACACCTGAAACCAACTTCAAACAAAAAATAATATAGATGCGTTATGACCTTTGAGGCATTGGCTTTCCTTATACATAAAAGAAACCAGGGCTCGGAAACCGGTTGAAATTCTAAACCGGTTTCGGTCATTGACCCCAAAACCGGTTTTTGCGGAATACCGGTTTGTCACAAATTTAGGTTAAGGTAGTAACAATTAACCGGTTAAAACCAAGCTTTGTAATATCCCCGCCCTCTCCCTTACCCCGCTTGTATCCAACTTTGTACGGCTGCGCTCTGTCTAATTCACGAAGTTTTTAGACGCACGTACGATATATTCATTGCATCAACGCGACTTCCCTAAAACGTATCCCTCATATTTTTTCATCTTTCAGCAATGACCGTATTATAAATAATAGTTGTTAGTTTTGTTTCAATTAATTATGCGTTATCTCCACTTTAAAATTAAGTTTCGATATCATGTTTAATTTCACCTTATATATTTATATTGACTTTAATTATATTGAAAGTTTTCTACTACAAAACGCAAAGCAATATTACAAAAACTTTTTAGTAATATTATATCGCAATAAATGATGAACTTTCTTAACAGAAAACACGATTTTTTTTAAAAGTTGATGAAATTATATGTTATAGTATTTGTTATTTTTAGGACTGAAGTGAGGCAGATCACCAGAGTTTTTAGATTTAGAAGCTCGTGATTAAAATCAAGCTCTATCTCGGTCTTTGCAAAAACTAATAATTACCACTTCTGAGGTAAATAAAGTTTAATTAGAAGTCGTGTCTTTACACGATAAAAAATTTATTTGTCATGTTCAGAGAATTCTAAAGTCGAACAGGATAAAAAAAAAAACCATTTTTCACATCTCATTACTACTAAAAGTATTAGTTTAAAAAAATAGAGTAGAAGGTAACCACATAGAAGAAATTGACTTTACTGATACAGAAGTTAATAAAGAAAGGTAATAATTTGAATCTAACAAATCATTATGATTAAAATCGACTATATTTTGCTGTCGACTGTCACCAAATACATATACTGAAAATTCCTGTGATTTACTAACAGTAATTATTAATAACTCCCATTTAACTAGATACTCAACAGTATAAATCACATTGATATTTACGATCTTCTATTGAATTATAAAAGAGAATGATTAAAAGTGCAACCAAGTTTTCTGACGCCTCAAGATCAAAATAATATAGTGATCGCTTTGGAATTTTTTACAACCTTTGATACTTTACGAATATGGAATTAAATCTATTTAAATAAATGAAATTGAAGTATCTGTTTGTAATATCAAAATAACAGATTTTTACCAAATACATATTATGAAAGTTCGGTGCGTTGCCGGCCTTTTAAAAAGGAGTTAGCTTTTTCTTGAAGGTCCCAAAGTCGTATAGATCCGGAAAAATCGCCAGTGGTAAACAATTCTACAGAGAAGTTGAGCAAGGAATTATTTAAGAAGTTATTAGTTTTATACGTGGTAGAGCCATGCTGCAGCTATATTAGTAGTATAGCTGTAGCACGAATGGGCCGGCTCGACCGGAGAAGGACCACGCTCTCACAGATTATTAGCGTAAAATAGCAGCTTAACACTGCTGTGTTTCGTATGGTGAGTTTAGAGAACCGGAGACCCTTTTTACTGGAAGAGAGGCATTCCATCTTAGTCCTCATGGGTGACAACGTATCTGCATTTTGATTCGCAAACGAGGATATGTGTAGATATCTAAGGGCTACAGCAACCACTTACCATCAGGTGGACTGTGCGCTTGTTTGTCACCCTATCCTATAAAAAAAAAGAAAACTCCTAGTAAAACGCAGAATGGTGGACCGTCAAGCATCCAGATGGAAAGGATGGTATTGTGAATTTTGACGCGATGTGCGTTCGTGAAATATGACGGCTGGAATTATCCAAACCTCAGAGTACTCCCTGTGGTAGATGTGATAGAAAATGCGAAGGGATGCAACATCTCTACGCAGTGCCAGTGAATCGAGCCGATCAGAAAGAACTCGGACGTCAACGATTCGAACGGATCTGCGCTGGATGCGGTCAAATGGAAAGAGCTGGCACTGGGGTGCCTAGGCCTAGAAATGAGAACAGTATTCCATGTGAAGCCGAATTTGAACTTTGTAAAGTTGTAAGCGATGTGCCGACATGAAATACTGCCCCGCTCTGCTGAGCACGTCAAACTTTTTAGAGGCCAATTTGCCTTCCCTTCCAAGTGACCACGAAACTGCACACTATTCAATATGTCGCCGACGATTCCGATACTAGATAAGGCAGCAAAGGAGTGCCTTGAAACTGTGAAGGTACGACAAAGGGGTTCTTTTTTGCGATAAACGCGCAGACTCGACTTTAGACATAAGTTTGTTCTGGTACTCGGCAACGTTTTCCCGAGAAATATTGGCACGGCTTGTATATAAAGCATCACCAGTGCTGTCGTCCACATAGCAATGAAAGTTACCAGTATGCAACATATCATTTATATGCAGAAGAAATAGCGTTGATGATAGCACGCAGCCTTGTGGAACATCAGCCTTAATAGGCTTATAACCAGAGCATGCACCGTCTACTACAACCTTGATGCTCCGATCAGCAAGGAAACTGCTGATCCAATTGCACAATTTCTCGGGAAGCCCATAGGAATAGAGCTTCGAAAGAAGCGCTTTGTGCCAGAACCGATCGAAGGCCTTCGCTATGTCCAAACTAACGGCCAATGCCTTCCCTTTAGACTCTACTATCTACGCCCATCTATGAGTTAGGTAGACCAGAAGATCACCAGCTGATTGACTCCGATAAAAACTGTTTACAATAGATTCCATTATTTTTGAGAAGAAGGAGGAGCGGACGGCTTTTTAGGGATTGGGTGGACGAAAGCTGTCTGCCATGAATTCGAAACTACACCTTAGGAGTAGGAGTACCGGAAAAGACGCGTTAAAACCGGTGTCAACTTCGGAGCACACGTGTTCAGCACAATGGGTGGGACTCCATAAGTCCCATTCGTCTTGTTGACGTCCAGGAGAGGATTGCTTTGCGAACCATGCGCTGTGTAAATCGCACATCCGGCATGAGCAATCACACCGCGGGATGGTCGCCGGTGTGTTCCCCCCGTCATGGAGAGTCGAGTTGGATGCAAAGAGGAAGATTAACAGATCGGCTTTCTCCATTGCGGCATGGGCCAGTGAGTCCCTCTCTGTGCTGAGATGGAAGAGATGGCTGACAGAAGTTCCGTTAGACAGCCTTGGCAAGAGACCAGAATGCACGGGTTCCCGAAGGAAGGCGAACTAGCTTCTCGCCAATTCTGCCGATGTGCTCTGACCTTGTCTTGGCAATGACTTTTTTGAAGGACCTGGAGGCGGAATTATATTTCTTCTTAAGAGCGCTGGTGTTTACATCCCGAGATGTTGATGCGTCAGTCTATGCCCGGTAGCACTCCTGCTTATATTGTGATGCTATTTTACTGAGATCTGCCTCCGATGGGCACCACAGAAGTTGGAATAAAAAGTTCCATATCCTGAAGTACCACATCAGCAACAGAATCAGCAACAACCCTGGGAGTGTCCAGCGAGAAGCAAACCCGCACCCAACGGTAGGATGCAAAGAAAGACCGCATTCCGTCCCAATCCGTTGACCTGTAATGCCAAACATGGCGGCAGTCTGCAGAACGCAACTGCAAGGGGAGCGTGAGTGGCACCTCACTCCGGACAAAATAATGGTCCTAAGAGTCAAGAGGGGCGTCTTCAGAAACCTGATATCCATCCGGATGAGAGGTCAGCAGAAGGTCCAACAGGAAAGGTGCATAATCCTCCACATCTGGAATCCGAGTAGGCGAAGTAACCAGCTGTGTAAAACCATATGCCAAGGCAAAGTCATAAACAGATCTCCCCGCATGATCGATTAAATGTGAACCGAGCCATTCGACGTGGTGGGCGTTAAAATTACCAAGGATAACGATTTCTGCTGTAGCAAAGAATCTGTAGCCATTTGGACGTGTTCAATGAGTCGGTCTGTTTCGGCATTACCGCTATGGGACCTATAGAGGCACCCGTAGACACGGGGCTGGTCGTCGCTGTCTACGCGCAGCCATAGGATGGACAGGTCCGTACCTTCAAGACTGCCGAGCAGTTGAAAACAGATGTCTTCTTTGACGCATACGCAAACTCTCCAGCCCGGGACCCAAAGGAGTGTTCTAATTTGTACCCCGGGTAGGTCTATGGGAGATATGAAGTATCAGCCTTTAAGCGACACTTAAGGACACCTGAGTCTCGGTTAAAAAGAGAAAAGTCGGCTTCGTCCCCCCCTCCCTTCGTCCCCCCCTCCCTTCGTCCCCCTTCCCTTCCCCCCCCCGTATACGCGGGGCAGCCTAAGCACCCACACTCAGGAAGAGTAGGGCAGCTTGGGCGTGGATGCTCAGCGAGGGATTCTCCGTCACCAGGGGTGTTGGTACCCTCCTAGGGTAGTTTTTGTTTGATTCCGCTACCATTCATGGTATTCTGCGAGCTCGTGGTATCACCCTGGTTCGGGCCGTCCCATCCGTGCGACATCAAAAGCTGCCGCGTGGCTCCATGTTAATTTGTTCCATGTTTACGTTTTAACAGTGAAACGTAAACATGGAACAAATTTACTTTTTTTCTCCCCATCATAAATAAAACATCATAAATAAACAACCGATACACAAAAATAAATTATATTCTTCGTATGAGACAAGTCCAGTCTTAACGAATAAACCAAACACAATAACTGTCTTTCCACCGGGCTCTTTTTTGCGCGAATACTTCTCTAATACTTTCACGTTTTTCGTTAATGCCAAACTCCCACTAGACACTCTGATCGCGAGTGAAAGAATGTGTCGCTTAAAGGCTGATAATTGACCATAAGTATGCCCGCATGCGGCGACACGGCATAAGCACCTCACAACATGAATCTACCTATCCCATTCATAATTACTTTTACGTTTTACGTAATTAACCGGTTAATTTGGGTGTCAAAACCGGTAAGTAACCGGTAACCTTTACCGTTTAGGTTAGTTAAAAACCGGTTACTTGTTTAACCGGTAATTGAAGGAGCGATATATTTACCGGTAATTAATCGAAATTAACCGCTCTTTTTAAACCGGTTCCGAGCCCTGAAAGAAACACAGCAATGGATGTATTAGGTATTGCTAAGTAGTAGAAATAAGTATGACCACCTAGGCAGAAGAGAAGTACTTTTTTATTATAGCAAGTGTGTTAAACGGGCACACATTCTACTTGATCGCAAGTGGATTTCGTAGTTAGAATCTATCATCAAATACATCTATCATCGATTAAGAACATCGATCAGCACTTGAACAGAGTATTTTCTTCATTTTGGAGCATAAGTAAAAAGATATAGCCAAAAAAAGATATATTTCTAAAACTTTCGCCTCCATAACGCTTATGAAGCAGTTAATCCGCCGCACTGCTCCAGCACAATCCACAGAGTCGTAGGTACCACAAGCTGCTGCGACCCTGCCGTCTATACAATTACACAGACTACACAGTTCCCTGCAATATATACGAAAAGTTATAACTGTAATGGTTGTGCCAGCGAGAGGAGCGAAACTGCTTGCGCCGTAGTTCCAATGCAAATGTTGCATCTTATATCGTTTGGAGATAGCGCGGGATCGTTACCGAATTCAGTTTCAGAACTGCATTGTAGTTAGATATCTAAACATCCTTAATACTTAGTGAAACTATGAACACAATTTTCAAGTTACCTATGAGAAGTACGGCTGAATTCGGTTATGTTTTGTTTCTTATCTTTAACTTACTTCTGTAGTTTTCCAAGCAAAGGAGCAATCGTGAATAATTTAACAATGCAGGCTTTTCTTGCTAAAATAAGTTATAACGTTAGTTTGAGAACGTTATTTTTAATACAACTTTTCTTTTTATTTCAGGTAAGCAACCACTTCACACAAACGCCGAACCCGCTATATTTTATAAGAATACAGATACCGTAAGCAAATATAACCCTTTGCACAATTAAAGTGGTCCATGACCGTGGTAAGTGGAGTCAGTGGACTTTTACAGGCTGAGGAAGAAGTAAAATAACTGTCTATAAACCTCTCACCGTTGAGCTCAAGGTCCTCTGGGTTCAGAGAGGAAAATGGCGCCGGGAAGCAGTAACTTACATGTACACACGTGTGTGGTGTGTATACGTGGTACCTCCTCTCTGCTTTAAGTAACCCCATCTTATGTTGAGTGCAGATTAATACGTGAATCCCCCCCCCCCCTATTTAGCTTCTTAGATATTAAAGTTGTTTCACATTTTCGTTCACCATTGAAAACCCATTAAACAGTACAGTGCCGGCACTAGGATTAAATATTCATTGATTGCTTACTATGAGATTTAACTTGAAGCACCTTAGTTAAAACAGTCCTGCCACTGACTAATTAATTAGTGAAAAGTAAACCTACACTCGTAGTTAAGTTTCAAGCATTAAACTTTGAGACTTTGGTTTAACTTCTTGTATTATTTATTCTGTGGTTTAACTTACATATTCCGATCTTAGTTTCTCAGTTGAAACAGTTTTTAAGTCGTAAAGGAATTATATTATGTTAGCAATGTTATGAATGCGGTTTTGAAAATTAGTGTTAATGACGCGAAAAATGGAAGTCAACCGCAAATGAGTTCTTATCATCTTTGTGGTTAACTACAATAATTATGTTTTAAATGTTTATATGCCGCTAAGCTAAAATATTGTATAAAATATCTATATATTAATTTGTTTGAGAAAGGTATTTTGTATGGGTGGAGGGGAGTGTAAGAGAGAGGTGGACGCCACGTCGCATAAGGGCTGAAAAAAGAAGCTTTTAGCGACTTTCTGTTAGAACATTCTACCGATATATTTTGCCCGGGAGATATTTTTTATTCAAGTAAGAATGACAAACGGGCGCATAGTCTTCCAGTTGATAAGTGTATGCTCTGTTCTATAGACACCTAAATTAATACTCCATTTAGAATCTAAAGCAGATGCTTTTTCATCCGTGAGGACTAACTAATATGGGATACCTCGTTACCAGTCAAAAGAGAATACGATTCTCTATTCTCTCTAGCAGCGTAATATGTGAAACTGCGTCGCGTTTAAAAATTTTATACATATATTAACTTATTGATTACACATTTCTAGATATCATATAGGAAACAAAACACTAAGCCTGATTACTTATTAAATATTATAAATATGAAAGCATATAGTGTAATAGTATGTTTGTTTGGATTTTGTATAAATGAGCGAGGGGTAGCTAGTGTAATAATTATATATATAATTATTACACTACGAATCATAGCTAAGAACACTCTCGATCAAGTCGCCTTTTAAACAAAAAAAACCTAAATCTAAATCAGTTCATCCGTTTGGGTGCTACGATGCTGCCACAGACACACGTTAAACATACAACACCCCTCTATTTGCGTCGGGGGTTAAATTTAAGTTAAATAGTAAATGCCAGCCTTCATATATCCCACCGCTGGACACCGATCTTAATGCTGAGAGCGTTACCTATAGGGCAAGAAAGAACTGCTATAATACTCTATAGGATTGAAAATTTGGAATAAGAAGTTTAATTTCTCAGACGTGCAAATTGCGATGTACAACTTCCTTCATTGGTGCTAGCGGGGAACGACTTGAAATTGCCTGTCCATTAAGAAATTCTAAGCGAGCACTAATCTACAGACCTACCACGGCTGTAATGGTCTGCAATAATAGATTAAATGTTTAGTTATAAGAACATTTCATAACCTTTGTTATCTTCAGTGTATTTTCCACGATAACGATTGTACCCATTTAATTTTACGGTATAAATGTTGGCATTATTTCCTTTGTAGCCCAATCGATTGTATATTAACAATAGATACTCGTAAGTTGTTGTGAAGGAAGGGAATTAAATTAATTGGAGCCCTTGTCAAGCTCGATATGGTGGTCTTATTGTTTTCTTAAGGTACGAGTATTAAATTAAGTAAACAAAAACGGGCCTAACCCTAAATCCGCTACTATTGTTGTAAGTACAAAAGTACAGTACGTCATATTATATGTAGTTTATAGTCAACAGCAAGTCGTCTGGTGAAAAAGTAGTTAAAATTTTATTCAGATTAGAAATTCTATTTAACTTTTAACAAAATGCACAGTGGCCACACGTTACCATCATTATTTAAAATAAAATTAGTCGCGTGACCTTGTCAAGTCGGCAGGAGAGCCCAACCTGTCGCTTCGCATTCGTGTGGAATTTCGAAAGCAGGATATCAATAACATTTCTAAAATGCCATATCTCGTACATATGCAGCCATGATATAGAAATGACAGGGAGAATCCCTATTCTCCCTGTCCTCACCCAGCACCCTTGCTGGGTGAGGTTATATCGTATCCCGCTTAGAAATTAGAATGTCGACAGCTGTCGCGACGGCCGAACGCGATTGATTGATGCGGCTCCGGAAAGTGCTACAGTACAGCCGTTGCACAGTTCGTTAGGTATATGTATGTACAGCCGTCCATGACAGCCTACAAAAGTACACTGCTGAAAAAGGCCTCCCTCGTAGGTTGCGTCATAAGATGGATTTTGCCATAGTTGCCACGCTTGCCAGGTGGCTTGGCAACCGCATTTATTATAATTTTAAGTTGTTATCAGGAAGTTGCTGCTGCCCGTTTTCTGTTTCAGTTTCTCTATGTAGCCTCTTACGACACCCATGGAACGATATTAGGTGGGAGATATTCTGGCAACGCCACTACACGGTTTGTAGTGTATATATACATAAATAAATACATTTGTTCTGCAAGGATTACTAAGTAAATTAATTATATAATTTAAAATAGTAAATGAAGAATTTTGTGGTTGTGGCCTTACAGAATCCAGCAATCTCCACCACAATCTTACGTCCCGTGGGTGTCTAAAGCGACGGGGATTATGTGAAATGCCAGAAAGATATTACGGCTTCCAATTCATGAAGGTTAAAAAAAAGAAGGGAACTCATCTTGTTTGTTACGCCAGATGTAAAAAAAAACATATCGTTACGGGGAGCAGCATCATGAGTGCGAGACGTCTGGTACTGAGATCGTTAACCAAGACAAGCGTGACGATTAAGACGAATCTTCCTTACAGCAGGAGAGACACATGTCCAGCTGTTAACTTATATAAACTGATAAAGTATAAGTATTGAATAATTTATAATTAACGATTAAATTATGATTGATAAACATTTGAGATAAATATTATTTTAACTGTTCATTTCTTACTCAAATAATTGTTAATCGTGTATTTTTATTTATAGTACTCTTTTTCATTTTTGAAATAAAACAATAACAAAACTTCATAAAATGCTAACGGCCATATTGTAACAAAATTTACGTTGACACCTTGCGAAATATCACGAGCCAAGTCAACACTTGTGCTGTCGCTCGGCGCCAAGGATGTTGCACTCTTGTAAAGGGTAAAGAAAACACTTCTACGTCGGGCCATTCTTGATTCTTGAACAATAAAATAAATGTTCTTTGTTTATTGTTCAATATATTATGGTTGATTATTATTTTAAACACTGCTCATTGATGTGAATATCTACTTAAATGATTGCTGATTTTTCTTATGTTTCACACATGGTAGAGTCACGCTGCCATATTATGGTTGTATCAGGAATGGGTCGGCTAGACCAGGGAAGGACCACGCTCTCACTGAATACCAGCATAAAATTATCAACTTAATTCTGCTGTGTTTTGTAAGATGAGTGTAGAGAACCGGAGACCCTTTTTTACGTAAAACGAGGCATGCCATGTGAATGGTGAATAGGGTATTACACCCATTTTCAAAAAGTGTTTTAAATGAATCCTAGAGTGATAATGAACCACTATAATTTTTATATAATTT
This sequence comes from Parnassius orleans, assembly GCA_029286625.1. Taxonomy (NCBI): domain Eukaryota; kingdom Metazoa; phylum Arthropoda; class Insecta; order Lepidoptera; family Papilionidae; genus Parnassius; species Parnassius orleans. The sequence goes on along the minus strand of JAGSMP010000070.1, from coordinate 7,929,885 downwards.
TTTTTAAACCGAATAATGACATAAAAATTACTTTTAATCTATCGTTTTAAATTTTCGCGTGAAAACGATAGCCGCCATGCTGTTCAACTCGTGACGTCACTGTCCTAGAATTTTGCCTATTTCACAAAGGAATAAGATACTTTTGGATGTTTAATAATGAGTTATCATCTATATCATTGTTGTGTTGTGCCTGAATGCAAAAACCGAGCATATGAACGCCGGGAAAGTTATGAATTCAAGTGCCAACTGATTTAAAAATGAGATATACTTGGTTAAAACTGGCAAGAAGAGACCCGAAGGCATTGTCTACAACATCTAAACTATCTTCTGTGAAGATCACTTTGATGTAAGTATGACTTATATTTAACTATCGTTTATACAAAACAAAACATCATGACATGATAGGTGCATGACCTATTGCAAGTCAAATTTTGTAATAGAATTAGGTTAATCGCTCGTCTGTCCCGCCCTTTGTGGGCCATTTTGACAGCCCTTGCAAGTGCAGTGCAGTGTTTTACTTAATTCGTGTTTTCTTCTATTATATGGGAATAACGACATGGTTTGTACAAAAAAATATAACAAAAAGTTTTTCTCACCTAAGCTTATATTATAATATCTATAACATTAGTGCTAAAAGCGAAGTAATAACCCCGCTTTGATTTCAAATGTCATAAAGATTATTGCATGTTTTAGCTGGAAAACGATATGGAAAATTATACACAATATAAGATTATGGGTTCTGTTAAACGAATTTGAATTAACAGAATAAAGATTAGTACTTTCTGCTTTTACGAATCCGTCTTCCATGATGCCTTGTCAATAAAATTCGGAATAAAACTCAACAATCGTAATGATAACTTGAAAAATTTCGAAATAACACAGCAAATTAGCTAGTTCTCTTCACCAGTGACGTCACGATGGTATCTAATATGGCGGACAGCGTTTTGCAAATTTGAGGCACATATAAAAAAAAATCTTAAAATTGAAATATAAAATTTATAATGCATTTTTATAAATAGAAATCAATATTTCTCGTTTACTTTTTACAAAATCTATCAAAAATTATGACCACGTTATATAATGTTCCGATTTGACGGAAGAAAACTAATGTTTTTAATGATTCCTAATATATGGACTAATTGCAATAACTGCAGCGATATTTAGAAAAAATTGTGAAATTTTTATTGCGTCGTGTTTTCAGAGACAATCCAGGTATGATCGCTCGCAAAAAGGCTGTTCGTCAACTATTATTAAATAAATATGGTAACAATCCTAGCTTTTCTTTTTGTTTAAAAAAAGTTTTATTCCGCAAAGAATTTCCCCTGTATCGAGGAGGTGTTTTACAAACATAAATTAATAGCAAAACAACCAGACCGGAAAGCTATACCAAATTTGTGCTGGAATTAAACCCAATACTTAACCACTGCTCTAATACATCATTTAATATGAGTGAAGGAAATAACGACCAGCATCCGAACTAAAAACGTAAAACTTGTTACGACTTAGCTTGTACAAGTTACACTTAGAGCTGTATTCGAAACTTGCATGAGCTTTAGTTATGCATAACACACTCCATACAGTTAAGCTAACTCTGAGTATCTATGGTCATGTTATGTATGTATACATATTTTACGTGTGCAGTTCAATTATTTAATTAAAAATATTCCTGTTACATAAAACAATAACACAATATTTATTTTTAGCTGACTTCAAAAAAAGGCCGAATTTATCGATTCGATTTAACATTTTTTTTTGCGTTATCGTAGTCAATTATGACCCGATTTAATAATGTTTTTTATTATATAGTTTATACTTGAGCAGAGGTCCAATATAAATTTAAAAAAATGCACCCCTAAGGGTGTAAAATGGGGGTGAAGTTTTTTATTTCAACTACTTGAGGACATTATAGCTGTTACATTGAGCTTGTGGTATTCCTTAGTCCACTCTAAAGGGTAGCAAAATTAAAATATTGATTAAAAAACCCTACTTCAATGACTAAAAAGAATAAAATAGTACCGAATTAATATGCTATTACGTAGAAATTGTTTTTTTTTTAGTTCTTTGAAATCGGTTTTTTAATTTAATTTTACATTTTATGTGTGATTGACCGTGTAGTCGTGGCGTTAGAACTACACAATATCGTCCCGTGGGTGTTGTAAGAGGCGTCAGATGGAAAGTAAAACGGGAGATGGGCAGCAGCATCTTCCTGTTAACAACTTTAAATAGGTGTCGAGGTAGACGGGTGAGCGCCTACCCGCCTACCATTCGTAGCAATTATGGCAAATATCCAAAGAGGTAATATATGGGCTAGGCGTATATGGCCTGAATATATCAGCAGTGGATTTTTATAGGCTGTAAGGAATTAATGAATGAATAACTGTGATTGTAAATATAACTTCATTACTTAGATATATATAAAAGGAAACAAAAAAATGTATTATTCCATATCATTATTTGATATGACCGATGAACTTTAAACAATAGGTCTACGTGTCTGTGCCACTTTTGGTTTCGCGCTATAACACCAGGCCGCAGGCCTTTATGAATAGCAAGACGTAAGGGCACTAATTTTAGATTAAAACCACGCTGTCTCTATTATACAGACATATCTGAAAGAACGTATCTCAACATCTTTTAGGTCAAGTATCACTTCAGCTTTTTTAACGTTGATAGCGAAGGATTTTTCGTTATTTTTTAGTAGCAAAAACATCGTAGTAGCTTTTATAATATACGTAATAAAATTATTAGTTAAGTTAAGCCTATATACATCCCACTGCTGGGCTGCACAGGCCCCCTCTCATTTCTGAGAGGGAGATATTGAGCGATAAGTTCGCCGCGCTGCTCAGATGCGTGATATAATGTTGTGTTATATTATTCAGGCATGCAGGCCTCCTCACGACGTTATCCTTCACCGGAAAGATCGTGGTAAATCAGAAATAAAGTACTTAAAATAAATATATACATATAGACATAGATATGTGATCGTGGAGTATTATCTCCATCGACATGTTTGGTTACAATTTTATATTCTGATTTAACAAGTTCCCAGGTGAAGAAAATCATCGTGCATGCCTAAGATTTTTAAATATTTCGATGTCATGTAATCTGCCAATATGCATTGCAAAAGGGTCTCCGGTACTCTCTACACTCACCATACGAAAAGCAGCTTTCAGCTGCTATTTTACGCTAGTATTTCGTGAGAGCGCGGTCTTTCCCTGGTCGAATCTGCTCATATCATATTCTCATATATTCCTAGTGCTACAACCATAATATAGCTGCAGCGTGGCTCTAACACGTAGTCTAATTAGCGTTTCATTTATAACAAAATTATTTGTACGGAATTATGTGTAAAAGCTGATGGTGATGATATTTGTCTCATTTAAAAAAAGCAAATGTAATTATTGCTTAAAAAGAATATTAAGTATTTAAAAATACTTGTCATAATATACGTCAATTAAAATACATTCAAAGAATGCAGCGAATTACAATACAGTCGCGATGACACATTCAATATTAGTTTACAAAAGCTGTAATTGCATTTGTTACGATACATACGTACGGTATACATACCTCATGATTAATTATTTTTATTTAATTACCCAACGCAAATGAGAGCTCAACAACAAACCGACTGGAAATTAAATTATACGTTAAAATGGTACAAATGTCTGACGGCGACGCTCAGTAGAACACCTGAAAAAACATTGGCAGTAATAGGTTTACTATCTTTATATTATGTGGTAAATTAGTAGGAAAGCTATTTTTCAGTGGTAAAAACGTTTATACATATTGAATAGTTTTCTTTTGTGTTAAATATTCTAGGTGGTACTGGTAGGTGAACTTTTTTTTCCAAATAGTAATTCTTTGTAGGTACTAACCCTTTACCTATTTGTGCCTCAAAATTGCAGTGCATGCACTGCTGTGTTCCGGTCTGATGGATATAGATAACCAATATAATTACAGGTACAAATTGCATCTTAGTCCTCAGAGGTGACAACGCATCTGCAGCCTTCTTTATTTGAAGTTAGTTGAGGTATTCATGGGCACAGAAGCTACTTACAATCGAGTGGACTGTAAGTTCCTTTTTTTATAGAATAAGAGTGACAAACGAGCACACAGTCCACCTGATGGTAAGTGGATGCTGTGGCTCATAAACATCTACATCTATCCTCGATTAAGAATCAAAATGCAAATAAGTTGCCACTCTTAAAGACTAAGATGAAATGCCTCGTTTCCAGTAAAAAGGGTCTCCGGTTCTCTACACTCATCAAACGAAACATAGCGGAATTGAGCTGCTATTTTACGCTGGTATTATGTGAGAGCGTGGTCCTACCCCGATAGAGCTAACCGAATCATGCTACAACCATAATATAGCTGCAGCATGGGTCTACCACGTGAAGTTCGTTTGTCACTTGAATTTTATAAAAAAAATAATACTTGAAATATTTTTTTATATTGATGCCAGTATTACTGTTTCGTTTATGCCAGGTTTAAAATACCCAGACCGGCGAAGGGAAGCAGCGTCAAAGGTACGAGACGTCTGGTACTACGATTTTCAATCTTACTGCCAAGCGTGACAACTAAGCCAAGTCATTAAGCCAATCCCATGTTGGAGTTTTACGGGCTGTTGAAGAAGAAGAGAAACAATTGTTTTTTTTATCTAATGGAAAACCAACAGCTTACAAATCTTAAGCAAATAAATAACATGTTTAATTACAAGAAGCCATTAACAGGTTCTCACTAATAGAATTGTGGACAACAATTATGGGAAATCTGTTTACAATTGTTTGTTTGAATTCGTTTTACAATTACGGAAAGGTACTACTGTAAAGTCTTAGCCAGCAAGAGAAGCAAAACTACTTGCGCGGTAGAGTTTCAATGCAAATGTTGCATCTCGTTATGTAGATATCTCTGGATCGTTCCACAGGATTTCGTTTCTGAATTGCGTCATAGTCAGATTCTCTAAGCCGTAATACTTTCATCATTTACTCCAAATCAGTTTGCTTCTATTTTTGCTGATTATTATGTTTAGTGAGCATAGTTTTTAGATTTAGCACCTAGTTTTGCTTATATATTTAATTTGAAAGGCCTCTCGTCTAGTAAAATCTCTTCTATCCATGTTCAGATGTTAGATATTTCATTCCAGATTACTTGCGACTCGCCATGGCTTAATAGAATTTAGCAGTGTGGTGTTATCTTTTTGATCACATAGCACCTACATTAAGAAATTCTTTAAATGATGATGAAAACATGATCAAAATATATAAATAACAACTCATCTATATAGTATATTAATGGCTTACCTTACATAGTAGGGGATAACCATAATATATTATTATTTGCTGATTAAAATATGACGAAGTAAATAATGCTATATCTAAATTAGTAAATTGGTTTAATGTTAATAACTTGCATTTAAATGGCACTAAAACGAAATGTATTAAATTCATGACTCCAAATTCAAACATTTAAATATTCTATTAAATTTATATATATTATTATTATTATTTTCAGCAGGGTGACCCACTAGGTCCACCACTTTTCAGTTTGGGAATTCAACCCATTATTTCAAATTTGAAATCCAAGCTGAATGTCTGGTAGCTGGACGACGGTACACTGGGAGGTAGAGCAGATGACGTCCTCAGTGATCTTACTCATATTTTTTTCTAGAAATTTTAAAAATGTTGGTTTTGAACCAAATATAGCAATAAATGTGAAATATTTTTTCCAATAATTTATCTAGTTCTAACAGAGACACTTTAATTCAAAATTTCAATCATATTTCTCCAGGAATAAAAACTGTCAGTACGGAATCACTATACCTGCTAGGTGCCCCGTTGTTTTTCGATAGTATTAAACCTGTTTTAAAACAAAATTTGATCAGGTTTTAAACCACATTGATAAATTGTATAAATTAAACCCCCACATTGCTTTTACTATTTTAAAATATTGTTTCCTTGTACCTAGATTTACATACTTACTCCGCTCGAGTCCAGTCTGGAAATGTTCGGATATTTTAAAAGATATTGATAATAATCTTAAAATAGCTATAGAAAAAATTCTAAATTTAACATTAAATACAACTGCCTGGACTCAAGCTACTTTACCTATAAAATTTGGTGGTATTGGTGTGAGAAATCTTTCTAACGTTGCATTGCCTGCTTTCCTTGCTTTCGTGCATAGTGTCAGTGAGTTATGTAACATAATTTTAAATAATAAAGTAGACCTGTGCTTTGCCCGGCAAAAATGTTCCACTGGAAGTTAACCAACAAAAACAGTGGGATATCCGTTGGTACAGAGCGTGCAGAAAGATTTTTCTTCTAGCCTTCTAGCTTTTCGACTAAGGAATCTAGTCACTGGTTACACGCTTTACTATCAAGTAATCTCGGCACATTACTTGATGGGGAAAGCTTGCGCATCGCCGTAGGAATCCGACTAGGAGCGGCGATTTGTCAACCCCATCAGTGCCCCTGTGGTATCAGCGTCGACAAGTTTGGGCTCCACGGACTTTCATGTAAGAAAAGTGCTGGTAGGTTTTCACGGCACGGTTCTTTGAACGATGTCATCCGAAGGGCTCTTGTCTCTATAAATGTTCCCTCGGTTTTAGAGCCTTGTGGAATATTTAGAGACGATGGCAAGAGACCCGACGGTATGACTTTGGTCCCTTGGGAGAGAGGTAAAGCCCTAGTGTGGGATGCTACTTGCGTGACATTTGGCGGCCTCTCATCTCAGGGTACCTTGTTTAGAGCCGGGGCGGCATCAGAGGCAGCTGAACTGAATAAGTGGCGTAAATATGAGTCCTGAGAGATGACAACATATTTGTGCCATTTGCTATAAAGACTATCGGTCCATGGGGTCCACGTGCGGTAAAGTTCCTAAAGGAACTCTATCCGCGACTGGTCGTTGTTGCTGGTGATAAGAGGTTCTTTTCTCGCTCAAAGGCTAAGTATAGCCATTCAGCGGGAAACGCAGCCAGTGTTCTTGGCACGATACCGCGGGGAGTAGGACTGTATGATAATTAAGTTACTAGTTTTAGTTTTTTTTTATTATAGTTTTTAATATTGTATATAATTAAATATTGTATATTATGTTATGTAAATATTAAAATACTTTAAATAATAATGTAATATTTAATGGGGAGGAACTGAGTCTTGTCGATACCACCATTTTTTTGGAATTCTTAAGCTTTTAATTAAGCTTCAATGGAGTCCCCATATATCAAAATTTGCAAGCAGACTTAGTTTTGCAGCATATGCTGTAAAAAAGATTAGAAATCTTACCAGTGTTGAAACAGCTAGACTTGTTTACTTTAGCTATTTCCATAGCATAATGTCGTATGGTATTTTGTTATGGGGACACGCGACTGACACTGAAATTATATTTGTTTTACAGAAGAGGACCATAAGAGCAATCTATGATTTAAAACCTAAAGTCGCTCTGACAAAAATTTAAGAAATTAATATATTAACTTTGGCCTCTCAATACATTTATGAAAATGTAATGTACGTACACAAAAATAAAAGTAGTTATACGAAAATAAGTGATATTCATTCTGTAAATACTAGGAACAGACACAAGCTAGTAGTACCAGTTACTCGACTCCACCGAGTCAGTAATTCATTATTGGGGCGATGTATACGCTTTTATAACAAAATCCCAGAAAATATACAAAATTTGGCCTTCTCCAGGTTCAAAAACTTTATTAAACACAGTTTGTATAAAAGTCTTATTATAATATTAAGGAATTTATGGATAATAATAACTCCTAGGAATGAGGTGATCGCTACCAAGCTATTTCTGATTTGTTTTGTGTGGTTAATTGTGTAACATACATAATTGTAAGCTGTTATTTAAAAAAAAGTCCCGCTGGGTTTCTTGCTGGTTCTTTCCAGGCAGAGGTTTTTTTTTCGAACCAGTGGTAATTAAACAAAAGAGTGACTTTCAATAAGTATAATTTATAATCTATACTGAATAAAAAAGTTTCTGTTTCTGTTTCATCCATCCATCCGTTACATAATATAATAGTCTACTACTAAACATTGGCATCCCCCATACGAGATGGCCACATATTGAAGGATATTTGCCATAGACGCCATGCTTGACAAGCGGGTTGGCAACTGCAACTTTTTAATATTATTGAGTTGTTATCATGAAGACGTTGCCCATCTCCTGTCTCAGTTTTCCTCTTTCGCCTCTTACAACATCGTACAGACGTAATGGGATGATAAATTCTCTTATGCCGATATTACGTCGGCTGATATTTGTACACAAATGTCGTCACTGACAAAATCGTGGCAACAGCTTGTTTCAAGTAAAACAGGGTCAATCGTTTTAACGTAATTACGTTTGCAGCCTGAGCATTTAAGCTTGGTTTAATAGTCGACCCTAATTTGTAAATTCTATCTAAGAACGTATATTCGTTTGTAATACGCTTCTGATTCCGTTTGTCTGAAAATTTAATTTAAAGCAAGTATTACTTTATTTGTTTGTTTCAAAGATTGTAGTATTTAGACGTAGTACGATCAAAAAAGCATGAACCATTTTCAGTGATTTTATTTGGTCTGGTATCAGATAGCTAGAATCGGATTTAACCATGTAGTCCTTTGGAAAAGCAAGTATCAAAAACCCTTCCTTTTTTGCAGCGTCCAAAATCACGTAAAAATGATTTATATCAAGTAGGACCTTTTTGCTTTTAGGTAAATCCGACTCTGTACCTGCGATAATTGAGATGGAGTACTTATACAAATAACTATAAATTCGAACATTTATTTCATTAATATATAAATGCATAAACTGAACAGTATTGACGAAAGTGTACGTCCACGTATAGTGTAAGTCCACGTGTGATTTATATTTGCGTAATGTTTGTTTTCAATTATGAACCCAGCTCACAGTTTATCGGCACGGTCCCAGATTCATATACCGTAAACAAACGCTATCGTAATCGCCCGTTCATTCTGGTTTAGCCTAACGAATGGTATGTGATATGTTTTTAATTACACAATGTGTGCATGCATCGATTTTGTGCGGACCGTTTAAATTTATTGTTAATAAAAGATAAGTATTGTGTTGACAGAATTCATATATTTATTCATACGGATTTCGCTTGTAATGTATGTATACAGGGTTATTTTGCAATAACCGGTCAAATTTGCAGAGAAGGTTCATAATAAGAAATATAGGCAATTGGTGAAGAAAAATTAATTTAAAATATCTCAAACATTCTGTCCTTTTTATCTCTTAAATTCAAAATGCGTGGTAATGCATTATTTTAACTGATTTTACTGTGCACGCACACATTCGTAAGGGATCGACCCTTACGAATGTAAGATAGGCAAAAACGTTGTTGCCCATAAATCATGTTCAATTTGGGATAATTTCATATAAAAGAAGAAGCCTTATTTACTCGTATTTTCAAAAATGCAATAACGGTATATCATTATTTATATATTTGAACATAAGTTTAAAATTTGGCTACTCTTTGAAAAGTAACCCTGTATATTAAATTGTCTAAAGACACATGCACTTTTAATGAAGAACAGCGGCAAATTTTTACTGAGTGTATAAAATTACGTAGTATAATTAACGTTCGATTTTTTTTCAATTTATTAGACAGATTCTGACTACTATCCTACCTTATGTTTTTTTATAGATTAAGGGTGACTAAAGAGCACAGTCCACCTGATGGTAAGTGGATGTTGTGGCCCAAAGATATCTACGTCTATCCAAGATTAAGAATTAAAATACACATGTGTTTTCAACCCTGAAGACTAAGATGGAATGTCTCGTTAATGATGACGTCCCTGAAGATTGTAAAGCGCACTGGCTTAGCTTAACAAAATCCTATTAAATCTTGTCTTGAAGACACTCACTTGTGATAGGAAGTTAAGACAGATACTGGCAAAATTATTTCAACTCTGAGTGTATTCATTACGAAGGTCGAAGCAAACAGTTTGCTTGGAACGCGTGGTACATAGAGAGAACCGTTGGATGGTTGGAATAGACTTTTACGAGTTGATGAAAAGTAAGAAATAAATAAGGCACGCGTATTGTGATTCTTTATTGAAGGTGTATAAAGGTTTTTCGGGCCATTTTGGCAATTCATCTAAATGAAATGTGTATTTGTAACTCGTTTCTTGACCTCAGTGCTCAGAGTACCTGCCCACCTGATGATATAGCTACTGCAACCAATGAACACGTGCAACGGACTTTTGTTGAAGAAAGAACAAAGAGGGCTTTCATTTGCGTTTAAACCAGAACACAGCGGTAGATTCAATGTTATTTGGTGGCAGAAATACTCGTAGGTGACTGGGTTGTTCCTACCCAGACAGACTCCTAGTCAAAAAAAGAAGTCCTACCACCAAGACCACTGCTTTGTGACAGAAATAGATAAGAGGGTTCAGCAGTGGTCTAACCATAAGCTTTACTGATGACGATACTAAATATGTTAAATTAATAATATGTTAAAAAAATTAAACGCGATAAAATTCATAAAATTAGTTTCATTTAATGTTAAAATGTCTAAATTGGACCTTATATATTTTTTGTATTTAAACTTTCTTTGCTTATAATTAATGATTTTGATTAGTTTATACAATACAGGATGTTCTAAAATAACAGATCTATTTAATATATATGAAATAACTTTCGCAAATAGATCACCTTTGTACTTTACGATTCAACCATGTAATTTGGGACAGGGCTCGTTGTACCCGATGTCCCAAGGTTTCGAATTTCTCGAACAATCAAGCAGGAGTCCCATGAATTGTGTTTCCAACTCATTATAAAACTTGTATGTACGTACGACCCGGGGCGGGTCCTTGGGACTTGTAAGTACATACACAGACTCTGCTTCTGTAGATATTCGTGTGTACGTCCTTTGTATTGTAGTATCAGTAGGAAATATAATGACCATAATGACGGGTACCTGCATAATTTATAAGTGTAAATTTAGTCACAATATGATATTATGTAAGTATTTCTTTCATTTTGTACATAATTTATTGCAGTAATTTATTAGATTTTTGGCTAAATTTGCTTTATTATATTTAACTCTACCATACTACTATATTAGAGATCTATCTGTCAGAAAGTCTATCGACTGATTTTTACTGCCGAGATCCAAATATTTCGTCACTTTGGGTAAAATGTTTTTCTTCCAAACACCATCTTCAAGTGTTTAAAAAGCAACCTATTTCAAAACCTTTGAAAGAAATAATCTATTTGATTATTAGTGGGGGAAAACAGCAGCTTAAAGCTTCTGTGTTGCGTATGGTGAGTGTAGAGAACCGGAGACCCATTTTTACTGGAAACAAGGCATTCTATCTTAGTCCTCAGGAGTGACAATGCATCTGCATTTTGATTCATAATCCAGGATAAATGTAGATATCTATGCACTTACCATCAGGTGGTCTGTGTACTGGTTTGTCACCCTTATTATATGAAACAAAAAAATTACCGTGTGGTGGTGATGAAAGAATATCCACTATCCCATATCGTCCCGCGGGTGTCGTAAGAGGCGACAGAGGGAAACTAAAACAGAAGAAGGCAGCAGCATCTTTCTGATAACAACTCAAAATATTAAAAAACTGCGGTTGCCAACCCAACCCCTGCCAAGCGTGCCAACCATGGCAAAATCCTCCATATGAGGCAATCTATGGGGAGACCTATGTTTAGTAGTGGACTTTTATATGCTGTAATGGATGAATAATGGAACACTTACAAAGTCTTTAAATTATCCCACTTTTACGTAATGAAGTATTTCTTCGTTGAGATAAAGTCTCTAAAACATAATACAAAAATGTTATAAGACACAATCATTCCTTATATTTATGTGAATGACTCCTACAAATTGAATTGAATAAAACAAATTTTACGGATTTTTAGTTAAACTAAACGGTTACGATACCGGAAAAATAATTTTAATTACGTAATAAAAACGAGCGACGAACGAACGAACTACGAATTAAAATAAGTTCAATTCAATATGATAAAATCTGTAAAATGTAGTAATATTTAGTATTTAATTTATTTGTGTTGTATTTATTTGTGCCTAATAAAATACGTATTCCCATACGCACCAAGCTGACTATGGAGGTTTATGTTTTTTGTTACCACCAATCAGTGAATTTTGGGTGAGCGTTTTTGGATAGATTTTTCTCGGCTCGGTAATTGTTTGACTGCAATTCGCTTGTTTAATACCGCACGGAAAATTATGGCCTACAATTTGTTCTGGCAGTGAAGTTATATAGTACTACCTGACCCGTGCCCACTTCGCTGGGCGTCAAACATTTTTACTTGTGATGAAATTATCTTGCGTGGTTCTGAGTGGTCTCTCTAGTACTGAGTGTGTAGGATTTATTTTATGTTTATTTTATTTCTTGTTATCTGCTAGTATGTATTGGGCGAGTATGTCAATTTTTAAGACTTCCCTGTATACTATGTTTGATGTTGTGCTATTGTCTGGTAGCAAAATGTATTGGTTTTCTGAAGTTACATCTCGAGATAAGCCAACATATAACTGACCATGGGAAAAACAGTCCTTTTTCAAGTCAATGCCCACCAGAGAGAATGTTTGACCCTGGGACTTATTTATCGTGAGGGCGAATGAAACTTTGACTGGAAACTGCAGCCTTTTGAACGATATTGGTAAATCCGTCGGAATCATGGGTATCCGCGGAATATGAGCAAGTTGTCCCACTGCTGGCCCGGTAAGGATGGTCACCACTATTATATTGTCCCGCAACTCTTTAATCAGTAGCATTGTGCTATTACACATGTTGGGAGGGCTCAAGTTTCTTAACAGCATGATAGAAATGTAACATAGGGTCGTGAGGTGATAGGTCAGAAGGGCTCAAAGAATTTAAAAATTCTTGAGGATAGAGCACTGTATCTTTAATATTACACACCGTGTCAACTGACTTATACTGTTTGACTTGACCGGGAATTTTCTGTAAAATCAGTTTATTTATTTCATTCACTGTATCGTTTCTGGGTGACACTATTGCCCTTAAACAAAATCAGTCATTTCAATATAGACTGACGTGTATGAAAAATACATCTAAATATCACCATACACTTTTTCTTTTACTTTTAACAAAATTCCGCGGTACTACATATCTATATTTTATATTTAATACACAATAGAGGTTGAACATTATATTCACCTATATCAAACCGTTTAGTCAGCGCACACCAATAAATCAACGCATCAGCCCGTTTTTCTCGGAATTGATTGACAAATATTGTTATTTCACATTAAAAACTATTATTAATCTTAATAAAATGCCTATGTCACTCAGGAATAAAGTAGCTTTCTACTGGTGAAAGAATTTTTAAAATCGGTTCAGTAGTTCCAGAGATTACTTTCTACAAACAAACTCACAAACTTACTAACTTTACCTCTTTATAATATTATAGTAAAATAGTAATAAAATAGTAAATATAGACGTGTTAAACACCCCCACGATACAGGAGAAGTTTCTAGTGTAAATGTAACGATATAAAAAACATTTGGAGAAAAAGCTATCCCATTACATCGTATGTAAATTTAATGGAATACATAAAAGCATATCCCATTATAACCCAAAATGTTCGAACATTTTGAACCTATTTAAATAATTTAAAAATAATATAATAATAGTTTTGAACTCTTATTATTTATTCTAACAAACACTACGATAACAAATAATATAGTATAGACGTAGTAGATAAGCTGTGGGGTGACAGGGGCAACCCAAAAGCAAATTAAGGGTACTTTCTGCCGCGAGAGATCCTCGGCGTAAGACAACTAAGGTGCCACGCAGGGTTGCCTCTTGATCTTTGCATTTAAACTTTGTTTCTCTAATGAAAAATGCAGTTGACACAATTTGATATATTGTATTATTTAAATTTCAATAGTGGATAATACACCGTATGGTGGGAATGGAATTCATCACTATTCACCCTATTTCTACACTGGCACTCTCAATAGTCAGTTTACTACTGACTGTTGAGAGTGCCAGAAAAATGTCAGGGCTTCCGACAGATGGCGGTATAATCAATATTCAGGTAGCCGTAAAATACCCACCCAGACCGGTCAACGCAACGGTGCGAGGCGTCTGGTCCTGCGATCGTCAATCCGCCTGCGAGCATGTCCAGCCTATGAGACAGCCTATAAAAACTGATGAGTTACACTAGTTTTACATTTTTAAATATTTATTCAGTTTTCGTTTAATATATATACGACTCGTAATATAATCATATTAAATGTAATTCATTATATTTAGTGGTAAACAAGCACACATACGTTATAAGCGATACAAGAAATAAGACATTCCCTATGAATTGGCACATATTTCTTTATATGAATCGAACCGTTATCACGTACGTACCTACGTACAACCGTACGATTGATGCACTTTTAATGACAGGGTGTTATTTTTGCCTAATGAGCGAGGTTTTTCAATTTCAATTTTTCAATGCAGTTTTTGTTTCACTGAAATTAATAGCAATGGGCTATTGTTTGTTCTATTCGTTATAATTAAGGCTTTCTTTATACTGTACAAAACTTAAAGTTAAAACACCTTTATTGATTGAAACCACGCTCTCACAGAATACCAACGTAAAATAGCAGCTTAACGCTGCTGTGTTTCGTATGGTGAGTGTTACCATACGAAACACAGCAGCGTTAAGCGGAATATTAACGGAATATTAACCGGAGGCCCTTTTTACTGGAAACGAGGCATTCCATCTTAGTCCTCACGGGTGACAACGCATCTGCATTTTGATTCGTAATCGAGGATAGATGTAGATGTCTATGGGCCGCAGCAACCACTTACTATCAGGTGAACTGTGTGCTCATTTGTCACCCTAATCCTATAAAAAAAAATTGTGTCCGTGACTAACACAATTATATTACATAATTATTTCTTATACTTACGCTTATACTGCACAATCAATTGATGAACATAGGCCTCCCCAATAGATAACTTAAAAGGGTAAGATATTTACCATAAGTGCCGCACTTTACATGCGGATGCAATATACTGCACCACATTATACATATTACAAAATAATAAATATATAGTAGTAGTAATACGGTGCATATTTTAACAACCTAGATATATTTTATTCGATAAAAGTTGCTAACCCTGTTATATTGCGAAGGATACTTGGGGTGTGAGTGTGACACGTGTGAGGCACAGCACAGAAGAAGGGTGGCTGTTGTGAAGACACTACTCGGAAGTGAGCGAAGTAACGTCGTTTTGTTGCCGTGAGGCTTGTTGTTGGGGTAATCGTAAATAAATTAAATATTATTTCCGAGTTTAAAAAATGTGTTACGTGTATAAAATGTGTTATTGTGTTAAAAAGAAAAAACTGGGTTGGCTAAAAATAAATATTTCCTGATTATTATATATCTGGTTAGTCTGTTTTAAAGTATAATTATTTTTTTACTATGATCGTTTTAACATAAAAACATAAACACACGCCTGTCACCCAGAGGGGTAGGCAGAGATTATGGACTTCCATTTGGCACGATCCTGACACACCTCTCTCGCCTCCTCCACATCCATATACCTACGCATACACGCTCGTTGGTTAAGGGTACTCTTAATTTGGCCCATTTTCAGTATATCGCCAATTTGGTCGATAAACCTTCGTCTAGGGCGTCCCTTCCCGACTCTGCCGTTCACCTCTGCCACATAAATTTGCTTTTTCACTCGATCGTTTTAACTACTATTTAATCTATTATTGTATGCTACCAGTAGCAAAGGTATATCTACTACGGTCGCCAAGTATGGCGATTATGGCAAGTCCTCCCTATAATGGCAGAGGGTCTTTAACGATGATGATGGATAGGAATATTTTGTTACATAAAAATATAGACTTCATCTATGTAGGGTTTCAACCAAGGATACAGTAAACAAGTATGAGCTGCGTGATGTCGTTTTCTGGAAGCGTCAAATAATATCTTCAAAATGTCTAATAACTAAATAATTTCTATTCTATTATTTAGTCGAGCCGTGGTGGCTTAGGGCCTGGGTAAAATGTCACAGTACGTGAGTGACCCGAGCTTAGTCCACGCGGGGACTACTGAAAATGCTAATCACAATTTTAATTGCTGATTTATTACGTGTTTTGTATTATATTATGCATTGAGGCACCATGACGATTATTTTCATTTTTCATAGAAGATGTTTCAAATGAGCAAGTGCCTAGCTGTGAGATGTATGTGGAAAGTATTACATACGTTTTTCAACAAGATAAATGCCAGACATACTTTATTACGCGGCCGGCAGTGCGGAGCGGAGTTATTATTACATATTTGTCGTTCGGACAAACTCGTTGTGGATTTACTGCCGAGAATGAAAAAGTTCGCCGTCGTTAAGCAAAATAACTGTAGCTTATTGCTTAGTTCTATATGAGCTGTGTCCTTATAAAAAATGTGCGAGTACATAGAAAGTTTTGGTTAAACTAAAGAAAATACATACATATACATACATAAACACTCACGCCTGTCACCCAGAGGGGTAGGCAGAGACTACGGACTTCCATTTGGCACGATCCTGGCACACCTCTCTCGCCTCCTTTACATCCATTTACCAATTTTTAAATCCAACCTTTACCAACCATTTTCTTATATTATGACATTTTAGATCGGTGCTTTGTAGCTTATGTGCAACTCTTTAATAAATTGATTAAGAACTGTGTCTTTGAATTATTTAAAACATCATGAAGATGTGTAACATCAAATAGTTTAGGCCTACAGTATCGTCAACTGTCGTTTATGTCACAGTTTAACTGATAAACGTGATAATTTAATCTATATTTTAAACTGCTCCCGTAATAACAATGACAACCATTTAAATAGTTAAAACTTAGAATTAGGATTAAACTGCTATTATATAAAGACCTTATAAAGACCTTATTCCCATTATTAGATCCTACATTCACCCATTTCTGTGTGTAAATATAATAAACGTTAAAAACGAAAGCGGTTAATTAAAAAAAAAACAATAAAACAACAAATATGTATGTAGGTACTCCAAGTGCGTATTTAAAACACAATGTGGTGAATTCATTTTGGTTCGAGTGATGACGGAACGATATTTGTTTTGCTGAATTATTGCAAATATAACAAAAATATTTTAAATGTAAAACCGAAGCTTAATAAATGAAGGAGTTGTGTATCCATTGTAATTGGAAGAATTGTTTATTGTTTACTCATCGCCCTTTACATCATATTCATTAATTTTTTGTTCGGCATATGAGTATATCCGCAGTAGAATCAGAGTAACTGATATAATGCATGTACAAATGTATATAATCAGTAAACTGAGGTGACAAAAGGCCGTCCATATATAATTAAAAAAAAAGAAAAATGACGAAAGTTTTCCGAGTGGCATCCTCGTCCGATAAGCGAAGTGTATGGCGGCCGCTTACTAGATGATGTGACGACCTGGTAAAGATGTACGATGGATGCGGTTGGCTCAAGACCGTGCTTGTTGCGTTCTTTGGGTGAGGCCTATGTTTAGCAGGGAACTGGTGATGTGCTGACGATGATGATGATGAGTCATACATGGTGCCTGGTATATTGTGTTCACTGCATTTGTATAATGGTTGTGCATGAATGTTTCGGTATCACTGGGGAGGGACCACGCTCGCACAAAATTACCAGCCTAAAATAGTGGCATAATGTTGCTGTGCTACGTATGGTAAGTAAAGCAAACCGGAGACCCTTTTTACTGGTAACGAGGTATTCCATGATAATACAACTTGGTAGAGCCACGCTGCAGCTATATTATGGTTTCAATACAAATGGGTCGGCTCGACCGGGGTACTCTCACAGAATACAAGCGTTAAATAGCGGTTTAATGCTGCTGTGTTTCGTGTGGTGAGTGTAGAGAACCGGAGAACCTCAGGGGTGGCAATGCATCTGCATTTTGAATCTTAATCGAAGATGTAGATGTGTATGGGCCGCAGTATCCAATTACCATCAGGTGGACTGTGTGCTCGTTTGTCACCTTTATTCTATAAAAAAAAAATCCTCAGTAGACGCATGTGTATTTAGATTCCTTATTAAGAATAGAATACTGGATGGATTAGAATGCCATGGTCCATAGACAACCTTAAATCAAAAAAAGATATTAAACGGAGCCTTGCGTTCATTTCAACTGATGCTGATATTATGCAAAACTTCTTGACACGCACTCACGCACACATTTTTCTTCTTTCTTTCTTTAACAGACCGTAAATCCTCTGCTGGACGCACACATAATGCACCTAAAACAAGTTGTTGGTTGCAAATGATTTTAGATGGATATGTTTGTGTGAGTGCGTGTTCTTGCAATAAGTTGAGCATGGTTTTGCTTGGTTTCAGCTTTGCTTGATATTAACGCAGCGCTCCGTCTATTTTTCTTTGTTGATCTGAAGTTTAACAAATATGTCCGTTGTGAACGAACTTAGGATTTGGCTTAACTGTCTTCCTTCGATGTTATCGCTAAGGCGTCGCAACTGACATAGTAAGTTAGAATAATAATGAGTGCATCTGTGTTTCCGCGTGCACGTACAGTACAAATGATAGCTTTAAATAAAAAAAATACTCGTTAGTTTTCGTAGTAGACGAGAAATTTAAACGAATTATTAAATTAAACGGATATTAAATTAAATTGAAGTAAAATCAAAAGTAAGTCTAATTGTTTTTTTTTTGTAAGGGATGAGTGAAATGGATAAAGTTATTAAAAGTTAAATGTAATAATTACAGTTTTTCACTTTAAGTGCATTATATATGTGAAACGCCTTTGAAAAATCTTACTTTTTCCTTTAATTCTACTCACATTCATTTTTAAAATAATTTATTATTATATAACCTTTTTTAAAACTATGCAAGCAACTTGCGCCGAACTGCATAATGAACGGGAAGTAGACCAACGGATAGAATATCCGCTGCGTCTGTGTGATAATGAAACGGAATTGGCATAGTCCCCTTCCCGCATTTAATAACGTGTCAAAATGGGGTCTTTGATCGCCCCTGTTTGTCACTGTTATTGTATTTAGTTAGCAAGGGATAGAGATTAAGTAATAATTTAATGTTGCCAGCGGTTTATACGATAAGACTTAAGGGTCTTTAAGAAAAGAGCCTGCTCCTTCTTTAAAGACCAGGAACGCACCTGCAATTGCTCCGGTGCAGTTGTTTATGAGCTATGGTGATCATTTACTTACACCGTACGCTAGTTTACCTTCTATTCTATAAAAAAAGTTTCTTAACACCTAAAATGTTCCAGAAATAAAATAAATATTGCTAAGTGTGTCAAATCATTATTGTATATACTCGTAATTCAATATATTCTGTACGCTCTCACCTTAAATTTAATGGGAGTCCTTAGCTTTCTAACAATAGAGTTGTTAACCCATTGTTAAGAACGCTGGGGAACGCAATCGTGTATAGTTATCATTTATCATAAGTGTCCTAAAACAGGACAAAGGATATTAAATTTTCATTCTTCGATTAGATTTTTATGATATCTGAAACCGTGAGTTGGTTGACGCTTTAAAACATGCATTCTATTGTGCTTTGTGTTTGATTAAATGATGTAAACTGGACTTTAATGTCAGTGTCATATGTTTCTTTATTCTTTTAGAACAATGCGTGCTTACCGGTGCATACAGATGGTAATCAATTTAGGCTCATAAACAAGCCCTGGTAGAGAGATACTTTGCATATTTCAAATATAAATGGAGGTTTGCTTATTGCGTTATACAATATTTGTCCATCTGTTTAAATTGCTCACCTTTCTTTCTTTGGTTATGGACTGGTACTGTTTTACTTTTGCCAAAAAATAATTTGTTATAAAAACTTCTTAACAATATATCGACACGTCACATTGCGAAGCTTTTGGGAGATATCGACGCAGCTTGAGTCAGCAGAGAGTCGATGACGATCATCAAGGCGCCTAAGCAGCATTATTATCTTGAAATTTGTATCACCATCGAAGCACTTGTTTCATCGTTTCCTCTGATAGATCACATGCGTAGACATTTAATACACAAAATCTCAGCATTTTTACGTATCAAAATCCACTTCAAACGACTATTTTAACGATAATCCGCCGGTCGTCAAGTCCCCGCTAAAAACTTAAATATTAATCTATTTAATACATATAAGATTACGTAATCGTCGTAAAAGGCGACAGAGGGAAACAAATCAGGAGATGGGCAGCAGCATCTTCCTAATGACGACTAAAAAAAAAAAAAACTGCGGTTGCCGACTCGCTTGTCAAGTATGGCAAATATCCTCTATGATGCAATCTATGAGGGAGACCTATGTTCAGCATAGGCTGTAACGGTAACAGTAACGATAAGATTACATAATAACCAGTTGGGTTCCTATATTTCTTTATTTTTTAGAAATAAATTAATTGTTTGACCCCTAGCAACACTGGAATCAATTTAAAAAAAAACACTTGAAACGATTAAAGTAAAAAAAATATAATGAATTGTTCAAAACCTTTGAATTTGACAAGTAGACTCCGTAAAACACACCTCTTTAATAACAAAATTGCTCGTAATTCCAAGAGTTATTTTCGCTGACGCATTTAGCGTTTAGTGCTTCGTAAACAAGCAGAATTACTCTATTCCGAGTCAGGGCAGATGGTATGGAAATGAAACAATTCGCATGATGTCGGTAATAACGTTCGTGGCTTACACGGCACGTTTGGTTATTCCAGAATTCTTCCGTAAAGCGTTCGTTTGATTTTATATCAATATTCGTGACCGAGCTGGCTCTGAATAAATACAACCGTCGATCGTTTGTTCAATGTATGTAACGGCGCGGAAAATAGCGATTACTACACTTTTTTTATAGAATAAGGGTGACAAACGAGCACAAAGTTCACCTGATGGTAAGTGGATGCTATGGCCTATAAACAACTACATCTATCATCGATTGTTAGTCAAAATGCAGATGCCCTGAGGACTAAGACGGAATGCCTCGTTACCAGAAAAAGGGTATCCGGTTCTCTACACTCACCATACGAAATATAACAGCATTATTCTACTGTTTTATGCTGGTATTCTGTGTGAGCGTGATCTACTTATAGCTGCAGCATGGCTCTATCACGTAAAAATCTTACACGTACTCTAATATTTAAAAAAATCTACGATATGGAGTAATAGATGTTCTATCACCGCCACTACCCGGTACACCTATCACGTATAATTTGATGAATTTGATGTCTCAGTGTTGACAACGCATCTGCATTTTGATTTCTTTTTATTAAGGACAGATGTAGGTATCTTCGGACTACAGCATATATGTATGTATTAGATATAACTTAGTTCCGTCGTCGTCGAAAGTTTCATTGCTATTATCAGTATAAGTCTCGGAGTCCCATCACTCAGTCATTGGTGTAATATGGACGTCTTGTAAATAACTTAAGTAATACAAACAAGTAAAACCAGGAGTAGTTGAAAAGGAACAATTTGGATCATTACTAACGCAAAACGAAGGGAGAACTTCCACCGAAAATTAATATTTATCATTAAGAAAGTCTCTCACAGCGTTTACCTTGTATGACATGACAAATAAATTACTTAAATAGAACTGAAATGACAATGAAGTGAATAGACGGAAATGGATAAAAGGGTGGTATCTAACTAGACTGATTCCTAGAGAGGTAAGAGGGCAGAAGAAAAATCTAGACAGACTTTTAGAGAGAGTCCCAACATAACGGAGGAACAAAATAATTCATGGACATTTGAAGTCCAGCAACAACTACTTGAGCAGACTTGAGTAGACTATTTGCTCCATAACTCTCTCTAAAATGAGAGGAAGCCTGTGCCCAACACTGTAACGTATATATATGTCATACCTTATACCATATACGCCCATATACGTATAGCCTATAGGCTATACGTATATGGGTGTGTATGGACTTTAACAACACGTTTCGTTTGTCACTTCAGTTTTATAAAAAATATGGTAAATCAGCACTGAAAATTACAATTAATAATTTCGAGGATCGAACACGAGTTGCTCGCACAACGTGAACTTTGCGGCGAGCGCTTATCTACGTTTTACTCGAGCGAGATATATTGTCATCCCATTTCGACCCGTGAATGTCGTAGAACACTAAGCGAGATGGCAGAAATGTTCATGGCTCATAAATGTCGGTAAAACCGTAACATAATTTGACAGATCTGTACAACATTGAGTTCGATGGAGGAGAAGAGAAAGAGACGATTCATTTTATGTAATTAGTTACACCCATATATGTACATTATACATTCGTCTTTTCTGAGCGGGTTTTACGTAATTATGTTTAGATATTATAGAATTATGTCAGGTGAACTTTACGAAAAATCTACTATATGAACGTGTTAGTGATTATGGCTGCAGCACAAATGGGTCGGCTTGACCTGAGAAAGGATCACACTCTCGCAGAATATCAATCGCACCATAATGTTTCTGTATGGTGAGTGACGCGAACCGGAAACCCTTTTTAACCCTTTAACGAGAAATTCTGTTTTAGGCTTTATGGTGACAGCACATATGCATTTTGGTTCTCAATCGAAGATATTTGTAGGTGTCTATGGGTCACAATATCCACTTACCATTAAAGTGTACTCGTTTATCATCCTTGTTAAAACAAAAACACTTTTGAATTCTTCCATAATTTCAAGTGAAATAAGAATGTTTAAAAACCTTAACGAAATCGTAAGTGATAAAGGACAACTTTAATATTTATTTCAACTAAGAAGTTTTTGTTTATCTTCGAAATATATTTTGCTTAAAGACAGCTGACGCTTAAGCGATCTGATATTAATTAGTTATAAAATAGATTAGACTTTATTAATTTAGTTAACAGTTTAATTAGAAACGAAATTAATATTCAAAACAACTGCATGATTCGGAATCGATAAGAACAGAACTTTATCTATCTAATAATATTTTAAAATTCATCTATTTGTTTCAATGTCTTAAGTTGCCCCAAGCAACGAGTTCATTTCGCATTTCGCCCTTCTGAGTACATATTTACTATGTACCCTTTAAGAAAAGCATCAGTAGAAAGCTTATCCTTCTGAGAATAATTATAGTCAAGGGAATGTGTCCGTAGTGAATAAGAGTAGCTGTCCACGTTTCAATACCCTTTCATAATGAGAAGGGACCTGCGAGCTACTGTAGGCGTACAAACCTGCTATAGCATTTCATTTCCACTAGAAACACATAGCAAATGCCCTTGTATACACGCTTGCGTAACCTACCGTAAAGCAAATGAATCTATTATATATATATTAACACAATAGCGCTCTGCTTTGTTCGATTGTAACAGGCTTCAGTTTAACCTTGCCGACCTCAATGATTTGTTATGGCTTCCTCGACTCGCATTACGTTTTACAGCATGTCGTAAATGCTAAGAAGTAACAATTGGTGGTAGTATAAGTTGCACAAATTGCGGAAGTATTCATGTTCATATGTGGTTAGGCGAAACAATATATTATGGGCTTTTTAGTGCCAAAAGGAAAGAACCCGGAACCCTTAAGATCCATTTACTCAGGAACGGAAATAGTTATCAAGTTGAAATTATTTTTATATTATATCAGATACTAAGGTCTAAGAGTGAGAGTGAGAATGTAAGAGAGTGTATGTAATAAATTCAAGCTTCTAAGTCAAAGTAATTAAAAGACACGGCGGCAAAACCTTTACGTACTTCCCGTTGATCTAGATTCATTTAATTTGGCAAAAGGCAACAGAAGTAAAGGAAAATATCCGAAAATAGTCAATTTGTACCGTCACCCTCGGGACGTGTCCTACCCGTACTTGTCGGGTATTTCTTTGTTACTCTTTTCTCTTCTTTGATCTGATCGGTGGTACTTAAATCAATTGGGTGATGCCAGCTGTAAATATCAAATAACTACATAGAGAAAAACCGTGTAAGGATCTTTTCATACATGATTTTATATAATTGACAATGAAAATGACGTTTTGGCCTGCAGGCGGTTGCACAATGTTTCATAATTTGTGATCGTGGAACCAAACTAAACAATTAAAACGATTTGATATAAATAACGATTTGGAAATATGTGAAAAAGTGCTTAAATATATCAGAGGAAACTGAGGAAACCACCTTGATTGTCTGGTACATAGCTAATTATAATAAAGCAAAATTAGGAATTCTATCAAATCAAATAATTTATTTGTGATTCACGGGTTACGAAAAGGTCTTATTTAAATACAAATAAAGTTCAGTCTGTGATCAGCCTCATGGGCATACAAATATCATTAGTTCATTGATTACTTTATTCATAATAATAGATTAGATTATTAGATTAAATTATTCATCTTAAATAATATTAGTTACATTGTATTAGATTATTCATATTAGATTAGATTCAAAGAGATTTAAATATATATATTAGATTATTCATAAATTATTAGATCAAAATTGTTTGTTAGTCGTTGTGTTTATTATATGTCATGTAATACAGTCAACCGGACATTAACTCTGACACTCGATCTAAAACTTTTTAATTTTTCTCGAACTTTTTCTTATCGTTGAATCATATTCTTCAGTGTAATAAGAAATATCGGTATATTATTTGATCTGATATGAGACCGGATAAAGGAAGGCCATCCGCTTTGTTGGACACTGCTAAAGACGCGATTAGACTTTTAACGACCTGCATTTTGTTCTTCAAATATCAGCAGCCGAATGAGATAGCTATTTTTTTTAATTTATCGTTTTGAACATGAACATGCTAATAACAGGAGTTCTAGTTCATTGTTTCACTTGCAAACATCTTTAATTTATAGCATAGATACATATTTATTGTTACAGCCTCCAAAAGTCCATTGTCCACTTTTTCTTGGAGTTTTTACCTCTATATTAATGTTGGAGGGTTTTCTTGTTTGCATTTTAACACTTTGGTACTTATAATTAACGTTTTATTTTTGAATTCAGTTATATTATTAATACACACGATATATAAGAAAGGTTATCGAGTGACGGCTTTCTAACGGTAAGCGAAGTGTAAGGCGACCCCCACTAGATGAAGTGACGACCTGGTAAGAAATGCAAGAAGTCGATAGATGCAGGTGGCTCAGGATCAGGATCCGTGGGGGAGGGATATGTTTAGCAGTGAACTGTGATGTGCTGTAAAGTGGTTGAAAGATTTTAAACTTTTTTAGGGATTATTTAGCCTAAAGACTCCCTTTGGGCTGTTACCCCCTCTTGCTTATTTGTACACCAGGAGTTACGGTTTGCTGCGTAAGTGAACCAATATGATGGAAGTTCATTTTAGTCTTCAGAGATGACAACGCACCTGCGTCTGATATTTTAAGTTGCAATTGCAGGTGTCCCTGGCCTGCAGTATTCATTAATCAAGTGCACTGCTAATGTCACTGTTATAAATGATCAGCTAGGTGGATCATTCATCATCGTTATTGTTATTTGGGAAGATGCACAGTTTATATTATTTATTATTGAAATTTACACATAACAGCCTTATTATAAACGGAATAACATATGTTTTTTCTACTTGTTACGTCTGTAAACGCATTGACATTACCAAGAGAAAGGGAACAACCCTCGCCCTATTTCTCAACATCCCCGCCCCGTTTATTACAGTAACGAAGTATACCAGTTTTCTACACCAATCATTCTTAGTTATTTTGCGTTTTAGATAAGTAATTAGAGGTTTAATTCCTGTCGGCTATTTTGTCATATTTTCCATAAATAAATAAAAAGTTACGTAATTCAACCATTCCTTTCTAATAAAGACAATTTTAAGGTTCAACAGTAAACAGACCCGCTGTTGTCTACAATAAAATCGTTAGCATGGTTACCTGATATTTTAAATTAATATTAGGGTGAAAATTGATCTGTCAAGTCCAGCGATATTGTATATTTATTTCGTTAGTGCTGAATTGTAATAATTTTTATGTACCAATGCGTATTATATAATATCTTTGTATATGAAAATTACACATTGTTTTATGAAGTCCAAAACCGCTCAACCGATTTTAATGAAATTTTGTAAATGTGCATTCTTTGCTCCTACTTGAGAGATAGGATAGTCTTTAGCCCGATAAATGACCCTCAATATTTTTATAGCGAATTTGTAGATTTTTCGAAGGACAAAGGGTCATCGGAAAGGGCAGAACAAAGTCTGTCTGACCAGCTAGTATAATATATATATATATATATGCGTATGATCATAAACTAGTAATAAGCCATATATAAAACGTATAAATGAAGTTGTTTTAGTCATTACGAATTTATGCTTCAAACTCTTAGCATGTTTCACACTATTTACAATGTTCAGACTTCAGACACGCCGACAAGTAAGCTAATGGCTCATAGCACTATGATGGATAGCGAGCCCAGTAACATAAACTTTCTCAAACACCAGAGTAATGCCATTTACCAGCTCTTCCTATGACTTCATAACTTAGTAGTCAATATTTCCTGGCACTTTGAAAGATATGTTGTTTTCGATATAATGGAAGTCATAAAGTTTATCGCATTTTATCAAGTTTTTTTTTTACAAAATACACATGCGTATTAACTGATAACCTATGTTAGTTTGTTGATTAGTGTTCAAGGAGTTTATATTGTAACATAAAATAGAAGTCGTTGTTTTCGGTTATGTTTGAGGTGGCTTTTAAAGCTTTCTCGAACTCACATGTGTATTAAAAGGGTAACTGATATGAATTATGATGATCAGTTCGTGTCGGAATGCCAGGTCTCCGGTAACTCATTCGGTGTACGATTGAGTTATCTAACTGCCGTTGGAAGAAGATGTGCGTAACTTAGCGTCAGCACTAATAGCACAAGGAACCGATAACCGATGAGTTAGAAAGGTTCTCGAGTGGCAGCCTCTTAGCGGTAGACGAAGTGTAGGGCGTCCCTCCACTATGTGGAATGACGACCTGGTAAGACATGCAGGAAGTCGATGGATGCAGGTAGCGCAGGACAGGGGTGGCCTATGTTCAACAGTGGACTTGTAAAGGGCTGTAATGATCATTAATGGTAACACACTTAACTCAAAATAAAGCACTAAGCGTTGAAAACAGCTGTCAATTATTATTGGTAAAAAAATATTTGCTTGATGAATAATGTAAGTTATTTATATTTCTAAGATTAAATAATTTTTACTGCCAATATCAATAAACTTGACATTAATTTAATGACCCAATTTCACTATAGCATTGTATTTTAAGACGGTAAAAGCATTTAGAAGTTAGTGTTTCCGTTTATTGTTTAACTTTAGTACTGCAGGCAGGTGTATTCTCTCTTGAAGACTCGATTAATTAGTATTTTAGAACAACTGTTAGCAAATTGAGATCTAAAATTTAAATTGCATCGTCGTCGGAAAGCCCATCATTAATGCATATTTATGAGTGGGGAAAAATCTCGACACACAGTCATTAGTAAAACATTACTGAAGATGCGATGCAATTTAAAAGATAGAACGATTCATAAACAATATACAGGGTTATTTTTCAAAGAGTAACCAAATTTTAAACTTAAGTTCAAATATATAAATAATAATATACCGTCATTGCAGTTTTTGAAAATACAAGTAAATAAGGCTTTTACTTTTATTTGAAATTATCTTACACCATTTTCTTCACCATTTGTTTATATTACTTATTCTGAACCTTCTCTGCAAATATTACAAGTTAATTTTTTGCTAAAAGAGACCCAATCTAACGGAATGAAAACTCTGTATATATATATATACACGAGTTTTCATTCATTTCATATATATATACATAAAACCAAAATGACTAAGGAATTTACAGTCCACATGATGTTAATTAGCTACTGCAATTTATGGGCACCTGCAGCCAACTTTAAACAATGAAGGCTACAGATGCGTCATCACCTCTGAGGACTAAGATGGAATGCCGCACAGCATGTAATTATACTGGCTTTCTATATCCTTCAGAGCAGATGGCAGCAGTGCAAGAACTGCTATTTGTTTGCAGAAATAGGTAAGAGGGTGGTATGTACCCAGACGGACTCCTAGACAGAAAAGTTCTACCACCAGCAATGTAATGTATAATGTTAGTGCTGTTATTTATTTGATGTCATTATGAAGTCGAGGTGGCGGCGTAAAAGTATTACCCACATAACATCCCGTGGGTTTCCTAGTTTATATAAATATGTATATCTAGATCTTCGACCGGATAGCAGCATCAAAGGTGAGATATATCTTTTTTTTATAGGATAAGGGTGACAAACGAGCACACAGTCCACCTGATGGTAAGTGGTTGCTGTGACATCTACATCTTTCCTCGATGACGAATCAAAATGCAGATGCATTGTCACCCGTGAGGACTAAGATGGAATGCCTCGTTTCCAGTAAAACGGGTCTGTTACTGCGATCGTCCTTTCACCTACTATGCGTGGCGATTATTGCAAATACTTCCTACTATAGAATTCTTGTCTAGCATTGGATTATTAGGGACTGATAGAGTTAAAAATAGAAACATTTATATTCAATATAGATTATAAATAATACTTATTGAAAGTTACCCTTATAAGATAATTAATATAAATAATAATAGTTACTTGGAAATCCATTATATTAAAGTAGGTAAAAATTACGAAAGAGAAAGAGTAATGACTTTATGTATATTTATTTTTAGGTTATGTTATGTATTGTTCTCATTATATTATCCCGCTACAGTTTATAACTTCAACCATGCAACTACTTGGCGGGTAGCGTAATGGGCGCGTGCTTTTGACGGGGGCACGCCCCGTCGGGCTCACTTCGTTGTAAATGTATTGGATATTGTGCTTTCTTTTTTGTTATCATTGTTTCCACGTAATTTAACATCGCCATGCTACGAACTAATTAGTGAAACTAAGCTATCTGTCTAGATTGATCGCGGATACTACTAATGTACAAACAAACTTAATGGAGCAATGTATTAATTAAGGCTTTGCTACGTATACGGCAATTATTTCTTTCGAAACTAAGGTACGTAAGGGTAATATGGTCACCTTAAGCTTTGCCGCCCTATAAAACCAAAACTAGGAGGAGGACAGAGACAAAAACACAAAGTCATATACTATAACTAATTTATTAAGAAAAAAATAGCAAACAAGCTTTGGCTATAATCAGGTACACTTCGAAAAATCAACTTAAAAAATATTTACTATAATGTCAACTGTCAAAATGTCGTCCATAAAGCAGCGTCAAAAGGCCCTTTATTATTTGATTGACTGATGAAGAGCTATCGTTTCACAGAGCCATCCATGCAAACAAGGCTGTGGTTTTCAGTTATAAGAAAGTGACCATATTAACCGGATGACCATATTACCCTCACGTATTACTAATTATAAAATAATAACTGCAATGTAAGACTACAAAATTATTGTAAAGATGTCAAAAATCTTAAAAACTTTACTTTTAAATTAGCTTTCATATATCGTACATGTACCTTGTTATTTTGATCAACATACGATATAAATCGATTTCGTCAAGCTATACTAGCACAAGTGATAAAGAATCGCTACGTGGGGAGCGAAACTGCCTAGTTTGTACCGATCAGAACCAATCTGTTGCTGACGTCCCTTATGCGAGCATTCTGTACATTAAATAAGACCCGTGATAGAATTACTACATTACATACCTTGAATACGAATACTACTACATTTTTGCGAGTAATTTCGCATTTTTAGTTATAATATTATATTCTTCACCTAAATTATCAAGGTTTGAATCTTAACCGACGAGCATGTATGCGTAGGTATATGGACGTAAAGGAGGCGAGAGAGGTGTGTCAGGATCGTGCCAAATAGAAGTCCGTAGTCTTTGCCTACCCCTCTGGGTGACAGGCGTGAGTGTTAATGTTTATGTTTAAATTATCAAGTTAATTTCAATTTCAATCCATTTTTTCAATTTCAAGTTACATTTATACTTATCTCATCAATTTACATTTAGATCTCTTTACTTCAGGTTAGTAAAGAGAAATGTTAGAAGCGTTTACTAACCATGAAACATGTAATTATGCATTACCTGTTGTAATGGGGCAATCTATGGGGGAGGCCTATGTTCATCAGTGGACTTTTGATAGGCTGTAACTTTAACAGTGAAGTTGGTTTATAGGGGGAACTTACTTTGTCCCCTATCACTCTCAGAATGTTGTTGGGACTGGCCTAATCTCTGCGAAGTAGGGATGCACATCTTTCGCGTATAGTTGCGTAAAGGCATTTTCCATGCGATGCAGCGGCGAGACAGTCCCATAGACCCGGAAGTTTTCTTATATTGAATTCGAAAGGCTCTGAAGGCCCGTTGCGTATAATGTACATAGGCTACACAGAGTATAGAGAGGTCAACAAAATTCTCTAAATAAAGTTAATTTCACCCCCATTGAGCACCGTGCCAACCTCCGAGCCAACATATTTGCCCTGACAGACAGAGCCTCTTTCGATGTCAGTATTGATTTAACTGACGTTGAATCTGTGAATGTAGATGATAAAATAAAAGTTAAGGTAAAGTTACAGTCTCTATACCAGTTCCCACTGCTAGACCCAGGCCTCCTCTCATTTCTGAGAGGGTTTTTAGGGCAAGGAAATGTCCGCCGCGCTGCCCCAATGCGTGTTGGCGAACTTCACATGTCTTCGAAATATTTTTTTTTATTATTTCTCAGACATGCAGGTTTCCTCACGATGATTTCCTTCACCGTCGAGCACGTGGTAAATCAGCACTTAAAATTGCAATTAACAATTTCATTGGTGCCAGCGGGGATCGAACCCGGGTTGCTCGCGTACTGTGAAACTTACAGCGAGCGCTAACCATCTGCGCTACCACGGCTATCTGATGATAAAATGTTAAAATATATTTAAAAAAGAACAGATCAACAATTAGTATTTCTACGCAAGCCACGGCCACATAGTCAAATACTTGGTTGACAGAGGACAAGCCGCGTCTTGTCATGGGCAATAATGTATATGTCCGATACTAGAGCTTTAACACTGACCGCATTCCTAACCCTTTGTGTTCAATTTGAGGCACTGTTAGGACACAGAGCATTTGCGTGCTTGCAGTCAATGACTGAAAACCATGCTTTATAGTGTTCAGAGCCACCATCCTGCAAATATGGATACTTCCCTACCCGCCTTAAAAACGTTTTCTTTTAAGTTTATATTATGTTACATATTATAATTTAAAAATAAATGTGTGTCTCCTGTCTTGAGTTTTTTTTGTTGTGACAAATGAACACACAGTCCACCTGATGGTAAATACATACTGTGACCATAGACATCTACATCTATCCGCAATTAAGAATCAAAAAAATCCTGTAAACCACTATTTAAAAGACTTGGTATATTACCCTGACCGTCACTATACATTTATGAAGTTGGCATGTTTGTTTTTAAAAATAAGTTAAAAGTAAGGCCCAGAAAAACTTGTCCTGGATATCATTCCTAGGCTCGTTAAATACGAGTATAACAAAAATTGCCTAAAAATGTGTGTGAAAATATATAATAAACTACCTAAAGAATTAAATTATTATTAAAGGAAAGATTACAATATAAGAAATATTTGTATAATTGGTTAAAAACTGAATGCTTTATGACTTAAAATATTTTTTACATAGCAATTAATAAATATTGTCATAATATGAACAGTTTAAATTTATAATTTGCATGATATACACTATTGTTAGCGAAACACGACTGCACTGTATAAATTGTAACATCTTTTTATACCGTGATTTTTGCAAATAAAGATTTATGATTTATGAAAATTCAGATGCATTGTCATCCCTGAAAACTAAGATGAAATGTCTCGTTTACAGTGAAAATGGCCTCCGGGTCTCTACACTCACCTAACGAAACACAGCTGGATTAAGCTGCTATTTTACGCTGGTTTTCTGTGATAGCGTGGTCCCTTCCCGGTCGAGTCGATCCATTAGTGCTACGATCATAATAAAGCTGCAGCGTGTGTCTACCACATATAAAATATTTTAAGATGTACGAAAGTTTTTAAATAATCACTAAATTATTTCAAGTAAACACAGGCTAAAATATACAAGATAATATTATTGTCTAGTTAAACGATTGATAATTTACTAAAATAAGAGTGAGTGTTGCTAAGATTTGGACACAAGATGAATCCATATTAATTTCATGCAGTGACATATACAGTAAATGGAATCACAAATAAACAGCTTAATACCTCTACTGTCTTGCCAAAGGGAGCTCGAACAGGAATCCTTTGTCGTGAAATGTAGCCGTGTAAGCCCTCCTGATTGATGCGCGTGCAACCAGCCCTAATACAGTAAAACGTGACAATTGTCTAAATATACCTGCTGTAATAATTTTCCCCAGGCTGATTTTGGCAAAGCGAAATGTCAGGGCTGCCACCTACATGTTTTGTAAAGTAGTAAATTTACAGCCCATACACATCCCACTGCTAGGCACAGGCCCCCTCTAATTTCTAAGAGGGTTATGGAGCTAAGTCTTCGAAATATTTTTATTCCTTAGTCATGTAGGTTTCCTCCCGTTGTTTTCTTTCACGTTGTCGTAAAGCAACACTGACAATTACAATTAACAGTTTCATTGCTGGCGGGGCTCTAACCCGGGTTCCTCGCGTATTGTGAAATTTAATGCATTAATACTATTTCATTTATTTAACCTTTGTAGTCTCTTAGATAAATCTCATAAAGGATAAGTTGCCTTGTGTCGCTATGGCAGCCTCTGTCAATCAAGTTTGGAAAGGAAGAGTTGGCAGGTGTAAACTTTCATATAATATATCAAAATTCCATAAATAAATGCCTCATTTAGTTCTTCAATAACATTTATTCGCTACTTATAAAACATGTAATCTATATATAATAAAATTGAAGTGTCCGTCTGTAATATCGAATTTTCGCCTGTCTGTCTGTCCGGGCTAATCTTCGGAATGGATGAACAGATTGTGATAAAACTTATCGAACAGATAGAGAGCAATACCAGGAGTGATCTAGACTATATTTTATCAAAAAAAGTGTGAGTATTTTTTTTTCGGATTTTTTTTAAATATATAGTCATTGATCTTCTGAAGAAGCCGGGCCGGGTTGCTATGTGTAAATACGATTTTTGATTCAGCAAAATAGGACTCTGATAAATTTATTGTCAGAGCCCTATTCTACTCGAATCCTGTTTGTATTAACGCACGAGTAATGCATTAAACAACTTCTTGGCCTACGTTATATAAAACTTATTAATTCCTATTGAATAGAACATTATTATAACCTATGCACGTCATTCAACTCAAGACGTGAACACTAATATACTTTGCGTGTACACTAATATACTCTACCCTTGTTATAGACTTAGGAGCCTACGCGCGAAGACGTGATGGATTTAAGATCAGGCGTGGCTTTAATATTCATAGTACAAAGAGAAAACGAGTTTTTCCAACACATTCATTAATAAAATCTATAGAAATAAATAAGATTATAGTGTCTGTTTGTTGTTTAAGAATTTTCATCTTCTAAGTGGTTTTGGATTCGTATATTTGATTTGTAGAATCTAATATATTTTTTATTATTTATATTTGAACAGATTTAACTTTTGTTTTTGTTAAAGTGTAATATTAGTTTATAGTATCTATTTTGTGATATCAGTATATTAAAGTAAATTATTTTTGTTACAGGTAAATGTGCACAATCATTGTGTTGGGCGTGATGAATATTGTATTAAGTATTCCAAAGAATACTTACCTTAAAGTAAGAAAAGGCTTTACATTGCATGATGCAGTTTTTTTATATTGTTCTTATTTTTGCAAGGGTAGCTCATGACTATTTTAACACTCACTGTCCGATTTTCTGACACATTAGTAAGACAATAGCAATAAACTATAGTATGTATTACACGGGACAACGAATGGGTTAAAGCAGGTGAACACCAAGTGCGTGTGCGTTCCAGCACCAGCTTGTTATATTTGAAACTATGGTAAACGTTACATCGCCTGCGTTTCGTGTGCAGCGTGTGTGGAGACAAGCGGTCAATGAATTTGCAATTTTAAATGCCGATTGAACATCTGGTCGATGGTGAAGAAAAACATCGTGATGAAATCGACATGGCTCAGAAATTTAAAAAAAATATCGGAGACATGTGAAGTCCGCGAACATGCATTGGAAGAGCTGCGGAGATTTCCTTGGCCTAAAACCCTCTCAGAAATGAGAGGAGACCTGTGCCCAAGAGTGGGACGTATATAGGCTGTAACTTTACTTTACCTTACTTTCTTCATACCCATTTTCATAAGATTGGGTGACTGATACCAAATTTAAAAAATAACTGGACGTATCATACAAATTAAATTTCTTACTTTTATTAGCGTTTCAAAATTTGGTCTGTTTTCCGTTTTAATTTCAACTACATTTTCATTGTTTGAAGACGATACCAAGAAACGATGACGTCTTTAACTGATATTCCCATACAATTTCAATAAAAAAAATTGACGGGACATAAAAAGTAAAGTGAACACCGTTTGGAGGTTTTGCCCTTAATCGCCACGCTGGGCAAGCGGGTTGGCGATCGCACACGTGGCATCTGTGACGCTGCAGCCCATCACAGATCTGGATATCTCTATATATAAAAATAAATTGCTGTCCGCTAGTCTCGCTCGCTAAAACTCAAAAACGGCTCGACCAATTTTGATGAAATTATTTGTGTCTTTGAATGAGTCCCTAGATGGTTTAGATTCACATTTGGACCCCGTACGAGGTACGTCGAGGTTCAGAAATCACCCGTGCGAAGCAGGGGCGGATCGCTATCTGGCTATAGATATTAACGTAAAGTAGAAGAAGTAAAATTGATATGAATGTAAACTACGTTATTGCGGGGGAAGCTAATAATGATTACTTATATTAGTGTGAGCATAAGACATTATTAGTCCTGTATACACAATTAACCCGGTCATAAGTGCGTCGCCACACAATTAATTATGTCCAGCCGCATTAACTCAGATTAATGGCGGCCATGTTGTGTAAACGTAACAACGCCCACTACAGACTTCTAAGAACTCTAAATTATCGCTCGTAGAAAATGAAAAAGAAATATATTGTAACTACTGCGTGTATTTCTACTATATATCATAATGGCATGTGATAATTGTGAGAAGTCTAGCGTGTTACGCTATATTTATCATTTAGGAGAAATTTTCCACGGACGAATTCCGTTTAAACGAAGTTTGATCTTACTGTCTAATTGTTAATAGTAATAATACTTACCGTTACCGTTACAGCCTATTAAAAGTCCGCTGCTGAACATAGGCCTCACCATAGATTGCCCATAGTGGGGTATAATTGCCATATTTGCCACGCTTGGCAGGCGGGTTAGCAACCGCAGTTTTTTATTTTTTAGTCGGACGGTCCATCTTCTGGTTTGTTTTCCTCCGTCGCATCTAACAAAACCCACGGGACGATATGGGGTAGTGAATATTCTTATATCGCCACTACACTCTGAGAAAACGAAATATTGAAGTTGTATAATCTATTGCTGAATGTTGAAACGCGTTGTACCCGCACTTACTTGATCGTCGCCGCCGTCGATATTGCGGCTTCACACCGGACGGGCTTCCCATTGGTATGCGAATTATGCGATGCAATAAGGGGCATATATACCTAGCATGTTTCTGTGTGGAACTTTTCCGCTTCCTGTAATTTCCTCCTAACTAACCTAACTAACTAACCGTGTAGTGGGAAAATGAAAAAGGAGATGGGCATCAGCATCTCCCGAATAACAACTCAAAATAATAAAAAACGGCCAAGCGTAGCAACTATGGCAAAATCCCCCCATGAGGCAATCTATGAAGGAGGCATATGTTCAGCAGTAGACTTTTATGGGCTGTAATGGATGGATGGATAATTTTTCTTTATAGTCTAAAAATAAATAGATTTTTTTCCTTTGTCTGTCGAACCGAATTTAACTTAAAACTACTAAAACTAATTGATTCCACGTTTAAAGAGCGAATATAGTTCAGGGCGACAACTGGTTCTTGATAAAATGACTTATGATAAACATAAAAGAAAGAATTACAGTATAAAAATTTCTTTTTTTAACATGAGAGTCACAGAGGACCTAACAGACGTCCTGATGGCAATAGGCACGTGGTACTTTACGTGCTAGAGCCACGCTGCAGTTATATTATGGTTGTAGCACGAATGGATCGGTTCGACTGGGGTAGGACCAGGCTCTCAGAGAATACCAGTCTAAAATTAGCAGCTTAATGCTGCTGTGTTTCGTATGATGAGTGTAAAGAGCCGGAGACCCTTTTTACAGGAAACGAGGCACTCCATCTTAGTCCTCAGGGGTGACAACGCAACCACGTCCCATACGCTCGTGGTATGAAAAGCATAGGAACGGGAGCGGACGATCCTGGTGAGCCGTTTCGGTCGGAATCTTTCTCTGCCAGCAGTCGTGTCGGCGATGCTAAGCGGGGATTGGGCGTACAGGGCCCTAGCCATCTTCTGTGAGTCCGTAATGGTCCAGTAGGAAGCTGCTGAGCGGGATCGGGGGAAGACAGGTCCCACTCGGAGACGACATCACTAAGGCGTTCGTCACGGCCCTCCCCTTGATGATAGTGTTCCCCTACCAGAAACGGGGCCTCTGGGATTGCGGGCCTAGTTTAGTAACCCCCGAGGAGGAGGATGACTCGGAAGTGGTCCCAAGACATCGTGATAGCACTGCGAGGGTACTGGGCGCAGCAAGTACTGCCCCCGGTACGTGCTTTCAATAAAGCAAAGCGAGAAAGGGGTCTCGGTTGCGTTCAGAACGGAGATCCCAGGACCCCTCATATTCGCTGAGCCGGTGGGGTTTTGGCTGGTAGGAATCTGGTATAACCTTTCTGTTGCTCTCGCAATCTAAGGTATTATGAGGATTTCCCCACGATAAAAAAATGAATTAACGAGCTTGGCTTAGTAACCGTGCTACTAAGCCTTCCCACCTCAACATAACAGGTGTTATTGCGCACCTAACTAGACCCTATAACGGTATGAGTTTTTTGTTTCCACAATTCAAGCCTAAGCTTGCTTAATCGGCCTTAATCCTTTTTATGCGCAGGATAACAGCCTATTTACGTATTCTATCCATTTTTTGTTTAGAGGATTATGTGTAGGTAACAATCATTTTTCCTCTAGGGGAATAACAAATCTTACTGAGATTATCTTCATAGTATTACATTATCGTATCGTATGTTATCTGATTTAAAAAAAAATGGTTTTCTCTTTCTGTCTGTCCATGACTCCAACTAACTTCTACCTTACACAATTTCTCACCGGACACGGTTATCATAAAACATATCTGCACCGTTTTAAAATCACTAAAAACGATAAATGTCCGTGCGACAACCGCACAGCTCAGACGTTGGAACATCTATTGGAGAAATGCCCCGCCTTCTGCCGATACAGAATACATCATGAATTACTGTGCAATAACTTAAGAGTGTCGCCATACAAACTCACGGAACTGATGAGGAAGGAATCGGCTCTGGATTCCTTCATAAAAATAAATGAAAATATACTTAAGAATCTAAAGAACTTTAATAAGATTGTAAATAGCGGTAACAATGATTAAGTTAGTAAGTAGGTATAAAAAATAATTATAAATTAAAGAATGTGGAAGGTTTAGAATGTCTTTCTGTTTTCTATCTGTTCTCTGTCACTACTGCATTTTTTGTTATTTATCTGCTAGTTTTTATAGTTATATAGACTAAGAAGATGTAATATTTTACAAGGTCTTTTTGTTTTCGTTATTATTGTTTTATAATTATAGATTAAGAATATATAAGGTGTTACAATGTCATTTTGTTATCTTTTATTACTGTATCTCTTGTTAATCACCTATGTACACTTTTTATATTATTTCTATGTTAATTGTAGTACGCAGTTGCAACTGCTATTAGTTTTTATTTTTGTATATGCTTTACGTGCCACTAAATAATATGTTTTAATTAATTAGCTTAAAAGTTTATAGAATAGTTCACCCCACTTTCATACACTTATTATACAATTTCATTTTATATACTTAAACCTACGATAATCACTTTGCATTAATAATATTAGTAAGCACTCGTTTATGTATATTAGAGCATAACCAAGGCGCCGACTGAATTTGTTCAAACCATTACTTACAAAATGTTAAGCAAAATAGAAGAAAATTGTGTAATCACCATAATTTAAAAAAAAACAACTTTTATATATAATTATAAGTAATAGAGAGTACAATTACATATCAAATAGTGTAAATTGTTTTTCCACTCTCAGTGTGTAATAAATTTATGAAAATTGTGTGTGTTTGTGGAAAATTGACAATATAATCCCGCTGGGGGGGAGGGGGTGTACCCTCCAGCGGAAACCAAACAAATATATATTGGGATCTGCCTCTTCCACCTCAGCATGCAAACAGTCCACTGCTTGAATAATGCCTTCCCTACACTAAGGAGGACTTGTGGTGAGCGCCTAGGGTTGATGTTAACAAAGCACTTGCACTTCAAATGCTGCTTTACACCACCAGTCTTTAGGATTTGGGTTGGACACTTTAAATTCATCATCATCATCAATACAGCCCTTCACGAGTCCAACACTAGACATAGGCCAAGGAATGCCACTTAGCATGCTCCTGAGCCACCCTACATTCAACGACCTCCTGCATGTCTTACCAGATTGTCACTCCAACTAGTGGGCGGCCGCCTTCCACATCGGTTATCGGTACTACGCTGCCACTCGATTATCTTCCCTCCAAATCGTTTGTCGTTTGCCCGTCGCCACTTCAGCTTATTGATTCGTTGGTCTATGACTGATAACTTCTTCTGTTACTTCGCCTACCGAGAACTTCTTGTAACCATTGAGATGCAACATGACCCCTTAATTATTTATTTAGACCCTCAGGAGGAGGTGAAGATAAATGATTTGTTTTACGTATTATAACAAATGACATAATAATATTAATGATATTTTTCGTATTATGTTACTGCTGTGTTTCGTATGGTAAATGTAGAGAACCGGAGACTCTTTTTATAAGATAACTAGCTGGTATTCGGCGCACTGATGCCGCAGAAGAAATATTTGTGGAAATATCGTTTTAAATTTGGAAGGGTTATATTGTTTAATTAGGAATGATTATACGATAATACATTCATTGAAATTGAATGACATATTATGAATTTGAAATAAATATGTCGGAACGACAAGCGCGACACCTACTGTAATTTAATTATACTATGCCTATAACCTTCGCGCAAGTGCAAGTAATAATTTTTGTGCAATCTGATGAACGGTATGGCAGCGCACAAAATACGAACAAACAATTTTTTTTTATATTTTTTTTTATAGGAGAGGCAAACGAGCCTTTTTTTTTTTTTTGCGGATGGAAAATCATCTAATGACGCCTTCGCTGTGGGTGGAGCGGAAGGAGTGCCGACTTTACGACTAAAAACCATCCGTGTTCTTCAGTGCCTTACGTTCCGGAGCCGCGGTATCTCTTTCGAACAGCCCGCAGCCCCGGAGGTGTCGGGTCTCGCGGGCCCCTTCACGCTGCTGACAGCTCTTTGAGGCGCGCGTACAAAACGCGCCGTCGACACGGCCTGTCGTCGTTAGACGGACGGACGGCGAGCCACCCATTGCTCGCCGTCCACAGGTCCGCGCCTACGGTGGTCAGGCCACGACGTAGCCCCGACGCCCGCGTCTCCCGCGGCGGCCGGAAGGAAAAAGCTGTTGCCTTCCTTTTCTCCGCCCGCCACCTTCGTTAGCATCACTGCTTCGCAGAAGGTGGTGGCATCCATTCCGTCTCGCCCGACCATGGCTTCGACCAGGCCGGACGCGAGAAATGCCGCCACTATCGCCGCTACGAGTACACGGCGGTGCTCCGCCCGCAGGGCACACTTCCACGGTGTGCTCCACCGTGTCCTCCGGTCGATCCTCGCAGTGGGAGCACCCGGCGTTTCCTCCGCCTGATTCGGCAGGAACTCCGAACACACCGTGTCCGGTGAGGACCTGCGTCAGGTGGAAGGTGAGGATACCGTGGCGTCTCTCGCCACCTCGTGAGGGCCTTATCGCTTATAGTGGCGTGCCCAGCACGGGGTTGCGACAGTCGCCTTCCATGTCGCCAGGAGATCATGCCGGAAGTCCGTCTGCTGCGCGACAAAACTTGCCGCGGCAGCGGTTTCCCGCATAGTGCGCTCAGCGCCATTCTGCAGGCGCGCGAGGACTATCGCCCAGATCCCATGGCGGCAATCCAGCAAGGGGCAAACGAGCCTGCGGTTCACCTGATGTTATGACTACTGCCGTCATGAACAACTGCAACACCAGGGAATTGCAGATGCGCGTTGGCCTTAAAAGAGCAGGCTTTTTCTGAAGGTCCCTAAGTCGTATCGGTCCGAAAATCGCTGGTGGTAATCGGTTCCGGACAGTTAGTGAGGAAGAAACATCTTCTAAATCGCACAGTGGTGGACCACCAATCATCCAGATGGTATGGATGGTATCGCGAGTTTTGTCGCGATGCGATGGTCAAATTGAGCGGCTGGAATTAGTCCGAATAATTCCTCAGAGCACTCCCCGTGGTACATGCGATAAAAACGCAAAGAGATGCAAAATCTCTACGCAGTGCTAGTGAGTCAAGCCGATCGAAAGAACTCGGTCGTCGACGATTCGATCCGCTCTGCGCTGAATGCGGTCAAGTGGAAGGAGCTGGCACTGGGGCCCTGCCCAGAGATGGGAACAGTATTCCATGTGAGGCCGAACCTGCGCCTTGTAAAGTTGCAGGCGGTGTGGCATGAAATACTGCCCGCTCTACTGAGCACGCCAAGCTTTTAGAGGCTAATTTTGCCTTCTTCCAAGTGACCACGAAACTGCACATCACTCGATATGTCAACGCCGAGGATTCCGATACTGGCAGAGACAACAAGGGAGTGCCTGAAACTGAGGTGATACGACAAAGGGGTTCCTTTTAGCGGTAAACGCGCAAACTTGTGTCTTCTGGGATTGAACTGGACTAGATTTAGTCGCCCCCAATCCGAGACTTTGTCCAACAAAGTCTCGACTTCAGACACAAGTTTGTTCCGGTACCGGCGACGTTTTCCGAAATATTGGCATGGCCGGTGTATAGAGCATCACCAGTGCTGTCATCCGCATAGCAATGAATGTTACCGGTTTGCAACATATCATTGATATGCAGAAGAAACAATGTTGGTGATAGTGTAATCGGAGCACGCACCGTCTACTACGACCTTGATGCTCCGATCAGCCAGAAAACTGGTGATCAATTGCACAATTTCTCAGGAAGCCCATAGGAAGGAAGCTTCGATAGAAGCGCTTTGTGCCAGACCCGATCGAAGGCCTTCGCTATGTCCAAACTAACGGCCAATGCCTCCCCCTTGGACTCGATCGCCTGCGCCCATCTATGTGTTAGGTAAACAAGAAGATCACCAGCTGAGCGACCCCGACGGAAACCGTACTGGCAGTCACTAATCAGCTGGTGCTCCTCAAGGTACCGCATGAGCTGGCAGTTAATAATTGACTCCATTATTTTCGAGAACAAGGAGGTGATGGCGATAGGCCTGTAATTGGACGGATCAGAGCGGTTACCTTTTTAAGGGATCGGGTGCACGAAAGCTGTCTTCCATGAATTCGGGACAACGCCTAGGGAGTAGGAGTACCGAAAAAGACGCGTTAGAACCGGTGCCAACTCTGGAGCGCACGTCCTCAGCACAATGGGCGGGATTCCATCAGGCCCACTCGACTTGTGGATGTCCAGGGAGAGGAGTGCTTTGCGTACTGAGCACTGTGTGAATCGCACATCAGGCATAGAGCACTCACACTGCGGGATGGTCGGCGGTGTGTTACCCTGTCATCAAGAGTCGAGTTGGACGCAAAAAGGGAGCCTAAAAGGTCGGCTTTCTCTTTTGCGTCGTGGGCCAGTGAGTCATCCTCCCTGTGCAGAGATGGTAGTGATGGCTTACAGAAATTTCCTTGGACAGCCTTGGCGAGAGACCAGAATGCACGGGTTCCCGAAGGAAGGCGAACTAGTTTCTCGCCAATTCTGCCTATGTGCTCTGACTTTGCCTTGGCAATAACTCTTTGAAGGACCTGGAGGCGAAGTTATACTTCTTTTAAGCATGCTGGTGTTTACATCCCGAGCCGCCGAAGCCTCAGCCCAGGCCTGATAACACTCCTGCTTACTGCGTAATGCAGTCTTACAGGAGCGACCAAACCAAGGCTGCGATCTGCCACCGATGGGTACCACAGATGATGGAATAAATAGTTCCATTCCTGTAGCACCACATCGGTGACAGAGTCAACAACAGCGCTGGGATCATCCGGCGAGAAGCAAACCCACCATGGGTAGGATGCAAAGAAAGACCGCATTCCATCCCAATCCGCCGACCTGTAATGCCAAACACGGCGGCAACCTGCAGAACGCAACCGCGAGGAGAGCGTGAGTGGCACCACACTCCGGATCAGACAATGACAATGAATGAAACCTGATATCCGTCCGGATGAGAGGTCAGCAGAAGGTCCAACAGGGAAGGTGTATGATCCTCCACATCTGGAATCCGTGTAGGCGAAGTAATCAGTTGTGTCAGACCATATGCCAAGGCAAAGTCATAAACAGATCTCCCCGCATGATCGGTTAAACGTGAACCGAGCCATTCAACGTGGTGGGCGTTAAAATCGCCAAGTATCACGATCTCTACGGATGGGATCTGTTGTAGCAAGAAATCTGTAGCCATTTGGACGTGGTCGATGAGTCGGTCTGTGTCGGCATTACCGCTATGGGACCTATACAGGCACCCGTAGACGCGGGGATGGTCGTCGCTGTCTACGCGCAGCCATAGGATGGACAGGTCCGTACCTTCAAGACTGCCGAGGCGTCGAGAACAGATATCCTCTCTGACGTATACGCAAACTCCAGCCCGGGGCACAAAGAAGTGTTCTAATTTGTACCCCGGGTAGGAGAGGTACGAAGTATCAGCCGGAGAGGACACCTGCGTCTCGGTCAAAAGAGCAAGGCCGGCTTCGCCGTCTCTAGATGGTAGTGGACGGCGTTAAGGTTCGAGTGAAGTCCCCTGATGTTGCAGAAGTCCACGGATAGCGTGGCAGGGGTCGCCATGGTTTTATTGCTCTGTTTACCCGTGCAGTGTTAGTATAGAGCGGGATTTTGCCCCCAGAATACGCGGGGCAGCCTGAGCACCACGCTCAGGAAGAGGGTAGCTTGACCGTGGATGCTCAGTGAGGATTCTCCATTACCAGGGTGCTGGTACCCTCCTGGGGTAGTTCTTTCTTTTAAATTCCGCTACCATGTTATGGGGGATTAGCCTCCGGCCACCTGCACTAACCAAACGAAACGCAGAAGCAAAGCTCCTACTTTACGTTGGTATTCTGTGAGGTCGTGGTACCGCCCCGGTTCGAGCCGGCCCATCCATGCTACAGCAGAAGATATATTAGATGATCATATGATAACGAGGCATTCCATTTTAGTCATCAGGGATGACAACGCATCTGTATTTTAGTAATAGTAATCTTATTCTTAGGTGTCTATGGGCCACAGCATCCGATTACGATCAGGTGGACTGTGTGCTCATTTGTCAACCTTATTCTATAAAAAAAAAAATACTATAATAATATAAGAGTACGTACGTGAAAAATCTTTTCCTTTTTTATATGTGTCGAGTACCATACAGGAAACTAGTTATCAAGTCATGGAAGATGCGGCTCCGATGGCAGGAACGCGTCGATGAGGTATTTTTATCGGCATTCTGCTCTATCAAGCGCGATAAGCGGGATCCAGCGCGGTTATTACTCAGGCACGTTGATAGCCTCCTTGATATCTTTTTCCTTATGCTATATTGAAGTTTTTTCTTAGATTTATAAAGGTTAAAGGTAATTTATAATTTTATTACATTATTTGTTTAAAACTTTGGCCATAATAAACGAAGTATATCTATGATATATAATTTACGACACATTCTTGTCATTTGAATAATTTTAGGTTGAAAAACAAGCTTACAGTCCGCCATAGGAATATTTCTGGCTGTTCTTTTAACAACCGCATTTTGTTGATTTATAACGAGAGACGCTGAAGCCAAACTCTCTATTTACATAAATGTAATATCAAATTTATTCCATATATGATGCTATTGCAGTACATATAATCTAATTGGAATAAGACAGATAGGAATAGTATGATCCCTGCACATGGACAACACGCATTTTTTTTCATAAAATTAAAGTGACAATCGGACTTACACTCCACCTGATGCTAAGTGGCTACTGTTGCCTATGGACACCAATTTCAAACAAGGAAGTCTACAGCTACGTTGTCACATCTGAGGACTAAGATGGATTACCTCAAAGCCTGTAAGTATACTGGCTCTCTATTCCTTTAGCGTCAGAAAT
The DNA here is from genome assembly GCA_029286625.1 of Parnassius orleans. Lineage (NCBI taxonomy): Eukaryota > Metazoa > Arthropoda > Insecta > Lepidoptera > Papilionidae > Parnassius > Parnassius orleans. The sequence goes on along the minus strand of JAGSMP010000070.1, from coordinate 7,885,505 downwards.
AGGTAAGAGGGTAATACCTACCTAGACGGAAAATTGGAAAGGGTTCCATTTTAAAATTGCATCATAATACTGCTGTATTCCTACAGTGTGTGATGAGAACTGGAGACCCTTTTACTGGTAACGAAGCATTCCATCTTAGTCCTCAAGAGTGACAACGCAACTGAATTCTGATTCTTAAGTCTTTCCTGTTCCATGAATCATATATGAACATTTCGATTGTTTAACTATTGTGTTTGTTTCGCGGATATTTGTGTTTATGAGCCACAGCATCCACTTAGCATCAGGTGAATTGTGTGTTCACTTATCACCTTTATCTAAATAAAAAACGTTTACGACATGCGACGACCACGTGTAAGACATGCGACATTTAAAAGATTAATACAGATATAGATACGAGTATATGTGGCACACGTACATACATACTGGACATTACAGCTACAAATATATGTCACATAATGTTGAATAAATGTATAATACATTAAAGCAACGTAAAATAATGATTGTTATTAATTACAGTCGCCTTATCGATTCAGTGCGGATGGTTATTTTTCAGGCGTATGACACGCGAGTCGTGTCATTTTAAAAATCTATAAGTTATAACTTGCTCAAATTGCGTTTTTGGAAGATTTATCTAGAACAAAATATTCATTACTTTGCAAGTAATTCATGCCTACAGCTTCGTTTCCGGATATTTTGAGAATTTGAAATTTTTAGGGGTTGACAACCTTTCTTAACTTGTAGATGGTACTCTTTTTACTGTGTGGGGTTTTTTAAATCATGTTGTGGAAAATACTCTAATAAGTAACAAATAATAGCACTCACTGCGATCGCTCAAAAACTTAAGTTATAAACAAGTTTCTGAAAAACAAGTCTCCTGTTAAAAAAAATGCGTTTGTCTTATTGTTTAATTTTGCTTAAAATGGTTGAACTGCCGTCTTATTACTATCATATGGCCGAATGGTTTATTTTTGCTTGAAACTGTTCGAACGCGTTCATGCATAAAGAAGTTCGCTAATAAATAGTGGCTTTTGTTCATCCGCCGCCGTACAGCGCCGGCGCATCTGGCAATTGTTTTTTTCCTTTTGAAAACACTTTTGTTTTGCTATTTTTACTAATTAGACGTTTTCAGATCGACTTTACTTTTACATTTGTATAACATTAAATAATATATAACATTTGTAAACATCAATGAACCATAAACCTTATTTTTTTCTACATTAAGGTTCTTGATTGTTTGATATTTACAAACGTATTATTAGGTGAAAATTTAATTTACATATTTAATATAATAATTATTTAATTCATTATTTTAAATATTAAGTTATATATTTCTATAAATGTTTTTTTTATAAAACAAAAAATAGTACAAAAGGTTTGTAGTCTCTGCATAAAAAAAGTCACTTACTCCAGTTTAAATACCATTTCAAGGAAAACACGTAGTAAGCCACTAAAAACAAGTATCCTTCCGTTTGCAACTGATGTTTGATGTCAACTAAACTTAATCAGGTCTAAACAAGTGAAAAAAAGCATAAAAAAGAAGATTATTTTTACACATGGCTGATGGCACAATAGGCGGGTCATCAACTTCTATGGCGCTTGACACGACAGGCGTCGGTTAGGACAGTCGTAATCCTAACAAATCCACCACATGCGATGAGTATACATGCACGTAACGTAACGTATTAGTAGTTTAATGCCTCTGTAGTAAAGCGGTGCAAGCGTTTGACTACGGCACTGCAGGGCTACGTGTTCAAATCCCGTGCGTAAAAAGTGCCTGCAAATAATTGCATACATATACACGAGAAAATCGTAATATTTTTAAAATAGCATTATCTTTTTTGCGTATAGTATGTATGCGTATTATCATGCGATCTACTGCATGTCTTATTGCATCGCATATATTGGGGTTGGCAGATATGAAACGCAATATCGATGGCGTACTATGATGAAGTACGTGCGGCGAGTACTAACGTGTTGCAATAGCTTTCGAACGCTGTGCTCGAAATTGATTTAGCGCGCTCTTTGATTGTCAGAATCGTGTAATAAATTTATGTAATTATGTATAACTAGTGGTCGTCCAGTGGCTGGAACTCCACCGTAATTTATAAAAATTTTTAATTGGTATATTAAGCAAGCTGTATTTTCAGCTCTTAGTATAATTATAAGTTGATCAATAAGTTTTCAGAATAGGACACTTATCAATGAGTTATGAAAATGCGTTCAATTTTTTGTATCTTAAATTTGTTAGTAGCCAAGGCCAGAAAAAACTTAATTAAAAACTATACTTACCCAAATTTTTTTAACTTCACATTTGGCTGGAATTTGATTCGTATGCAAAATGGAGAAACTTGAACTTCGTGCGGTTATTAGAAAAAAAAATCTTGAAAAATTTGAAACGTACGCCCTTTACGAATGCGCGATGAGCCGATGAGCTTCCCTCCGAAATCAACCCGGACTTTTTACAGTGTAAATATATAATTTATTAATGAGTCGGTTCGGGTCCAGATTAAATAGTGAATTTTAATTTTACACTTTTGTACATAAATATAGAATTTCTAAGTAATTTTAGTAACTAAGCAAGTAAGTTTAAGGTGTTAGTGCCATCTATCGGATATTAGTATAGCTATAAACCATCGTCTCGAACAACTAACTACTTGTCTGAATCGGCCAAGTCTTTTAGAAATTACAAGTTACTAAGAGATGCACAAACTATTATATTATATAAAGATAATAAGGATTATTCTAAATTTGGAATGAAGAATATTTTCGTATCCTACGAGACGTACTGAGTGTTCTAATTTAAAATTTTACTGTATAAAAATTCTCATTCTAATAAATGTCACGTTTACTGAAACGTAACCACTCGTCTCGAGTTTCGACGCGGCATCCGCGATGGTATTGCAACGACGAAAAGGTGTTGTTACGGCGCATGACTGTGTGAGTGCGTCGATTATGACGTTAGTATGGAGTTGAGATACTGCTTTTTATTAGGGTTCCGTACCTGAAGGGTAACCAACAGGACCCTATTACTAAGCCTCCGCTGTCCGTCCGTCCGTCAGTCCGTCCGTCTGTCTGTCAGCGGGCTGTATCTCATGATCCGTAATAGTTTGATAGTTGAAATTTTCACAGAATGTGTATTTCTGTTACCGCTATAACAACAAATAAAAAAATAAGGGGGCTCCCTAATAGAAACGTGTTTTTTTACTACATAGTGTTAAATCTTGTACGATGGTACGGAACCCTTCATGAGCGAGTCTGACACTTGGCGTTTTTTATTGTGACAGAGGCTTTATACTTAGGTCGTAAAGCATTCTCAAGTGATTTTTATGGATTATTGTTAGATGTCAATGAAAAACCTCGTAGGTACTTGATTTACGCCTTACGCCTTTTGTATCATAATAGTTTATCTTGGAGCATGTTTTAGTTATGATATATTAAAACAGCCCTCGTAACTTAGAAGCTGGGCGCTCGTCTCACATTTTATATAACAGCCCGAATTCGAACTCGCCGGCACCACTTAAATCATTTAAGTGATGATTTACAAGACTCTCGGTGGTTGAGAAAAACGTCGTGAAAAAACTTGAAAAGCATGTCTTCAAAAATATTTGGAGATATAAAATAATTTAGAGAACTTGTAAACGTTTGAATAATAAAACTTACAGTTACTAAATTACTTTCCTGATGAACGAAACTGGACCATAATTAATATGTCGATGAAACTAATATTATAATTATAACTATTATAGCATCAGCATTAGCGTTAACAATTGAAGATATTGAACGTGGCTAACTCCCCGAAGTACTACTACTACTGTGGGTCTTTATTACGGATTCTATTAGTGTGAAATGAAAGTAATATGCTCACAAATAACTATCATCATCTTCCTCATTACAGCTCTTGACAAGTCCACCCTATAAAGCACGGTTTTGAGCCACCATCGACTCAGATCGTCACTCCATTTAGTGGGGGGCCGCCTACACTTCTCCTACCGGTACGAGGCCGCCACACGCGAACCTTTCTTTCTCATCAGTTATCGGTTCTCAAATAACTATCATCGTCATCATCACTACAGCCCTTCACAAGTCCACTGCTGAACATAGGCCTCCCCAAGGAATGCCACAAAGCACGGTCCTGAGTCACTTGTATCCAAAGGATACCTGCATCTCTTTCTATATCGTCACTCCATCTAGTGGGGCGACCATACACTTCGCTTTCTGGTTGCTGCCACTCGAGACATTTTCTTCCCCATCGGTTATCGTTTCTCAAATATCTATAGCAATAAACAATTCTATGTTAAAACTTTGTGCTGAATATTTTCTGACTTTAAATAATAGGAGTAAAGATTTTACTCTTCAACGCCTGTTTACATTGATCGTTATCGCTGTCGATCGGCTGAAGTGTCTCTTCTACATGAAATTACGATTGCGTTCATTTGGAATCGATTTCTGAGCCGGTTGAGCGATGGTGTTGGCACCTCTGAGGCATATTCATTAGATCGTAAGTTAATTGACCCACATGGCAGCATTCCGGAATCAAGAACTCCACCACAGCAAAATTCTAAAAATTTCAGTGCATTTCAAACTTCATACATAAGTATTATTAACGTTGTAAGAATATTGTTAACAAGTTCCACAATCGAAACAGATGTAGTTTTATAGATGACTTAATATCGAATTAATTAAAATATGTAAAAAGTAATTTCTTAAAACAAAATTCAGATTAGATTGTCCCTCCATCTAGTATGATTTTTTCGGCGATGGGCCGTACATTGTGTTTTCCGGTAATAGCTGCCTCTCGAGAACCTTTCTCTCCGACGTCAAAACAAATTATAGGATTCCCTGTTTTGAAAAGGGGTTACCCTTATATGATAAAATCGCGTCAAGGTAAATAAGAGCGAGTCTCTCTCTGCGTTTATACGATTACGACACCTCAGTCGTAATCAACCGGGTATTTTAACGTAGGTACTTAGTTTAACTTTACAACGTCACAACCAACATCAAACGTTTTTGACTTGATTATTGTCCGCACGTCACTACACTATATTATTTGTACCTTCGATCTCAAGCGCATTAGAATATGATTAGTGTGGAATTACTTTACAATCACACGCAAATATAAAAGGCAAATAGAAGGTCAGTAGTAATTTTTAAATAAATTAATTAATTTAATTGCAAATTGCGCATCAGTCACATGGAGTTCGCTACACTTCTCGTTATTGGAAAATTTCACATATTAGTTCAGCGATGCGTTGGAACTTGGAATAAACTTCTCGTTGAGCGTTTGAAAACTAATGCGGTGCATTTGCACGCGGCGCACGTGTTGTATCTACGCCCGCCTTCGATATTGCGCCTTCATACCAACTAACAATTTATGCTTTATGGCAATATCTATAAGTAATTAAAATAACTAACTAAAAACTTCGTTTAAAATATCTATTGTGTAAATTTAAGTAAACAATATACCGTGTGGTGGCGGTGTAAGAATATCCACTACCCTATATCAACCCGTGGGTGTCGTAAGAGGCGACAGAGGGAAACTAAAACAGGAGATGGGAAGCAGCAGCAACTTACAACTATAAAACGCTGCGGTTGCGAACCCGCCTGGCAAGCTTGGCAACTATGGCAAGGACCCTTTAGGCCAATCTATGGGGGCCAAGACTAATCTAAAAGTAATCTATCAAGGACCCTTTAGGCAAACCTATGTTCAGCAGTGGACTTTTGTAATTATATTATTACTATACTATTTGTAATTATAGATTTGTAGTGTAATAAAGCCGATTACAAAGATCAAAATATTGCTCGTTTTTGACAGACACTACATGCTGTTGTTATAAAATTAAGTTAAAAATGGTGATGAGTCTGTTAATCGATACGCGCTTTATTGAAGTTTTGATAACAACAGTGACGATGTGCTTTTTAGGTCGTATTTCAAGCACGGCGACAACTTAACAATAATCGGAAGCTAATAACTGCGCAGGAGATATTACAGTGTCATAAGTTAAGTTAATATGCGCCAACTCTGTGCACGCACTTGTCGTAACTTACCTGTGCCTGATGTAACACTGTGCGATACGGTCTTAGATAGAAGGAACACAAGCCAGAAAGCAGAGACACGGAGACCATCAAGAAACAACTAGCAGTGCGTGGTACCATCTTGTGTAACTCTGGTAGTAATCACTCCGTAACTGTGTTGTTTTTTTACTATGATAATAGTTTGTAATCTAAAATAGGATATTTTTATAAAAATACATCGAATTATACTGATCAAACATCAAATCAAAGACAAGTAGGTTTTTTACTAGAGTAACACAATCCTACTGCCGACCCGAAAATCGTGATCTGGACCGGCGCAAAATACCAGTATCATACGGATGTGTTTTAACTGGTATAGTTGTTCTATTTCACGATGAAGTTTTGACTTTGGTTGTTGTTAGCCGTGCACATACACATTGTGTTAGTGTGCGTAGGCCTCTGCACGAGACCACCATCTACCACTGGTACTACGATCGACGATCCGTCTGCTAAGAGTGACAATAATACTTAATTCTCCTTGCAAGAAAGGCTGAAAAAGCAGGAGAAAGAGAAGAAATACTATCAGGTTTTTTTTTGTTATCGACGTTGCATAGGAAGCTGAAGCAATGAAATAACAGACAGAATTATTTTACTTAATTTATGTCTTTCACAATACACTCAAACAATTATTACACGTCAAATTGAATAAAGCTTTTAGAAATAAAACAATTTCAATACAGCTGTGTGTACCAGTTTCTGAAAATTTGAGTATTATTCGCAACAATTTAATCGCGTTAGCCCTAGCCTGTTATAGCTTAAAAAACAAAAGGATTAAAACAATATCTTTTATCCCTATCAAAGCCATGTACGATCAATCGGCGTCGATGCCAACAATTTTTATAGTAATTGAATGCATAGTTTGGTCAAAAGAATTGTGCTGTATAAAAAAGACAAAGAAGGAAAACTCCATGTGGAAACCTGTAAGTGTAACAGATAACAAATGAATTTGAGACAAGTCACACTGCAGCACACGCCGAAATTCTCTGCTCCATTACCACCTCTGGAATGAGAGGTCTGTGTTTTACAGTGAAAAATATTAAAATACTAGGGACTTAAATTCGGAAAAAGGTACTAGCTGTTCTAAAAACCATTATATGAAATACCTATGAAATTGCCGTTTTTTATGAAATAAGTTAACGTAATTTTTTTTCTATATTTTTTATTTCTATTAGTCAAATAATCACCCATGCAATCGATGCATCTTTGCCAACGCAGTGGCAGTTTATTGATGCCCTTCTTGAAGAAATCAGTTGGACAGGAGGCAACAAATTCTTCAAAGGCATTTTGTACTGCCCCTCGGGTATTGATTTTTTCAAAAAGTTATCCAAATTCTGGAAAAAGTAGACGTCTGTAGGCGCAAGGTCTGGTGAGTACGGCGGATGACGGAGAGCTTCCAACCCCCGTTGGAGACGTGCGAGCTTCTTGATCATTGTGTTCAGTTCTTCACAGTACACATCTGCAGTAATGCTCATCCCGTATGGTAAGAAGCAGTGATGAATCACACCGGCGCTAGAGCTCCAAACAGTGACCATCACTTTTCTAGGGGTAAGTTTTCGTTTAGGACATTGTTTAGGTGCTGAACCAGAATCCAACCAACTTGCTGAGCGCTTGCGATTGTCAAACAGAATCCATTTTTCGGCGCAGGCAACAATGCGGTTCAAAATTCCTTCGTTTGTGTGCCTGTTGAGCAGTGCAAGACACGTCTCGACGCGTACTTCGCGCTGGCGATCATTAAGTTAGTGGGACACCCATTTGTCAAGCTTTTTACCTTGCTAATTTGACGCAAATGGACCAATATTGTTTTGATGCTAACGTCGAAAGCTGCTGCTAGTTCAGCCGTAGATTGAGTATCAACAGCTTCCACAATCGCCTTTAATTCGTCATTGTCGACCAAAGTTTTCGGACGACCACGGGGTTCATTTTTCAGGTAGAAATTTCCAGAACGGCGGAGCGGGCAAATCTATAACCGGTGGTGCGTTCGTTTGTAGTATTCGCTCCGTAAACGTCGTTGATATTGCCGCGTTGCTGCCACGACAGTACTCATATTCCATAATTACTCGAATTTTTAACGTATCCATGATGACGATAAAGATTCAAATGCGATGAAAACAAAACGCTAATCAATTTAAACAAATGATTAATTTTGAAAAAGAATTCCATCTTTTTAAATAAAATTAATTTGAAATTAAATTCTTACCCAAACAAAAATTATTTTGATTTGAAATGGCCAGTACTGCTGAACGGCAATTTCATAGGTTATCTATTATTTGTGTACTGTACATAAAATTTTGTAAATAGAGATAATTGAAAAACGCTTATTTGAAATATCTTAATATTTTCATCTAACTTATGATCATAGATTAATCTACTAGATGAAACTATGGGAGAGACTAAGTTCAGAAGTGGACTATTATAAGCTTTTTATTATAGGCTGCGATGGTGATGGTATACTAGATTAAATATTTTCATATTTTTTTTTATTTTATTTAAATATTTCATTTCTGGTCTTTCATAAATGTTTTAGTACAAATTAATTTTAAAACGACTTCCACAAAAATTCGGCCAAGTGTGGGTCGAGAACATAATAGCACAAAGTACCATAGTCCTTCTGTTTAAATCGTAAATTTTTAAAGCACTGCAACATAAAAATGTTTTTTAAAATAACTATCGTTATTTCTGTTACGTTAGCTACGCAGCGTAAGATAATTCACTACTCCATATCTCCCGTGATAGTCGTAATTGGCGACAGAGGAAATGAAACAGGAGGTGGGCAGAAGCATCTTTTTGATAACAACTGTCAGAGGTAGTAACGCAACTGTATTTTGTTTCATAGATGTAGGTAAGCTATATGGACCATAACATCTACTTACAATCATGCTCGATTGTATCCCTTACTTCGATAAAAGACACACAATTAATTATGTCCTCCAGACCGAATTTCGGCCTTGACGGCCAGTCTTGATTGAGACTAGCGCAGGATTATTCTGCATGAATAGGATTATAGTTCGACGGCTCCGTGGCGCAGTGGCTTAGCAATGAGTTGCTTGTTTGTCCTTGTGAAATTTATGTATGTAAAACTGCCCCCACGATACAGGAGAAAATCCTAGTGTGGAGGTAACGTTTTTTAAAATAAGAAAAAAAAAACAAAAAAAAATAGTATACGAGTGTGTGCGCAAACAAGTGCTCTCTTTATTCCCTCACCTTCATAGTCGATTGGGCGGCATTTCGACACAACCAGATGGCGGTGAGGCGTAGGACCTACACTTCACGTGTTTTCCAAGGCACGGTAAAGAAAAAACGCCAACTTCCTAACTCCGGGTTGCTACTGAGAATTTCTCAACAAAAAACACAATAACAGATTTTGGCTCGATCCGGCATTGGCATGATCAGCATTCCCCTTATGATCACAAGAACCAAGAGATAACGGAGCAGTCACATACATCATAAATTGCACTTCGACCACTCAGAACCATCATAAAAATCGAATAATTAAAAATTAAAAATTTTGTACAACAGACTTTAACATCAACTATTAAGAATAACTCAAAAATTATTGGTCAGACCTCGATCAAATTTATATGCGATCACATGAAAAGCACCAGCTTTCAAATAAAAATAAATCATCGAAATCGGTTCACCCAGAAAAAAATTATGAGGTAACACACAAAAAAAAACATACAGTCAAACATCAGTCAAAAAGTATCAAAGCAACAAACGCAGTACACAGATAAAATCCCAATGACAAATTACAAAATGAAATTGTATTCAATTTGCAATTTACCTTTGGTTTCCTAAACACAGAATTATTCCCCGACCCAGAACGTTTATTTCTAGATCATACGAATACTTTTCGTTTAGTGTATGAAAAGTCAGTGCTCCATCACTGCTCTACGTCGCTGTTTAAAAAATTTAAAAGTTCAAAAATTCGGTCGTTTTAAACTGCTTTTGCTTAAATTACACCCGATAGGTGGTACTTTATTACTTTAACGACCCTACGAAAGAGCGACGAAAGTGGAACACCATGGGAGTTTTAGTCCATGCTAGTCCGACATTAGCCATCCTTTCCCCATAAGCAAAAAGGGACGGCTTACGACAGTTGTCGAATGGTGGAGCCTTCAAATCCACGCCTCATTAGTTTTGGTTTAGTTTCGCTGTCCGTATAATTAACTGAAATACTATTGTCGCTTTGTACGTTTTATATTTTAAGGTTGTCAACTTCCATTAGCACTCGTTATTATGGACCCCAAAGGATAGTAGGGTGACCAAATCTAAGGATATGAAATAAGAAATTTTACGATTATTTGGCATGTGCCGTAGATAGTAAAATGCTATGATTTTAATATAAGGTTTATATTTTGAAAACGGTTTGAGTTTAACATTAATCTAATGTTTTTTGACAACGGCCACAATAATGTTTTTAACAGCGTATACTTATATAATATATATATAAATATAATAAAAATAAATATAATGAACACGGCTCTAATAATTTATATGATTATAGGGGGCGAAAAATCGATCGAGCTAAATCTTATTTCCATGAAAATTAGTTCTCCGATTTTCACACATCAACAATCAGCTTGACTTGCCCGCGTAATAGATCATATTCTCTATACTTATCTATATTTTGTTGTTTAGTATTATACAAGGTATTATATATTTTTACATTATACGGCCTATACCGTCGCACAGCTGAGCAAAATGAAATTATAATAACAGAGTGATCAAATGTTTTGTTTGCAGAGTTACGTCCATATTACGACGCTATTCATACTTTTTGATCGTAATAAGGTCAAAGTTTTAGTCGAAAAATGTTTGATTCCAGTATTTTTATAGAAAGTCATTGTTTTCAATCTCTTAGGCACATCCAGTTTTTAAGTTAATGTTGGCGTAAAAGAATTCCATCACATCCATCAGGCATTCCACCTTAGTCCTCGGGGTGACAAAGCATCTGTATTTTGATTCTTAATCGAGGCGAAATGTAGATGTCTTCGAGCCGCACTTCCACTTACCATTAGGTGGACAGTGTGCTCGTTTGTCACCCTTACTAAATAAAAACATCGTTTCGTCCTTAGAAATAACTAAATTATTGACTAATAAAAAAAGGTATAGTTTTATAACATTATAACTTCTATCACATAGATTAATAACCATCTCACAGTTGTTCATGGTATGACTTTGGCCAGTCCACTTGCTGAGCATCGATGTATCCTACCAAATTAGAAGAGGCTATTTCGAATGGGAATGTTTTATACGCTGATAATAAACACTGTGATTCACCTGTGTATAACTGGCTGTATATAAAACGCAAAATTTAATGCGATGTTTTAAAAATCGCCAAAATTGAGAAGCGTAGTAATTCTACATTGAATATATGTGACACGAGTTGTTTATTCTGAAGCGGCGCGGCTTCTGCATTTCTTTCAATTCTCTCCGACAGCTGCTTATTTCCCGGGAATCCCTTTTGGGGCGTGAAGCTCCGTGCTATTTCACCTCAATAATATTGCCCGTTACAGCCATCTTTTGTTACTATAACATTGGGAAATGGAATTGGTAAAAGCTATTCCTTTAAGTTTAACATATAGGTATGCAATTTAACGTAATTTTTTTATACAAATAAAAGTGACAAACGAGCACACACAGAGACCACCAGAGGGTAAGTGGATGCTGTGGCTCATTCTGCTGTTTCTGCAACCACCCTAGAAAAAATTAAACCTCCATTATAGTGATCTGAATTAATTATAACCAAAGTTTTAATAAAAATAGCTTGAAGTCAGTACTAGATAGTGTATGTTAATTTCTCTGAAATCTTATATAAAAAAGAATCGTTCGATTATTGTTCAAATCAAGCAAAAAAATATGTTTTTGTTACTTCACTGTATAGAGAGGGCGTTAGAATATCCACTTCTCTAGGTATATCGTCCCGTGGATGTCGTAAGAAGCGACAGAGAGAAACAAACAGTAGCAGCATCTTCATAATAAAAATAAAAACTACGGTTGTAGACCCGCCTGCCAAGCGTGGCATCTATGGCAAATATCCCCCATATGCTTCTATGATTTCTATGGCGGAGGCCTACGTTCAGCAGTGGACTTTTGATAGGCTGTAACAGTAATGGTAAGGGTTTTTCTGTGACTTGCGTCGTAACGTTACTATTAACATGAAATAGTGCCTATGGTACTTTAAAAATGAAAGCAAATGTAACGACACCGCAAACCAAAAAACTCAAATATGTCAAGCTCTTTAAGCAACAGACGGTTACAAAAACATACAAACACATACTTAATCGTACATAAACCCAAAAAACATTATCCTCCTTGTGCAATCGTGTAAAATATTCATATTTATACTGCTCATAAGTCATTAACGGCCTCCCTTATATCGCTTGCTTAAATTAAGTATTAATTTTATCTCTATACAGATATTCCATATATCCATTAAACCATATCATTCCGTGAGTGTCGTAAGAGGCGACAGAGGGAAACAAATAAGGAGATGGGCAGCAGTGTCTTCCTAATAACGACTAAAAATAAAATCTGTGGTTGCCAACCCGCTTGCCAAGCGTGGCAACTATGGCAAATATCCCCCTATGAGGCAATCTATGGGCGAGGCCTATGTTCAGCAGTGCACTTTAATAGGCTGTAAACAGATTATTATTTTTTACATTAGATTTATTTATTAAAGGTTCTAAATGTATAATAACCGGTAAATTGTCTATTATTTGTACATTTAAGACAGCATACAATTGATTTTTTTTAAACTAACTTTGTTTATCAGTGACTAAAAATAATATTTAAAGAAATATTGCTTCAGCATTTCATTGCCTTCTTGAAATTCAGTGGCGAGTCCGGCTTCGGTCTTCAATGCCTTGAAAATTAACATAGCAATAAGTACGCAATGTACGTTATGAAGCCGACAGTGAAATATTAGGCGCGGCTGTCGAACGCGCGGGGTTCGTTAACGGGGAGTCGAATCCCAAAGGAGTAATTTCAAGGCCTTCTGAGCTATGGGCTACGTGATAGGACTTCTCAGACCTCATCGTAATGCTTGAAGCATTACTATCGGTACTTAACTTACCGAAGCTCGGGTTTGTAGAGATAAATAAGATCTGATGTTTTTTGGTATCCATAGTTTACTTAAAATGAAAGGAGAACTCTTTATTTTTTAAATGTAAGAAATTAGGATTTCGTTTGCCAAACATAACATACTATTTATACAATATTAAAAAATATAAGCAAAACTGTTATCATTATAGCCTTGATCACCGCGATAAAGTGCTACGAGCACTGTTTCTTGATGTTGTTAATTAATTATAGTTTCAGATTTAATTTAATAAATTCAGTTCCATTTATTCACGAGTATTTAATCTTTGTTCGCACATCTGCAAAAAAAACTTATACTTAATTAAAAAGGCGTTCTCCACCAAATAAAGATAAGCGGAGAATTGATATTGGCTGCAAATTGCAAAAAGTACCTACTCTTTCATTTACAAATGTAAAAGCGTTCGCAAATACATCAACTTATGTCATGCTCAGTAGCAGCGTTAGGCGATCGCCCGAGGGCGCCATAAGGCGAAAAAGTCCGAAATTTTATCGCTAGCCAAATAATCCAAATAGTATGTGATTATAGCTGACTACACCCCAGATATTAGTCACGTAGAACAACTTTAATTCACAGTCAGATTTGTTGATTTATCATCAGATGTGTAAAGGAGCATTTCATAGAATTTTTAAAAAATCGATGATTGTTACCAATGGTGCAGGTCTAACAGAGTTTTAAATACATGGAATTGAATTGGATACGACAATGGGCGAATATGACAGGAAAAATGTTGGGGTTCTAAGAAGAATTCTGGACCTAAACCCCTTAGCTATTTATGTACCGTGTGGCTACCATAGCAACAATCTCGTACGATGCGATGCTGCTAAGTCATCGATAAAATCTGTCATTTTATTTGGGGTACTTCAGAGGTTGTTCACATTTCTTTTTGGCTTCAGTTCATCGATGGAAAATTCTAAATGCTCACTTAGGTTTATATTCTATAAAAAAGCTCAGTGAAACACGTTAGGAAGAAGGAATAAGCAGTGTTAAAGCAGTCCGTTATCAAATTAGTAACGTTCACGATGCTTTAATTACTTTGACTATTGAAATCGAGAAAATCGACGTTCCAATCTCTCACGAAGCCACTACTCTAGTCCAACAGCTAAAAGATTTCAGCATCATAGTTTCACTGGTTGTTGGTCCTCGGCGTCCATAAAACGTTTTCCTCGAAATTTTTCTTTTGTTTTCGGAAATAAATAAAAATTGCAAGGTGCGAGGTCGGCGCTATAGGGCGGGTGACCCAGTAATTCCACGTCTGACGTCGCCAAGTAATCGATTGTTTGCTTGGCGGTGTGCGACGAGGCGTTGTCGTGGTGAAGGAGGATCCTACTGCGAGGTCGTTTCTCCCGAACTTTTTCCAAGACAAGTGGCAAACAATTATTAGTGTACCACTCTGCAGTAACTGTTTTTCGATCCTCTAAAACAATTGTTGAGTAATGACCTGTCCTTTCGAAGAACGAGGCCACCGTCTTTTTTCCCGTGACCCACCCGTGAGGACTAAGATGGAATGCCTCTTTTTCAATAAAAAGGGTCTCCGGTTCTCTACAGTCACCATACGAAACACAGCAGTGTTAAGCTGCTATTTGACGCTGGTATTCTGTGAGAGCGTGGTCCTTCCCCGGTCGAGCCGACCAAAAAAAAGTTCTCGCTAAATGCTGCTCTTTCTTGAAAGAGTACAGAAAAACGGGTTTTAAAAGCGCCATTTCATTAGCGAGAGAGTTGGCGGAAGAACTAGAAATTGTACCAGTGTTTTAAGCCACAACAAGAATAAGACATACTAACGCCAAGCTAGTGAAGATTTAGCTGCCCGTGATGAACTTTTCGACTGTCTTTTGGACATCACTTTAATTTCACTTAGTGACAGATTTGAACAGTAAAATATAAATTCAGAAACGTGGTCTTGTTCAATATAAAAAAGGATTCCTGCAAAACCAGACATATAAGTCAGTGGTGATCTCTAATTAAAATTAACAATAGGGTCGAAATCAGATGTAGATGGTCATGCGTTTTTTTTTTAGGATAAGGGTGACAAGCGAGCACACACTCCACCTGATGGTAAGTAGTCGCTGTGTCCCATAGACATCTACATTTATCCTCGTTTGCGAATCAAAATGCAGATGCGTTATCAGCCGTGAGGACTAAGATGGAATGCCTCTTTTCCAGTAAAAAGGGTCTCCGGTTCTCTCACCATACGAAACACAGCAGCATTAAGCTGCTATTTTATGCCGGTATTCTGTGAGAGCGTGGGAATGTTTTACACGCTGATAATAAACACTGTGATTTACCTGTGTATAACAGGCTGTATATAAAACGCAAAAGCTTTTAAAAATCGCCAAAATTGAGAAGCTTAGTAATTCTACATTGAATATATGTGACACGAGTTGTTTATTCTGAAGCGGCGCGGCCTCTGCATTTCTTTCCATTTTCTCCGACATCTGCTTATTTTCCGGAAATCCCTTTTGGGACGAGAAGCTCCGTGCTATTTCACCTCAATAATATTGCCCGTTACAGCCATCTTTTGTTACTATAACATTGGGAAATGGAATTGGTAAAAGCTATTCCTTTAAGTTTAACATATAGGTATGCAATTTAACGTTAATTTTTATACAAATAAAAGTGACAAACGAGCACACACAGAGACCACCAGAGGGTAAGTGGATGCTGTGGCTCATTCTGCTGTTTCTGCAACCACCCTAGAAAAAATTAAACCTCCATTATTGTGATCTGAATTAATTAAAACCAAATTTAATAAAAAGTAAATCCGGCTTCAAAGAACTAAGAAGATTAAAATAATGTCTGCATAATAGCTTCTGAAGTCAGTACTAGATAGTGTATGTTAATTTCTCTGAAATCTTATATAAAAAAGAATCGTTCGATTATTGTTCGAATCAAGCAAAAAAAAATGTTTTTGTTACTTCACTGTATAGAGGGCGTTAGAATATACACTTCTCTAGGTATATCGTCCCGTGGATGTCGTAAGAAGCGACAGAGAGAAACAAACAGTAGCAGCATCTTCATAATAAAAATAAAAACTACGGTTGTTGACCCGCCTGCCAAGCGTGGCATCTATGGCAAATATCCCCCATTTTATGCCGGTATTCTGTGAGAGCGTGGTCCTTCCCCGGTCGAGCCGACCCATTCGTGCTACAACTATACATAGGCTCTACCACATTTAAAATGTCTGAAATCCTTTTTACCTGATGGAAACGATGTTGTTACCCCTATATATATTTTAAATTTCATTACCGATACCGTTTTATTTTCAAGACCGCTACGTACAAGAATTGTACCCAAATATCTATTGATCACTATACCTGTAATGGTAGCGAGTGGGGAAAGGAGTTACTCGAAGCTTAAGCTAATAAAAACTTATTTGCGATCGACAATAACTCAATCGAGGTTGACAAACTTGTCAACTTTGTCAATCGAAAATGACATTGCAAAAGACGTCTGTGGTCTTAATAAAAGTGTTTGCCCATAGAAAGGCTAGAAAAGTAAAATTTTATTAGAAAAAGTGTACATGCTGAATTGAAATAAACGATTGTATTTAAAAAATCATTTTTAGGGTTCCGTACCCGAATGGGACCCTATTACTAAGCCTCCGCCACATGAGTAAATAAACGGAACAGAGATAAAGCTTCATACAACCGCGCGAAACGGTTGCACAACCACAAGCACGCGGGGCATGTGTGCGTGACCACTGGCCGCTTGTCGCGTACGCGGCGACACTGGAAAAAACCGGTTCGCTGGCACAGCCAGTGGACAACAATCTCAGGGTCAGCGCGACGCACGTTGTTTGTTTTGTTAGTTGCAAGTTTGAATATTTTAATGTAAAAACGTGGTATTATTAATAATGGTTGTTTATTGTACTGTGTGTATGAATAATACTAGAAAAGTAAATATTTGATTATTACTTTTTCAAGTAAGTACCTTTATTTTATATATATAAAATAAAACTGTACGTTAAGAGATCTGAATAACCTATAAATATGGGCAAAGATTCTCTTTTCAGCCATTACAAGGATTTTAATGATGGTAACGTACAATTGGGTTTTTTAATTATACCTCCTGATAATTTTATCACATTTGTTGAATTGCTCGGCAAAAGTTTCGCGAATATTTCGATCTTGAAATAAATATTGTCAATGTTGGCAACGAAATACTTAAACGTATTAAAGATTGTAAATTTGATATGCCATGTGAGTGTTTCCCTTTAGATTACTTGAAAAAACTTTATCTTAGATCCAGAATTTACAACACCATTAAAAGAAACAATAAATTATTTAAAAAAATTTATAAAAAGAAAATTATTAGAGTAAGTAATTTGTAAAGTATTCTATCATACTGAATAATAAAACTATTCAACAAATGTTTTGTTTAATATGTCTTCACCTATTGTGACAACCCTACCAAAATAGGTAACAATTTTGCACCTTCTTAAGAAGCTTTGTCTCTGTTCCGTTTATCTACTCATGTGCCTCCGCTGTCCGTCGGTACGTCCGTCCCTCCGTCTGTCTGTTAACGGACTGTATCTCATGATCCGTAGTGGTAGACAGTTGAAACTTTCACAGAATTTGTATTTCTGTTGTCGCTATAACACCAAATAATAAAAATAAAAATAAATTATACATTAAAGGGGGCTCCCCTACTAGAAACGTTTTTTACGATGGTACGGAACCTTTCATGCGCGAGTCCGTCTCGCATTTGGCCGGTTATTTATTTTATTTTTCCACATGTTTAAATTCGCCAGGGCGCCGGTAATGCTAAAATGGCACTGGTCATGCTTGAAGTAAAGTAAAATAATAGGCCAAGTGCGTAAAGTAACATGCATAAGGTGAAGTTTCGCTGTGTAGATTATATTGTTAATATTTTCTTAAGCTTAATAAAAAATAGAAATAGATAATATGCAGTAAGAGCAGTTATTGGCATTCTTTCCAAATGTTTATGCGTTAGGAAAAGAAAAGGAAAAGAAGGGAAATGGAAGGTGAGTATAGCACGAATAGGTGGTCTCGACCGGGGAAGGTCGACGCTCTCACAAAATACCAGCGTAAAATAGCTGCTGTGTTACGTATGATGAGTGTAGAGAACCAGAGACCCTTTTTACTGGAAACGAGGCATTCCCTCTTAGTCCTCAGGGGTGACAACGCATTTGCATTTTGATTTTTAATCGAGTATAGATGTAGACCACAGTATTCAGTTACCGTCAGGCTTATTCTATAAAAAGATAGTGATTGCGAAGTCATCACTCTAATATAATCTCATACATTTGGCGCACTTAACGACTGTCCATTTAATAGCTCACGCGAATATAACTTCTACGAGCGCCGTCATACATAAATGAGACTAATGATAGCACTTAAAGCTGTGTTGTCACATTAGTGTTTACTCTCTGACGTTTAACGATCCAAGTTCTAAGGATCTCCATATTTTGCAAGTATAATGTTAAGGCAGTATTGAACTTTAGTATATTGTAGTATTAAACTGGAACATAACAGATATGTTAGAATAATACATAAATAACAGCGGTTACGGTATTTACTATAACTTTTGAACTTGTGTTATGATAATAAAAACATTATTTCTATATCTATGTATATCTATACTAATATTACAAAGAGGTAAAGTTTATAAGTTTGTGAGTTTGTTTGTAGGAAGTAATCTCTGGAACTACTAAACCGATTTTAAAAATTCTTTCACCAGTAGAAAGCTACATCGTTCCTGAGTGACATGGGCTATATTTGATTTTGATTAATAATATTTTTTAATGTGAAATAACAATATTTGTCAATCAATCCGACAAAAATAGGCTGATGCGTTGATTAATAGGCGTGCGCTGACTAAACGGTTTGATATAGGTGAATATAATGTTCAACCTCTATTGTGTATTAAATATAAAAGATAGATATGTAGTGCCGCGGAATTTTGTTAAAAGTAAAAAAAAGTATATGGTGATATTTAGATGTTTGCAACCATTGCTACAGAACTCTAAGCCATTATCAGTCCTGAATAATTTAATTTTTCTGTCTTGTTGATTTTCTACTAAACTTTTAAACTCCTTAAAGTACATCAATACTTCACTTTTAAAAAATAAACAAAGGCCATATTGACGATGGTGCGAAATGCCACACAAGCCATATCCCGACGAGCGAGGTTGTGTATTGAGCAAGGCGGAGCACACTTTGAGTCGTTTATTATGAAAAAGTAAGTGTTCGTTAAGGTTGTTTCGTTAGGTTAGGTCTTTTAAAATTTTTGTCGTTCCGTGAGTTAGGCAGAAATGTAGGTACATTCTGCGTAGTTTACTCTTTAATTTTACTGAAATAGGGTTTGCACATCAGTGAAAATAATATTTTTTTAGGGTATGTTATACAGCGTTACTACGGTTCTAAAATATTGTGAATGGCCCCATTTAACCTCCTTTCGGCTTTACGGGTAGTTTTGTAACAACCAGTATAAATGACCAGAATAAAATGAAGGATGGAGCAGTTACGGGAATATCATACACAGATAAGTCAGTAATCAACAAAAGTACATGCGCAGTATGCTGTGAAGGAAAGCAGTCGCGTTTGCCATTTGGTCACTCTGGTACAAGGAGTAGTGAGCCTCTGGATGTAATACACGCTGATGTCTGCGGACCAATGGAGACTACTTCAATCGGTGGGTTCAGATATTTCCTGATTTTTTTACCTGCTATATACTACACTACACGACTTGTACAGTTATACAATAACGTATCGAACGCTTGTTTAAGCTAGAATTTGAAGTTCTTGAAATTGAATGGAAGTCTATTTTTCTGTTGAAAATTGCAGATGCATTTTTATTTTAGTCTATCATTATTTTATGAAATCAAACTCGAATCGCTAGTGTTTTATATTATGCCGGAAACGCCGAATAGACGCGACATTTATTTTCATTTAATATAGCACCTGCACGGTGCACGTGGCGCGGGAGCTCGTGTTTCCTGTACAGGCTGTGAATTTTAAAACAATTGCTCTCTCGTACTGTTAAAGTATCTTTTTTGGCATCGACGTACATATGGTGCATCCTGTGTCCTTACATTAACGTATTCAGAGAGTATATTTTATAATATTTACTCGTATATTAGTATGTTAGTATTGGCTCAGTGCTTACCAACCCGTTTGGCCAGCGGGGTGACTAGTAAATTAGCATTTAAAATTGCAATTAATAATTTCATTGGTGCTGGCGGGAATCTAATTCAGGCGACTCACGTACTGCGAAATTGACTTCATGCACTTAGTCTTTGAGCTACCAACCGCCAACATACATTGGGGCAGCACGATGGAAACTTCCTTGTCCTAAAAACCCTCTCAGAAATGGGGGGGGGGGGCTTGTGCCCAGCCACGGAACGTATAAATACTGTAACTAATAGATAAAATTAAATCTAAGAATTCTTTCTGTTCTGTTCTGTTCTGTTCTTTTAAAAAAAAGTTAATAGTTTAATTCCTTCTAAAAAAGAGCCGAAATTAGTTAGAGTTAAATTAACTAATAATATCAACATTTTCAACACCTCAGTCCCCCTGTGAATATGGGTGCTGCCAACTCTCGAATTATCGAGAACTAAAAATTGAAATTGACCGCGATAAAATGCGTAAACCAATTTGCTTTTTTTCATTAAATAGCTTACGTCCCCCAGACCGAATCTATATACATACACATACAGCTTAAATATATAAAAGAAAAAAATAATTCAAAGAACATTTCGTCCACTGTGGAACAGATTATACATTGCTTTGAGTGAACATGAATTGTCGCAATATTGTCCTTTGAGAGTAAAGCGTACTGTACTGCAATTCGCTTCATTTCAATAAAATTTGAATAAAACTGGACGTTAACGCATGAATAAAGTGAAATTGTAGTTGCACTCGCTAGAAAAGTGTGTTTATTTCTTTGCGGAGTGCAAAGTGACATTTACATTGCTGATCTTGTATCTTTGTACTACGTAGAAAGAGGTCGTAAAGTTTATGCATACTGCTTTCCGTCGGTGAGGAAATATAAAAAAGCTATTTGATTTTACGTTGCGCTCAGACGATGAGGGTAGTGCCAGTAGAGTACAACTATGCAATATGCACTTACACTAGCACTTGCGCCAGCTAAAACCCATCATCTGCAAGGGCTAAAATACTAACTTAACACTTTATGAAACTAAAAATTCGTAACCATTCACTGTACGTTTATGCATCCTTCACATAACACTTTCAGAACGTTATACGATATAATAATTAGCATATAATATAATCAAGACTAGAGTGACAGGCATTTGTTACGCTAAGACAGTGCGAATTACCATCTAGGGCGTACTCACCACTTATCACCAGGTGGGATTGTAGTCAAGCACTGACTTATGGCTTATAATAAGTTAAAAAAAATCATATTGCCGTTGTGTAATTAGAGAAAGGGCATTATAATTTCAGAGGAAATTTGGACAGAACGTAATACGTCCAAGTAGCGTTAAATTAATGATCCCCCCATCCATCGGCACGTAGCTGTGGTCGCCGTCGAGCAGCAAAAGTGCCCTTAACGAGGAATTACGTTTGCATTCATCCGGAATCTATTTCGGAACCGAATGTGCGATGATTTGCGCAAAACTGTAGTGATAGTGTTGTGCTGAATAAGATTGATATACTACGTTTATTCGATTAATTGGCGTGCATTTCGACCGTTTTAGTACAGTAATTATTACAATGTAATTGTTTTTGATGATTTGCTATAAAATCGCTGAAGTGCCTTTGTGCCAGCTGCCATTTAAGTACGCAGGCTGCGTTTCCTTGCTCAATAGGCTCTTAGGTACTTGATAGTTAGCTTTTGGGTAAGAAAAATCAGCCCATTTGTCTTAGTGGTGACGAGCAGTCGGGAAAACAGTTCCACGTTGTATACCCTATTAAAGTTCACTATTGAACAAAGACCTCCCCCATAGATTGCTTTATAGGGGATATATTTGGCATAGTTGCCACGCTTGGCAAGCGGGTTGGTAACCGCAGTTTTTATTATTTTTAGTCGTTATTAGGAAGACGCTGCTGCCCATCTCCTGATTTGATTCCCTCTGTCGCCTCTTACGACACCCACAAGATGATAGGGGTAGTGGATATTCTTACACCGCCACTACACGGTAGTGTATGTTTAATTGAAATAAGGATGATAAACGAGCACACAGTAAGTGGATGTTTCTGTTCTGTTCCATTCTCTCACCATCATCATCATCATTACAGCCCTTCACAAGTCCACTGCTGAACATAGGCCTCCCCCACGGAATGCCACAAAGCACGGTCCCGAGCCACCTGCATCCATTGACTTATATATCCTCATTTCTAAGTTTATCACGCAGAGAAACCCCGAGCATAGCCCTCTCCATAGCTCGCTGAGCGACCTTGAGCTTCCTCATACGGCCAGCAGTGAAGGACCACGTCTCAGTTCCGTATGTCATCACTGGCAACACGCACTGGTTGTACAATTTAGTTTTGAGGTTTTGAGGTATGCCTGACGAGAATATGGGTCGTAATCTC
The DNA here is from genome assembly GCA_029286625.1 of Parnassius orleans. NCBI lineage: Eukaryota > Metazoa > Arthropoda > Insecta > Lepidoptera > Papilionidae > Parnassius > Parnassius orleans. The sequence goes on along the minus strand of JAGSMP010000070.1, from coordinate 7,862,816 downwards.
CCGAACGCTGCCCAGCCAAGTTGATTCCATTCTCTATTAGGAACCAAAATGAGGGTATATCGTCACCCAGTAAAAAGACTGTCCGGTTCTCGTCTTATTTTACTTACCATACGAAACGCAAACTAGGACTCCAATCATGGACCACTCCTAACACAAGTTAGCTTAGGTACTTGCTAGTGACATTTTGCTTAATACCTTACTTTGTGGCATTCCTTGGGCATATGTTTATTTTAACGGACAGTGGACTTTAATAGATTGTATGATGATGATAAGGAATGGTTAACGATAGTTTAGGCAATATTAATAGTGTTGGTAACTTTTTAATTAAAAAAAAACATAATAATGGTGACAAACGAGCACATAATCCACCTGACGTTAAGGCCGTAAACATCTATTTTCGATTCAGAATTAAAATACAGATGCGTTATCACCTCTGAGAACTAAGGTGGAATGCCTCGTTACCAGTAAAAAGGGTGTCCGGTTCTCTACACTCACCATACGAAACACAGCAGCGTTATCATGCTGTTTCACGTTGGTATTCTGAGAGAGCGTGGTCTTACCCCGGTCGAGCCGACCCATTCGTGCTGCAGCAATGTATAGCTAGTATAGCAGCAGTGTGTTTTTACTAAGTAAAGAAACTCAGTACCGACTGTATATTAGGTGTATTATGAATAGCAATAACGCGAATTCACACCTAATTAAGCAATGCGTGTCGAGCACGTTCCCGAGTAAAATTAAATTATTAGTGATTGGATTCAGTAAACTTGATTGAATTTATCATATTATTAACGCAATAGAAGTGATGTGGATTCACTTTGCTTTAGCTTAATAATTTATTAGTATATATTTGATAGAGTATTTATACTGGTCCAAACTGTATTGTTTAGGGTTGTTTTAACAAATTTTCTTTGTCTACTAAATAGTTAAAAGTATCTAGAACTGCCTAATAATTGCTATTTGGATAAGGCCATTATTAATTAAAGATTTGTTATTATAGCCTTAAACATTGAGCTAAAACATTTGTCAAAATTATTATTTTCGCAACTAACGTAATAGTTATCGTCTTTATAATACTGTTTTCTTATTTGTATGATTACAAAGTTATGGATCGAGATTTATTGTTTCTGTCTCTGTCCGTCAGACACAACTGATACAGTCTTTGTGTGTATGTATTTGTCATAATATGAACTTGTTTTCAAATAATAATTGTTTGTTCAAACCTTACAGTAAAAACTACTCGTAACATATGTATATATGTAGTTCAAAAGTTCGAATGGGACATTCTGTAGTATTATGTGTACTTATCATTTTAACAATGCAATTTTATATAAAGTTGGATGTTCATCGCCGCCACAAGAAAACAGATAAAGTTATTTGGTTTAAGCAAGTTTCAGAATTCTTTATGAGTGGGTTTAATATATCTTTAGTTTTTGTAGTCTATCCCTATAAACGAATATGCAATAAGCCGATCATCTGTGTATCTATTTATAGCTTTAATAACGTTAGTGTTGCTTGGTGATTGACCTCATTTATCGTCTGTTGCTTTATCAGCTTTTCTGTGTCACCTAGAACGTACGTTTCTAAGTATTGCATTTTTTCATTAAACGATATAGTATAGTTCTCGTCAATATCTTTATTAAAATAAATTATAAAATTATACGATTCATAACTTAATGTAAAAAACGGTATAGCAATTCTGCGTAACTTTGTCGATAGGGCCTAATCATTTGATTATCTTTGTTAATTTTTTTTCGCGTATTTTTTCCAGTATAAAGAAAATTTTTAAGCAGTCGTCTGAAAAATATTGGTCGTTGAATGTGCTTTGCAATAATAATAATTTTATGTGGCTGTTGTCAACTTTTGACAATTACTTTTTCAGCGTTTCGAAATAAAGATCGTAAATGTCATGCTGGTTTCTTTTCAGCAATGGCGTCTGTGCTGTTAATGTGTTTTTCTTAAGCTGCTTCAATCTATATTTAAGAAAGAATAGCTTAAGTGTCATTGTTGACCCTCCTTTTGGAGTGTCTTGAGTCCCGGAATACCGTATGAAAATGTCATTTTTTGTGGAGGAGTGGGTTGCTACCGCGGTATGAGTATTTTACCATTTAGTATATACTCGTATTATATGAAAGGTCCGTCATCAATCTGAACCCGTAACATCTTTGCAGCTTTTCCCATAGACGCCTCTTACGACTTCTGATTCTGATTGATTCTTATATGACGCCACTACACCGCAATTATGAATATTTCTACTAGATGGTAGGGCTCTTTTTCTGCCCGGGTATCCCTCTAGAGTAGGTACTACTCTCTTACGCATTTCTGCCGCGAAACAGCAGTGCTTGCTCTGCTGTGTTTCGGTTTGAAGGATATATAGTTGGGAATACACCTCCTTTCTATCAGGAAGACATCTCTCCGTCTGCTATCTCACCCACTGCACAAGGAATGCAGGCGGTGTAACGTCTTCTATAAAGTTTCATATATAAAAGTGCTAAATATGCTACTACATAAAATTGACGTTTCAATGTCCTAAAACCATTTTAACCAATAATGTCCTTAATATACGGTCGAAAGCTGTGCGTAAATATATCTTTTACCCTATTTTCTTCCCGAAACATACCCCTTCAATACGGGATACGAGATAAGCTCTCCTACTATATAGGTTCACTAAAAAAACTTCAACTTCGATAAAATGCAAAATGTATTACGTTTTTACGAAATAAATTGGTTTAATTTTCCATATTTTTGAAGTGGATACAATTTACATGTTAAAAAATATAAAATTAACACACATACACTGAAACATACACACACGCGCACTCATCAACGACCTTATTGAGTACACAGGTGATTGAATTCAAATTCATTTATTGGTTTGCGAAATATGGGTTATCATAAACCTTTCTTTACCTTTGTAAGTACACACTTTTATCACATTAAGTGTGTCTAATTATTAAAAAAAAGAATGATAAACGAGCACACAGATAGTGGACGTTATGGCGCATAGACGCCTCCATCTGCATTATCCTCGATTAAGAATAAAAATGCGGATATCTTGTCACCACTGAGAACTAAGATTGAATTCCTTGTTACCATAAAAAGGTTCTCCTGTTCTCACTCACCATACGAAACCAGCGGCATTAGAATATTTTTTTTATCCAAATGGCTTAGCTACGTAGTGTAGTTCTACCCGAATTCGATTTTGTTAAAGCCAATATTTCCAGTCTCGAGCGTCTTTCAGCTCTACAGGATATATTTGCACAGGAATTTAATTCCTTTCCTTCTTGTACCATTGGACAACCAGATGCTAGGTGGGTCACCACCTCTTTGATGTCGACATACCAAGCATTCGAACTAAATGGTTTGCTTCGTCGCCAATCCAAATCAATTTGCCAATGTCCTAAGCTAAAGCGCTTTACCATCGGCTACACCAGTTACCATCAGGTAGAATAATATTCAAATGCGTACTGGCTTACAATAATTAAAAAAATATATTTATATTCCTTACAACCTGTATTTATTATTTCTTATTAGCTGGTACCCGGCGCGTTGCAGCCGCAGAAGAAATAATTGTGGAAATATCGTTTTAAATTTGGAACAGTTACATTGTTTAATTAGTAATGATAATACATTCGTTGAAGTTGAATTATATGACTTTCAAATAAATTTGTCGATACGCGCGCCACCTACTGTAAGTTCATTGTACTATACTTATAACCTTCGCGTAACTGCAAGCAGTAAGTTGACAAAGTTTTACTATTTTTTTTTGCTGTGGTAACCCTTGTGATAAGTCGTAAAAGTAATTGATCCCGATAAAAAAAAATTATAATTTAAATATTGTAAATTCATAATATCCACCTCAATTTTATGTTATAGTTAATAATTACTGCCGCTTTGTATTTAATATTTAAGAAAGTCGGTACATAAATGTCGGTGACAGGTAACGAATTCTTATTTCATATCATTCCTTTTATAAATTAAAAATCTATTCTATTACTCGGATTATTACATTCTTTGCGGTTTCTTTTCGAATTATTTTAACGATAACTTTGATTTGAGATTTGTAAATATAAAAAAAACAACAACAACTCGACTTTAGCTTACTCTGCTCCTTCTATTTTCGATCTTTGTTTTCTTTTATTATTTATAATAAATAGTAAAATGAATACTCGCAACGCCAAGACGCGCCAGATGGAAAACCAACTCCAGCTTGCGCTCCAAGAACTTAAGGCGTCCAAGGAGCATTGTGAACTGTTGTTTAAGGAAAGGGATGATAATGAAAAAGAAATAGCATAATTGCCAAAAATACACAATTGAAATGTGATATGGTTAAGTTACATACAGATTACACAAGTGTTATAAAAAAAAGAGATCAGCCACAGAGAACGGTTAATGAGTTTGACCAATGAAGCAAGGAATATGAGGAAGCTCTCAGGTTTATTGCTGCATTGAAGTTACGGTTGAATGAGGCTAATGAGCAAATAACACAATTTAAAACATATATAGATAACCTTAACACCTCCCAGACTCAAAGAATTTTACAGCAATCTGCAACAATAGATTTGACTGGTGACGACTCTTCCACTTCAGGAAACACAGTAAGGATTATTTGCAGTAAAACCAAATTGAAGAAGTATATAAAAGTTAATAAATACATAAGGAAAGTACAAAAATTTATAAAAAATAAGATTAATACCAAAAATTATGTTAAAGTATGTAAAGAAAAGCAAGCATTGATATATGAAATTAAGTTGTATTCAATTGAGGTGGATAACATAAAAAAATGCTATGAGACTGACGTAGAGTGCCTTAAGTCAGAAATATTATTACTTACTAACTCTCTTCAAACTGTGTCCAATAAATATAAATCAGCCCAAAAATTAAATAAAAGAACACATTCTAGCTATGGATAATCTGGTAAAGACATGTAAATATAATGAGGAGCGTTTTGACTCCTTAGTTAAACATCAAATCTCTATGACAGTGTCATAACAGAGGAGATTAAAATAAAAAATTACTCAAATATTAACAAAAATAATATAATTGTGTATAGCGATGACATAGGAAAAAACCTAGGCATAACTTTAAATAACTTTTTAAAGGGACAAAAAATTACAAATTGCTGCATGCCTGGAGCATCTTTTAGTGACATCCTAAGTAAAATTATAGTTACTAAATTTTGCCCAAATAGTACAATAATAATTTTTGTTGGTATAAGAGGTAGAACACCACAAGAACACAGAACTTAAACTTATTATTTCATATTTAAGTAATAGAACGCAGAAAGTTATTATCAATGGTAAAAGCTCTTCTGGGTCACCTGTACTAATGGGTGTCCCTCAGGGCTCGATTCTCGGCCCATTCCTACTTCTAGTGTATATTAATAACTTACCTTCCCTTGTAGGGGATAATCATGATATAGTATTATTTGCTGATGATATTTCCTTGATTTTTAAACTTAAAAGTCAATCATTTAAATGTGACGAAGTGAATAATGCTATATCAAAATGAGTGCATTGGTTTAACGTTAATAATCTACATTTAAACGGAAATAAAACTAAATGTATTAAATTTACAACATCGTATGTTAAAAATCTGAATACCGATGTTTTTTTAAATGGGGAAGAACTGAGCACTGTTGAATCCACTGTTTTTCCTGGCATCACTCTCGATGCAAGGTTCAGTAGGGCCCCCATATATCCAAACTAGCAAGCAGACTAAGTTCTGTATCCTATGCTGTAAAAAAGATTAGAGGTCTCACTAGTGTCGAGACAGCTAGATTAGTTTATTTCGGTTATTTCCATAGCATAATGTCTTATGGGATTTTGCTATGGGGAAATGCGGCTGATTCAGAAACTATTTTTGTGTTACAGAAGAGGGCCATTAGAGCTATTTACAACCTAAAACCGAGAGAGTCTCTTAGAGATAAATTTAAAGAAATAAATATATTAACTTTGGCCTCTCAGTATATTTACGAAAAATGTTCACAAAAACAAAGATAGTTTTAGTAAAAAAAGTTATATACATTCTGTAAACACTAGGAACAAACACAAGCTAGTGATACCAGTTTCTCGACTCTACAGAGTCAGTAATTCATTCTTAGGACAATGTATACGCTATTACAACAAGGTCCCGGAAAGTGTACAGACTCTCACTATTACTAAGTTTAAATGTTTTGTTAAGCTGAAGTTGTATAAAAAGGTTTATTATAATATAAATGATTACATGGTTGATAATAACCCTGAAGATGAGGTGGTCGCTCCCAACCAGTTTCTAAAATAAATTTTGTAAATAGTTTGTGCAACCATTAATGTAAAATTTACTTTTAAAAAAAAGTCCCGCTGGGTTTCTTGCTGGTTCTTCCCAGGACAGAGGGTTTTTTTCGAACCAGTGGTAAAGTAAAAAATGAATTTCAATAAGAATTACACACATGATCTATATTGAATAAAAAAATATTCTATTCTATTCTATTCCGCAATCCGATTAACGGTATGGCGGCGCATAAAATACGAACAAACAAATGTTAATTTTTATATATTAGATTATATAATAGGTATGTAATATATGGTATATATATGGTATACTTAATGTATTATTAATTTTCTAAACACTTTTGGTTGTTTCTAAATACACGTGCATAACGTCTCATCTGTTAAAACCTTTTTTATATCGTTTCATATTATATATCATTTTCCATTTATTATACAGTAACATCATGTAGTAAGGGTGCAAAATGAATCGGCATCCTAATATCCGGTATCAGAAAGGGCAACGGGTTTGTAAATAAATCATCTTACACGAACGTAATGGGTTTGTGCCCCGTTGAAGTCACCGCTTTATAAATTATATTTGTCCATTGTCTTTATATCGAATACAACGGCGAGCTGTCTATTAATGAAACAAACTTTTGAAGATAATAAATATAAACAGTTTTTATTTATAAATGGATTTACGGAATATATATGGGAAATGTCCTCACGTGTTTGAAAAAATATTAGCAAAATCAGGTAACTAATCTCGGAAATACTGTGTTGAGTATAGGTGTATTTATCTATGCCACACAACCTGCTGGCTGTCAACGTTGATTAGAAAAAGTTAGTTAAACTACTATGGTATTGTTGCGCGCCACTATTAATGTTTTGTACATGGCAACACTAGCCACTAGCGCCCTCTGGTATCGAGTAGCAGAACTAGGAGTGTCAAGATCTATAACATGGAAAGAGCATCACTTATACGGATATCGACAATTGGCGAAAAATCATCAAGTCATAATGGCATTATTTGATTTTGAATATTTTTCTACGCTCCGTAGCGCAGTGGCTAAGCGTTTAGCCTTGATTTTTTTTTTAAATGAGGCTCTAATCCCGCACGAAACAAGTGTTTGATGGCCTACTAATAATTGCTCCGGGTCTGGATGTGTTTCTTGTGCAATGTATGTATGTTAAACGCTTCCACAAATTCACGACACCTATGGAAGTAAAGTTTACCTTATAAAAAAAATATAGAAAAATCTTTTATTTTAGTAGTAAAATAACTATAATAATAACTTTAGTAAAAAAGACTAGACCAAAATAAGTTACTTTAGATGTTATCTTTATTTGAAGTTTCTTCATATTTTTATACATTGAAAAGGTAAACATCTATATAGTCCTTGTGATGGTAAGTGGCTTCTACAGCCTATGGACACCAGCAACTAATATATGTCAGAGGATACTAAAGGTTGTAACCTCTGAGGACCGAGATGGGATGTCTCACGATCGGTTATTCAATCGATTCTTGATAAAATTATTTGAATTGTATTATTAAAATTCCATATTATTATTATGTATTGTGTATAAAATGTTTGCGTTTAGTTTTTAAAAGTCGCAGTGATTTGTTGTACGTAACTCACTGATATATTATGTAGTAAAGCTTAGTTTATAGCCTTGTATTAAGATTGGTATCGTGTGAGTTATTGAAGCAAATTTCCATTTCGACGTAGCCACTTCGGTCTGTACGGGGGAAATGTATGTCTTTGAATGAATGGTTACAATATTGTACTCTGAGAATTAATTGCGGGGCGACGCAATGTGTTATTTGCACTAATTTAACCTTTTGAATAAATTGAACTCTTTACTGCTGTGGAAGAGGCCCATCCTGCCTCAGTCCTGAAGAAAACTGTTACTGGAGTGAAGAATTAAGGAACAGTTCGAAGTCGCTGTTGTGATATATAAAAATTTGGTTTTTAAATTATGTTCCATAAATGGACTTTTATCTTCTTCCACATATTCTTTTCCTTCTATAAATGGATGCTTTCTGATAGTTTCGTTTTCCGCTAGCCATATCAGCTCTAAATCGCAAGATCTATAGCTAACATATCTCTTACTGCTGGGCCTCCTTCCATTTCTGAGGGGGTTTGAAATAAAAAAGAGTTAGGCGGTGTCTCAACCGTCTTCTGCAACCGAAGTCCATTTAAAATTAAAATCAAGGCTTTATTTATTCCATACACAGTCTTAGCACAGACTTGAGTAGGGGAAATTATATTTTTTATTCCTTTGAAGTCTGATTTAATGACTTTAAGTTAAAAGTTTAATTTTTCAATCTTCAGTGCACTAAGGAATATCTCGAGGTCAAATGTCGTCACTTTTTTTTAATTTAAGCGACAAAGGAACTTACAGTCCATTTGAAGGTAAGTGGCTATGCACTGCTATTCTGTGGCGAAAATAGAATAAAAAGGTAAGATAGGGAAAAGGATAAAAAGGTAAGAGCGTGGTACCTACCCAGACAGACTCCTAGGCAGAAAAAGAGTCTTACCACCTATTTAAAATGGTTACTTTAAAAACTTCCCTGTTTTTCACCCTTTGTTTGAATTTTTGGGACCACTCCTGAAGGAATAACGAATTAATTAAAAAAATCATCAAAATTAGTTCACATTTGACGAAGATATTGCGTAATATATATATATAAAACACGGTGGAATTGGACCGTGTTGTGCAGAAATGATCCAACCCACAAATTGGCCAAAATAATGATCCGGAGGACCAGAGGCTCCTTATTCAATTTATTTCCAAGTAATTTGGATTTCTGAAAAATAACAGGTAATCCCAAAATAACCTTGATATGATAATAAACGTGATGTAATAAGGTTTCAAATCTGAATAACTTTATGTTTGTGTGGGTTGAACCATTTCTGCACAACACGGTCCAATTGAGAACCTTCCCCCTTTTTTGATAATTAAAGAAAAAAGACCCGGATATCATTTTTTAAAGTTTTATGTATTGATTATTATTATATAATTGTATTGTTTTTATGAATAAAAAATGTATTCTGTAAGTTATTTACTACAATTACGTATATTTAATTATGGATATTTTTGTTTCAGGTAAAAGAACATAAATAATATATGTTATAAATATGAGACTATTTATATGTTAAGTGTGGAAGCTAAGGTAATGTATGTAAATGCGCATTTTATGTAATCTTAACCTAATGAAAAACGTATGCTGACGGTCTAAAAGAACCTATCTATCACATGATTTTTCTTTGATTTCAAAGGAGTTGTTAAGATTCAACTACGGATTTTTTTATACAATAAGGGTGAGAAATGAGCACAGTCCAACTAATGGTAAGTGGGTTCCGTGGCTAATAGAAGTAGGTGGTCTGTTAAACGCACACGTCACACAAACGTCCTCTGCCGTGCGCAGCGTTCAGTGTTCGCATTAATAAACAAAACAGAGGTTAAAGTTGTAAATATTTACTTTGCAAATATCCGCTTAATAAAATAAAATGATGTGTCTTACCTAGTTTGAAGAGCACCTCCCGCCTCCCAGAATTGCGTGCACTATCCCCGTCACCACTAATCCCAGCACCACTACTCCCACCACCACTACACTAGGAAAGACACACCACCGATAACAATACGACACGTGTTTCGCCTCTACACGAGGCATCTTCAGGTGTAGATTTACGGTGGCTGACCGCTAAGTCAGCCACCGCACTTAGCGGTCAGCCACCGTAGAGTGGTTTTCGTAACTTTTTTATTGAAAGCTGAAGATCGCTCAGCGAGCTATAGAGAGGGCTAAGCTCGGTGTTTCTCTGCGTGATAGACTTCTTAATGAAAATATATGCAGTAGAACCAGAGTAACCGACATAGCCCAACGGTTAAGCGAGCTCAAGTGCCAATGAAGTCAATTGATGAATGTGGCTCAGGGCCGTGCATTGTGGCGTTCCTTAAGGGGGTTTTTATTCAGCTGTGGACTTGAATTGGGATGTAATGTGATAACGATGATGTGATGGATATTTCAGCATACAAGTAAATTTATTTCTTTATTACACTTAAAACCAAATATTTTAATTTAAAATTCAACGAAAGCTAAATTTAGAAATAACGCCGTAAGCACAACCTTATTTCGCTCTTAATGTTGTTTTCATATGTGAAAACCACTACACATGTTATTATTAAACAACCTTCCTGAAACGCTTCCTTCATTAGGACCCGGGTACGGAGTTTGCGGTATTTATCCATTTAATAGCCCTGATAGCTGCTACGGACGTTCAAGTTGACCAAGAGAAAAGAACTTTGTTACAGCTTAAATACTTTCCTATAACAGTACACCTGGTATGCGCGTGTAATAAGGAGCAAAGGTCTTGGTTTACTGGTTTCATGCAGGCTCCTGTTGACACTTTTCACGGCTCCATTATGACGCCAAAACGGGTTAATGGTTTCATACCTTTCAATATTTGCATCGTTTGACGTTAATTTAGAATTCTTTAAATATTAATTAGGAAAATTTAAGTAGTAAACTACATTCCCTTTGTTTAATTTTAATAAAACTAATTAGTCTAAAATGCTACATTAACCTTCGGTGAGTACCTAAATTTAATAGGGTGTTAAATTAGGAGGCTGGACAAAATATTGTAGTCGTAAATAATATTCCCCTTTAATTTAAATATTTCAGCACGAAGTATGAGTGGTAATAGCGCAATTTTCAAATTCTCTGAAGAAAAAAATACACCGAGCTTTCAAAGTAATTTTCATTTCAACGATGCTGCGACGGCCTGTGCGAGGGAGATATATGGCTTTGAGAATGAATAAATCGTCATAATATTGTCCTTTGAGGATTGAGGACGACACGCGAGGCGACGAAATGTAAGCGAACAGAGCATGACACTAGTCGGTAACTGATGTATATTGTACTTCATTAAATTTCACATGAAGCGTTCGTTATAGGATTTAGACATATGTCTTGTTGGTCTAGTGGTCGTAAGCGCGACTGATTGTAGGGTCCAGGGTTCGAAACCCGGGTTGGACCAAAATCAGTAAATAGGTGTTTCACCCTGTGCCTCCCACGTGAAACCTTTGATCCTGCGCCTGATCTCTCTCCGGTCGTGTCGGATTACCGTCCTACTGGACTATGAGAGTGAGTGAGGGAAGAGATAGTACAATTATTGTGCTTGTGCGTTCACTCGGGCACTATAATCCTGCGCAGAAGGCTAGTCTTCATTGAAACTGGCCGCTGTGACCCAAATTCCGTCTGAAAGACATTATTATTATAAATGCACTTGCAAGATTTTTTTTCATAAATCTTAGAAAAATTTGGTAAGTACCTACATAATCGTACTTCTAACTTTTATAACAAAAAAGAAAGTGTGTTTGAAAATTTGTGCGATTTTTGAACAGTAAAATAATATTTCTAGTCTTATTTTTATGCATTTTTATGCATATATACATAAAAATACTTATCGGTTCTTTTAGAACGATCATGCGAGGCACAAACAATCACACATCGCAATTTTCTGCAAAAAGTCAGCTTTTTGCAGAAAATTACGATGTGTGTTAGTAATATAAAGAAATCATGTTTTTTTTTTATAGAAATAGGATGACAAACGAGCATACAGTCCACCTGATGGTAAGTGGTTGCTGTGGCCCATAGACATCTACATCTATCCTCGTTTGTGAATCAAAATGCAGATGCGTTGTCAGCCTTGAGGACTAAGATGGAATGCCTCTTTTCCAGTAAAAAGGGTCTCCGGTTCTCTACACTCACCATACGAAACGCAGCAGTATTAAGCTGCTATTTTACGCTGGTATTTTGTGAGAGCGTGGTCCTTCCCCGGTCGAGCCGAGCCATTCGTGCTACAACTATATTATAAATATAGCTGCAGCATGGCTCTATTATAAATAAAACATATATTACAAATAAAACATTAGCAATAACAATATTTAACTAGATTATAATTTGATAAAATGAAAAAAAAAATACTGAGCATATTTCGATCACGATCTGAGGCAGTTTTGGAGATCAAAGTTCATCCTGCAGGGCTTATTACAGTGGCAGTGTTATCGTTGGAGAAGAATAGTCGATCTGTAATAGAGAATCTCATTTACCCAAGGTGTGTCACACCACTTTTAAAAATTATACACTTCTTACTTGAATATTTTTTTTTACTATCGTAGGACATAGATCGTGACTGTTCGATACTTACTTTGACATTTACAGTTAGGTTTATCAGTTTATATTAGTATGTAGAATATATTACGACAGTGTAGGTATGTTTTTAAGGAAAATTATATAAAACACAATTTATTATTTGAAAAACAGCTAAATGCGTGTTTAGGACACCATTAAGAGTACGGTTTCGCTTTATAGTTTGTCTTAAACATTTTGTAAAGTTCATATGTTGCAGTGTTCGTTAAAATTGTGTAATGTCTTAAGTCCTTTAAAGCTACAATTCACGCCTAGATATTTCAAACTAGATCATTCACTCAGCCTTATTTACTAACAAATTGTTATGAGGTTGTTATAACTTAATTTGCTTAATTCCGCGTAAAGAAAGAAAATGATATGTCCTGCCCAGTTCTGTGGGGACCTCCCACCCCCCCTCAATTGCGCGCTCTATACCTGCCACTGCCAATCCCAACACCACCACACTAGGAACGACACACCACTCTCGAAAATGCGACAGGTGTTTCGCCTCTATACGAGGCATCCTCAGGTGAAATAGACTCTGCGGAGGCTGGCCGCTAAGTGAGCGGCGAGCCGAAACAGCTGCTATTTATACTACTCGCTGCCGCAACCGCGCCCCACAAACGTAGCGAGCGATTACGTCATGCGACCAATCACCACCTGACGTACGCAGACATATACTTTAAAATTAATAACAGACCACTGCGAAACTTCCACCCACCCTCCAACCACGTAACCAATTGTGAGGTTAGCACCGTGAGGGTGACAAACGACCACATTACGAGGCTGTTTGTTATTAAGGAGCAGGCTTAAAGATTTTTAAGAGAAGCGACTTGGAAACATTTGTTTGTTCATTCAGCAGTGCAACGGTATCGTTATTATTTTTTTAATATCTCTAACTGTTCCAGCACACACAGTCGTAGTCCTTTCTTGCAAGTATGTAAGACTTTAAAGGAGTGGTCATTGGCTAGACTGTGTCCAAGAGATGTTTAGCAAAATGTGATTTATCGGGATAACAATTCCTGTACGCGGCTTCGGCATTCGTCACAAACAAGTTTGTAAACACCAGACTTTTGACGAATATCTAACTTATCTTTATTATTACAGATATTCCTAAGATAATTGTTTGTTTTGAACGCCACGTAAACGCCGCTCTGTCGAAGAGTATTAGCAATTTTTTCAGATATGAGTCCTAAGTAAGTCAAACTGCCAACATATCGACGAGCAGTTTGAGATTTAACCGCGTACATAGAATTGCGTACGATAGGCTTTTGTTTCTTTTTGATTACATTGTCAATGATATTCTTTGAATAACCGTTAGAGACCGTAATTTGATAAATCACATTAAACTCTTTTAAATAATTTTCTTTACTTAATGGCACAGTAAAGAAACGTTTAATGTAACAATAAAAAGCGGCTTATTTATGTTGCCACGGATGACACGATGACGCAGGAATAACCATGTCGGTATGAGTTGGCTTTCGATAAATTTGAAATACATGTAACGACTCTTTTCTTGTTATTGTTAAGTCGAGGAAATTAAGAGGCACAATCTTGTTCCCATTCAAGCTTAAATTTTATTAAGGAAAACATCCAGTTGTCTCCTTGTGCCAGTCGAGCAAATAATTATGTCGTCTACATATCGATAAATAGTATAAGATATTTTGATTGACAACTATGTGTTGTTTTTCGAAATTATCCATAAAAATGTCCGCCATAAGAGGACTTAGAGGGAACCCCATGGCTAGCCCTTCTTTTTGTAGATAGAAATGGTTATTAAACCGGAAATGGTATTGTTTCATACAGAGATAGGTTAAGTTAAGAAGATCATTTGTTTCCCCGGGAATTACACGGAATTATAACAAATTGTAAATAAAAAAATATTTTTAGTGATTATATTAATACTAATAAACTAAATGCAGTGAGATACAACTTAAACATAATTCCAGTATTGTAACCGGGACCCGAATCTGACGATTCGTCTTTAATTTCATTATTTTCTATTTCATTATCTTCTTGATTCTTTTTCTCTGAAGGAATCACATCATTTGCCATAGTTTGCCTGAAACGTAAAAGACATTTTGATTTCTACTTTGTCTGAGTTGAGCTATTTTGTATTAGTCTTTGACAAGATGGATTCAATTTCAACAGAATGAGGTCATAGAGTTTTTGCATTGTAAAATGGTGAGTAAAATTTAAAATTTTGCATACGGTGTCATAAAACCCTCTTTTAATAATTAAAAAAGAAAAGATACCTTAATTTTTAATTGTTCTGAGCATCTTAATAATGTAGTTAAATTCTTTCAATATTATGTACATGGTTTGTTGTTTTATTTCTTACTTATCTATAGATTTAATAGTATAAGCTTTACTAAAAATACTTACTGTGCCATAGCTATTGCTTCAATTATATAATCTGTTATCAAGTCCTTTGTATCTTCCGCTGCGACAAAGTCTACATGTGAAAAATTTTCCCTTTCTACTTTTCGCACGCTCGTAACTGGCATATCATTAGCCATAGCTAACACATCTCTTTCATCCAATAGTATGTCAGCTATCGCGTAATGTAAAGTAGTATTTACCGTTATTAAACTTATATTGTAACTAGGAGGAGTTTCAGATCCATATAGCTCAACATTTTTCTTTGAACCATAGTTCCATCTTATGAAAGCTTTATCTCTAATGTTTTGTCCATAATGGGCAATTTGTTTGGAAGCTGCACCACCAAACCAATTTGTGTTTAGATCAATGTTTTCCTTAAAACAATTAACGTATATAATATCTTATAAAACAGTTTGTCTGTTTAACTATCCTTTCATATATTTTTTATTTAATTTATAGAATAATATTTTATTAATAGAATCAGGCGTTACTTTGCGGAAACCCATTATTTATAAGATGTTAAAATTAATTAGCCAAGATCTGCTCATACTATATGCAGTAGTGGATAATTGTCTGAAGGGATTCGAACGCCTAGTACATATTTTTACGTTGAGTCGGGAGGGGTGCTTGGATGAAGGGGCCTCGTTCGTCCGATCCACGCCGCATATAGCCTATGGCAGAGGCAGCTAGATGAAAGTGTATTGTACGCCCCGGATCAGTCTACTACTATCGACCTAAATGAAGTCAGGGATGCTCGAGCATTCTAATATTTAACAAGTGTCAATATCTGTTTGCAGGCGATGATAACTGATAAACGGTATGCTGACTGTTTACTGCGAACCGCTTCTGCCGCTTCCGGCGGGGTAGATTAGAGGGTATGACGAGAAACCCCCACTCGTTTGTGCAGTATAAAGTTCACTGTAGGCGCCGTGCGAGAGAGTTTCCGCATAAAACATTCTACGAGTGCGAATGACAGTATCGTGGTTCTATCCGTTGTAGTAATTCTTCAAATATCATGTAATTACGTCCCTCAAGTTACACAACTGTATAATTGTGACGGGGACATATTACGGTATGATCGAACTGCAATTGCTGTATGCTGAATGTATAGTGCAGTACGCTATTTTATTGCTGATAATGATTAATTGCGTAATCAGGAGACGAAGTTGAACATCCGCTCTCACACTATTATTATTTTTAACAATTCTGATGTATTTCCGAGAAGTCTAAATCTGGCTTTGAACCTTTGTTTTTCGTAACACTTGGATTGGCGATCCTTGAAGTAGTCATGGTTATCACATCTGGTCATCGGTCTCAGTATTTTAAGTCGAACATAAAGAATATTAATTATTATCCTCATCATCAGTGTTAGCTTGCGAGTCGTCTTATGTGGCTCCGATAAAACATCAGCGCTGCGGTAACTGTTGCTGTATCGGTAGCCTTTTGTTTGCTGTAATCCAAAGTGAACTTTGTTTCATAGATTAATTGCTTCTTGTAGATAAATAATATGTTTACAAACCCCCTGGTGTTGCAGTTGTTCATGGGCGGCGGTAGTCACTTACCATCAGGTGAGCTGCATGCTCGTTTGCCCCCTCTCCTATAAAAAAAATAATAGTATGTGTTATTTGGTTATTAAGGTCCTTTTGTATGTATTTGTACGCATAAATATGATCTTCTTTCTTCGTTATATTTTAGTGCAGAAAATCTACACTGCTGCTTTTTCTTTTCCTTCTCTTCTTTTCTTTAAAAAGCTAACTTTTACACTAGGATTTTTTCATGTATTTTGGAGGGGCACTTAGTATAGTAATAGCCTACCACAAAGCACGGGACCGAGCCACCTGTAGTCATAAATTTCTGCACGTCTTACCACTTTGTCAAATTAACAAAAACTCAGGCATACCATGAAATATTTCGATATCACCAGCAAACGTCAAGATTTTTTTTTTGGCTTTTGAATTCGAGAATTTGAGAGTTTATGAATTCTTCATCAATTAATTATTCCCCTCGTATATAGTTTAATTTTTATAACTATTTATATCTAAGTAACTTACCTTTTGTACGTTATTGATTATCATTTTGCATATATTTTGAAAATATGCAGAACTGGAGCAGAAATCTAAATTGCTCTTATTATCATTTTTATCCATAGTCGAACTTGAATTTGGAGAAAATAGTTCTACGAAACCCATTGATAGGGTTAAGGACTGCAAAAGAAAAATAATAAATTGTAATATCTTGCATTCTTTAGAAATTTTTCAACACACAAAGGACTCAAAAATATAATTATTATATTTTTATATTTAAATCTGCTGCATGAGAATCGATGAAACCTTAAAAGGTGATCTTTATTGCTTCTTCCGAATTGATATTTTTGCCTATCAAAAGGTTATCTATCTCTCTCTCTCTCTCTCTCTCTCTCTCTTTCTCTCTCTCTGGATAAACAAATCAATATCGTGGATGAGAATGTTTAGTTCTTATAATTTTGTAAAGTTCTTCTTCTTCATATTACCGATTTACCACTAATGATCTAATATTGTTTTAACACATCAAAAGCCGTTGTTAGCTAAGCCGTAGTTTGAGATGGATCCACTTCCACAATCAGTTTCAGTTTGTCATTATCAACCTTCTCCGGGCGGCCTAGAGGTTCATTTGTGAGGTCAAAATTTCCTGAACGAAAGCGATTGAATTAATGACGTACATTTTTTTGATAGTATTGCTAGGCCCGTATACGTCATTAATATTGCATGACGTTTGAGACGTATTCTTTTACGTCGGACTTTATATTCGAAAATAACACGCATTTTCTTAGGGATTATTTCAAGGCGATATTGCAGAAAAAAGAAAAGACCAAAGAGACAAATGAATAAATGATTTAAAAAAAGGTTCGTACGTGGTAGAGCCATGCTGCAGCTATATTAGTAGTATAGTTGCAGAACGAATGGGTCGGCTCGACCGGGGAAAGACCACGCTCTCACAGAATACCAGCGTAAAATGGCAGCTTGACACTGCTGTGTGTCGTATGGTGAGTGTAGAGAACCGGAGACCCATTTTACTGGAAAAGAGGCATTCCATCTTAGTCCTCACGGGTGACGACACATCTGCATTTTGATTCTTTATTGAGAATAAATGTAGATGTCTATGGATAACAGCAACTACTTACCATCAGGTGGACTGTGTGCTCGTTTGTCACCCTATCCTATAAAAAAAAAGGAATGACATTCCTTGAAAATAAAATTTATGTGAATTTAGAATTTCAGGTCAAATATATGTAAAGACCTAATATACAGGGTTATTTTTCAAAGAATATCCAAACTGTATATTTAAATTCAAATATATAAATAATGATATACCGTTATTGCAGTTTTTTGAAAATACGAGTAAATAAGGCTTCTACTTTTATTTGAAATTATCCCAAATTGAATGTGATTAATTTATGGGCAACATCCTCTATGTGCGATTCAATTCATAACGATTTTGCAGACTGAGCGACGCTTACGAATATGTGCGTGCGTAGTAAAATAGTAGGCGTTAGATATTTATGAATGGCAATCAGTTAAAATAATGCATTACGACGCATTCTGAATTTTAAAGATAAAAAGGAAGAAGGAGATTTTTTTATTAATTTTCCTTCTCCTACCTTCTCTACAAATTTGGGCAAATATTGCAAAATAACCCTGTATATACTCTATAAACGTTTATAAATATTAAATGAAATGAAAATTTGGGTACTTGCGTAAAGACTGTCAGTTAGTCGTGACAACCTTGCTATTTGTGAATTTGGGAAGTGGTTCTGATAGCCCACACTTGCTAATAAATGAGCTGATATGAATTTTTCGTTGTATTCTGGTCTCATACTATTGAGTACTAGGAATACTGTGCCTCCCTGTGAGTGCCCAATGTAATGCAGTTTTGGTCGCCCTGTGTAGTTTAATACATAGTCGACCATGGTAGCAATGTCGTACATGCCGATCTCTTCAAAGCTGAAGTCGAAAAACGGAAACTTGTCGGTGGAACTATCAGGATCCAGAGTTATATGGTGGCGGGAATTTTTCGTGCCTCTTGCATTGCCCATCCACACATCGTACCCGGCATCCGCTAAGATGTAGCCTGTATAAAATTTAAATCCTTATAATGTTGCTTTTGCAATCCTCTATAGTGAAAGATTAATTAATTATGAAATGATAACTCCCTTTTTAATGTGGAAATACCTACACATTTTATTTATAAATTTGAAGGGACAGAAGAATTTTTTTCTTATAATACTAAAGTGGCAAACGAATTTATAATCCACCTGATGGTACATCCTGCTTTTGGCGCGGTTAGACTAGAAAATATTCTCAAAAGGCTCAAATAATTCAAAATTTAATTATGTTAAAAGAAAATTGGTCAAATTAAAAATAAAGGATGAAAATAACGCTTAAAAATGGAAATATAAAAAAATTCGTATTTATTTTTTATTTCGAGTTTTACAAGAAAAGTGTAATATTTACTGAAGAAATTATTTTATATTATAATAGTACATGATATTCCCTTTAAAATGGCACCAATATCAATAATATCTTTTATACTCAATATACATAAGTATATAATGTTAACTCAATATAAATATTAATAAATAAGTAAATAAATAAATAAAAATAAGTTTTAATAATTTCTAGGCACATCTCAACATACAATTCGTTTATTAATGGCTATCAACGTGTTAATAGTGAAGCATTCTTTTATATTTAGCATTCATTTAAGGCAAAAAACTGATTAGAATACCTTTTTAACAACATATAATCAATAAACGATGATCGCATATAGTGATTAAAATGTCGAGCTAAATTATTATATGTAAACGTTTTGGAATTGTCGTAATGATACATATTTCCTAAAGAATATATCTTCACAATCAGTTTGATGTACAATAACATTAGAAATAAGGTATAAAAACAGAAAAGTTATCACATTTTTGATCGAATTTCTCACATTTTAACAGTCCACGAACAAAAATGGCGTAATTTCATTTTCACTTTTTTTCTCTAAATATTTTGTTACTATTATTCAGATAAAATTCACTCTCACAGATGACAAATTAAAAATAGTACCATCTATAATTTTTTACTGTATTAATAACAGCTATCTTTTGCGCTGTACACGTTTAACCCGAAAGATGTCGCTTGGTGACTGTAGTCACCATGGACAGGTGAGGTAATATTTTTTTTTGGGGACTGTAGTCACCGTGGACGGTTGAGTAGTTATGATCATGATTCTAGGTACCCTAAATGTTATGATTTATTTACGAGTATTAAAATATGTCGCGTAAATGGCCAATTTTTTTATTGTACCTATTGATTTAGAAGGTTGATTTTTTTAGAGCTCCAAGGGACCGTAGACTTACGTATTCGATATTAATTTCAACTTGATACCTCCACGCGTTCCTTAGAAAAAGGGCCTTGACAAACAGACAGACAGACGGACGGACAACGAAGTGATTCTACAAGGGTTCCGTTTTTTTCTTTTGAGGTACTGAAGTTACGGAACTCTAAAAATTATATGTTGATTTTAAAACTGATAGTAAGTAGTTACTGCAGCCCATGGACACCTGCTATGAACTTCAAATAAAAAAGGCTACGGATGCGTTGTCACCTCTGAGGACTAAGATGGAATGCCTCATACTCGTAGCCTGTAATTATACTGGCCTCCATTATATCTACTTCTATATCTATATACCCTATACAAGTGTTACCAACTCAAATTTTTCCAAATCCGTAGATTGGTATAAATATTTCCGTAGAATTCCGTAGATGCTATGTCAAAATATCCGTAGATCTGTAGACTTCTTAAGAGGATCGAATATTTTTGTTTTTGTCATAGAATTGATTTGTTGATTGAATTGATTGATTTTTTGGAGAAATTCTTTCTGTTATGTAAAATTCTTGATGTAAGTTCAATTGTAGTAGGTACTGTACCTATAACATCGAATCTATCTGCACATAATATAAGAAAAAATACCATAATAAATTGATTAAAAATTAATTGTTTTCTTTTAATTAAATTATTTTTAGTATAAATCAAATAAAGTAATTAAGACTTAAATATTTGTGGATAGTTATACTAAAAAAAATTACTTCGATTGTTAAAATATTCGATCGTCGGTTGTCGGCAAAGTTCACCACACTCATGATAAAAAATGTTTTTTGTTAAGCGTTTAAAAGTCTAATTATTCTGAAAGAACAAGGAAAGGAAAAAATAATTAACATGGAAATCAATTTCCGCAGATTTCAACTCAATTCTGTAGTTCCGTAGACGATGAAAGAATTCCGTAGATCTACGGAAAAATCCGTAGAGTTGGCAACGCTGACCCTATATCTCTATACCCTTTCGACCGAAACACAGCAGTGCTCGCATTGCTATTTGGTGAAAAAAATGGGTAAGAGGGCAGAAACGGTATCCTGCACCCGCATCGCGGTGCAAGGACGGGACGGAGGGGACGGGTGGCCCCACCAGCGCCAGTTAAATGCTAAGTGCTCCTGGAAATTTCATATTCCGCGAGCAGCTCGAGTTCAATCCCCGACGGACCTTTAAAATTGTTGATTGCGGTTTTAAGTGCTGATTTAATATGTACTCGACGGCAAAGGAAGACATCGTGATGAAACCTGCATGTCTGAGAAATGAAATATTTGGAGGACCTATGAAGTCCACCAACACGCACTGGAGCAGCGCAGCTGACTAACTGTTCCATAACTCTCTCAGTAATGAGAGGTGGCCTATAACCGGCAGTTGGATATACAGGCTGGTCGAATAGGCTGAAACTTTAACTTCAAGTTATAACTTAAAAAGAAATTCCAAAATACTAATTATTCCATTTACGCTCTAAAGGAGATATTTGCACAAGTCGCATGCAAAATTTTAAATGCTTTCTTGTTAATGTTGTTCTATTCATACTCAAGTCCAAGTAAGTTACCGTATAGGCCTTTTATATATTATAAATTACAACATAAATCGTAAAATATGTTTAAAAAAATATATGAATTTAGATTTTACCCATGCTGTATTGAGGACCTAAGATGGTGAAAGAGCTCGAAGCGGCAAGTATACCATGCATGCAAAAGACGATTGGTCTATTATCTTCGCCTTTATTCTCATACCTCCTGTACGGTATTCTATGCATTTCTAGTATGTACCCGTCATTGGTCACTGCGTGATGAGCTTCTGCATGATATCCTTCTGATTGTATGATTTGTACCTAAAATACCTTATTAGTTAGATTTTTTATATAGATGTGAGGATGATAAACGAGCACACAGTCCACCTGTATAGCAAATTGATATTGTAGCGCATAGCCACATCTATCATCGATTTTACTCTTAAACGGAAATAAGACAAATGTATTAAATTACAATGCCTAATGTTAAACATTCAAATACCAATGTGCTCTTAAATGGGGAGGAGTTGAGTCTTATGGATACCACTGATTTTCTTGGTATTACTATTGACGCGACTTAGTTCTACAGTATATGCTGTAAGAAAGATTAGAAGTCTCACCAATGTTGAGACAGCTAGATTAGTTTATTTTAGTTACTTTCATAGCGTAATGTCTTATGGAATTTTGCTATGGGGTAATGCGACTGACATTGAAGCCATATTTGTTTATAATTTAAATTGTAAAGAGTCCCTTAGAGATTTTTTTTAAGAAATAAAAATGTTAACTTTGACATCGCAATATATTTATGAAAATGTAATGTATGTACATAAAAACATAAATAGCTTAAAAACATAAGAATAAAGATGTTCATACTTTAAACACTAGGAACTAACATAAGCTTGTAATACCAGTTACTAGACTCCACAGAATTAGTAATTCATTTATGGGGCAATGCATACGCATTTACAACAAAATCCCAGAAAATGTACACAATTTTTCAATAAACAAGTTTAAATGCTTTATTAAAGAAAGTTGTACACAAAGGGTTATTATAATATCAAAGAATACATAAATGAAAATAACCCCTGGGAATGAGGTGATCGCTACCATGCTGGTTCTATTAAAATTCATTTAAAAATTATACAAACAAAATTATTGTGAAGTGAAACATGTTTAAAAAAAAGTCCCGCTGGGTTTCTTGCTGGTTCTTCCCAGGACAGAGGTGTTTTCCGAACCATTGGTAAATAAAAAAATACTTTCAATAAGTATTATGTAATAATCTATATTGAATAAAAATTATTCTATTCTATTCTATTAAGAATCAATATGCTGATGCGTAGTAACCCCTGAGTACTAAGATGGAATAGTCCGTAACCAGTGAAAAGAGTCTCCGGTTCTCTACACTAACCTATATTTATACGAAATTTAAAGGCAGAATTATGGTGCTATTTCACGATAGTATTCTGTAAGAGCTTGTTTTATCCTAATAGAGTCGAACCATTCGTGCTGTAGCTGGCATGGCATAACCATATAAAAGCAATATTTAGAAAATGTGTAACTTTCGCTACATACACTGTCTTTATACATTGGATTGTTTGCAAATAATGAAAATGATTCTCCCCCGTATACATACTCAAATTATTTATTTAAAGACGACAAAGATCCATAGTTGTTAGTTACATATTTCCTTAAATATTAAATTAGTCCTTAATAGCTAAGAGGGATTTAGTTTTACTTATTAATAATGACACGCAGAGAACGTCGTTGCTTCTGTTAGGCACACTGCTCAATAGCGTTGAGCACTTCTTATACCAGACTGCATCGAAACCTAGCAGAACCGAGGCAGTCTCAACAATATCCTGAAGGCGTTATTAAACTTGATGCTTAAACTTGATGCCCAACGTATTGTAAATCCTTTGTCTATAACTGAAACACAGTCTGCCCGAGTACAGTGATAAAGTAAAACTTTTATTATATTATCCATATAAAACATAATTAATAATTCATACGCCTACTTTCCTTTTATATGTTCATTTTACGATATGGAACGCGTAATAATCGGCCCGTAATATGGGATATAGTAAATGAATTCTATAAAGTCAGAGATGTTCGTCAATAATAAGTTACTCTGAACTTTCACGGCGCATCCAGCCCGCATCACGCAGCGACGCTCATATAATTGTATGAAACAAGTCCGCGGGGTCACGCGCCTGGTAGATGTCGCACGCGCCGCGTGTAATGGCGGCTCTTCACGTTGGCAAACATACTGGCGAATGTGTTGGCAAAGATATTGGCCAAGAATTTGTGATCGCTGCTGCGGTTTATTTATTCACAGCATACCGCTACTACGTGAATGTATATAAGAAAAGGGTGATCAAAAAGAAATGGAAAAAAAAAATTTTATTTTTTGTGTTCCACAAATAATTTTCGGCTTGGTAGAGCTCTATAAAGCGAAAAGTTTCTTCATTGGTCATTGTTACTGCCATTTTGTACACACAAGTTACGATGCGTGAATATAAAATTTAAATCAAGTGTGTACGATCACTCTGGGAGCTCGTAGCAAACTAAAGGTGCGCCCAACGTGTGGACGCGGCGGCCAATACTCTGCCACAACCCTTTGATCTTATGTAAAAAACCGACACCACACGGATCTCGCGCCAACTTGTGGGCCATCATTCCAATACATACCAAGTGAAGCACAAACACCCGCTCTACACGTTGGCCATCGGTATTGGCCAACACATTCGCCACTATGTTGGCCAACGTGAAGAGCCGCCTTAACAGGCATCCCACACGACGTAGCCCTGCTCTTGAATTTAGCAGAAACTCAGACGTGGTAGACCCATTCTGCAGCTATATTAATTGTATAGTTGTAGCACGAATGGGTCGGCTCAACCGGGGAAGTACCACGCTCTCACAGAATATCAGCGTAAAACAGCAGCTTAATACTGCTGTGTTTCGTATGGTGAGTCTAGAGAACCGGAGCCCCTTTTTACTGGAAAAGAGGCGTTCCATCTTAGTCCTCACGGCTGACAACGCAAATGCATTTTGATTCGCAAACGAGGATAGATGTAGATGTCTATGGGCCACAGCATCCACTTACCATGAGGTGGACTGTGTGCTCGCTTGTCACCCTAATCCATAAAAAACACGTGCGTATGTCCCGCTTAACGCAAAGGACGCCCTTAGTCTAAGACTAGTTTTTTTATTTATAGAAAATGGTGACAAACTAGCACACAGTCCACATTATGGTAAGTGAATGCTGTGGCCCATAGTCATCTACATTTATCCTCGATTAAGAATCAAAATGCAGACGCATTGTCATTCCTAAGGTCTAAGATGGAATGTCTCGTTTCCAGTACAAAGGTTCTCCGGTTCTCTACACTCATCATATGAAACACAGCAGCATTAAGCTGCTATTTTACGCTGGTATTCTGTGAGAGCGTGGTCGTGACCCATACATGCTACAACCATAATATAGCAGCAACGTGGCTCTACCACATATAAAAGGACTTCTGAAGCTGTTATGTGAAAATTATTTTATTTTTTAGTTCTTTAAAGTCTGCTTTTACTTTTTATTAAATGTAAAATATTCGTCACCTATCATATCTTCAAGGTAAAACGTATATACCTAATGTTAAATGTTCCGATAAAGTCATTTCATGCATACATAATGCATTATAATCGTTACCGTCGTATGGCTTATCTAGTAGGCCATAAAGACTATATTTTTATTAACTTAATACTACTATTGCAAAGTGCTTGACAACAATCCCAACTAGTGGTACTTAAATGTTCGGAGAAATATAATATTGTTAATGTTACACACTGAAAATGTTTTCTCTTACTTATTTATTTCTTTTTATTCACATAGGCTCACTTACGAGCTCTTATGAATATTCAAGAGAAAGAAAAAAAACACTGTAACAAATTAATAAATTTTAACACATATCTATTTTAATCAATGTCAAATTCCACGAGGGCTAATAATTCTCCGCTCACCAGATGTCGCCAGTTGACACTGAGGTGAAGTTCAGTTCATTTAACTGAGAAGTTAGTTTCAAATAAAAGTTTATCTAAAAGTACTTACTGTGAAATAAGGACTTCGGCTTTTAATTTCCTCATTTTTTGGCAAAGCAGAACCACAAACAACTAAAGTAACCGCGTATGATACCCACAACATCATGTTTTAACAAATGTCGTTACTTCGGCCTTAGATAATTATTTATACATAATATTATCTTTACAACTGCCATTTTATTGAAAACACTTATTAACAAAAACGTGTACGTAATACAAAAAAAAAGGAAAGCAAAATTAGGTATTTTTGATTGTGGCATAAGATTCAAATTTCCTCACATTCATTCTTTGTTTAGTTAGCAATATGTTTGGTGATTCATAATTTTTATTTATAATAGGAATAATAAATACAATTTTATGAGCCATTCATTATTTACAGTCTCACGAATGGATTAATTCGATTATTAGTGGATCATTGGATTACGAATAAATATTTTATATTTTAGAGTTCAATTTTTATCAACAATCCTCTCTGCCGCATGGAACAAATGGTTTTTTTTTTTCGTACTCTAAACGTGAACGTATCTTCAAGAAAATCTAGAGGATTTTTTCGATTTGTTTCAGCAGATTTAGTTTCTTTTCTTTCTTTTTTTTATAGGATAAGGGTGACAAACGAGCTTACAGTCCACCTGATGGTAAGTGGTTGCTGTGGCCAAAAAGGGTTTCCGGTTCTCTAGACTCACCCGCGAGTCATAAACAGAACACAGCGGCGTTCAGCTGCTATTTTACGCTGCTGGTATTCTGTGAGAGCGTGGTCATTCCCCGGTCGAGCCGATATAAATAAGTTTATTAAATCGGGGCATTTAAAAAAATCTGTTTACAATTCTCTTTATAAATCTCTTGAAAGTTATTTTTTTGTCGTAAAAACGATCCTAAACGGGCTCTAATTTGCGAGTTATATAATGGCGTTACGAAAATTTTAAAGTACAATAATGAGGTTTATTAGGTCGTTAAGTATAAATTGTTGCTATGGTACCTCTATTATATTTTTCGCTGAAAGAAAAGTTTTTTTTAATATGATTGAAGAAATTAAAAGAGATCGCATATTTTGCCTACATCGTACGCCCGGATAATTCTGGTATGCGGCGAGTGGAATAATTCTGGAGAAGGAATTCTGGAATGTGGCGTGTGCGGTGCGAACAATGCGTACGGTGAGGCTAAATTTGTAATCACCTTGAAATGGCACGCAACATTAATATCAATTGCTTATCATATTGAAATGACTAAGGAGATCGCGGTTCACCTGATAGTAAGCTACTGTAGTTCATTAACACCTTCAGCGAATTTTAACAAAGAAGAGGTTATTACACTTATGTAATGACCGTCCAAACGGTTGCCCTCCAAACCGAAACATAACAGTAGGTGCACTGCTCCTTTGCGGTAGCAATAGATAAAAGAGCAATATGATGATTCCAGATAGAATACTACGAAAGATTCGTGATCTTGTGAGACGTGACAAGTCAATAGAAATATATATTATCAAAATTATAAAAGTGCTATGTATCCATGCTAGGGTAAGAAACATTTCACTCATTTTTATTTATCTCAATCTCAGTTATTTTAGCCCGACTCGCCTGAGACAGTACAATGTAGCATAAAACGTATTTCGCAGACCTGTTTATTTGCTACAATTATTTAATAATTTAAATTAATATTTAAAAAAAAATACTTTTATAAAAAGTAAACGTCGCCAAATAACTAAAAGTTATAAAATAATTTCACATTCTGAAATCGGTGCTAAGAAATTATTTTATTCTTTTCAGTTGTTTGAAGTCGCCTTTACTTTTTATTAAGAGTTATTATTTTTACCATTTTGAGTGGAATAGGGAATACAATCTCTATGTCGTCCAAATAGAGTTACTTTAAAAACTTTATCTTCTATTTTTCCATCCTTAGGTGTGGAATTTTTGCTCCTAATTAATATAGAACCACCCTTGAAGTCATGAATTTTAATAAAAAAATAATAATCAATATCGGTTTACAATAATTGACGAAGATATCGCGTAACATAACATACATACAAATAAACATACAGTCGAATTGAGCACCTTTTTACCTTTTTTAGAGTCAGCCAAAAATTTAACAGAAACGTATAAGAGATAAATGTAAATAGCGAAATATTAACTCAGTTAATTAAAACAAAATTTTCATTTTAATTTCCCATTTCTAAAGTAATGTTCTATACATAAATCAAGCAGAGGAGGCGTCTGCGCAGTAGTGGTGGAGCCACGCTGCGGTATATTATGGCTACGTATGGGTCACTTTAGACCTATTTAGACGCTTGCACAGAATATTAGATTAAAAAGAAATTGGACCGTGTTGTGGCGGTGTAAGAATATCCACTACCCCATATCATTCCGTGAGTGTCGTAAGAGGCGACAGAGGGAAACAAATCAGGAGATTGTCAGCAGCGTCTTCCTAATAACGACTAAAATAAAAAAAAAAACTGCGGTTGCTAACCAGCGTGGTAACTATGGAAAATATCTCTCCTATGAGGCAATCTATGGGGGAGGCCTATGTTCAGCAGTGGACGTTAATAGGCTATAACGGTAACAGTAACGGTGTAGCCTGTTTCGCAATAAAAGTGACGTCTGACGGTTAGTCTCTCAACGGAGAACAAACGCCAAATATAACTTCGTGGGTATAATTTATAATATCTCATACAAACAATATCAGTTTTTGAAAGCAAAATATTACTAAAGCAGTAAAGAGAGACCCACAAAACCCTCTTTAGATTGAAGGACTTAAGACGGTTTTATTTTACATAGAAATCCCACAATAATGTCTCCCATAAACCTTCCACGCAAGCGAATTATTTCCTAAGAAGTTTTTTAAACGGCCATAATCCGTCTTATAAAATTTTAATACGCGGCATCGCTTGCCGCGGATCCGTTCCCTCCTCAAGTTTTCTCGTTACTCATAGAAGCTGGCAACTTTGTTTGTTTCAGCTTTCAGCCGTGCAGTATTTAACTTCTTTTCGGGCCGCTTTTAAAAGTTTTAATTCAGTTAGATGAGGAACGTTTTACACTTTTACTGAGGGTTTGACGGGTTATCTCGTTGTATTCAGAGAAGCAGAAAAGAAAAACAATTAATATTTCTTCCAATTTTGTGTCTATGAAATTGTATTATCTGTACTATGGAAATTATATGATGACTCTTACTACTTTTATTTTTGTATTTTAATTTCATAATTTCGTAAACGCCCACTGTTAAACTTGGGGCCTATCATGTTGTTGGGAAAATTGGCCTTATCTTCGCGCTTGGCAGTTAAATTCGCGACCATAGTACCAGATGTCACACTTTTCACACTGATGCCCGTCACCGGTCTAGTTATTTTCATCTGTCGTAAACGAGATGGTTACATCGCCATCTATCGGAAGCCTATCTATCCTATCCTATCTATCTATTTCTCTCTTGCGATACTCACGAGACGAAATGGGGTGCCTGATTCTCTTACATCGCCACAACACGGAAATATTACATAAAATGGTATATTCGGCGGACTTAATGTAATAAAGGCAAATATAATTAAAATTATATGTTACAAAGATCTGCAAATCATACACTTTTACGATATCTGATTTTAAATCCGAAAAACGACATTAAAATCCGACCATACGTCAGTGAGAGCCGCATGATTGACGGAGCCTAAACGCTCGTCGGTGAAACCCCGCTTGTTACGAACTCGAAATATCTCCCTGCTATCCGAATGTCGCGCTCCAAATTGATGGAGTGGTGGACGAGAATGCAGGATTTTGCACAATCTTTAAACGTGGTCAACGAAAACTGACAGCCGGTTGATCGAATTGGCGCTATAACTAAAGTAAAGCGGTACAATTTTCGAACGTTTGGTTTACAAAATATTGTTTTATTTTAATAAAAAATGTAATCAACATCTGCTTTCTTTTATATTCAGAATAAGTTTTTGTGCGTGTTAGAGTCACGCTGCAGCTATATTATGGTTGTAGCACGAATGGGTCGACTCGGTCGGGGTGGGAACACGCTCTCACAAAATACCAGTGTAAAATAGCAGCTTAATGCTGTTGTGTTTCTATGGTAAGTCTAGAGAACCGGAGACCCTACTTACTGCAAACGAGGCATTCCATTTTAGTCCTCAGGGGTGACAACGCATCTGCATTTTGATTCTTAATTGAGGATAAATGTAGATGTCTATGGGCCATAACATTATTTCTTATAACTTGTTTACTAAGTAAATTAACTATTATAGCTGTGATTATTTTAGTTTTTACATTAATTCGTATTACGGTATACTGTGCCTGGCTTATGGAGTTTTGTTATCTATTGTTGTAGTTGTTAGCAAACTCTCGCAACAAGGCGTGGATTTAGGTTTGATTTATATTAAAAGTTGTTTATGCTTAGATTATTTATTTGTTAATTTTAATTTTATAACAGATTTATAGCATTTTTAAGGTATAGCTTGCAAATTGTATAAGTTATTCCAAAATTTAGGCACCTTTGATTTTCTTTGATTGTTAGAGGAATTAAGTATAACCTATTTCTAATGGTAAAGATACTGTTTAAGTATTTAACTTTGAACTGTATGTTTGAGCCTGTAAAATCTATTCGATAATTTTGAATAAAAAATTTTATATCGGTTTTAGATTTTATTAGTTAGAAGACAGTGTATTCGGTTTTTTTTAGAATAAGGGTGTCAAACGAGCAGACGATCGCACTATGGGAAAAACCGGGTGTGTTTCATATTTCAGTTGTTTAAACATGAATTAAGCTGCAATTTTACATACGTATACTTGGATTTATAGGGTCTTTAATGAAAAAAAAATTTTTGAGTTAAAATTATTTTTAACTCAAAAATTTTATAATTTTGACCACAATAGATATTTTTTTTTGACCACAGGTAAATTAGGTATTGAGAACTGTTTAACATATCTCATTTCAATAAATTTATAAATACACCGTCATCTATGCTATTTTTTACAGAAATAAAAGTTTTGAAAAAAATATTTTTATCTCGTGATGTGTTTTGAATCCGTATCAAAAAAGGAGCAAGTAAGTGCAATTTTTTTTTTCCCTAAACAGAGTAATGTGTGAAGATCTTAATGCAATAAATACCTCGACATCGGCAAGCATCGGTAAGAGGCAAATCTCTTGTTAAAAAAAGTGTAAAAAATATACCAGCTTAAACTATATTGGTTATTTTTTGTTTAACTATCTAATATAATATAATATTATTTACGAAAAATTTGGAGAAGCATATAATCATTCCAAAAATGTATAATACTATATATACTTATATGGAAAATTTTTAAGTAATGTGGCATTGAATCGTAATAACGTATTTCGTCAAAATCATCTAATCGAACATGACTAAGATTTGATGCTCTTTTATACTTATGTTAATCATGAAAATAAAATAAAAATACCTAAAAAGAAACTTTATTAATAATAGTATATTAATTTATAATTTTCACCTGGTAACAACGACTTTCGATAACAACAGTTATGAGACGGCTTTGTATGGGGCTTTCCCATAGTGCATCGGCCTGATGGTAAGTGCATGCTGTGGCTTAAAGAAATCTACATCTATCTTCGATTAAAAATCGAAATACAGATGCGTTGTCAATCCTAAGGACTGAAATGGATTGCTTCGTTACTAGGATTACTAGTAACAAGGCCTTCCACCTCAGTCCTCAGAGGTGTCAACGGAATTATCCTTAATCGACGATAGATGTTTGGTTTGGTCCCTACTTTAATGTATGATAGTGAAAGTTGGGTGTGGCAGAAGAAGCACGAGAGTAGAATAAATGCTGTAGAAATTCGGTCATTAAGGAGTATGTTAGGGCTGAATCTAAATGAAAAAAATTAAGAGTAACCTTAACCGACGAGCGTGTATGCGTAGGTATATGGATGTGGAGGAGGCGAGAGAGGTGTGTCGGGATCGTGCCAAATGGAAGTCCATAGTCAGGTCTATATGGGAACGGCATCCAATTACCAAAAGGCGCACTGGGGACTGGTTTGATTAAGCCCTGAATTGTATAAAAATGCCTTGTTTCCTGTACTTGCCTTGATAGGAATGGAAAGAAATAAGCCTAAAATACACTTTACTAACTGAGTATAACTAATATCGCATTACTCTTAAGTGTGTGATTACTAAAAGAGGTTTCGAAACTTTTCAATCTTATTACAACCACATAAGGTTGAAGGTTTTAAAAGTGTGTGTTTAATACACATGGCAGAATCGTCTATTGCATGCCGGACCAAGTCTTTCGTGTTACCGTCGATTCAAAAAGACCACTGTGACACACTAATTTGGTGCAGCAATCATCGATAGTGGGCTATCTTTTGTCTTTTTAAAAATCGCATTTCTAGATAAAAGCTTGGGCATTTCAGTAGACGACTATGAAGCAAATAGTAATAGATTTATGCAGACCTAAATCAATTAATATTCTTTTTAATCAATTTATATCAATATTTTTAATCAATTTAAAAATATTCTTCCTATGCTATGCTGTTTTATTTTCATCATCATTACATTATCATTTTATTACAGCCTATCAAAAGCCATACCACCACCACCGAAAGCGAGGAAGTTTCGTTTAGTTTTGGAAAATGCTAATTATGTTTATGTTTATATGAAAGGTTTTCGAGTGGCAGCCTCGTATTCGGAAACGTAGTATAGGATAATCGTATGCTGGATGGAGGGACGACCGTGTAAACACCGCAAGAACCGTTAGGTGCAGGTGTATCTTGCCTTGTCGCAGTATCTGGGCGAATTTTGTGAAGTTGTGGTTTTGTGAAGGACGGGGAATCAATAATATAATTAATTTATTGTTAAAAGTGCCTTTTTGGTATTGAAATGATATTATAAAGTAAAAATAAATTGTTATAAGTAAATAAAGATTTCAATTTATCATTCAAATTATTTATTATTCTGTGAAAATTTAAACAAACTAAATCAAATCCCAATTTTATTTACTAAACAGTTTTGATATTTTAATCCTTAACATTACAAGCTCTTTATGTATTTTAATATTCATGATGTACTTACCCAAGCGAGAAACCTTTGCTTACTTCTAAGACTTAAGTATTAAATTACTTTACATGGTTTGAAACTCAAAGGCTACACAGTATCGGATGTATAAGTAAGAAAGATTTTAAATGTAGATATTATGTTCTACATATAAGGATAAGATTAATTTAAATTTACAACCCTTTTAGATGTTTCATTAAAAAATTCAGATGCAAGTTGTAAAAACTTCAGTGTAACAGAATCTATGAACCATCCAACGTAGTAATTCGCCTCCTGGTTCTCCCCGCTCTCCTGAGGATGGGCCTCGCTCGGTTCTGTACATATTATGGTCATAAAAAATGCGACAAGTAGTTTTGACAGTCCTCTCTAGATGTTTAACCTAACACTACCCAAAGAATTCTGATGAGACCGAAACAGGTGAAAATTTGAGGGTGCATGGTCAGGACTATATGGTGGATGCATTATTAACACTTCCCAACTAAGCTCTTTAAATTTTTGCCGAGTGGCCAAAATGTTAGTGGTCTGGCGTTATCATGATGAAAGAACACTCTTGAACTTGCTTGAGTCTCATTAGTTGTTGGCAGTAGAGACCCGAATCGATGGTTTTGCCCGACGGTAAAAGCTCAGAATAAACGATGCCCTTCCAATCCCTCCATACACACAGCATCACCGTATTGCCTGTTAATCCGGGTTTCGCTACAGTCTGCGGAGCTTGACTACCCTTTGACCATGATCTTTTTCGCACGTTCTTGTCGTAGGTGATCCACTTTTCATCACCAGTGATTAATCTTTTCAAAAATGGTTCGGTTTCATTACGTTTCAATAGAGATTCGCAAATGAGTACACGATTCATTAGGTTACTTTTAGTGAGCTGGTGTGGCTTTTTATATAGCCAGACTTTTTCAAATCTCAATTCTTCGGCTAATAAGCCGATCTTGCTCCACTTTTTTAAAAATGGCATCGACTTTATCCGTATGATCAATGCGACCAGAGCGAGCTGCATCTTTGACATCAAAATTCCTGGACTGAAAACGCTTGAACCAACTTTGTGCTACTCTTACTGACACTGCATTAAGTCCATAAACGTCACAATTTTTTTTCGCGGCTTGAGTCGCATTTTTCCCTTTTTTTGTTATAAAACTTCAGAATGTATCGAATTTCTTCGTTAGATTCACTCATTTTAGCGGACAGAAAAACAATTGAAAAATGGCGGGAAAGTGTTTTTTACTTTTTCTTTTTCTTAATGTTCCATATGTATTGATATTAAAACCAGCTAGATACAAACAGTATAAACCAAAGAGATTGTTCTTCAATTTTATACAAACAAAATACGAAGAAACTTTTCCCCCGACCTATTAGATATATTGTGTATCCTACTCAGTGAACTCTAGACAATAATAATTCACATGTTTAGGTAAGAAAAACATAATTTAATCGAATTTCTAATACAAAATTCGGTTTTTGGTCGCTATTCTCTACAAATTATCAATATTTCAGTTCTATAACTCATTCCGTCTTAAAGCCAGAATAGAATAGAATAGAATAATTTTTATTCAATATTGATTACAAGTAATTCTTTTTGAAAGTCATTTGTTTACTTTACCACTGGTTCGAAAATTATCCTCTGTCCTGGAAAGAACCACCAAGAAACCCAGTGGGACTTTTTTTTAAATTAAATTTTACAATATTGTGGATTGATTTTGTGTATTAAAATACACAAAATCTCTCCACTTTAATGTATCAAAATCCACTTCAAACCATTATTTAAAGTTTAAACTATAATATGTCAGCAATAATCCGTCAGCGATCAAGTTTCCGCAAAATCTCCCTGAACAGAAATATTTTTATAAAGGTTGCCAGATTTCCATTTTGTTAATCGATAAATATTTTTTTTTAAAATCTTTTAAATCCCACATAAATTTTAGAAAATCGGATAGTTATTCATTCTTTTGTTTTATAACGACTCATTAACTAAGAATAATACTGCCCTAATCTCAATTATTTAGCAAAAGGTTTTTTAAATCTTTAGTTTCGGAAAATTTTTTGGTCTAAAGAAAGCATGTGCTTTCATTAGACCAAAATGTTAGTTATTATATTATAATTTTTTTATAAAACTCAAGTGACAAAAGACTGATCTGACATCGTCGTTCCTACATATATCTGCCGTTACATAGAGTTTAAAAAAAATATAAAACTGAAGTCACAAACGAACTTAAAGTCCAGTGGCTACTGCAGCCCGCAAACACCTGCAACAAATTCAAACAAATAAGGCTAGAACTGCATTTTGACGACGCATCAAAATATACTGGCTCACTATACCCTTCAGACTGGAGCACAGCAGTACAGGTACTGTTGTTTGGCGGTAGAAATACGTAAGATTGTGGTCGTTACCTAGACGGCCATAGACAGACTGAGTAGACCATAGTGTGCAATTCAAAGTAGGTAAAACACTTAATTTTTTTTTACATGGATCTTAGTTAATTAACTTTAACATCTTTAATTAAATGGATTTTCGCAAAGTAACGCCTTATTCTTTGCAGAAATCCATTATATTACTAATGTTTGTTATTTTGGAATTCGTCTACTATATTTAATGCAGGTAGTACTTATCTAAATTTTTCAGGTTGAAAATTATCTGGAATAGTATAAATTATTCCATTATCTGTTTCCGAACTTTTAATTGTGTTGTAGTTTATAATACTTACGATAAAACAAACAATGTTTTTTTAAATTACGACTGAAAAAAATTATACTGATTGTTATCGATAAAAATATTGTTAATAATTAATTAGCTTTATCAATTTTTGTTTACCTCAATTTTAAGGATTAAGATAAACTATCCCGCGGTGTCAGTGCTCCATGTCGAATGTGTGGCTTACTTAGTGCTCAGTGCGCAAAGCACTCCTCTCGTAGGAGCGAGAGGAGTGCTTTGCGTCACGTCACGTCAACAAGTCGAGTGGGCCTGATGGAGTCCT
The DNA here is from genome assembly GCA_029286625.1 of Parnassius orleans. Taxonomy (NCBI): domain Eukaryota; kingdom Metazoa; phylum Arthropoda; class Insecta; order Lepidoptera; family Papilionidae; genus Parnassius; species Parnassius orleans. Next base: position 7,827,016 of record JAGSMP010000070.1, on the reverse strand, counting down.
TTCTGTTGTGCTGAAGACGTGTGCTCCGGAGTTGGCATCGGTTTTAACGCATCTTTTCCGGTACTCCTAATCCCTAGGCGTAGTGCCGAACTCATGGATGCAAGCTTTGGTGCACCCGATCCCTAAAAAAGTGACTGTTCATACCCGTCCTCCTACAAGCCTATCGTCATCACCTCCATGTTCTCCAAAATAATGAAAACTATTGTAAACTGCCAGCTCATGAGGACCTTGAGGACCACCAGCTGATTAGTGACCGCCAGTACGGTTTCCGTCGGGGTCGCTCAGCTGGTGATCTTCTTATTTACCTAAAACACTGGTGGGCGCAGGCAGTCGAGTCCAAAGGGAGGCCGTGGCGGTTAGTTTTGACATAAAGAAGACCTTCGATCGGGTTTGGCACAGAGAGCTTCTTTCGAAGCTTCTTTCTTATGGGCTTCTCGGGAAATTGTGCAATTGGATCACCGGTTTTCTTGCAGACCGGAGCATCGAGGTCGTAGTAGACGGTGCATGAGACTACAATCATATTAAAGCTGGTGTTCCACAAGGCTGCGAGCTATCACCTACGCAGTTTTTTCTATATATCAATGATATTTTACAAACTAGTAACATTTATTACTGTGCGGATGACAGCTCTGGTGATGATTTTACACCGGCCGTGCCAATTTTTTTTTTGGAATACAACCTCGAGTACTGGAATAAACTTTTGTCTGAAGTCAAGGATTAAAAATTGGAAGGAATAGGAAGAAGGATTGGGGACGATTAAATCTAGTCCAGTTTGACTCATAGAAGACAAAGGTTAGCGTGTGTACCGCTAAAAATAACCCCATTGTCGTATCTCTTAAATTTCAGGGTACTCCACTCGTTGCTTCAGCCAGCATGGGAATCCTCGGCATCGACATATCGATGACGACCAGTTGTGCGGTCACTTGGAAGGGAAGGCAAATTGGTCTCTAAAAAGCTTGGCGTGCTTTGTAGAGCGGAACAGTATGTCATGCCGGCACACCGCCTGCAACTTTACAAGGCACTGGTTCGGCCTCACATGGAATACTGTTCTCATCTCTGGGCAGGGGCACCCCAGTGCTAACTTCTTCCACTTGACCGCATTCAGCGAATAGCGGCTCGAATCGTCGACGACGAATCCTATCCGCTCGATTCACTGGCAATGCGAAGAGATGTTGCAGCTCTTTGCTCTTTCGTTCTTTAATTGTGCGGATTAATTCCAGCCGCCAAATTCCACCAACGCACATCGCGACAACATTCCCGATACCATCCACCTGTAATTCCCCGGGTGTTGCATTTATTCGTGGGCGGCGGTCATCACTTTCCATCAGGTGAGCCGCACGCTCGTTTGCCCGCACTTCTATAAAAAAAAAAACAATCGTGCAATACTAAACGTACATTTTACATTAGTGGGGGGGGGGTGTCCTCTTCACGTCCAGAATAGACATTACTCAGGCACAATTAAATTCAATTTAAGCGTTTGCTTGACTTATCGTTGAAATATAAACGCGTCCATCCATTTTGAGTAATTCATTACTCGTATTTAAATAAAACGTCAACTAACAGTACCAAAAAGGAATGTGACCCTCGACTAGAGGTTATAGAGTTAAAAAATACTATTATAAAGAAAACGGAAACAATGAACCTTACTTACTTACTTTTACAATAAAATAGCGCACTAGCGATGCTCGCGCCGCGTTTAACAATCGTAATGTGAGCTAGAAAAGACATTTATAGAGATAATAATAAATTTAAATAAGCGACACTCAAGAATTATAAGTAAGGTGATATATAATTAATTAGCGAAATATACCAAGCGATAGCATGTATATGTATTTTTTTTAAACTGAAGAGATAAACGAACTTGCAATCCACCTAATGGTAAGTGGCTATTTGATTTCTAACTTCAAAGAATATTACAGATGCGTTGTCACCTCTGAGAACTAAGATGGAATGCCTCACAGCCTGTAATTATCCTGGCTTAAATAATTATATAGAAAATAGGGTCTCCGGTTCTCTACACTCACCATACGAAACACAACAGCATGAAGTTGTTATTTTACGCTGGTATTCGGGTGCATGAGCGTAAGTGTGGTGCTTCCCCGGCCGAGCCGAACCATTCGAGCTACAACCATAATACATCTGCTGCATACCACGTATATAAGGTTACTGTTGAAGGAAAAACAATTAGAAGAAGTAAAATAGTATGATATTGTTTACTTCTGTGTAACTGTACTTCTAATGACGTGCTTCTTTACGTTGCTATTGACAAATATGTGTATTTAAACTAGAAATAACACAGGGCCTAGTATGGATCCTTGTGGTACTAAATACGTTAATTTTGCAAGTTGACTTTCATATAGTTCTTCAGTTTGTCTAATTGCAGGTTCTGATATTCCAATGTCATTTAGTTTTATTATCATCACATTGATCTTTAATATGATTACAACTTTATGACTTATGTGAAACAATAACACGCTTATTTATTAATTTCATCATATTAATCTAAGCATGTTTTTAACGTGAGTAAAATTATACTCTTATGCATTTGTATTAATATACCGACAGTAAAATTTAAAGGAATATTTTGCCTAATTTTCTACACGGCTTATTTATTTAAGCTTTATTGAACCTCACATAAGTACAGGATCTAAAATATCATAAAAGTTACCTGTAGACCTGTAAAATAGTATTATTTAAAATCCTTTCTAGTAAAATTAATGCACTTGCAAACTGGCTCATGCAGCTATGATAAATGTTCCATCATGCACCAGCTAATTTACGTTGCCTGGAAGATTGATCGTTGTAGACGGGTATTAGAAACGATGCTTAATATGTTTTAGACAGCGTATGTCGTGGTAATTTGTCATGAAGATCGCCCGTTCGCCTTCAGCATTGTTTCTATATTCATAACGGGAAAACACTTAGTAATGGGTTAGCAAAAGATTTCTCTACTGGAAATTTTCATCAATATGATTCTTATTTTGGTCTTGTTATAATCGTATTTTTAGTATGTATTTTTTTATTAATACATGTTACGCGATATCTACGTTCACTGTGATATTTTAGTTCTTACCTCGTTGTTAGTCGGGGCTTTAATTCATCTAAACACTGTCTTCGCTACGACTTCTGAAACTATTAAGTATATTATAAGGTAGATTTTTTTTATAGAATAAGGGTGACACTCGAGCACACAATCCACCTGATGGTAAGTGGATTTTGTGCCTATGCAAAATGAAAAATGGAATGCCTCGTTTCCAGTAAAAATGTCTCCAGTTCTCTACACTCACCATACAAAACACGGCAGCAATAAACTGCAAATTTACACTGCTATTCTGTGAGAGCGTGGTCCTTCCCCGGTCGCGCCGACACATTCGTGCTACAACCACAATATAGCTGCGTCGTTTATTCTTTTCAGTTCTTTAAAATAGGCTCTTACTTTTTAATAAAAGTTAAATTTTTATCGTATGATATTTGTATCGTCATCATGTTAATACGTACATTGAAAATTGAAGTATGTACTTTTTACTATTTATTATAAAATGATTAATCTTCTTGAAAGTCTCTATCATTAGAGAGTTAGTATGCAATAGATAATTTTGGCAGTTTATGGCACATAAAATTAAATTTTCATTAAAGATGTTAAAAATTAATTGGCTAACATCTGCGTAAATAAATAGCACCTCTCGGCCTCCCTCAGTTGCGTGCACTATCCTCATCACAACAATATAGTATAACAAAAAAGTTATGCAAATTGCAAAAAAAATAGCATTTCGGCCACAGGCGATATTAGGACCTCATTCATCGCCAAAAAAGTTTTATAGCAAAAGAAATAAGACATTCTAAACTATATGTATGGCTATGTCAAAAGTGACATTAAGTCAATTGTTACGTCTTATACAAGTCTTAAAGAAGATTAATTTAACTGCTTTTAGTAAATATTTTAAGTAAAATGACAGGATTGATAAAAACTATAGAAAATGCGCCGTGCTCACATTGCCAGTTACTTCGCAGATCGTTTATTATGATCTCCGTGTCAGCTGTGGTGCCAATTGTTATTTTCACGGCACTGATTCTTTTGTTGGACTTAGGGAAGATGGGGTCGGTTTTTCATAATATAACAAGTGTTCTTGTTGAAACCATCGTGGGCCTACTCCATGTTCAACTGTTCGTGGCGACAGCAGTGCTGATCGCGAGCGTCTTGAAGGGGCGTCGGCAAATCAAGTATCATATATGGTACCTCATTCCCCACACCGTCATCATGGTACTGACTTTTCTTATTTCCCTGGCTTTAACTATAATAAACGAATCGTACGTATTATCATGTGTAACTATTGTCACTGCTTTATTTTATTTCTATGGTATTTTCCGTTTATCGAAAATAGTTAGAAGTAAATTTACTTTGTGGAAATAAACTTGTCTTTTACTAAGTAAATTGTTTATTTTTCATAAAGAGACATTTGTCATTTCAGTTACGTAAGTAACTTTCATGCGTTAGAAGTTATACTTTCTTGATTTTATAGGTATATCACAAATATTTTTTCGATTACATTATTAAAATAAAAAATAAATATAGGTATATTTTGCATACGAACTAAAACCAAATTAATTATAAAGTGAAACAAATGTCATTAAACCAAATATTATTATATTTAATGTAAATAAGTATGAGTGAACTTCATCATCATTGTCATCATCATTACAGCCCTTCACAAGTCCACTGCTGAACATGCTCCTCCAAGGAATGCCACAAAGCACTGTCCTGAGCCACCTGCATCCATCGAATTCTTGCACGTCTTAGCAAGTGGAATCGAGGCATTCCATCTTAGTCCTCAGGGGTGACACAGCATTTACATTTTGACTTTTAATCGAGGATAGATGTAGGTGCTTATGGGCCACAGCATTAACTTTTAATAACAGCATTAACATTACCGTTAAAAAAATTAATGTACTACTCAGTATGCTAAGGTCTCATCTTATAATGAAACGTTATAATGAATTTGAGAAATGATTAGGTGCGAACTACGACCTAATTATCTATATTATCTAGATAGACGTAGTATAGATGTACGAGAGTAGTTATTATAATTGAACACGATACTTTGTGCTTGGGAGAGGTAGCGGGGTTAATTGTGACGTCAAGAAGTCTGTTTCTTTAAGTCTGTTTATTACGTGATTTTTCTTTAATGTACTTATTTTAAGTCCAACTCACAAATACAAATCAAGGAAAAACAATAAAAATTCTTGTTTATGGTTCATTCTATCGGTTTCCTCTAGACTCAATAACTGAAGTATTTTTCCAAACAAATTTCCTTCGGCAGTACTTCGCGAGCTCACACCCAATAACTTTTTTATGTTAAGAGTCCGCACTCGTAAAAATTGAATAAAAACTTTATTAGAGCGTTGTCCATTGAGGCCAATAAACGCCGTGTGTCCACTACATTACTCTTGCCACTGCAGTGGACTTAGAGACGAGCTTTTTCCTTAACTTTATTATTGCTTCAAGCGCTCTATATCTGTCTCTTTGACTACTTTCGTAATTACACAAAGAAGGAAATGCTTAATGTTATCATTAATTATCGATTTTATATGTTATCTTTTATTTGTAATTATTGGCGGCTCGATAGCGCATTGGCCAAGCGTTTTGTTGTGGCACTGCGAGGCCGCAGTACAAATCCCGCTTGGAACAAATGTTTGTATGACCCTCTGGATGTTTATCCATGTGCAATTGGCATATAAAGTCCACGATACTGGAGACAGTCCTAGTGAAGAGAACTTTTAAAAAAATATTATAAACTTCCGTCTAGAGGGTCCTCACCGACTCTATCTCATGTGGGGGATATTTGTCATAGTTACCACGCTTGGCAGTCGGGTTGTTGTTGCCGGGAAAATGCTGCTGCCCCCCAACACCTGTTTCAACTTCCATCTTTCGCATCTTATAACACCAACGCCAGTATATTATGAGAATTACCTTACGCTGCCACAACCCGTCAAAATATATAGGAAACCAACGGCTGGGCTTCATGCAGCCTTAGAGAGAGAAGGAAGCCTGTGTTTAGCAGTAGACTTGTGATGAGCTGTAATTTTGATGCTAACGACATTTGGTTATAACCCAAAACAAAAATATACATTATTGCACACACATGAGCACACAGTCCATCTAATGGTAAGTGGATGCTGTGTCCCATAGACATCCACATTTATTCTCGATTAAGAATCTAAATGCAAATGCGTTGTAACCCTTCAGGACTAAGATGGAATGCCTCGTTTCTAGTAAAACCACCGATTCCCTACACTCATCATACGAAACAGCAGTTAAGCTGCTATTTTACGCTGATATTGTGTGAGAGAATTGTCCTACCCCGGTCGAGCCGACCCATTCGTGCTACAACCATAATATAGCCTTGGCATGGCTCTACCACGTATAATACATATATTCGTGATATATAATATAATGCAACTAACAATTCCAATTAACATAAAAACTTTTGTGGCTCTAAGTAAACGGAGCAATTGTTTATTACTTTATCCACTAACCTGTGATGAACCTTTAAGTCTATTTAATTTTATTATAAAAATTAAGTTTCATTAGATTTCATTTACGCAACAAATCCTCGGCTTTAATCCAAAATAAATCACCGCTATCAATTTACAGAGTAGCATTCAGGCGTAAATAAGTCAGCGACCGATTCAATTTCGTTCTCGTAAATCTCCCGCAGTGATTGCATAGGACAGTGTAACCGCGACGATCCGCCGTGTATTGTAATCGATTCTACCGCTCGATTTCGATGTACCGAGTTCGCTGTTTGATTGCTTATTTAAGGGTCGGTTAACAGAACAAAGAGAGATACAGTTAATCGGTTATTTTGGGATTGCTGTAGAAGTTAAGTACAATTCCTATTTCCGTATTACCACTGTTAAAAGCTCACTCATTTGACAAAATCAAGGGCGATATGTAGTATGCATAGAAGTTCTTTCATCAATCCATCCATTCCATTACAGTCTACATACAAGTCCACTGCTGAACATAAGTCTTCCCCATGGAGTGACTCATATGATGGATTTTGCCATACTTGCCACGCTTGGCAGGCGGGTTGGCAACAGCAGTTTATTATTACTTATAGATGTTATCAGGAAGATGCTGCTGCCCATCTCTTGTTTCAGTTTCCCTCTGTCGCATCTTATGACACCCACGGGACGACATGGGGTAGTGGATATTCTTACACCGCCACTACATGGTTAGAAGTTCTTTAGGATAAACTTAACTTTATTGATCACTTACAGTTACATTAACTGATGACAAGCTTATTCTCGCCTAAAGGCTGATTTTAATTTTATTTTCGAGAACAATTTAAGAAGGAGTGTGGCCATGTCTGTGTTTCTTTTTTTATTTCCGTATTTTATTTTTTCCTGGATGTCCAATAACGGTGGTATACATCTGATATTGGACAACTGCCCAGTTATAGGTTACTAGTACTAGGTTCCTAGTTTTTAAATTAATTATATATATTAAGATATAGACTGAATAGGCTTTTGTTAAACTACATCATTGCTCTTTACTACCTTCAGCTGCATCACCACTTACCATCAGGTGGGATAGTAGTCAAGCACTGGCTTATAATAGTAAAAAAAAACAGGAACATGGCAATGGTGGATATTGACAGATTGAATTGTAAAAAAAATATTTGCTCTAGTGTCATAATACTGGAAGACAATAGCGGAATACATTTGATATAGATTAAACGCTGGCCGGATATCCTCTTCAGCGAGAGACATGGTAATAGCTCTAAGTAACTACTTACACTGCTACTGTTATGTAGCATTATAACAATGTACAACAGATTCTTAAGTGCATACGTGGTAGAGAATATCCTCTACCCCATATAATCCTGTGGTTGTCGTAAGAGGCGACAGAGGGAAACAAATAAGGAGATGGACAGCAGCGTCTTTCTAATAACGACTAAAAACAAATAACTGCGGTTGCCAACCTGCATGCCAAGCATGCTAACTATGGTAAATATCCCCCCTATTAGGCAATCTATCGGGGAGGCCTATGTTCAGCAGTGGACTTTAATAGGCTATAACAGTAAACGGTAGTGCCACGCTGCAGCTATATTATGGTGGTAGCACAAATGATCGGCTCGACTGGGGAAACACCACGCTCTCACAGAATACCAGCGTAGCATATTAGCTTAATGCTGCTGTGTTTTGTAAGGTGAGTGTAGAGAATGGGAGACCCTTTTTACTGGAAACGAGGCATTTGTTCTTAGTCTTTAGGGGTGACAACGTATCTACATTTTGATTCTTAATCGAGGATAAATGCCACTGCGTTCAATTACCATCAGGTAAACTGCGTGCTCATTCGTCACCCTTATTCTATAAAAAAAAATCTAAGAACCTTTATCTAATTTGTTTTATGCAAAAAATACTATTCCGTAAACGAATTCATATTTCCTGAATAGCCGTGAGCTACTAAAATTTCCAACGCAGTACTTTCATAAAAGCTGCTTTTAAGTCGATTCGATCTTATCATTTTCGGCGTTTAAACATCGACATTATCATATTATTTCGTATAATTTTGGGCTTGATTCTTAAGAATTTAGGTAACTAGGTCATTCAATGATTGTCGTTAATAAAAAAAACTATAGAAAGCAGTTCGCGTTTACAAAGGCGTAGGTAGCTTTTCATATTATTATGCAACATGATCGCCATAATTTGTTAATCATTTACATCTATTAAGCAATAAATTAAACGTATAATGGCGGTGGGTGTCGTAAGAAGCTGAATAGGAGATGAGCAGCAGCATCCTCCTGATAACAACTCAAACTAATATTCTGCGGTTGCCGACCCGTTTGCCAAGCGTGGCAACTATGGCAAAAACGCCCCTATGAGGCAATCCATGGTGGTGGCCTATGTTCAGCACGATACTTTTTTAGCCATTCTAAGCCAGTGCTTCACCACTATCTCACCGATGGTAAGTGGTTATTTTAAGCCTCTTAAAATAAGCCAGGTTCTGAGCCACCTGCATCCATCGACTCCTGCATGTCTTACTAGGTCGTTACTCCATCTAGTGGGAGGACGCCCTACACTTCGCCTGCCGGTACGAGGCTGCCACTCGAGAACCTTTCTTCCTCATCGGATGTCGGTTATTCGAGCTATATGGCCAGCCCATTGCCACTTCATCTTACTAACTTTATATATTTTATAGTTTATAAATCCCAAACTCATGTAAAATATGATGTGTGTAGATTACTGCAGTAGAATTAGTTATAAGAAATATAGCATTGAATAAAAGCATCTGAGTTAGAGTAGCTAAACTTTGCTTACTTCAGTGGAGAACTGAATCCCCTAATCCAAATTTTGGTCACGGCGGCCTGTCGCTACGGAGGCTAGGCATCTGTACAGGACGGGATTTTAGTACTTGAGTGTTTGCGCAAACACAAGTGAACTCTGAATGTATAAAATTTTACAATACATTATTTTAAACATTTGCAATTTATAATATAATACGTTTTTACGACAAAAAGTTAAAAAAAAATTGTTAGAGAAAACAAAAATTATTATAACTCTAAGGAATACATGAATGAAAATAAACCCTCGCAATGAGGTGATCGCTACCATGCTGTTTCTGTTATAATACTTGTAAAAAAAATTGTATAAAATTATTGTAATGTTATATGTCTAAAAAAAATCCCGCTGGGTTTCTTGCTGGTCCTCCTCAGGAAAGAGGAACTTTCGAAACAAGTCGTAAATAAAAAATTACTCAATAAATATTATGCATTAAACTATATTTAATAAAAATTATTCTATTCTATTCTGTTCTCCTTATTCAATCACTCTCATAGTCCGATGGGACGGCAAACTGACACAACCGGAGAGAGATCAGAGTGTTTAACACCTACGCCTGATCTCTCTCCGGTCGTCGGTATCACCGGTCGTCGGTCTCTCCGGTCGTCGGTCTCTCCGGTCGTCGGTCTCTCCAGTCGTCGGTCTCTCCCGTCGTCGGTCTCTCCGGTCGTCGGTCTCTCCGTTGTCGGTCTCACCGGTCGTCGGTCTCTCCGGTCGTCGGTCTTTCCGGTCGTCGGTCTCCGGTCGTCGGTCTCTCCGGTCGTCGGTCTCTCCGGTCGTCGGTATCACCGGTCGTCGGTCTCTCCGGTCGTCGGTCCTGATCTTGACATGTTGCAAACCGGTAACATTAATTGCTATGCAGATGACAGCACTGGTGATGCTCTATACACTCTTATAATCGGTATTTCTCGGGAAAACGTCGCCGAGTACCGGAACAAACTTGTGTCTGAAGTCGAGACTTTATTGAACAAAGTCTCGGACTGGGGGCGACTAAATCTAGTCCAGTTCAATCCCCAGAAGACACAAGTTTGCGCGTTTACCGCTAAAAAGAACCCCTACGTCGTATCTCCTCAGTTTCAAGGCACTCCCCTTGTTGCCTAAGCCAGTATCGGTATCCTCGGCGTCGACATATCGAGTGACGTGCAGTTTCGTGGTCACTTGGAAGAGAAGACCAAATTGGCCTTTAAAAAGCTTGGCGGGCTCAGCAGAGCGGGACAGTATTTTATTCCGGCACACCGCCTGCAACTTTACTAGGCGCAGGTTCGGCCGCACATGGAATACTGTTCCTATCTCTGGGCTGGGGCTCCCCAGTGCCAGCTTCTTCCATTTGATCGCATCCAGCGCAGAGCTGTTCGAATCGTCGGCGACCGAACTCTTTCCGATCAGCTTGACTCACTGGCACTGCCAAGAGATGTTGCATCTCTTTGCGTATTTTATCGCATTTACCACGGGGAGTGATCTGAGGAATTGTTCGGACTAATTCCAGCCGCACAATTTCACCATCGCACATCGCGACTAAACTCGCGATACCATCCATACTATCTGGATGACTGGCGGACCACCACTGTGCGATTTAAAAAAAGTTTTCTTCCTCGCACAACTTCCTTGTGGAATCGACTACCACCAGAGATGTTTCCGGACGGATACGACTTAGGGACCTTTAAGAAAAGAGCGAACTTCTTTTTAAAAGGCCGGCAACCCATCTGCAATTCCCCTGGTGTTGCAGTTGTTCATGGGCGGCGGTAATCACTTACCATCGGGTGAGCTGTATGCTCGTTTGCCCCTCTCCAATAAAAAACACCGCTAACGTCCTGACTCCGGGCTACTACTATTTCTTGATAGAACATTTCAAAAACTGATATCAGTCTAATGAAACCGAAACCACATTATCAGCAGTCGCTCTTACGACCATTAGGCTATCAAAGCAGTCGTTGTTCTGGTAGTGGTAGCATTATATGAAAGACTTTAAGCTTTACAGAACCCTAAAATTTATTGCAGTTTTAATGCAGGCACATACTTTCCACTGCTGAGCATAGCCCTTTACCATCTCTGAATTTTGAAAAGGCACGAAATTTTAAGTAAATATAGGCCATTCAGAATTAGGCTCCGATATTCGACTACTTGGGTGATCCAAAAGTAATGATAATTGGTTACTTCAGGTCCGCATAAAATCCAAAAAAATATTTTTGCTTGCTTATATACTCACTACGGTAGCCTAAAAATCATATAAATAGATCACGATTTCCGGAGATACATTCATTTGAATACGAACTGTCAAAGAGATAACATCAACATGGAGAAAACGAAATTAGAGCTGTCATCAAGTACCTCTGTTTGAAAAAATGTCTTCAAAAGACATACACAGTGACTTAGTGGAAACATTGGGGACTCTGCTCCTCCATATTCTACAGTTGCACGCTGGGCCAAGGAGTTTAAACTGGGCAGAACATCCACTGAAGATGAACATCGCGAAGGACGCCCATCCACGTCCTCACTGAAGACAACGTGAAAAAGTCGAAGATATTGTGTTGGCAGATCGAAGAGTGACCATCAGGCATGTAGCTGAGGTCACAGGGATCTCATATGGCAGCGTTCAAAGAATCCTTGCGAACGAGTTGCATATGAAAAGGTCTCTGCGCGTTGGTACCCAGAATGTTAACCGACGAGCAAAGAAAAATCGAGTTGACATTTCGAGGGTCAATCTCGAAAAGTTCCAAGCAGATCAAGAAATTTTTTGTTCCGTTTTATGACTATGGACCAGACCTGGATCCACCATTTTGATCCTGAAACGAAACAACAATCGATGACTTGAAGCGAGCCTCCTCACTGACGCCAAAGAAATTCAAAGTTTCAAGTTCGGCGGGAAAGGTTATGGCATCTGTTTTTGGGACGCTCAAGGCATAATTATGGTGGAATATTTGGAAAGGGAGCCACTATTACGGGCTCTTACTACGCAGGCCAAGTAAGAAGATTACGGGAGGCCATTAAGGAAAAAGACGCGGCAAACTGCGAGCTGGAGTGCTGTTTCACCAAGACAACGCACCGCCTCACAAAGCCGCAGTTGCGATGGCTGCCATTCAAGAAACGGGATTCTAACTGCTCGAACAGCCTCCTATTCGCCAGATCTAGCTCCTAGTGATTTCTACCTCTTTCCTCGGCTCAAGGAACGCCTGAGGCAAGAAATTGAAGACGATAGCGAAGTAATGGCCGCTGTTGAAGCGTTTTGGGAGGGTCAAGACAAAGAATTTTTTTCATAGGCAATCCTGGGTTTAGAAAAAAGATGGACTAAATGTATTGATTTGTTAGGAGACTATGTAGAAAAATAAATTATTATTTTAACTTTAATTACCGTGTTTTATTTTCATTATCATTACTTTTGGATCACCCTCGTATATATATTATTTTCCGGTTAAAGCATTAAGAAAAAGCTTAGCTGTGAATCGTTTTAACAATTTTAAGTTTTCTTGAACACTGCGTACTGCATATCATTATAGTTAGACTTCGAAGGTCCCGGATTCGATGTTGAACATTTGTACCAAAACAAAATGTTAATTTTTCTGATCTCCTCGTAATGTTGTCCCCGTCTCTCTGATAATGCAAAATAGCTCATATTGCATGTTACCGCAAAAGGAAGTGATTTCATATAAGCGCGTACAGTTTACATGATCAGAGGCTATAAACTATAGCCAAGATTGTTCATTCATCATAATCGCAATTTGCTTGTCTCTATATGTATATTTTTACACAAAATACGAATAAACTTTTTCCCCGACCCATTATTATACAAATACATTTATCACAACGTCCCAGATCCTCTCCAAATTATCTATATAGGTGCACAGTGGTGGAATGAAATGCGGTCTCGACCCCAAATACGATTAGAGGCGACATATCTACGAGCCGTCTGTTAAACTTGGACGCTTGACGAACAATTCAATTAGTTTATAGTGTGATAGGCGGAGTAAGTTGTTTAGATATATGTAACACCGCTGTACTGAAATTATATATTTTGCTTACATTTTAGTCTTATTACAATGAAATTAAGCACTATCTTTATGGGTGACTGGATAAAGAAAGTAAAACGTATTTTAGGTGCCTAACGACATCTTACACCCTCTCAGATCATAGCAAATTAATTGAAACGTCAGTATTTCAAAATGAGTCAAAATCAAAATCTGAAAATTACTTTCATTCAATGTCTCAGAGGCCATTTTATACTTAGCTCAGTATCTGGCTAAAATAAAAAACGTATGCTTAAAGATATGTTCTATAAGTAAGTGTAAGCAAGTGATGTGTTTCCTCTTATTCACGTGATGCACCTCTCCAGCAATCAGATAGTGTAAGTCTCGTGGGAATAGTTGCCGGTGGAAATCACTCTGCAACTGTTTTATGTATTTTACTGTTTTTGTATTTTCATTACGATAACAATTTGTAACATAGAAGTATGGCCATAAGTTCTGTTACCCAGTAAAACGTACCTATAATATATTTTTAAAGAAACTGTAATAATAATAATACTTATGAGTACATATTTATAGAAGTCTGAAGAAGAAGTATTTAGTATCTACAAAGAAGAAAAGTGTTTATTTTTTATTAATAATAAACTATAAGGTGAGCGTCTATCGCCTGAGCTACTATTTTTTCTTTACAGTCGACTTTCTTTAAATAAGGGTATGTTTCTTGATCAATATTATATTAGCAAAAACACATAACTGAAAGAGACGTTGTAACTCCAATCAAAAATTACTCAGTAAATGTAATTTAATAGTAATTTTTGATCTTGATTGAGTGTGATTTTTAATTTGATTTGAACTTGATTGATGATGATTTGATAATTTGATTTTTGATTGAGTTATTTGTCCTTAAAGGTGGATCTACCGATGAATGGGTATATTGCTAGAGGAGCGAAGAGGTATTTATATATAAATGAATATTAATCCCACACTAGGAATTTGTCCTGTACCTACCTGCGAGGCGTTTTATATACTTAAATTGCACTTAGATATACATCCATAACAGATCTTAAAAATTTCTTTTTCGTGCCGAAATCGAACCCACAACCCACAGGATAGTAGCTAATTGCTTAGCCACTGTCACCGAACAGTGGTGGAAAAAATTTTTTTTTTGCGAAATTCATTTCAAACATTCATTCAGCAATCAAAAAATTATGATTTTAGCTTACAAAAAATTAGATATTTCATTTTAAGTTATATAATGTACTTAATTAATTAATTAAGTATTACCGTCGACCATCCTTGGTAATTTTTCTTTCCCTTTGTTTGTAAACTTCCCTAGCTCGTTCCCATGTGGACTTACAGGTTTCATGTTTATGTGGGACTAATGATAAAAAAAGAATATGCTGACTGTGTCACTTTTTTTATGGAATTAGGGTGACAAGCGAGCACAGAGCCTGCCTGTTGGTAAGTGGATGCTGTGACCCGTACACATCTACATCTATCCTTGATTAAGGATCAAAATGCAGATGCGTTGTCACTCCTGAGGACTCAGATGAAATATCTCGTATCCAGTAAAAAGGGTCTCCGGTTCTCTACACTCACCATACAAAACACAGCAGCAGTGAGCTGCTATTCCACGCTGGTGTTCTGTGAGAGCGTGGTCCTTCCCCGGTCGAGCCGACCCATTCGTGCTACAACTATAATATAGCTGCAGCACGGCTCTACCACGTACAAAAACTTCACTTGCCTACCATGTCGTAAAAGGCAACTGATGGGATATTGGGTTATTGTTACTGTGTAGACAATAGATCTTTTACGATTTTCCATCTAAACCCATGTTTTTAGTCCGAGTAGCATTCTGCTCGTTGATCTCTGCCTAACCCCTCGGGGATTAAATGCATGATGCAATGTATATTTGTATATGTCACTGTTAGTAAATATTATTCTTTTGGGAAATAAATATCTCAAACCGTAATACAAATGTTTACAATATTAAAATTCTGTCGTTCCATAGCAGCTGCAGGAAATGAACTTTTTTTTTGTTAAAAATCCTTAAGGGTCACGTCTCAAACCCGGATTTTTAGGTATATAAAAATTACACTCAACTTGTAGAAAATCGATTACAAATTGAATTGATTCCCGAGATTGTCCATACTCAGCAGTCCACTTTGTATTTCTTTTTATTTCCCTTCTTCAATTGTAATGTATCCTTTTGTTTGCCTTTACAACTTATATAATGAAAGTAGGTATTGAATTGTATTCATATATAGTGATCCAATTCGAGTTTCCTAGCATTTATTAAAAACATACAGAAAGTACCTATCATTATCTCAGTGATATTAAAATAATCGAATATTTACCGTTACCGTTACAGCCTATACTAAACTAAACTTAACCTAAACTCCACTGCTGAAATTAGGCCTCCCCATAAATTGCCTCATAGATGGGACAATTGCCATTGTTGCCATATTTTTTGGAACGAAGTTCCTTATCGGACGGTACGGATTTGGCGGATGGGGGCTAGGCGACAAAAAGTGTAAGATTTTTCAGACACGACCTCTTCTGACGTAGTGTAGACGGCCTTGGCGGCTATATGGAAACGAGATGGAATAATAACCTTTTCTCTCGCATATTATCTTGCCATGAAAGATTTTTTTTTAAATGACGCTTCATTTTAATGGACGCTGGTAATTCATTTATTTGTATTTGTCAATGAATAATATAATACGTTTATCAATAATAATATACTACGAAAGGAGCTTCGTTCCAACCGAGTGTTCCAGGACACTCACGCATGTTTTAGTTATTATTAGGAAGATGCTGCTGCCCATGTCCTGGTTTGTTTCCCTCTGTCGTCTTTTACGACACCCTCGGGACGTTATGGGTTAGTGGCTATATTTACACCGCCACTACAAAGTTCGAATGGAATATTTAGTATTAGTATCATTGATTAATTATAGAAAATGATGCCAAGCAAATGACCGCCTCTAGACATTCTGCAGCAGTGGATTCGGTCATGACACTATCAACAAACCTTCACTGCGGGTATACATTCGTAATTGATCTGACTCCAAATAGATTTCAAACTCAATATTCCGTGCACGCATATGAAGTTGTCATAAACTAACTATACGTTAAATGAATCTCACTACATAACTATTAATTCACCACCTCCGAGTATTTTGTACGTTGCGAATAATTAATAGTGTTTATCATAGCTCTATATCTACTGTTTATGGTACCTATAGACGTGAACAGAAAATAATATACGTCAAAATTCTATACAGTGCCTACTCACTACTCTTATTTTATTTTATGACCACGGCCATTATAATTTTATATTTTAATTATGGATTAATAAATTCACTACATGGTGAGTAGTGAATTTATTAATTTTCTAATTTTACTGCGTTGTGGCGGTGTAAGAATATTCACTACCCTATATCGCCCCGTAGGTGTCGTAAGAGGCGACAGAGGGAAACAAACCATCTGGTTTCATCTGGGCAGCAGCGTCTTCCTAATAACTACAAAAAAATAAAAAAATAATACTACTTAAAAAAAATGTCTTACAGTTGACTCTACAAGACGGCATATAACAAGTAAATGGGTTTATGACTACCCCGTTGTAAGTTCTTCGTCGTGTTACACGGAGCATGTAATATACGACTAACAATTTTCGATTTTCGACGTACCAAACCAGTTAGTCATTTTAACGAGGTTATTGCAGCTCGCTCGTAATTCAGTTATGGATTTGTTCGAAAAATCAAGTTACAAAATATTTCTCTGCTCGGTCATCATAATTAAGTTTCAAAATTTGGTAATTTAGAAAAAATACAATAGCTCTTCGAGATGATTTTGATTGCAGTTTTTAAGTTAATGGTTATCGAATAAAATATCTAAAAGGTACTGGCAATTGTCATTAAAATATAATTAAATTCAAACGATCTTATTACATAATTTAAAATTTTGTACAATCGACTTCAATATAAATTATTAAGAATAACTCAAAAACTATTGGTCAGACCTTGATCAAATTTATATGGGATCACATGAGAAGCACCAGCTTTCAAATAAAAAAAGCATCACCGAATTCGGTTCACCCAGAAAAAAGTTATGAGGTAACACACATAAAAAAAAGAACATACAGTCGAATTGAGTACCTCCTCCTTTTTGAAGTCGGTAGAAAATGAGGTTTAATGATAGTCTAGGGTTCGGAAAATACCTTTGTCCTGGGAATACTCAGCGGGACATTTTTTTGAAAAAAGAACAGTTTACGATCATATTATATAATATTACACAATTAACTACACAAAACAAATTATAAATAGCTTGGTAGCCATCGCCTCATTCCCAGGGGTTATTGTTATCCATAAATTCCTTAACATTATAATAACCCTTTTTATACAATCTTTGTTTATTAAAGTTTTTGAACCTCAAGACGTGGTAGAGCCATGCTGTAGCTATAATGTGGTAGTACGAATGGGTCGGTTCGACTAGGTTAGGACCACGCTCTCACAGAATACCATTGTAAAATTACAGCTGAATATTGTTGTTTCGTATGGTGGGTGAGTGTAGAGAACCGGAGACCCTTTTTACTGGAATTTGGGTGACAACGTATCTGTATTTTGATTCTTAATCGAGGATAGATGTAGAAGTCTATGGACCACAGCATGTAATTACCGTCAGGTGGACTGTGTTCTCGTTTGTCACTCTTATTCTATAAAAAAAATCTTGGCATTGGACAAATTTTGCATATTTTCAGGGATTTTGTTGTTAAAGAGATGGTAACGGGTTGATTACAAAAATTAGTTGGTTTAAAATTAGTCTCAAAAACTTAAGTTAGAGTTTGTTTCAATAAAGACTGGCTGGACTGTCAGCACTTAATTTTTGAAAGGATAGATTATTTGAGAGGACCCAATGTGTAAAATCGGTGTGTTGATGAATTCATTACGATACTGCTTTGTAAAAGAAATCTTTTATTTATTTATTTTTAAAATAGTTTATACATTTGTAATTTTTATTCTTCTATACAAATGAGGGTCCCAAACGATTACACAGTCTAATTAATGGTAAGTGGATGCTGTGGCCAATATCCGCAGAATTCCAGCGTATAATAGCATAGTGCTGCTATTTTACGCTGCTATTCTGTGTGAGAGTGGTCTTTTTCCGTGTCGACCCATTCATACGTCAATCATAACTCTTTGCTGCTTGACTCTACTATTTAAAAAAGATTAAAATCTATTTATTTCAAATATCTGAATTGAAAACAAAAGAGTTCTGACATAAATCTCAATTTTGGATAAGAAACTTTCAAGCGTTAAAAACATAAATAAAAAATACTATTGCTGTACTATCAAAGTGGTAGGTCGTCGATCTGCGTAGGTACCACAATCTTACCTATTTCTGTAGCCAAACAGCAGTGCGTGCACTTTTGTGTATCGGTCGGAAGGGCATAGAGAACCAGATTAATTACAGACTGTGAGGCATTCATTCCATCTTAGTTCTCAGTGGTGACAACGCAGCTGTAGCCTTCTTTGTTTAAAGTTGGTTTCAGATGTCCATGGACTGCAGTAGCAACTTACCATTATAATTTTGAAAAAAATACAAGCTTAAATTTTATAGTAAGTTAACATAAAAAATAATCGTTTATATTTTATTAAAAAATAATTGAAGATTTAGATGAAAGAAACAGATGGCTTTCTTCTTACTTTTTTATATTATGACAAAAAGTTTTAAGAGGATTAAGAGGATTTTACATAGCAAATAAAAGTTTAAACAATCTCCTTCAAGATAAATGCCTCGTCTTTCTAAACAGATTTATCCTTAAAGTTATACTTTTAACCGCCTGTTTTTTGCTACTACGTAATAAATGTTTGTAATGTTAATATATCTATACTATATAAGTACTTGAAAAGTACATTAACTGAACTTATTAAGTATTCATTTTATAATAGTAGAGTGACAAGTGACTTACCAGTCTACCTGATGATAACTATGTAAGTGGTAACTTCAGGTTATGGATACCTGTAGTCAACTTCAAACAAAGATGGCCACCTCAAGGTTCAGATAAAATGCCTTACAGGCTAAATTTATTCTGTTAAAAAATTAAAAAGTTAAATTTCCAGTTTATATAAAGTAAAATTAAACTATATAGTATAAGTAACTAGCAGTTAGGCCCCCGTTTTCCTCCA
Source organism: Parnassius orleans (assembly GCA_029286625.1). Taxonomy (NCBI): domain Eukaryota; kingdom Metazoa; phylum Arthropoda; class Insecta; order Lepidoptera; family Papilionidae; genus Parnassius; species Parnassius orleans. The sequence continues at coordinate 7,807,524 of JAGSMP010000070.1, read as the reverse complement.
GTGCCTACTGGCGGCCTCGAGATGAAATATTTTATTGCACAGACTTGCAGATTTTCTCACGATGACGACTTTGCACTTAAAATTGTAACTAACGATTTTAGTGATGCCATCCTCGATCGCTTAGCCCCTGAGCTACCACATTTCTTTCGAAGGAAATTATTGTAATCACAGGCACATATTTGAGAAAGCACAACGTTACTATACTACTACCTCGCCATGTGTGGTATTGCAATCGCTTATTATAAGCCTGCCAAATGTATCGTTTACAAAAGTCCAGAACTGAAATGTTATGGTGATGTAAAAGAGTTTTGTTCTTTTTTAAGAGTAGCTAACGAGCACACAGTCCACCTGATGGTAAATGAATACTGTGACCCACATACAACGGGGTGTCACCAATGAGGACTAAAATAAAATGCGTCGTGTCCAGTAAAAAAGTTCTCCGTTTCTTTACACTCACCATACTACCTCGGCCACACACATCGCGATAGAATTATCGCGATAAAACTTTGCCCTACGGCCGCGAAGGTGCCTGGCCACACTGCGCGTTGTAAATTTTATCGCGCTAAACACACGCTAAAAACAAAATGGACGCCACGGTAGCTCTCTATTATTGGCAGCGAATAATTATTTTTTATTATTGTGTAATTGTTTTGAAAATAAGAAAAATATATAAATAATATCGGCTCGGACTCATAATTACTTATAAATTCCAAAATTTTTTCATTACACCAATTCATGTCGGAAATACGTCGCAAACCCTAATTTACTTTGACACATCCGCCACACACGATGTCTGTGGGCATGGGCAGACTGAAATGTGGCCGCACACGCGAAGTCCATCGCGATAAAACACTTTGAAGTGCGAGAATTTACCGACAGCGAAGCGATGTGCTTGACACTTTGCACGAAGTGACGAAGTATTCACGAAGGGCCGGTCACATACATAGCGATAACGCGAATATTCGCGCTAGCGCGATGTGTGTGGCCGCGGCATACGAACGAAACACGTCAGCAATAAGCTGCAGCATGACTAACATGTATAAGTTCTATTTAGTAGCACGTGAACGAATAATATTTTATTATAATTTAAGAACAATTTTATAAAAAAAATATTATTATATAATATTATTATAATAATATTTGAAGAATCTCAAAAATTGTTCAACCGTTTTCACATTTGTGATTTAAATGCACAAAGTATTCCTAAAAATCCTACGGAGCTCCTGGTTACTTATCTCACTCTTTCGCCCTGGTGGCCATCAGACTCTGGAACGACATCCCTCTTGACATTAAAAAAGCTCCCAACAAGTTTGTTTTTAAAAATCAAGTCCGTAAGCATGTGAGAAAATCGTTGCAAGTTTGAACTGACACGGCTCTTATTTTCATATACATATCTTTCATATTTGTTCTGACATAGATAATATTTATATGTATTATGTATGTGTATTGTGTATGTATATTCATATATGTATATATTGTATGTATTTAAGTATGTATTTATACATTGTATATGTGTATATTATATATTATATTTTTTTTACTCTCTGTATTTTGATAATCGCTGTACCGCCTCTTATATGTCTATCTCTGTTTAGTCTAATGGTTGACTGGGAGAGAATGCCCTATGGCATTAAGTCCGCCATATGTACTATTTTGTGCATGAAAGTATAAATAAATAAATAACCTATAAACGTCTCACTGCTAAGCACGGGCTTTCTTTTAGTAGAGAGTATAATTGAGTAGGATCGCGTATTCTGGTACGTGTTAACGGGTTTTACGCGAAACTTTTAAATTTATTTAGAAGTTTCGAAACGAAGTGTAAAGAAACGGAGACCCTTTTTACTGGTAACGAGACATTCCATCTTAGTCCTCAGGGGAGACAAGACGTCTACATTTTGATTCTAAATTGAGGATAGATGCAGATTTCTATGGGCCATAACATCGACTTACCACGGGGCTGTGTGACATGAACTGTGTGCTATCTTGTCACCCTTATGCTGTAAAAAAAACTATTACTAAGACTATGTGGCGTTAAGCTTGCAAATCTTAACTGTTATTGTTTTTAAATTCCTATTCAATAATAATATTTATTGTTTCAGGTACGTATACACTTTTATGTCGACCAAAATGAAATGAATGATGAATCAATGTAAGTCGTTTGTATTTAATTATTATATGACTAATTTTGTTGATTTTTTAAACTCTTACTTGACTAATCTCTATACAGGGTTATTTTGCAATAATCGGCCAAATTTGCAGAGAAGGTTCAGAATAAGTAATATCTAGGCAAATGGTGAAGAAAAATTAATTTATAAAATTGAGATTTTTTTCATCATTCTGTCCTTTCATCAACATTCTGTCCTTTTCATCTTTTAAATTAAAAATGCGTGGTAATGCATTATTTTAACTGATTTTACTGCGCACGCACACATTCGTAAGGGTCGATCGGTAGGCAAAAACGTTGTTACCCATAAATCACATTCAATTTCGGATAATTTTAAATAAAAGGAGAAGCCTTATTTACTCATATTTTCATAAACTGCAATAACGGTATATCATTATTTATAAATTTGAACTTAAGTTTAAATTTAGGCTACTCTTTGAAAAATAACCCTGTATATAAAAATCAATTGCTGTCCCTTAAGTCTCGCTAAAACTCGAAAACGGCTCAAACGATTTTGATGAAATTTTTTGTGTGCGTTTGAGTGACCGGTGACAGGGATGGTTTAAATTTACAATTGGTGGCGCTGTTGTCGAGATCCAGAAATCATCTAATAGTTTTAAATAAATAATCGTTGGTGCGACCTTTTTTAAGTATTTATTTTTAAGTGCGCATATATAAACCAATTGAGTTTATATATGCGCAAGTACCTAAAGTCGACTGCTGAACATAGGCCTCCTATAGATTGTCTCATAGGGGGATATTTACCATAGTTAGTTATTTAGTTGTTATTAGGAAACGCCGCTACCCATCTCCTGGTTAGTTTCCTCTGTCGCCCCATACGACACCCACATGTGGGGTAGTGGATAGATATTCTTACACCACCATTACACGGTCAGTTTATATTCACACTTTATTTTAGTTGTTTTGTCAAGACGATGGATCATAGAGCGCAGTAGTCATTATCAAATTCTACAGTCATGAACAAACATTTTTAATATTGGCAATGTATGTTAGTTTAATGCCAAAAAGCGAGCTATGTAGAGGGCTATGCTCGGAGCTTCTCCACGCGATAGACTTAGAAATAGGATATCCGCAGTAGTAACCGTCATTACGGATCAGTATGCTGAAGTGTTAATGAGCCGGCCATATAGTTCAAAGAATTGACAACTGATAGTTCTCAAGTGGCAGCCTCGTACCAGTATGCGAAGAGTAGGGCAGCCCCCACTGGATAAAATAACGACCTATATAGTAGGAGATATAGGAAGTCGATGGATGCAGGTGAATCAGGACGTACTTTATGTAAGCCAGTGTTACTCTCTTAGAAATTAGCTGAGGACTGTACTCAGCAGTGGGACATACTTGCTGTAACATACTTTTTTCTTTTAAAATTATTTACAGATTTTAATATTTATTTTAAGCAACAAAGATATAAAACATAAAATAAATAAACGAAATGTAATAGTTGATAAATCATTACAAAATATTAGATAATATTTTATATTTTAACATAATATAATATACATAACAAATAATTGAGATTAAGATTGTAAAACAAGACTACTGAAAGAATATAAATATGTATATGATTATAAGAACATAAGTCATCATCATCATTACAACCCAGCATAAGTCCACTGCTGAACATAGGTCGTCCCGCAAGGAATATCACAAAACACGGTTTCGAGCCACTTGCAACCATCGAATATTATATACGATATAAAAATAATTATATTATAATAATATGAAAATCTTTTATCTCTTACATCTATTACAACAACTTTAGCGTTTATAGAAGAATGGCTATTTGATAATCTTAAGCAAATTCTTTTAATTTATGCATATAGCATATATTTTGGACACTTGTATAAAATTACTACTTAGATCAAATTCATTCAATTCTTAATATGTAGCAACCCTAGCGACGCAGAATTAGCTCCTCGAAACCTATTTACTTCATCATGCCTGCGTTGGGTCTCTACAATTCAGTTTCTTTTTGCCCTCGAAGAAGATTTCAAAATAAAAAGCGGATGTTACTCAACGGTTTCCACATTAGCCTACTTAGCTATGTAAACGGTCCGGGATTCATTGAAGTCAACAGACAAAAAATAATTTTCAGTTCTGGATGTACCGTATCCGATGATGATGCTAGTCAATAAGCGGCAGTAATCTGATAAATAATCTGTAAATACACTTATACCTATAATTTTGTACGCCAGAAATGGTAAAATTATTGTACTATGAAAGCATTTTTCATAGAATAAGGGTAACATACGAGCACACGGTCCACCTGATAGTAAGTGGATGCTGTAGCCCATAGACATCTACATCTATCTTTGATTAAGAATTAAAATGCAGATGCGTTGCCACCCCTGAGGACTAAGGTGGAATGCCATGTTTCCAGTCAAAAGGGTCTCCAGTTCTCTACACTCACCATACGAATGTTGTGTGCTGTGTTTAGATTACACTGTGAGAGCGTGGTCCAACCCCGGCGAGCTGACCCATTCGTGGGGAGCAGGGTCAAAGATACGACGCTTTAGACTGCGATCGCCACTCCGTTTAAGCGTAAAAGTTTGCTCAAAATTCAACAGTTTAAAAAATCATTGCTGAATCTGGTTAGTTAAATTACACCTTTAGGGTTCTTGTTTAGAATTTTTTATATTTTTAACCGACTTCAAAAAGAGGAGGTTCTCAATTCGAGTGTATATTTTTTTTGTATATACAGGGTGTCCAGTAAATAGCACGACATACTGCAGGGGTGATAGCTAGTGTCACTACCTATCAATACAACACAATATATGTTCAGCGAAATCTTAGGATTTACAGTTTTACAAAATTTTCCGAAATACCGAAAATCTCTACCTTGAAACAGATTTTAAGCATCTCGTAATGAAAAATCCTTTTCTAGTACTTTTTTACATCAAATTATTCGTGAATAGTTACTTTACTCATTGATAAGTCTTTTTTCTATCAAAGACAAGAATGTTTTCAAGAAATACTATTTTTCTTTAAATTTGCACAGAACTATTTTATTATCACTTAAGTTTAACCTACAGTGGTGAAAAAAAATGTATGTGGCAGTTTTGTACAACAAACTTAAAAATAGCTTGTTTAATGGTGATTTAGGAAAGATACAATACTAGTGCATTTTCATTAAAAAATACAAAAAATAAGCTATTTTAGTTAATAAGAGCATTTTATTTTAAATGCAAGCAATGTGATTTTGAATTGAATCGTTGTAAGGTCGTACTACGGTTCGAATTACATAATACCATCTACAGCCGACCGGCCGGCCGGTCTGTAAATGACATCTTGAAGGATAAGGTGATAGTAAAAACAGAGGAGTTAATTTAATAAACATTTATTTAAATAAATTACAATAAATGCTCAAATTGCTTCCCTTGTGCCCTAATACACGCTCGGCGTCTTCTTAAAAATGAGCTTTGAGTCTTCTCAGGCTTATTTCCGATATTTTTCTTGCTGCAATGTTAACCCTTGCTCTCAATTCATTGTCATTTTGGATCGGTTTTCATAGACTTTGTCCTTCATGGCTCCCCAATAAAAAATCCAGGGTTTAGGTCCGAGACCTAGGTGGCCATAATATCGGTCCCAGTCGCCCAATCCACCTGCCTGATAAGCTTCATCTAAGTAGGCTCTTACTTCCCGGCCATAATGAGCCATCATCCAACCATCATTTTGAAGCCACATCACCTCTTAGCTCACTCGGAACATTTTCAAGGAGCGGGTAGGGTTTCGTAAAAACTCCAAGTAATTATTGGCATTTAATGTAGGTGGAAGCGTCGAAAAAAGTACTAGAAAAGGATTTTTCATTACGAGATGCTTAAAAATCTGTTTCAAGGTAGAGATTTTTCGGTATTTCGGAAAATTTTGTAAAACTGTAAATCCGTAAGATTTTGCTGAACATATATTGTGTTGTATTGATAGGTAGTCACCCTAGCTATCACCCCTGCAGTATGTCGTGCTATTTACTGACACCCTGTATATTACGTGATATCTTCGCAGATTGTGAACCAATTTTGATGATTCTTTTTTTATTAAGGTTATATTACAAGGGTATAACCTTAATAAAAAGATATATGTGTAGGGTTTTCCAAACTGGGGTTTGGAGTTTGGAGTAAAATTTTCACCCCTAAGTTAAGTAAGGTAGCAAATAAATAACTTCAGTTTTTACTTTTTCTTAAATGTTATAATTATTTGTTTCACAGGAATATTAAACCGTAATAAATTAGAAAAGTAATTTTAAAATCATTGCTATAATCTCTAATTAGAAATAATTATAATTAGAGATTACAGTAAGGAACAAGTATTTGTATGGCCTACAAATAATTGTTCTGGGTCTGCATGTTTGTTCTTGTGAAATCTATGTATGTAAACTGCCCCCGCGGTACAGGAGCAAATCCCAGTGTGGAGGTAACGTTTTAAAAAAAAAAGAAAAAGAAAAGGTACAGCCACTAATCACAACTTACTACTGCCTCGTAGGTCTAATGGTCGTAAACGCGACTGCTGATCATAAGGTTCCGGGTTCGAAAGGGTCAGCTAATAAAATCAGTTATTTATTGAGATTTTTTGCCAGGAAAGAAAATTCTCAGTAGCAGTCCGGAGTCAGAAAGTTAGCGGTGTTTCACTACCGTGCCTCGGAAAGCACGTAAAGCCTTTGGTTCTGCGCCTGATCTCTCTCCGGTCGTGCCGATTTGCCGTTCCATCGGACTGTGAGAGTGAGGGAGTAGAAAGTGCACCTGTGTTTACGCGTAAACTTGGGCTCTATAATCCTGTCCTGTCCTGTGCCGATGGCTAGTTTGCGTTGAGACTCGCTGTGACCATATTCGGTCTGAAGGATAACAACTATACAAAAATAGCTTAACTTAATGTCAGATGTAGCTCCAAGACAAAGTAAGTTTTCAGGCATGATGCACAAAAGAAAATTATAAAAAGAGAAATCGAAATTATAAAAGATACTTATTGAACGTAATACGCGAACATCATTGATTATTATAAAGAGTACTCAATATTCAGTTTTTGAATTTAGCTGAAGAATCGACAAACGGTGGTGAAGAAAGGTTATCGATTGGCAGCGTACCAATAATTGAAGTGTAGGGCGGCCCACCAACTAGATGAAGTGACGACCTGGTAAGAGAAGACAGGTTGTGGCATTCCTAAGGGCTGGCTTGACTTCACTGCAATAATGATGATGATGATGATGTATTGACGAAAAAAATGTTTACCAATATTGACTTATTTGCGAAAAGACGTAAATCTCGCAGTGGATTCAAAAGGCTGTTGTTTCACTAATCTAGGATAAATAAGGATTGTTATATTTATGCTAAGACGTTGGTGAAATTATTTTTAATATTAATTTAATTAATTAAAATATACTGGAATCGTAATTTGTACCGATGTATGTAGGTAACACTTCTCATCTACAACATGGTTTCAACGCACCATATATATAACAAATTATCTTGTATAGACCCATTTCGATTATTTCCAAATATGGCACGTCGAACACTATCAACGTAGACTTTGAGTGGCAAACTCTTCCTGTGTCACTGGCGCGGCGGCGCGTAAGGAGGCCGATCAAAACCAATTTATCTAATCTCCTGCAGCCCTGCCTTCAGTTATTTAGCTATTTAAGATTAAACTAAATGAAATCAAAAATAAATGGCTTGCTATAGATGTTTATATAGTATATATATATAGTATACATATTTATTCTTAATTAGCTGCTAACCGCCTACTTCGCTTGATGTTTTATTAATTAATAATTATTTATTATTAATTATATTTATTTATTATTTAATTATTTATTAATTATAATAATTAATAATTATTATAAAAAGTAGCCCACGTTGTATTCCACGACATAATCGACTTTACGCCAAATTTCTTTAGAATCCGCCTAGCGGATCAAGCAAAGAGGAGAGTGAGGATTACTAACGAAATTTAAAAAATATTACGTTTTGCCTAGCGTCGTGATTTTTTTTGGGAAATGTCAATGTCAACTTCTAGGTGGAGGCTCTTTTTCTTGCCCTGGAGACAAGTACGTTTGTACCATCTATTTCTGCTGCTACAGTATTCCGGTTTGAAAGGATAGTGGTCCCCTGTGCAGTAACATTAAGAGGAGACAGGAAGGTATACCTAAGATGGATGATAACGCAATTGTGGTCTTTTTTATAAGGTTGGCTGATATGAACAATATGGGCTGATGTATTAGGTAAAGCTCGATTGTTAGTAATATTTTTAATTAACAAAAATACAATTTCGGCCAGTCATAAAAAGATTAATACACAGAAGTTAGTATCAATAATTATACAAATAAAAAAAAATTACATATATTATTTATTTTACTAAAGGTATTCGAAAATCGTTAGTCGTGAGCGAGACCTCGTCTGTAGAGAGAGTCCAGCCGCACGATTGTCTTGTCCAATTTGATTTACTTCATTACAGCGAATCTTAAGTAAAATAACAACAAAAAAATATAGGCATTATTGTTCTGTACATAAAATGAATTTTATTGTTTTATTTTCGTTATGATAGAGAAATTATTAAGAAAAAAAGGATTTGTTTAGAAATGTTATTTTCACTAACATTTCTAATTTCTTTTGTTGTCAGTATGATTTGCATAACGTCTTGTCTACTTATTATTAAATTCATCAAATACGTTGTAGAGAGCGTGGGAGTAGGATAAACTTTGAAATAAGATACACTTTAGTCACGTATTTATTTTATTCTATTTTATTCATATGACTAACTAATAGTCAACTTAAACAATGACATCATAAATAACAGAATAGTTTCTTGAGTTAAGTTTAGTGAGTACTTACTAGTAAACACAGCATGTACTATAACAATGACTTAACTAAGGCTAATTAACTACCTAGTCTTAGCAAGTTTTATAAAATCTTAATTTGGATAATTATATTAGCTCAGCCTTATATTTTTGCCAATTCAACAGTTTATCAAATTTTACTAAGAAAAATAATCCGGACGTTAAAACTTCCTTAACGTTTAAACTGCCACAAACAGCGACTCCGCCGCCATGTCACAAATGCGGCCACTATACAAATACATTGAGATCCGAGTTGCAATCAACTTCCGGTATTTGCCACCGAAGAGCCGTGCATCGAATCTCGAAATCATTCAGCCGTGTAATTGCTCATACTGTCTGAGCACTCTCGATTACATTTTACTCGTTTTCCAGAGAATTTGTAAATAGCTCTTACCAGACTGGTAAATATTTTCTAAATTTAAATAAGGGTGGACAATTCAAAGTACCTATACAATTTGTTGGAATAAAGGTAAAAGCACAAAAAGGCAAATATGGTTGGGTCTACCTTATAAAATAAGTGTTCTATGACATTTATCTTCACATCAGATTACATGAAAGCGAGCACTCTAACGAAAAGCAAATAGGAAGTCGATTGTGTGGGCAGATCGAGTCGCACCTACACCCAGACCCTTTTAATTAGTTCATAATACACGTGTTGAGAATCCCTAATCACTTCACACTAATCAGGTTACACTTCTCTAGAACTCTCTGTAATACGCTATACTACAGCGTGGCTCTGCAACATCTAAACGGATATGGACATCTCCCGTTATTGGGGGTTTTGTCATAATCACCACACTTAGCGTGCGGATTGAAGATCGCAGTGCTAAACATATCGCACCTTTGACCCAGCTCCCCGTTGCTAGTCTAGATATTTTACGTCTGACGTAAACGAAAAGATTTTACCGCCACTTTTCGGAATTACTGGCATCTTTTTTGTGTCTTATGATATCTACGTGACGTACGTATACATAGCTAAGCGTTTTTTTTTAATTTACAACTGATTAAATTAATTAATGCAGTGGATAGAGTGTCGACTTGGTAAGACATGAAGGAAGTCGATGGATGGAGGTGGCTCAGGACCGTGCTTTGTGGCATTCCTTGGGGGAGGCCTATGTTCATCAGTGGACTTGTGAAGGGCTGTAATGATGTTGAAATGAAGTTATATTCAAGTAAATATAGAAAAATTTTCAATTTGTCCCGCGTTTTTAAGATATAAAGTATTCAAAAGAACTTTTGCAATAGGAAATACCAATCTCAAGACACAATGGAGTTTAACGAACCATTAGCCGATACTCCCTGATAGATGGCGCCACACGTGAAGTCTGACACTTCACGTCAATGCGAGCACTTAGTCCGCGTGATGTATGACGATGTCGAACAATACGGTAAGAACCGTACGGTTTTATATAAATTATGTTAGTATCCGTGATTTTACAAGGTAAGTTATAATTACAATGTATTAATGACGATGATATTTTTCTCAATAATTTTGGCCACCGCGACTTTCGTATATATTTAAATACCATATATTATGAGTATTGGCAGGATATACTGGGGTAATGCAAATATATGCTATGCGTTCCCATAATATTCGTACCAAAGAAATCACACCTGATCAACAAAGGAATTTGTATTATACGTATGTAGATAGATAGATAGATAGAAAATTCTTTATTGCACTCAAACAAAAAAAATTGGTACAAAGGCGAACTTAATGCCGAAAAGGCATTCTCTGCCAGCTAACCTTTGGTAGTGTGGTGAGAGCTGTGGGTAGAGCCACAACAGAAAAATCAAACTTATTTACACATATTATTCGAAACGCATTATACAAATATGAAATATATATTATATAATATTTAAAAAAATATAGGTATATGGTAATGATACCATAGCCGTTTGTGATGATAAGTTGAAGTGGCTATGTATCGGATTACATTTGTAGTAGAAGCGATAATCGTTGGAGTTGATGTATTCCATATTTTTGGTGTTATGATGATATCTTGTTGATGTATTCCGTTTATTGGTCGGGCTGAAACTATTGGTCATATAAAAGTCTTTAGTGAAAGAAGTTCCATGCCGCGGCGCCACAGTCCTCGCGAAAATTGACATTTCCTGTCAAATTTCATATTATATATTTTAGTTCGCTTATTTTTCGCGGGACTTCTTTATTGAAACAGACTCTAGTTTAATCCTTAGACTAATTACAAACTATTTTTGTACATAATAAGACGGCTTCTGTTTTATTACAAAACGTGGTTTCTTGATAGAGACTATGTTTAAAACTATGGTTTAAAAATAGTCCTTCTAACTAATAAGTTTCTTAGTTGCGGTGCCAGACTTTGAATTTTTAAATTTTGCTGTCAAATACCATAGGCACTTTACATTTTAGTTCGCATATTTCCGCGGGACTTCTTTCGAAAAACAGATTCTAGTTTAAACCTGAGACAAAGCATATATTACTTTTTGTAATATAGCCGATTATGTTTTTCTTGGTATTAACAGAAAGCGTGGAATTCACGTGGTAGAGCCATGCTGCAGCTATCTTAGTAGTATAGTTGTAGCACGAATGGGTCGGCTCGACCGGGGTAGGACCACAATCTCACAGAATACCACCTTAAAATAGCAGCTTAATGCTGCTCTGTTTCGTTTGGTGAGTGTGGAGAACCGGCGACCCTTTTTACTGGAAACGAGGCATTCCATCTTAGTCCTCTGGTGTGACAACACATCTGCATTTTGATTCTTAATCGAGGATAAATCTAGATGTCTATGGGCCACACCATCCACTTACCGTCAGGTGGATTGTGTGCTCGTTTTTCAACCGTATTCTATAAAAAAAAATCTGGTATAAAAATGTGTTATTATCATTATTAATAAGTTTATAATATACCTACCTAATATACCTAAAAATTTACGGCTCAGTACCGCAGTAGCTGAGCATTTGGTAGCTACTGCAGGGTCCCATGAGAAAAAAATAGTATGAAATAGAAATATTGTCCCGGATCAGGATGTTTGTCCATTAACAATTTATGTATGAAAAAACATAGTGTTTTTTTTTTCAAAAAAGAAAGCAAAAAAGAATGTAATTCATAATTGTAATATCTGAAAATTTTAAAGGTTGTTATGTGATAAGATTTCGATCGATACTTCTTTAATGCTTAATAAAAATGAAAGTCTCGTAGAACGCTTTAACTAACTTTATTATATAATACTTGCGATTAAATGAAGCTTTGAAATTACGTACTTGTTAAAATCGTTTTCGCTTACATAAATTAGATATTGAACTCCGGGATCTTGTTATTTAGTAACAAAATAATAACGAAGTAATGTCGATAAAATAGTTTGTTACAACCCACGTTTTGCTGTTATATGAATATTTGTATTTTTTAATAATATTGATTGACAAACAAACTTACGAAGAAGGTTACAAATACGTTGTCATCTCAGAGGACTAAGATGGAATGCCTTAAAAGTACAATAGAAATTGTTTGCCTTACATATCTTGTTTAGACTATGAGGCTCATTGATGGATATAAGCCTCTTGAAGACTGTGTAATACATCTTCTTTTTCATCATCTTCATCACCTATTCATTAGAAGTAATACAACACTACCGTACGACACATGTTTCTAAACGTGGCAAATATCTATTAAATTTCTGCAAAGTTCCGCCTGATTGTATTTATTGACGCCTCTTGAAGACTATGCCCTATCATCTTCTTTTTCTTCTCCTTCATTAGTTCTACACTAAAAAATGCACACCGTCGTCAATAATATGAAATTTCCGCTTCTAAATGAGGCATTATCAGGAGTACTTTAATGAATTTCTGCAAAGTAACAACACCTGATTCTATTAATTAATTAAGTTGTTCCATCGAGTTCTCTAGCCTGAGAAAATACTACACTTCTATTACAGCTGCTAAACAGCAGCCTATTTAGTAGCAGCCCTTTTAGTAGATAGGTAATAGAGTCCATATTATATTTAAAAGCTATGTATTATCTCATCTTAGTGTCCACGAGTGACAACGCACCCTTTGACATAATGTGCTTGGATTAACTCTGTCTTCATAGGGTTTATCATTAGCACCATGTGCCAATTTGTTTGTCATTATAACTCTAATATAGTTAAAAACTTATTAATAGTATAAAAGTTAATATAGTTAAATATAAAGTAATCAACAACGTAACCGGTTAATATATTAAAATGGCAACCCTGTTTTACCGTCATTAACGTTTGACGGAAACAATCTTCGGCGCCGCGGGATGAATTGATCAAAATCAATTCATTCGCTCATCGTGCTACTATGCCCCTGCAATTTAACCTCGATTAAGTTAAGGGACTTAGTAAAAAAATACGATCAATTGAGAAGGGGCTTTAGGTAACATTGTGGGGAAGATTGCAAAACTTTTACAAATAATTTTTCAATTTATCTAAAATGTTAGTTATCTATTGTAATACTTTATGAATTTTATTATAAAAGTTTCGTAATTAGATCGGGGACAAAACCGTTTTAATTTTGAAAAGATTATCCCCCAGATAATTCCCTGCCGACATCCACGCAGAGCTAATCGATATGAACTGGATTTCTTGCGTCAACTCTTTTTATGGTAACGAAACCTGTACAGGTATTTAGGTGACGAATCTATTTCGACAGATTGATGGTGCCTCAGAAAATGACATCAAAAAAAGCCGAACCCAAATTCCACTGATTGGCGATGAGTTGAAACATTAGCAGTGAGTATCGGGTATGTGCACACCAATTCGCCTGGCTAGCATATTAGAATGACAACAACTCTAAAAAATATAAAATTATATGTAATATCCTAGTTGACACTATATTAAAACAACAGCCTTTTCAAGTCCACTGCGGGATTAAAGTTATATATTCGCATGTGAACTGGCAAGAAGCCCTATCTGTATTTTTTGACAAATACTTTTTTACGGCAAATTGTCCTGTCGGTCGGTCCTTAGTCCTTACTCAGACTTCACCTTGACTGCAATTAATAAGTCCTATGTTAGCTATTTTGAACTGGCTGTGACACGTTACGCAGTTTGTTAGAAAATATTTTTCTTGTTTGTAATAAACAAAACTTTTCAGTGATAGTTAACATAAATATCTTTCGATGTGTTAACTACTACGTAAGTAATTACGACATATTTTTGCCCATTTTTTTTATTTCTTTTAGTGCATATTCTAAAATAATTTAACTGCGTTTAAAGTAGGACAATATTTTGCTTTGGCTTTAATGAATTCGCGAATGATTATTTGTTGATAATTTGGGTCATATAGGATATTTTGTTTTGTCACAATGGTAATTTAATTATTATAAATTTAACCGTTTCTAGTGGGCTTTAAACAATGAAACTAGGAAAGATCTCTTAATTTTAATTATAAATAAAAAAATCTAATATGAGGTTAGTTTATTTGGAATACATTTATTTAGAAGTGTAAATTTTAAATTCTGCACTCTTTTCTTGAAGTTCCCTAAGTTGTACCGGTCTGGTAAATCGGTGGTGGTAGTCGGTTCCACAAGCGAGGAAGAAAACTTCTAGTAAATCGCACAGTGGTAGACCGCCAATCATCCAAATGGTATGGATGGTATCGCGAGTTTAACAAAGCGGTTCATTTTAGCTGTAAACGCGCAAACTTGTGTCTTCTGGGGACTGATGGAAGTGGATAAGATTTAGTCACCCCCAATCCGAGAATTCGTTCAACAAACACTTGACTTCAAAGACAAGTTTACTCCGGCACTCTACAACGTGGTAATATTTCTCAGGCGGAGGCATCGCCAGTGCTGTCATCTGCATAACAATGAATGTTGCTGGTTAATAATGGAGTCCATTATTTTCGAGAACAAGGAGGTGATGGCGATAGGCCTGTAGTTGGACGTATCGGAGAGGTTACCTTTTTTGGGGATCAGGTGCACGAAAGTTGTCTTCCATGAGCTCGGGACTACGTCTAGGAAGTAGGACCCAAGCAGCATGCAAGCTATATACGAGCTGTATTGAAGTTCGTTTTTATACTAGAGGCAGTATTTTCTGGCTGTATAAAAGCTGTATAAGCGCTTATACAGTTCTTATAAGTAAAAAATTGGCACAAATTATGCAGCTTTATGCGTTAGTAGCGCTGTACTGTAGCTGTACAAGCATAAAAGAGGCTGTATAACTGCTGTATTACAGCTGTTATTTGGTGTGCAAGGAAACTATTACACTACAAATATTGTCTTATAAGTAACTTATAAAGACAAACGTTCTAAATTGGTTTTTGAACGGAATCACAAATTAATATAAAACAAAAAGTTTATTGAATGATGGCGAAATTAAATGTCTTGACATATATTTAACATATTAATATTATATTCGGATTGGAGTTGAGTTTTGACGGTGATTGGTGAATTGAAAGTGCGAAATTTACGCTAAATTTGTATATGTTTTCTATCAAAAACTTGCCGCGCCAGCAAAGTAACAAAATAATATAAGGACAAAATACTAAATACGGCAACTAAATATCGGTTATATAGGTTAGAATAAAAAAAAAAATTAATGGATATGAAGGCATATTGGGGCACAGTGATCATTAGTCAAACTGAAAGTAATGATATAGGCTTAGACTAATATCTAATATTCCCAAAATTATATTTAAAATTTTGTTTTTATGGGTCTTAAAATGGCGACAATTTGCTTAACAGCCTAAACGGTACTTCGAGGGTCTTATAGTCTTAGTAGCTGTACTATGTATATTATGGATTATATCATGCAGCCATTGGTTTTTAATCAGTTCTATAATAGGATATTTTTATTACTTACGCTGTATAGCAGTTTTTTCAACATAACATACACATCTTTAGAGATACAAATAAAAGATGATAAACTTATCTTGGCAACAGTGTTGGATAAATTTAATTTAGATTTAACATGATCTTTTTACTGCACCAAATCTTTTTCTTTTTTCCACATATTGATAACAAATTTATTTTGTTCACTAACACAATATAAACACGCAACGCATGCAAAATGGCGATATTATGTCGCTTATACAGATTTAAGATTTAAGTTGTATTATGGCTGTTTTTTTTTAGTCTTATATCACTCTCATAGACCGAAGTCATAAAACTACTGTAAACAAAAGTGTACAATGACACCATAAGAATAAGTTTTAGAAGAGAGTTTGCATACACCATTGTTCAGAAGTAAGATTTTAGTGATACTATAATAACCATAGATTTAGTAACTAACTAACTAACTAACGTTAGAATAGATTGGCAATGCAAAGAGAAAGAGCATAATTTACGCGTATGTTAGAGCGAGAACGATAGATTAGACCATTCATGTACACGCTATCAGCCTGTATCAGCCCGCTTGTATTTGCAAAATCTCAGATTTTAAAGTGAAAATTAGTGTTTAATATACGTAGTTAATTATGACTAGGTGTAGTACCTAAATATAATTCACCTTAGAAAGAAAAACCACATTATTATACATTTTACTCGTAGGTACGATTGAAATGTTTAGCCGTTTAAATGCTGTCTTTAGAGCAGGTACAAACAATTTGTACTTCAATGGATAGGAAATATTATCACATTTTATAATAATGATCAACTGAATGCAAAACAATTGAATTTAAAATAATTACAAATACATGAAATTCTGCTAATTTTAACCTCACTTTTGTAGAGATTGACATTATCGATAATATCTTATCGAAATGTTCTTAACAAGCAAAGGTATACTTGCATGCAGCCTTATTCAACTTAGTAATATTTTATTTTTATTTTTTGGTTACCGTAGCTAAATATTCTTCTAAACGTATGAAAAATTATTTTTTAATAGAATTAGGGTGACAAACGAGCACACAGTTCACCTGATAGTAAGTGAATGCTGTGACAGATTTTCACAAAATATTGATATTCGACAAAAATGGTTGAAAATAATAAATAGAGAAGAATTGGCTGCCAAAAGAAAAAGTCGACTATATGCAGCAAGTACAACTCTGTGTAAAAGTATCGGGAATATGTCAATAAAAGACCCGCGTAAAAGAGGTCGTTCTAATTTTTACTGCATGTTGGTAGCACTGTACTGATTTAGCGCGCAAAGTTTGAGCGGATCTGTCATTTAATTTGTTTTAAACTACACTTTTTGTTGGTCATAGTTTTGAGTTATCGGCGATTTTACAATGGAAAATATTGTTGAACAAAGAGTGTGCCTTAAATTTTGAGATTCAAATGGCATTTATGGATAAAAAGGTTATTCTGAGCAACCGTGTACCGCTGGTATAACAAATTTGAGCACGGTTGACTAGCTGTTAGAGATGAAGAAAGAAGGGTTCGCTATTTGACGACTGATATCAAAGAAAACGTGCTAGCAGTGAAAAATTTAATTATTGTGATGTTAATTTATTACGTATGAAGAGATTCAGCAAAGATTGCGAAATTTTACACAAACACTTCCGCGTGGGGAGGATAGTTTCGCGTTAGGTGCCGCACAACCTCACCAATGTTCATAAGCAGGCCCGCAAATAATGGTGCTGTGACATGGTTACTAAAATATAACTCATATTCATTTTTTTTTAAATCCCCGAAAAAAACAGCTGGTAACATTGAAAAGGCTGAACCGATTTTGATAAAACATGTCTAAGAACCACCGCTAGAAAACCTGCTTTTAAATAAAAAAACCGCACCCAAATCGGCTAACCTTTTTAAGGGCTACGGTGCTTCAGACAGACCATATAGACACACATAGCGATCAAACTTATAACACCCCTCTTTTTGCGTCGGGGGTTAAAAATAAAATCAGGCGAGGCGAGCATGTTTCAAAAATGTTTCAAATTGTATACTACTATTTATTATTATTACTACAGGCTGGCTACTGCTTTACCATGACAACGCGCCTACGAACTCAGCGCTCAAAACAAACACACCGGTGAAGCTTTTGAGTCACCCGTCTTGATTTGGCACCGAGTGACTTATTATTATTGACATCATCATCATCTATCTTCATTACAGCCATTCACAAGTCCACTCCTGAACACAGGCCTCCCCCGAAGAATGCCACAAAGCACGGTCTTGAGCCACCTGCATCCATCGACTTCCTGCATGTCTTACCAGGTCGTCACTCCATCTAGTGGGGGGCCGTTCCACATTTCACCTACCGGTACGAGGCTACCACTCGAGAACCTTGCTTCCCCATTGGTTATCGTTTTTATTGACTTAAATAAGAAAAATAAATAATGTGACTACTGCTAATAACACATCCGTTTATAGTCAATAAATGGCGAGTAAACAGATCAGAAGTAAAGCCTCATTTAATTCATTACAAATTGCAATCGTTTTCTGGAGCGTGAAATGTTGTCGTGCCCTAACTGTGGTCGCCGCGCAAACACATTGAGTTTCGGATTGCAAATAACCGTCGGTATTTGCCACCGGTCTGTGGGACAGCGCGTTTATCGTACCTCGAAATCTATCACCGAATACTGAGTAAATTGAAATACGACACGATACGAGTTAAGCCCCCGTTAAGTTTTTCCGTATGGTCCTAACTAGGTATTTTAAATTATTGAATATACGAGTATGTTCGGTTTTCCGTAGAGGTTTTGTTAGCTTATTAAATTCATCTTGTTGCACTTCTCTGGATTATTTTCTTATTAAAATAATATTATGCTTAAAAAATTATGGAGCCGTGGTAGCTCAGATGGTTACCGCTCGCTGTAAATTTTACAGTATGCGAGCAACCCGGGTTCGATCCCCCGGCACCAATGAAATTGATAATTGCAATTTTAAGTGCTGCTTTACCACGTGCTCAGCGGTGAAAGAAAACATCGTGAGGAAACGTGCATGTCTGAGAAATAAGAAAAAAAAATTCGAAAACATGTGATTCGCCAACACGCATTGGGGCAGCGCGGCGGACATTTCTTGCCCTAAAACCCTCCCAGAAATGAGGGGAGCCTGTGCCCAGCAGTGGGACGTATATAGGCTGTAACTTTACTTTACTTTATGCTTAAACCTTAAATATTAAGTTATTTTACTCCATAAATGTTGTACCGTGCTGTGTCGAGTTTTGTGGAATATTTTTCTCAGTTTAATGCCGAGAATAGTGTCTGTGACATATGCTTATTTTCGTTTCTTTTTAATTACTTGAGACGACAAAAGTTTCGTATTATATTCGTCGCCTTCTTAGGAAGAAAAACAGAAAGCGAATGAAGTTGTCTTTGCGGTATTCTTATATATCGTACAGTTGCTAAGGTATTCCGTGATTTATTGATTTTCCTCAATTCCACACTTATCCATTTTTTTTTATTTCAAAGAGAGTTTAGTTCTACGTCATAACTTTTATACCTTCGTACATAACGGTTACCTTTGAGCTGTTTGACGGTCGACAGACATTACGCGAGCACTTACAATTTATAAAATTTGAATATGTCAAAAAAATATAAGACCTACCGCATACTAAACTGATAAGTCGATTTTATGACGATTAAAATATTCAACATCACACACAGTCAGTACATCGACCACGAACTTCTTACCTTATATAAAGCGCAAGACCGGTCGTGCATGGAGTACTGCTGTCACATATGGGCTGGTACTGCAAAATTGCACCTGGCAGCGTTGGACTCAGTGGAGAGACGTGCTAAGAAGCTCATTGGTGACCTAGATTTGATTAAAACCAATCTTGTCAGCCTCGAGCACAGACGCAGAGTAGCCAGTCTCTCGGTATTCTATAGGATGCATTTCGGTGAGTGTGCGCGGGAATTACACACTTTAATTCCTCCCTCTCCTTTCCACCATCGGACAACCAGACAGTCGGCGGGTCTTCACCCCTTTGTTGTCAATATTCCACGCATTAGAACCAAACGGTTTGCTTCGACTTTTGTAATGCGTACAGCAAAGGAGGGGAATAATTTGACATCGTCTATCTTTCCGTCCGAATACAATCTGGGCGTCTCCAAGGCAAGAGTGAATAGGCGTTTGTTACGCTAAGACAGTGCGATTTATCATCTGGGGCTGCATCGCCACTTACCACAAGGTGGGATTGTGGTCAAGCACTGGCTTATAATAAGTAAAAAAAAAACTAGATCGACTGGTCGTTATCGATTTGCTACTTTTCTGTATCGCTTGGTCGTTTCGCAGCACTCAATACTAACGCTAGGCGCATACATGCAATCATAGAGCAACACGGGCCACCGGCGGATCGGAGGGGAGTATCCATATGCAGGCGTTCCCCTCTGTCAAAGTATAAGTCTACGCGGTCTTGTGCATACAATAAAACTAGTTGCAGCCGCACTGCTCACTAGACTAAATCTAGTTGCGCGGTTATATCTATGTCCTACAAGAATGTCTAATTGTTCAGTTTTTTTTGCTGCAAAAAGAGATCTGCCACGTCAAATTTACAAAAAGATGACGTTATCTTTCATATGTAAGTAATTTTTAATCACATTATTGCTATTTACTTCTTCTTGAACTTAAAAATTACAATAATAACGGTCGTGTTGTTTTGTATTTGTTTACCAATACAAAACAACACGACCATACAATTTGCAGCGACTGATCCGAGTCTGTATCCGAGTTGTCCCTGTCACCGAGCGATTCTATTATAATTTATCTATGAGTGTGTGAACTTGTTAGTTTATTGTATGTGTGAGTTTCGTAGTGACAGACTTTTACTTTAGTGTACGCAGATTTCCCCCCGTAAAATATGGCAGACAGTTTTGTATCGTCGGGGAAAAACACTATGGCTACTTTCCTCCTGTCCACCGCTGGCCCGTGTGCATGCGATTTTAATCGAACAACTGTTTAGTTGTATGTGAAAAGTTTATGAGGAATGTATGGAGGAAGGTCCACATGTTATCAACTAGATAGTTGCTTGACCAAAAAAATAAAAACCACATCGATTGCTTTTTGAACAATTAGTCAAACAACTATCGACCCACAGCTCAAAGGCGCATGCGCTCGAATAGACAGTCGATCTTTTTCTATTTTGTTTATTTTGCACTCTTTTTTATATATATTGAATGCAAAATAAGCAATATAGTATATTTTTCCAAGGTTAAGATCGAAAGTTGAAGTCTTTTTAAAAAGGGTTGTGAAAGAAAATATGTTCTGTTTTTTATGTAGTATATATATATATATATCCCCTTACCCGCTTGCTTCGGAACAGCCTGTTACATATAGTGATCTCTTTGTCGTTGCCCTTATACAATACTGTATAAAAATTACCAAGATTAACTAAACGTGTCATTTATCCAGCCCTTCCCTTCTAAATGAATACACGTTTAATATTTAGGAAACGTTCCGCCGGTATTCTCACTTTCGATACATTTGCGAAGACGCAAATAGTCCGTGACTGGACTCGCAAGCAGCTCCACGAATGGGCGACGCTCGCATGCTTTCTCATTCGTATTTATTGAGCGTGTTCACTATCACAAACTCATGCCCTCGGCTGTACGTGTTATTGACGAAAAAAGCTCGAGAATATCGTAGGCTTAACTAATATATCACTGCGGTTAAATAGAGGCTTCATTATCGCTGTTGACTTTAGGAAATCATATTTATCATTGTTATTGTTGATCAACCCTGGCTTAAGGCCTCTCATTATCAAGTCAATCATTACTATCAGTAGATTAGATATCGTATACACTCACTTTCATAGTCCGATGAGGCGGTTATCCGACACGACCAGAGAGAGTTCAGGCGCAGGAACAACGACTTTACGTGCTTTTTGAGGCACAGAGGTGGAATACCGCCAATTTTAAAAAGTACAAACCGCCTTCAAAACTTTCCTTAACTCTTCGATATTCCATCTACTTCAAATTTAAAAAACGGGTTAGTGTGAATAATGATTGCTATATGTTTCTGAAATTGCGTCCATTCTTCACCTTATCACCTTTCTTTTTAAAACATCATGTTTAATTTTTTTTAAATAAAATTCAACTTTTTAATTAATCAACAAAGTTGAAACGACGCTTATTGAAAACAGTTCAATTTATTGCTATGTGTAATCGCGCCGAAACAATTGTGTCGGTCATCCAATAATGTCATATCATTGATAATTGCAAACATTCGACATGTTTGATTATGGAATATACCATGAATAGTTAATTTTATCGTATTGTCATTATATTTTACGCTGAATGGGCTTCGATATTTTCGATATTTGTAACTTTTTATAATATTAAGTTATTTTTTTTTATGCTACGTCGAAAAACTGATGTGACATATATTTTACTTAAATAATTCTAGAAAAATATTTATGTAACACAACGTTACTATTAAATTTAATAGACCATTTATTATATCTAATATATAAAAGTTAATTTTTGTTTGTTCGTATTTTATGCGCTGCCATACCGTTCATCAGATTGAGCTAAAACTTTGTCAACTTATTGCTTGCACTTGTGCGAAGGTTATAGGCATAGTACAATTAACTTACAATGGCGCGCTTATCGTACCAATAAATTTATTTGAAAGTTATACATCATTCAACTTCAACGAATGTATTTATCATTCCTAATTAAACAATATAACTGTTCCAAATTTAAAACGATATTTCCACAATTATTTTTTCTGTGGCAACAACGCGCCGTGTACATTTGTAGCTACAGCTAGTATAATATAAAATCTTCGTACGGTTTCTTTAATTATGTGACCACGTAAAGGACCATTCTTATCTTTCTAGTATTAAAATTGTTTTTTTTGTAATACGAATCGTAATCTATCAAGAACTCCGGTTATAATACATAGTAGTTAGATAAGTTTACTAGGTTTATGCTTTACATTTCATGTGTTTTATTTAAATATTTTATACGCGTCAGAGCCATTTTTCTTTTATTATGGTTGCAGCACAAGTGGATTGATTCGTAACGAGGCGTTCCATCTTAGTTCTCATCTGTGACCACGCATCTACATTCGATGATGCAAAAAATAAAATCGGAATTATATCGTAATACATTTTCAGGGTTTCGTGAAATAGCAGCTTAATACTACTGTTTCGTATGGTGAGTGTAGAGAACCAGAGACCCTTTTTAATGGTAACGAGGCATTCCATCTTAGTCCTCAGGGGTGACAACGCATCAGCAATTTGGTTCTTAATCGAGGATAAATGTCGATGTCTATGGGCCACAGCATCCACTTACCATCAGGTGGACTGAGTGCTCGTTAGTCACCTTTATTCTATAAAAAATTACACTCTGGTTAAAAGAGGTAGCATAATTATTATTACTCATTAAACTAACTATTACGTTTTATATATAACGAAATATTATATCTGATGAGGAGTAGTACAGCTGCCAATGGATCCACAAATCGTTAAAAATACGTACATGATCGCAAATGTTGAGCAAGGTTGATTAAGTGTAGAAACTAAGTATCCGTTCGAGCGAACAGCAGACCGGGCATTGGACCGGGTGCTTAATAAACACCACACAACACACCCTTTTATATTATTACACAAAATAAAGTGAGCAATTATAGTGTCCTGAGTGGCGTCCGCTAAAGTTGTACGCTGCCTAAAGAAAGATAGAATATTTGCAGAAAAGAAAATGGTTTTAGGTGTATATGTACCTACACGTGAGTGCGTGTTCTTACAATAAGTTGAGCATGGTTTCTATGTCACTTGAATCATCATCATCATTACTACAGCCTATCACAAGTCCACTGCTGGCTTTAAGGAATTCCACAAAGCAAAAAAAGGTTCTCTATTGGCAACCTCGTCTTAGTTTTTCTTTGTTAATTTGAGGTTGCCGTCGAAGGCTCTAACTTTTACACAAAACGCACCCCTCCGTCCTTCCTTTAGTCACACGCTGGCCAGTCAGTTTCTACACATACGAGGTCTTTGAAACAATGTTTTTCGTCCAGAATTAATATCCTATGAGATATTCGTGTAAAAATTAACCAGATCGGTCTTCTTATGCACCATTGTATTTAAAACTGATGATGTACTGTACGATGGTACAATATTAATTATATCAAGTTAAAGAAATAGCGTTTCCAATGATCGTATCGAAACCGTGCGCTGTTCCCGGTCTCGGCTGAAGTAATTTGTTTAATGGCGCCTCGCCGGCTGCAGATCGTCTCTTAGCGATAACGGGTCCTTGCAAGCGATGGTAATTTTGAAAATCAGTCGATCTCTGACTAATTTGTGTAACGTAATGAAGAATTTTTAAAAGATTGTGCCTCGTTTTACTGTAAATTAACACTATTATTTTTAATAATATTAGATTAACGACTAATGCCGAGTAAGTGGCTAGTACATCCCATTGCTACCTGCAACCAACTTAAAACAAAGAAGGTTGCATTTGTAACCTTCATTGTTGTCTTCCCTGAGGACTAGGAAATACCTCAGTCTGCAATTTTACTAAGCAGGAATTTTTTAAAGTCTTTCGTGTTGCCGTCACTTTAACAAGGCATTCTCTGCGGGAGATGTGAGAAGAAGCGGCAAGGAACTCACAAGTGCGCCGTTTTCCTTTAAAAAGTTATTATTAAACCTTTTCTTTTTATATACATGTAAATGCACTAGTTAAATAACATAAGTTGTAAGGAATCTCATTTTGTCCAAGTATTCTTACTTTTATTTAAATCATCCAATTTTTTATATCCTTTCTTCATCAGAATACTTTACTCGTGCATTGAATTTATGAAAAGGCTATTCGGTAATAATATAACATAAAATCTAGTAATAAATACATTTAAATACATTTACTCAAAAATAAGGAACATTACCGTTATAGCCTATTAAAGTCCCCCATAGATTGCCTCATAGGAGGGATATTTATTTTTAGTCGTTATTAAGTAAGGCGCTGCTGCCCATCTCTTGTAGTGCCCATCACCGTGTAGTGGCGGTTTAAGAATATCCACTACCCCCATATCATCCCGTGGGTGTCGTAAGAGGCGACAGAGGGAAGCCAAAGGAACATTGGGTTACATTAATTAACTGAATTTCAAAATGTTTAGCGCGCGCGCTGGCATTCCTATATGTACTCGCATACCTCCTACGCTAAAAGACGATCACGAGTTTTTGAAAGACGTTAATGACAAAATAAAACAAAATAAAAAATCAAAAAATAGCGCTTGTCATAAAGCAAACTAACATTTTAACCGACTACTATTCTTCGCAAGATGTTGAAATTATTCTGTTTTTGAGGCAAAGACAACTAAAGATTGAAAAATAAGGTTGTAATATACTTGCTTAAAATGTTATAAAAAAAATGTAAAATTGTAACTTTTTTTGTTATAATTTACTTGACAAAGAGAAGATGTAGAAATTTGTTAATACCCTAATTTTCTTATTCTCTCTTCTTCTTCTACAATATTTAAGCGTGTGGCTGCGGTGCTGCTGGTCGAGGGTTCCTTCACCATCACATCATCAATTTAGGCTTATATATAATAAGCCTTACAAATACATCACCGTGTATATATTATACATATGTATATAGTCACAATCACACTGTAGTATAAAGTGATGGACATAATTACATAATAACACCAAATATACTATGTATGCAAACCACTACACTACTTATCTTAATTTAACACAGATCAGCCTCTCAACAACACGACCGTCTTTGTTTATACTAGAGTGGTAGAGCCATTCTGCAACTATATCAATAGTATAGTTGTAGCACGAATGGGTCGGCTCGACCGGGAAGGACCACGCTCTCACAGAATACCAGCGTAAAATAGCAGCTTAACACTGCTGTGTTTCGTATGGTGAGTGTTCCCCGGTCGAGCCGACCCATTCGTGCTACAACTATACTACTAATATAGCTGCAGCATGGCTCTACCACGTAAAATAAGTTTTTACTGGGAAAGAGGCATTCCATCTTAGTCCTCACGGGTGACAACGCATCTGCATTTTGATTCTTTCTTTACGATAGGTGTAGATGTCTATGGATCACAGCAACCACTTACCATCAGGTGGACTGTGTGCTCGTTTGTTACCCTATCCTATAAAAAAACAATATATTGAATTTGATTGAATTGAGATTGTTTTTTTAAATGTAGTACAATCATTTGTAACAATCTTAATATAAATAACCAAATAACAAGTCTTCATTCAGCGTGATCGTCAAAATTTACTCTTTACTTCACAAAATAATGTTTTTTTATAAAATGGAAATATATTTAAACATCGATCTACGAGTAGCAGAACTCTCCCTTGATTTACATTAAGCAATCATTGTGTACATTTTTACCGTAACTTCATTCATTATGTTAATTTTTATCTTATATATATTTACTAGATATTTACCTCCCCATATTGTACCGTGGGTGTCGTATGAAGCGACAGAGGGAAACATACTAGGTGATGGACCACAGCGTCGTCCTTATAACACAAAAAAAAAAAAAAGTAAAAACTGCGGTTAGCAACCTGCCAGCCAATTGTAGCAGCCGTGGCAAAAATATCCTTCATATGAGGCAATCCGTAGGGGGGCCTATTTCATAGGCTGTATTGAATGAATAAATAAAAACATAAAATAGACGTAAAACATTTGCAATAAAAATGGTGACACGTCTTTGTAATTTCTGACACCAAAACGTCCGCTTTCATCACTTTGTCACCTGTCCTCCAAACACCGAATGGAGTTGATCTAATCACTGAGATGAAGTTCGGGGCTTAAGCGAACGTTTTAAGTGGCCATTAAAAGCCACTTTAAGGACGTCGTCGTTAAACTTTTCGTCCCCGCTGAATCGTGAGATTTAAAGAGGCTTATTTTTGTTTTAAGCTGTAATGACAAAATAAGACGTTTTGGTAGCTTTTGTTAGCGTTTGGTTGCGGCGCGGCCGCGTATTCTAATTCCGCATTGCACAAGTGTTTGTATTGCCTATAAAATATTTTTACGTGTTTGTGTATTTGTCTATGCGAAATTTATGTATGCATGTAAAACGCCTCCACGATATATGAAAAATACTAGTGTGTTATATATTTTTTAAAGAGTTAATTTTTGTTTGTGTATACCTACAAAATTTTCTGTACTTATTTATTTTATCTATACATATAATAAATCTGTAGAAAAGTCGTGTCTGTAATTCTAATATATTCTTGAAAAAACATGTCCAGGGGACTAAATAAAGGGTCCTGAAGCCAAATTAGTGCTTTTTAGAATGTTTGTCTGTCTATCTGTCTGTGTATTCCGGATTCACGCAAAAACTACTGGACCCATTTAGATGAAATTTTGTATGTAGGTAGTTAGTAACCCGGGGCAAAAGAAGGTGAAGTATTTTCCTTCCTGGCGGGATGACGAGTGTTTTTCAAATAAATACCATATTTATAAATAAAGTTTAAAATATAGTTATAACCTTGGTAAAATGATTTGAAACTACACCGATTTAGTTATTAAAACAGTGCCATCTATTATCAAATGGAAAAAGTAGTATAATTTGCTAATTACTAATAAATTAAATTATATAAATAACTTACATTTATATGTTTAAATAATTAGATTTTTAAAGTTACTTAAAAATTCTAACGTTTAGTTTTTTAATATTTTTGTTATTTTATTGTAAAAGTGTAATAATTTCAATAGATAATAGTGACGCTGACGTCTATCAAAAATATGTAAATTGATAGGTTTTTATTTCAATTACTAATCTATATGTAAACTGATTAAAACTGGTCTGTCTGAAATTATTGCAAAATTTTCATTATCGTTATAGTTTTATTAAAGAGATTTTTATATATGTCGTATCCAGATCGTAGAATTGATCATATATCATAAAGTAGTCTATCATTTCGTAAAATGGTGTGGTCTTTGGAATTGACATCACTGTATGCCTTATTGATATAATAAATAAATAAATGTTCGCTTCTATCGCTGCTATTACTACATAGTATAGTTTTGGCTATACTATGCTTCATTATTTCACCTAATAATAGCGCCATCTACTTGCTTCTAAATAAACTAAAATGGTAAGTCACTGATAAAATTAAATAATATAATGCTACTGAATATACGATGTAAATAATTGAGAATTCGTTCGTGGCATCGTTGGATGTGTAATTACTAGGTAGATGTGGTCAACAATCATGCAAAAGCTTAGTTTCAGTTTTTAAGAATTGTATTTAAACTAATACGAGGGCCGTGTAGCTCGCTGTGAGATTTCATCATGGCATGGGAGCATAACGTGTACGATTCCCTCGAGGATGAATCTGTTATAGAAAATTTTACGTGCTGACTTAACACGTGTCGGTTAAAGTGGTGAAGAATAACTTCGTGGGGAAACCCAGATGTCTGAGTAATTAAAATAGTCGTGGAGATGTGAAAACCGTTAATATGCATTGAAGCATTGCAGCATACTCTATTTTTCTGCCCACAAAACATAGGTAATAAGGAGCCCTGTGCACAGTAGTGAGACATATATTAGCTGCTACTTTACTTTTTTACTTTTAATGAGACTTATAAATCAGTTTGTAATTTAAGATAGCTTTTATATTTTCAGATATATTAAGATATTTGTGACAGTCCTGGTTTCATAGCTCATATGAGTATATGTAAATGAACAGGCTCTTGCGGAAAAATATTTTAATTAAAGAAAGCAGATTTTACTTAAATAAAGGTTCGTTTTATTTTACTTGTCAAAGGCGGTAATCAAACTGATTAAAACTTAAATTTCATGGTACGTAAGCATTATTATATATTTTAGCATATATTTTAATTGCAATTTGAAGTGTCGATTTAGCACGTTCTCGGCGGTGAAGGAAAACCTGCATATCTGAGAAGTTTCCCGTTGGAATCAGCGCAGCGAACACTTTTTTCTGTCCATCTCCTGTTTGTTTTCCTATGTCGCTTCTTACGACGGGACGATATGAGGTGGCGGACATTTTTCTACTCCCGTTCATGAGTGTAGTGCTTCCACGTTCACTGTGAATAAAATTTATAAGGAATAATACTAAGTTCAAGGATTTTATCGCGTTTAGTTTTAACTTTTTTAATTCCCGATGTTTTGGACACTTTACAGCACCCATAGTCACGGGAGGACTGAAGTGTTTGCGACCTGATGTCATAGTTAGAATAGAATAGAATAAGAATAGAATAGAATAAATGCAGTAGTATGCTTGGGTTTGAATTTAATTTTATTGATTATGGGTTCCTTAGCAGATAGTAGCACTCAGCTATCTTCCCTATTAAAATTAGGATGTTTTTTTTTAATTTCAATAGCTTCGCGAATCATCATTGGTAGGGATCGGTGTTCTATTGCAAGGCTTTGTTGTCTACCAGATCCGATATCATGGTTGCGACGATACTAAACATGTTGACATACTTTAGACTTCCCGGAGCGTCCGTACTTCTCGGACTCGTTGGACACATCAACGATATGTTCTTTTACGGGGGTTTTTATGGAACTTTCAGCCAAAGATGCGTAAAAAACCCCACGAAAAAAATGTTAAAATTAAACGTGATAAAATCCGTAACATTAGTTTTATTCCATATTACATCATTATAGAACTGCGTTTATGAAATTTTCAAGTCTACTCGAACGTAAAAAAAATATCTACATCTATTTTATGGTGCCAATCAATATTAAATAGGACCAATGATATGAATAAAATATCTCAAATAAACATTATACCGTAAATTGATAGAAGACCATGAAATTCATCATTATTTTGTTAAAACTAAATTAATTTTAATTATGAATGAATGTAAGGAGTAAAATGTAAATAATAATAATAAATTTTGATTCCAAGACAATTTACCTTTCTTAAGATTACATCGGAAGACACGCCCGATATAAAAAATAGTAGGTGTTTCTAGACATATATATTCACGTGTTTCTGTAGCATATTATATCTATGCCAAATACCAATCATCTACGTCTAATAGTCTTTTAGAATTCAAAAAAATAATCTTTTACAGACATAGAGACACAGACAGACACCGAGGTGACTCTAAAAGTGATCGAATTTTGCTAAATTTGGCACGAAACAGCATTTAATGATGTTCCTAAATTTATGCTCACGCGAGCGAAGCCGTGGGTAAAAAGCTTGTATGTAAAGGGGTATATTATGTCAACTTTTCTCGAAATATCAACCACGCAGCGCATCCCGCTAAGTTATGGTTCTTGGATGCCATTAGTCGGTCGCCAGAGCATGGGGCTCTGTGGACTAATGGCATCCAAGAACGATGAATTTAAATTTCATAGACTATGATTGGGACCAGCATTACTAGTGTGAGAACTCTGCGCCCACCAACCTGTCTGCTGATCTGAATACAACATTAGGCGCTTTGCTTTAAAGAAAGCAAACAAAATATTATGTTAAGGTCTTTACTCGAATTGTTGCGCTGCGCTTACCAGTCCGACGCTGCTCCTCGATAATCTTTCTTCCTCGGTTGTCAGTTGCTAACTTGCCAGTAAAACGTGGCAACAAAATATTGCCCTATGAATTAACCAGTTACTAGAGCCGTTTTAAAAAACCCCTCTCGAATTGAAACATGAATATTCGAGCTTGTTAGTAGTTAGGCAACTTGCAAGCACAAGCAGGTGCTAAACTTTTTCGTTAGCGGTCACGATTGCACGAACTCCACTACAACTGTAGCCACAATAGAACTTAATTTCAAAGTGCATCGCACTGACGTGTCGCAGTTCTATTATTTGATGGAAAACGCGTCGCTTAATTCACTAGTTAGGTTGTGTTCGTAGTCGATAATTCGAAAAAAGGAGTTTTCAATTCTACTGTATAATATTATGTTCTTTTTGTATATATGTTACGCGATACCTTCGTCAATTGTGAACAGATTTTAATTATTCATTTTTTTAGATAATTAATAGAATCAGGCGTTACTTTGCGGAAATCCATTATATTAAAGTTGGAAAAATTTACTTTGCCAATATCCGCTCAATAAAATAAAATCATGTGTCTTACTTAGTTTGAAGAGCACCTCCCGCCTCTCTACACGTGTTTCGACGACACGTGTTTCGCGAAACACGTGTCGTATTGTCGTCAGTGGTGTGCCTTTCCTAGTGTAGTGGTGGTGGGAGTAGTGGTGGTGGGAGTTGTGGTGCTAGGATTATTGGTGACGAGGATAGTGCACGCAATTGAGGGAGGGCGGGAGGTGCTCTTCAAACTAGGTAAGACGCATCATTTTATTTTATTGAGCGGATATTGGCAAAGTAAATTTTTCCAACTTTAATATTCTTTTTTTTAATAAAAAGGCTTATACTTCAGGGGTGTTCTCGTATAAATTTGGAGAAAAAATCCACTCCTGAGGGTGGGAAAATAGAGGATGAAGATGTAACTATAACTATTCAAACGACATTGAGTTTATGATATTACTTAGTTCCTTCAAAAGGCTAGAAAAAATAATTTATGATAAAAATTTAAAGCCCACTTCAAATAACTAAAAATAATAAAATAATTTCACATTCTATAGGCGGGGCTTTACCTGTACACCTTAATAAGACTTAGTGTATAGAAAATCCTTCTTAAAATAAATAAATTTAAAAAAAGGTTTTTTCAAGCGCCACACTTGACAGGCGGAGTGGCGATCGAACCCCTAATAAGTCTCGTACGTTTGATGGTGCTCCCCGTCGCTGGCCTCGGTATTTTAATTTGGTATATTAGATGATATAACGCTATCACTAGGTATAAAATTCAAGGAATTAAAGGCACGGACTGAAGTAAGAGAGATTATTAGTTTTAATATAGGCATAGTATTTTAGTGATTCCAAATTTAATCATTCAGTTACTAACTAAAACTAGATAATCAATAACTAAATTTATATATTTATCTATAGTTTTAGTTATATTATTTACGACTCATTTAGTCGTAGTTAGAAAATATTAAATTCACGTGAAGACAATTTTTTCGCTCACCAATTACGGTTGTGTATAAATATATAAATACAAAGGTAACCGATCAAAAAAGGAACCTTGTACCATTACGCGAAGTCTAGGACGACCCCCCCACTGGATAAAGTAACGACCTGGTAACCGTGTTTTATAGCATTTCTCAGGGGAGGTCTATCTTTAACAGTGGACTTGCGAAGGGTTGTAATGATGATGATGAAATTAATATAAAATTAGTTCCAAGAAGCCCGTTATGGCCAAGTCGAAGAATTATAATCTTTTAATTTATCACATAATTAATAAGAAAACCAAAGAACAAAAGTGTACAGAGTCGATGTGAAAATATGAAAATGATTAGGGAATCGCGAGCGGTACGTCATTAAGGGAGTTTATTTTAAGCTGCGAGTGCACTTGAGCGTTTAAACGCGCGTTGTCGCTAAGTGCCATTAGTGCGACAGTCACGCTGCGGCTGCTGCCGTGTTAACGACCTGCTTTGTTAATGTAGCAGGCGTTTCAAGCACGCTTAATTTTAATGTTTTTATAAAGATTTAATTGTAACCAAAATAATGTAAGCGACATAATTTTTTTTAATCATTTTTTCATAACTCTGTTAGTTTTTAGTGAACAATAAAAATGTTAAACTAAAGCTGTTAAAAGCTACCGTTTTTTATAATATAAATATAAAGTAAACGTCGTAAATATTTAATTTTTTTTTTTGTAACTAAGTCGCTTCTCTACAGTTTATTAAAACACAAACACTATGTATTTATAAAGAAATATTTTTGAGGTTTTATTAACTGCCTAATTAAAATATATAAAATATATTTATAAAAAGTAATGATTATATATTCTTTGTTTATTAGTTAGTAAGTAAAGTTGTAAACAATATACGGGCATCCTGGGCACAGGACTCTCATTTTTGAGAGGGTTTTAGGGCAAGTAAGTGTCCTCCGCGCTGGTCAGTGCGTATTGGCGGACTTCACGTCTCCGAATTTTTTTTTTCAGACATGCAGATTACCTCACGATGTTTTCCTTCACCGCCGAGTACGTGGTAAATCAGCACTTAAAATTACAATTAACAGGTGCTGAAGGACCGAACCCAGTTTGCTCGCGAATGTTTTTAAGTTATAGTATTAGGACCCTTTACATCGTAAGGCACTATATTATATAGTAAGGTAGGCAACCCTATTAATAATAGCTTAGCGCATTGTTAAGTAAAAGTAAAGTTTGATCACGCAGCATCAAAAGCCCGGCATCCGCATTGTTACGCTCCTGCTCACACCCCGAACAATGCTAACCTCTTCGTTAAGGTGTAGCTAACTGTTTAAATGGCACTTCTGAAATGCTCTCTTAAAACAGCTTCTGAGACATAATTTTATTTTCATTTTCTTTAGCCAACGTGCGTTCGGATTCTTAACTTCAGATATCCAATTTCAGTTCAAAATTTTTATTACCTTACCAATAAAATAAATTATCTTAACATTAGTTAAATTTAATAATTAAATGTAATACATATTTTATAAACAGAACTATGCAATCAAAGTTAAAATTTGTAACATGTCCTCCTCCAGACCGAATTTCGGTCACGGCGGCCAGCCTCAACGGAGACTAGCCATCGGCGCAGGACAGATTATAGTGCCCAAGTGTATGCGCAAGCACAGGTGCACTCTCTTTTCCCTCACTCTCATAGTTCGATGGTCCCATCCGGTAAACCGACACGACCGGAGAGAGATCAGGCGCAGGACCAACAGCTTTACGTGCTTTTCTAGGCACGGGTGTGAGACACCGCCAACTTCCTGACTCCGGGCAGCTACTGAGAATTTCTTGATGGAAAAGCTCAATAACTGATTTTTTGGACCGAACCGGGATTCGAACCGGGGACTTCATGCTCAGCAGTCGCGCTACTACAACCACTAGACCTAGGAGGGAGTCAGTCAGCTTGTAACATATATAAACTATAACATATATAAAATTCATCTAAGTTATAAGAAAGTAGAACTGTAGAACTGTACTGTACTTTTTTTAGTTTCGCGGAACGTACCGAGTGGTCTACGTATTTTTTTGAATTAATATACTGTTGTGGATCTTGTGTATAATAAAGAAAATCCAATAAGTAAAAATATCTTGTATATCAGAGCATTTAGAACCATGTCTAAAAATGTATAAAAACCTTGCCTGTAATAATAATAAAAACAAAAACAAAAATCCGAATGCTGGGGGCCGGTGCGGCGGCCAGGCTCTCCTCCTTCGCTGGTTTACCGGAGGCGTGTAGCTCGTTTGGAATCGTATCTCGTATATATATTATTCATTATGTATGTATTTATACGGTACATAATGAATAATATATAAGCGAGTTTATATTATTTATTTTGTTTGTTTGCAAAAACACATACCTCTATTACAATACCAACCAATTTTCATGAGATAATAATATCTCGAGGAAACGCTTCATTTTTCATTCATTACAGCCTATCAAAAGTCCACTGCAGAACATAGGCCTCTCCAATAGATTGACTCTTAGTGGGGATATTTGCTATAGTTGCCGCACTTGGCAAGTGGGTTGGCAACCGCATTTTTTTTTAACATGAAATTGCTGCTGACCATCTCCTGTTTTAATTTGTCGACACCCACGGAATGATTTGGGGTAGTGGATTGCCTTGAGAATATGTTTACGTCACTACACAGTGACGTAAACATATTCTCTAGTATACCTAGTAAAGTATTAGCATACATGTTAGATTATAACGTTGCAATATATCATCATCATCATCATTATAGCTCTTCACAAGTCCACTGCTGAACATAGGCCTCCCCCAAGGAATGCCATAAAGGATCTGTTAGGAATTACGTCGTATGTACCGTAATAATATTATACAGGGTGGAAAAAACGAACGGGACATGGAGGTAAAGTACATTAAATATTGAAGATATTAAATTTCACTCAAACGAAACATTCCTTTTTTTTTTCAAAATAAGAATAACCACATTCAAACATTTTTTAAAAAGCTTACCTCAGCCGGGAATCGAACCAACTAAAAATGCAAAAAATAAAAAATCACTATTTTATTGAACCAATCGGTAGGGTGTATGATAAACATAAAATCTCTCGAATAAACATAGTATCTTACAATTAAATAAGACCATGAAATCTAACAATTCTTACATATCCCACTCGAACTATTCGTAACGTCCTAAAGAAGACTAAAAAAAATATGTGTGCAGTTCACACGCGGTAGTGAAACCTCCAAATGAAATGAAATATAAAACAAAAATATTTCACAGCAAATG
This sequence comes from Parnassius orleans, assembly GCA_029286625.1. Taxonomy (NCBI): domain Eukaryota; kingdom Metazoa; phylum Arthropoda; class Insecta; order Lepidoptera; family Papilionidae; genus Parnassius; species Parnassius orleans. The sequence goes on along the minus strand of JAGSMP010000070.1, from coordinate 7,772,449 downwards.
ATTTATTTAATTTGATAATTTTCAACCACAAGTGCGGCATAAAATATAAGATAAACTTTTAATTTTATAGCAAATAAATGTTACAATCTTAGAGTATTTATACATACTTGCTTATAAATATTCTAAGGTTACAATCATTATTTTTAGACATGTAGAGCCTAAATTTTAGTGTATTAATTCAAAAGAATATTTTCTTTCGACTGAAATTACTTTGTAATAGCGGCGACGTTTACTTCATTATATAGGTAAAATTATTTTATCGAACAATAATTAAATGTACTAGTAATTTAATATAAATCGGAAAGATATTATTAAATCGCGGATTATTAAGAAAGGTTTGGATATGATAATTTTAACCCATATAATTAATTTCATTTATTTAAAAAAATAGTAATTTTTAATTGTTTATTTCAACATTTAAAAGTTATACTAACCATTTTTAAAACCGCACACAGAGGAAACCAGGATAATAGGAAACACTTTATACTGAACTATCTGTTCCCCGCGGTATCAATCGCGCGACATGCCACCTCGCTTATTATAACATGCTACAAAGAGTAAAGTTTATCTTCATAAAATTGTCTTGATGATGAAGTAGCTTTCGTTCGTAAGGATTAATATGCCAAGCCTAATAATAACGCTCATATATCACTTTTTAATTTTCAATATTTTTTTGTCACAACATACCTTATTGTGGCCTATGTGTAACAAATAGGCCTATGGTATTGTAGACTTTTTTTAGATGGAGGAAAGATCTATATTTTTGTAGAACATAGTATTAACGTATTACTAACAATTACGCCAGCGCACGCGGTTCAAGCAGTTCGGAAGCGCTTTTTCTTCCAACCTGCTTAACAAAAATCAATATTTAAGGCTAAATGAGAGGCATATCTTAATATATTTATTACTATTCCTCGTAAATCTAGCTATTATATATAAAAATAATTTATCAAATCATACTGGTAGTTCCAGAGATTAGCGTGTTTAAAAAAACAAAAAATCTCTTCCGCTTTATTATATTAAGATAATGATTCTATCTCAAAGATGCTAACGAAGTTTTCATTTCAAAAATCAAAAGACATTTTATCATTTTCTCTGCTTGGATCTAAAGATCTTGCTGGTCATTTATTTGTTTGTTTTTACCTATCCACATGTTGAAATTGTTATTATATAAGCAATGCATATTCTACTATTATGGGCGGGAGCACCGTCTTGTTGAAATATTTTATTAATTAACTCCTCCTCTGGCTAAAATTTACACCACACAATGTAATCTAAGAAGTTTAGATTGCGGGCTATTTCTGTTTGAATATTCTCATAGAATTCCAATCTTCTCTCACGGTCTCCACAATGTAGTTTCTAAAGCAATCATCTATTGCGTTGTATTCTAAAGCTATCAATAATATTATGTATTTGTACTTTTTCTGCACACTTCAGCAGCTTCCCTACTTGAAGCTTTTTGACAACACTCAATGTATATCAAATATCCAGATTTTGTTGATGTGGACGTTGTACACATTTCTAGAAACTTCCGATATCTACTAAATTTTTTACCATTCCTACAGGTTTAGGCGGTGTCCGTCCAGATACGTCTCTTTATACCACTGTAGAGTTATTTTGTGGATTTGTGGAAAAAGTAAGCTTCTAATTCTTCCTGATAAGCCATTACGATTAAAAATAGCGGGAAAACAAACACAACCAGCAAACTAAGAAAAATAACAACAGGTTACCGATATGTTCATTTCAATTTCAAAATAACGATCTCAAACATTAAAACGTTCTATTTTTAAACTTGTATCGTCTAATAATAACTTAAATAAAAAAAATTAAGTACCCACGAAACAAAAAGAGCTGATGATTTTGAAACGGCTGAACAACGAAAAAACGTAATCAAAATCGGTTCATCCGTTCAGGAGCTATGATGCCACAAACAGACACACAGATACACAGATCACACACACTACAAACTTATAACACCCCTCTGTTTTCGTAGGGGGTTAAAAATGGACATACTTATATAATAATATTTGCAATTGTCTGCATTTTTAAAAGGATTTTAGCAGATTATTAAACTTCATATATTTTTTCATTTATTTAATTTTTTTTTTATAGAAATAGGGTGACAAACGAGCATACAGTCCAACTGATGGTAAGTGGTTGCTGTGGCCCATAGACATCTACATCTATCCTCGTTTGTTAATCAAAATGCAGATGCGTTGTCAGCCTTGAGGACTAAGATGGAATGCCACTTTTCCAGTAAAAAGGGTCTCCGGTTCTCTACACTCACCATACGAAACACAGCAGCATTAAGCTGCTATTTTACGCTGGTATTCTGTGAGAGCGTGGTCCTTCCCCGGTCGAGCCGACCCATTCGTGCTACAACTATATTATAAATATAGCTGCAGCATAGCTCTACCACGTATATGTAATCCTATTGTGGAGTTTTATCAAAATGATAAAAGGTGACTTTTAAAAATAAACAGTCTAGGTTAGGATGTTAGTTCAAGTCGATATGTACGAATTGTTAAATTTCATGGTATTTTATAATTGTAAGATACAATGTTTATTCCAGAGATTTTTATCCATAGCATATCGATTGGTTCAATAAAATAGCGACTTTATATTTTTTGCATTTTTTGTTGATGCTTAGGTAAGCTTTTTAAAAAAAAATGGAATGTGGTTATTCTTCTTTTGAAAAATAATGGAATGTTTTCTTTTAGTGAAATTTGTAATCTTAAATATTTAATGTACTTTCCCTCCATGTTCCGTTCGTTTTTTCCACCCTATATATAATTCACAAAAACTTTATAACACTATTCTTTTTATTTATTATATTTTTATTATTCTATTATTATACAATGTCAGCTAAGCCGATGTTCCAGGCTTGTGTTTGTCCCATTTAAGTGGTCGCAGTTAGATAACATCCAACTGCGACCACTTAAGTAAAACCTTTTACCCGTTATTTGTTTTCTTACTTCTTTTGCTTCTTTTAAAACGTTCATTTTAAAGAAGTAGTAGTACTAATGTTTTATTTTTCTAGACTCAATCCCAGTACCCCGCATCGACTAAGCAAAGATTGCAAACATTATTTCGAATAGGTATTCGAACCCAGACAACCCAAAATATAATGGCAGAGATAACATTTATGCAGCGACACAGATTGTTGGTTTTCAGCTCTGGTTGTATCCATTCCTATCCCTCGCGCCTTTGACCACATTTCGCTCTACTTCTTTTTTTCATGGGGAAATGACTATGCATACTCGCCTCACAAGGGCAAGGACGGGTTATGTTGGACTCGTACTGACTAAACCCGCAAGGTGTTCCACTTTCGGCAGTGCCAATATGCGGCGAATTATAAAAGTTTTCTTAAAAGTTAATTTAAGAAGTTTTCTTCCTCGCACAACTTCCTTGTGGAATCAACTACCACAAGAGATTTTTCCGGACCGATACGACTTAGGGACCTTCAAGAAAAGAGCGTACTCCTTTTTAAAAGGCCGGCAACGCATGCAATTCCCCTGGTGTTGCAGTTGTTCATGGGCGGCGGTAATCACTTACCATCAGGTGAGCCGTATGCTCGTTTGCATAAAAAAAAGTCCACTGCAGAGCATAGGTCCCCTAGATTGCCTTATTTTTATGGGGTAGTTGACCATAGTTGCTACACTTGGCAGGCACGTTGGTAATTGCAGTATTTTTTAATAAATTAAGGTGTTATCAGGGAGATAGCAACTTAATTTATTAAAAAATAAACGTGGTAGAGCCAAGCTGAAGCTATAATCTTAAATTTGTTACACGAATGGGTCGGTTCGACCGGGGAAGGACCACGCTCTCACAGAATACGGGCGTAAATAAATAGCAGCTTAATGTTGCTGTGTTTCGTACGATGTGTGGAGAACCCGAGACCCTTTTTACTGGAAAAGAGGCATATCATCTTAGTCCTCACGGCTTGCAACGCATCTGCATTTTGATTCGCAAACGAGGATAGATGTAGACGACTATGGGCCACAGCAACCACTTACCATCAGGTGGACTGTGTGCTCGCTTGTCACCCTTATCCTATAAAAAAGAAGATGCTGCTGCCCATCCCCTGTTTCAGTATCCCTCTGTCACCTCTTACGACACACACGAGACGATATGGGGTACTGGATATTCATACCACGCCACTACACGGTGAAGTATAGGTAATAAAATTATATATTAAAATTTATGATTTAACACACCTTCTCATTAAAAATGTTTGTTAAAATTTAAGAAACGATATGAAAAATATATCTCATTATTCTTGTATATTTCCGAATTTCGTCAATAAACTTTCATTGGCCATCCTGAAGGGATACCCTTTTAAATTTTGTTTCCATATCATGCAGAAGATCGATGAATGCAGGTAGCTTAGACCGTGTGTTATGGCATTCCTTCCTTCACAATTCCACTGCCTTAGGTCTAGCAGTGGAATTGTGACGAGATGTATTGATAATGTTGAAAAAATTTGAAAATTTTACTTTGCACTGTTTGTCATCCTTATCTACACTAATATTATAAAGAGGAAAGATTTCTTTGTTTGTTTGAATTGAATAGGCTCCGAAACTACTGGACGGATTTGAAAAATTCTTTCACCATTAGAATCCTACATTAACCTTGATGAACATAGGCTATAGAATATTTTCAAAAAGTTAGGGATTCGTATGAAAACTTCGTTAATGTAACCCAAGGTGTGAAAAAAATACCAAAAATAATCCTTATATCGCGTACGCTGCGGAAACTATTGACAATAGAGCAAAGTGATGTACTACAATTTTATACAAGACATCAATATCTACAAAAAAATCTGCAATACTGTATGTCTAACTATTACAGTTATGTCACAATATCTACTTTCCATTTTAAAGTATGCAATAGTACGCAGAAAATTCCTTATACCGCGTACGCTGCGGTAACTATTGACAATAGAGCAAAGTGATGTACTTCAGTTTTATAGAAGACATCAATATCTACATAAAAATCTACAATACCGTATGTCTAACTATTACAGTTATGTCACAATAACTACTTTTTCATGTTAAAATATGCAATAGTAACGCGAAAAATCCTTATATCGCGTACGCTGCGGAAACAATTGACAATAGAGCAAAGTGATGTACTACAGTTTTGTAGAGGGTATCAATATCTACAAAAAAGTCTGCGATACCATATGTCTAACTATTACAGTTATGTCACAATAACTACTTTTTCATGTCAAAATATGCAATAGTAACGCCGGTACAAACTAGGCCACATTATTCGTACCTTGGTATTAATACTTATATCCAAATAAATCACTTTGTATTCAAGGCTATATCAGTACCTGTACCATGCATAACCACCAATTACATTAACCATGTAATTTAAGTAACATTTTCACTTTTTAAATCTTTGTTAATTCAGCTACCGACCGTCGTGATGTCTCTCTCGAAGTTCGCATTTCGCGAGGCGCAGACGCGTGATTTACGTGGGTGAAACCGCGGGGCACAGCTAGCTATATATATAAAAATAAGGACTTTAAAACATAATAAACGCTAAAAATAAAATTTCTTGCTACAACAGATCCCATCCGTAGAGATCGTGATACTTGGCGATTTTAACGCCCACCACGCTGAATGGCTCGGTTCACGTTTAACCGATCATGCGGGGAGATCTGTTTATGACTTTGCCTTGGCATATGGTCTGACACAACTGGTTACTTCGCCTACGCGGATTCCAGATGTGGAGGATCATACACCTTCCCTGTTGGACCTTCTGCTGACCTCTCATCCGGACGGATATCAGGTTTCCGTCGACGCCTCTTGGCTCTTCGGATCATTGTCTGATCCGGGTGTGGTGCCACTCACGCTCTCCTCGCGGTTGCGTTCTGCAGGTTGCCGCCGTGTTTGGCATTACAGGTCGGCGGATTGGTATGGAATGCGGTCTTTCTTTGCATCCTACCCATGGGGCGGGTTTGCTTCTCGCCGGATGATCCCAGCGCTGTTGCTGAGTCTGTCACCGATGTGGTGCTACAGGAATGGAACTATTTATTCCATCATCTGTGCTAGCCATATGAGGCAGATCTCAGCTTTGGTTTGATCGCTTCTGTAAGACTGCATTACGCAGTAAGCAGGAGTGTAATTAGGCCTGGGCTGACGCTTCGGGGGTTCGGGATGTAAACATCAGCATGCTTAAAAAGAAGTATAACTTTGCCTAGGTCCTTCAAATAAAAGTATGAGCACATTGGCAAAATTGGCGAGAAATTAGTTCGCTTTCCTTCGGGAACCCGTGCATTCTGGTCTCTCGCCAAGACTGTCCAAGGGAATTTCTGTAAGCCATCACTACCATCTCTGCACAGGAGGATGACTCACTGCCCACGACGCAAAAGAGAAAGCCGACCTTTTAGGCCCTTTTGCGTCCAACTCGACTCTTGATGACAGGGGAACACACCGCCGACCATCCTGCAGTGTGAGTGCTCTATGCCTGATGTGCGATTCACACAGTGCTCAGTACGCAAAGCACTCCTCTCCCTGAACATCCACAAGTCGAGTGGGCCTGATGGAATCCGCCAATTGTGCTGAGGACGTGCGCTCCAGAGTTGGCACCGGTTCTAACGCGTCTTTTCGGTACTCCTACTCCCTAGGCGTTGTCCCGAATTCATGGAAGACAGCTTTCGTGCCGATCCTAAAAAGGTAACCGCTCTGATCCGTCAATTACAGGCCTATCGCCATCACCTCCTTGTTCTCGAAAATAATGAGTCCATTATTAACTGCCAGCTCATGCGGTACCTTGAGGAGCACCAGCTGATTAGTGACTGCCAGTACGGTTTCCGTCGGGGTCGCTCAGCTGGTGATCTTCTTGTTTACCTAACACATAGATGGGCACAGGCGATCGAGTCCAAGGGGGAGGGATTAGCCGTTAGTTTGGACATAGCGAAGGCCTTCGATCGGGTCTGGCACAAAGCGCTTCTTTCGAAGCTTCCTTCCTATGGGCTTCCCGAAATTGTGCAATTGGATCACCAGTTTTCTGGCTGATCAGACATCAAGGTCGTAGTAGACGGTGCGTGCTCGATTACAAGACTATTAACGCTGGTGTTCCACAGGGCTGCGTGCTATCACCAACGCTGTTTCTTCTGCATATCAATGATATGTTGCAAGCCGGTAACATTCATTGCTATGCGGATGACAGCACTGGTGATGCTCTATACACCGGCCATGCCAATATTTCTCGGGAAAACGTCGCCAGTACCGGAACAAACTTGTGTCTGAAGTCGAGACTTTGTTGCACAAAGTCTCGGATTGAAACGACTAAATCTAGTCAGTTCAATCCCCAGAAGACACAAGTTTGCGCGTTTACCGCTAAAAAGAACCCCTTTGTCGTATCTCCTCAGTTTCAAGGCACTCCCCTTGTTGCCTCAGCCAGTATCGGAATCCTCGGCGTTGACATATCGAGTGACGTGCAGTTTCGTGGTCACTTGGAAGAGAAGGCCAAATTAGCCTCTAAAAAGCTTGGCGTGCTCAGTAGAGCGGGGCAGTATTTCATGCCGGCACACCGCCTGCAACTTTACAAGGCGCAGGTTCGGCCTCACATGGAATACTGTTCCCATCTCTGGGCAGGGGCTCCCAGTGCCAGCTCCTTCCACTTGACCGCATTCAGCGCAGAGCAGAATCAGATCGTCGACGACCGAGTTCTTTCCGATCGGCTTGACTCACTAGCACTGCGTAGAGATGTTGCATCTCTTTGCGTATTTTATCGCATGTACCACGGGGAGTGCTCTGAGGAATTGTTCGGACTAATTCCAGCCGCTCAATTTCACCATCGCACATCGCGACAAAACTCGCGATACCATCCATACCATCTGGATGATTGGCGGTCCACCACTGTGCGATTTAGAAGATGTTTTCTTCCTCGCACAACTTCCTTGTGGAACCGATTACCACCAGCGATTTTTCCGGACCGATACGACTTAGGGACCTTCAAGAAAAGAGCCTACTCCTTTTTAAAAGGCCGGCAACGCATCTGCAATTCCCCTGGTGTTGCAGTTGTTCATGGGCGGCGGTAGTCACTTAACATCAGGTGAACCGCATGCTCGTTTGCCCCCTCTACTATAAAAAAAAAAATCGTACAAACATAGCATATTGACTGAATCGTGTAGATGCCTTCTTACATTTACATTATCCGGGTCCCAGCTGCAGCAATTTCGTTAACGGCGTCTCGAAGGCTGCCGATCGTCTCTTGGTGATTAGAGAACGACGGCTTGTAAAAATTTTCTTGAAAACCTGAACGTTTTAAATGTTTAATGGGAATCTAAATACTTTTTATGACATTATAGTAACCACTTAGTGGTTTGACGGCCCGGTAGCGCAGTGGGTTCTAATCTCGCTTTACACATTTTTTTAATAAAATGGAAGTGACCGACGAAATTACAGTTCATCTGATGGTAAGGGGCTTCTGCAGTCCATGGACACTTGCAGCTGACTTCAAACGAAGAAGGCTACCAATGCGTTGTCACATCTGAGGTATAAGATAAAATACCTCACAGCCTGTAATTATATTGGCTTTGAATAAAACTATTTTTACGGATTTTATCGCGTTTAATTTACTATTAAACTCCCGAAACGTCGGGAATTAAAATAGTAAATTAAACGCGATAAAATCCGTAAAAATAGTTTTATTCAATGTGTAGTGTTCGTGTAAATATAAGAAATCATTATTATATTGGCTCTCTATATGCTACAGACCAGAAGACAGCAATGCAGGTACTGTTATTTGGAATAGGTAATAATAGGGTTTTATCTATCCAGACAGAGGCAGAATAGAAACCCTAATACCTATTTGTATGGTCTGCTTATAATTCTTCCGGGTCTCGATATTTATCAATTTTAAAAGGTGTTAAAAAACTACAAAGCTCTACATGATTCTGAAGATATTGAAAAAAAAAATTAGGTCGTTTTGTTAAGTATAGTTCTCGAGACAAGTACAAGATATTGTACACAGAGAATTTATGAATCACAGACAATATAATATTTTTATGGGACTTTTTTTTACTAATAATAAGTGTTGTTGAATTTAAAAAAAGTATCACATTCATTAGTGTTTCCTCTTTCTAATCATGTGCTTTCCATAACATATTAGTGCAATGTTAAATAATAAACACGACCTAATGTGAGTGAAACGAATGATTTATAAAATTCGACAGTAGAGCCCAACCTCTCCGCTTCGCGTCCGAGGTGTGCAATAATTATTTATTTATGTTTGATGAATGGCGGATAACCCATACAGATATGCCGAACCTAAATCCTTCAAAATATAATGAAACCGAACCATTTTTGGAAAGATTAATCACTCTTGATGGAAAGTGTGACAAGAACGTGCGAAAAAGATCATGGTCAAAGGGTAGTCAAGCTCCACAGACTGTAGCGAAACCTGGATTAACACGCAATGAGGTGATGCTATGTGTATGGAGGGATTGGAAGGGCATCGTTTGTTATGAGCTTTTACTGCTGGGTAAAACCATCGATTCGGATCTCTACTGCCAACAACTCCTCAAGCAAGAAATTGAGAAAAACGGCCGGAATTTAACAACGGAAAAGGAGTGGTCTTTCATCATGATAACGCCAGACCACACCACACATCTTTTGCCACTCGGAAAAAATTGAGAGAGCTTGGTTGGGTAGTGTTAATGCATCCTTCATATAGTGCTGACCTTGCACCTTCAAATTTTCACCTGTTTCGGTCTCTTCAGAATTCTTTGGGTAGTGTTAGGTTAACATCAAGAGAGGACTGTCAAAACTACTTGTCGCATTTTTTTGATCAAAAATTCCAAGATTTCTACAGCAACGGGATTATGTCACTACCTACAAAATGACAACAAGTTATCGAACAAAATGGCACATATATTATATTATAATTAAATGTAATTAAACTTTGAAAAAAAAATGTCTTGAATTTGTATATAAAATACGAAGAAACTTTTTTTCCGACCTAATATAAACATACATATTATATTATATTATATAATTCTTCTGTCCGTGTGTATGTGACTGAACTCCTCCTAAACAGCTGGACCGATTTTGATGAAATTTTGTGTGTTATTAAGTTGATTAGAGAATAGTTTAGATTCACAATTGGACCCGGTAGGTGGCGTTGTTCTCGAGATCCAGAATTTTTTTACGTGGTGGATCCATGCTGCAGCTATATTACTGGTATAGTTGTAGCACGAATGGGTCGGTTTGACCGGGGTAGGACCACGCAGAATACCAACGTAAAATAGCAGCTAACTTTGCTGTATTTTTTTGTATGGTGAGTGTAGTTAGAACCGGAGACTCTTTTTACTAGAAACGAGGTTTTCCATCTTAGTCCTCACGGGTGACAAAGCATGTGAATTTTCATTCGTAATCGAGGATAGATGTAGATGTCTATGGGCCACAGCAACCACTTACCATCAGGTAGACTGTGAGCTCGTTTGTCACCCTTATCCTATAAAGTAAATGTATCGTGCGAAGCCGGTGCGGATCGCTAGTTTATTTATAAAATTATAAAAATTATATTTAAAATAAGCTTTCCATAGATATTATAGTATTATTAGCATATTACATAACGTAATTCCTTTTTTTGGTTTAACAAAGATTTGATGCATTAGTAATTATAAGACTTTCAAATTAACGAAAAATACTCGTACGCCTTAAATCTTCAACTGTTTTCAAAGCCTAAATGTTAGACAAAAGTCGTAGTCATTACTCAGGGCCGTGAAATAAATGTACGAACGAATTAGGCGCAAGCATTTGTTTAGTCAATCAGTCGATGAAACATAGGCGGTGGTCAATGTAGTGCAAATTCGAATTATGTTAAGCGTCACAAAATGTAAACTTGCCTTAAATTGCAGGGACCCAGGTAAAATGGCGTATTATGAAAAATCGTATTAAACGTGATCGTTGTATCGGATTTTAATGTATTAATCTATTATTTACAATAGGTCTTCAATTTGAAATCGGAATTACCATTCCATAGACTTTAAACAACGTGGACGGATTTTCAGTAGTTATTTAAGAAAAGCCTCTTATAATAGTGCAACTATATTAGGAGTTTATTCGGAGCAGGTAGATTGACGATTGCACTGCCCGACGTCTCGCCCCTTTGATGCTTATGCCCGTCGCCGGTCTGGGTATTGTGGTGCAAAGAGATGGTCATACCGCTGTATATCCGCAGCCTAAAGATATTTCTGGCATTTTTTACAGTCACCTCTTACGACAACCACGAGACGAAACGCCATCAAACTGTAATAAACTAAGGTTAACTAAACTATACATACATGCATATACACAAATGTACAAGTTATGACCACCAAACTGAATTTCGATCACGATGGCCTCTCAACGGGGACTAGCTATCTGCGCAGGATAGGAGTTATAGGGCACGAATGTGTTTGTGAATGTGTGCACAAACACAGATGCACTCTCTATTCCCTCGCTCTCATAGTCCGATAGGACAGCAATCCGATACGACCGGAGAGAGATCAGATGTAGGACCGAAGGCTTTACGTGCTTTCCGCTGGCGAAGCAACTCCAGCTTTCTGACTCCGCGGGCTGTTAAAGTAAATTTCTTGACAAATATCTCAATATTTGGTTCGAAATTTTATTTCTCTTTGATCGTCCCACGCCATTGAGAATATTTTCTCGATACACTCAACACAGTGAAGTGATTTGGAATAACAATCATATAAATCGTCATAGCGCCCTTAGAAGTCTTTGTCGAATTCATAACTTAAGAGGGCGAATAAGTACAACTAAAATGTCTTTGTGGAAAAGTCGAAGCCATTGATCTGAGAAGGTACAGAAGAATCAAAGAATTTAGCTCTAGTCAAAAGAGGAGGGATGTTTAACTTTAGCAAAAAGCATTTAGTAATAATTGAACTATTACATCAAAATTAGAATGTTACCATTGGTAAACACCGTAAAATCACAATTTATTTTTATTTATGTATTTATTTAACTTCATAACGATACGATTTCTCTATAAGCGGACTTAATGCATGGGGCATTCTCTCTCAGTCAACCTTTGGGTGATTAGGCGTAGAAGTTTATAATAGATAGAAATATATATTAAAGTTAATAAATAGAAAACAAAATAACACTTACACTCATGTTTTATAAAAATATTTAATGTATAAATAATATAATATGTATTATATAATATAATAATTGTATATAAAAAATAAAGTATATAACATAAAGCAACTTGGCAAACAAATTATTTAAAAATTCTTCTTAAACCATAACGATTGTTAGCCATTTTTAATTCACAAGAGAGTGCTTTCCAGAGAAGAACAGACTGCAGTGAAGGATGAATGCAGAAAGGCAAGTTAATGAGAACGTCTATGTGTCATCATCATCAGCCCGCGGCACTCCACTGCTGGACATAGGCCTCTCCCAAGGCGCACCACTTAGCCCGGGATTCGGCTTCACGCATCCAGTTCTTGCCAACCCGATTATTATTATTTTTTAATTTTATTTTAATTATTAACTCTTTTATAAACCCTTTTAAGGTAAGTGACTTCTGCAACCCATGGGCACCTGTAACAAATTTCGAACAAATGCGGCTATGTTACTTTTGATGATTTAGATGGCATATCTATTTAGTCTTTAATAAATCGTTAAACCGTTTAGTGGCGGTGTAAGAATATCCACTACTCCATATCATCCCATGGTTATCGTAAGAGGCGACAGAGAAACAAATCAGGAGATGGGCAGCAGCGTCTTCCTAATAACGACTTCAATAAAAAACTGCGGTTGCTAACCGTTTTGCCGAGCGTGGCAACTATGGCAATTCAGCAGTGGACTTTAATGAGCTGTAACGGTAAATCGTTAAACAATTATAAAAAGCTATATTATGATTGTAGCACTAATGGGTCGACTCGACCAGGGAAGAACCACGCTCTCACAGAATACCAGCGTAAAATAGCAGCTTAACACTGCTGTGTTTCGTAAGGTGAATGTAGAGAACCGGAGATCGTTTTTTACTGGAAACGAGGCATTCCATCTTAGTCCTTAGCACGAATGGGTCGGCTCAACGCGGGAAGGACTACGCTCTCACAGAATACCAGCGTAAGATAGCAGCTTAATGCTGCTGTGTGTCGTATGGTGAGTGTGGAGAACTGGAGACCGTTTTTACTGGAAACGAGGCATTCCATCTTAGTCCTCAGGGGTGATAACGCATCTGCATTTTGATTCTTAATCGAGGATAGACGTAGATGTCTATGGGGCCACAGCATCCGCTTACCACCAGGTGGACTTTGTGCTCGTTTGTCATCCTTATTCTATAAAAAAAGAAAACGTTTCAATTTTAAAGCCCAAAGTCATGCGCAACTTGTTCCCTCATTATTCACATAAACAAGAGCGATTATGGGCTGGGATGCTGTGCGCAAAAGTACACTTTAGATTGTTCGGAGTTCTTTCGTCGAGCGCTCAGCCGAGCTCTTTACAGTACAACTTGGCATAAACGCGATAACTTTTATGTTATTGCGAAACTGTGTATATTCGTTGTGTACCTACTTTACAGAGTGATCAATCATCGCTCACAGCATTAGAGCAAAAGTTCTAAACGAAACTCGAGAATGTAGAATTAATGTTTGCGAATGAATGCGCGCTGAGAAATTTATTACGAGGGTTCACAGCTGAAAGTAAATTTTATTTATTATGTAATTTAAATTTTTCACACTTACCGTTTTTATACCCGTCGGTATGAATAAACCTTTGAAACTCATTAGATTTGACATCTGAAACAAATACTTGGGCGGTTACTAGCGTGGTCCTAAAGGATGAAGCCCTTTTGAAAAGTAGCACTAGAGCGCTTCACACCATGATCTGAACCGCACGTAGTGTGTAACGAAAAATGAAAAAAAATATATCGAATTTTGAATTTAATAATAATATTTTTAATATTATAACAACCATATTATGCCGTTATCAAAGCGCGTCTATTGCTCTATATTTGTAAATGATGTATTTCATACCCCATATTTAAAAAAAGAATTATAGTTTCGTTTCTCGTAGTGTCCGGTATGTCGGCGGCTTGTGTTGCTTTATGGTCGTAGTACATTTTGTTTTTGTTTAGCGATCTTTATTTTGGACATGTGATGAAAAACTTGTGAGACATATCGCTAGAAATTATTAATATATTTATATATAAAATACTACATTATATTAGTTGATTTCAGCTAGGGAGCGAATTGTTAAATACATTTTGGTCATCCTGTCAATCGAAAGAGTAAAGAGTAAGTAAAACAAAATCAGCTTTAGTCACACTGCAGATGATTTGTCAATGGCAGGTAAATGCTGCCTAAGAGTCCGTCTGGGTTGGTTCCTCCCTCTCACCTATTTCTGCCGCCAAATAGCTTTGCTCGCACTGCTGTGTTCCGGTCCGAAAAGTATAGAGCCAGTAAAATGACAGACTGAGAGGTATTCCATCTCAGTCCTCAGAGTTGACAATGCATCTGTAGCCTTCTTTCTTTGAAGTTAGCTGCAGGTGTACATGGACCGCAGTAGCCCCTTGCCATCAGGTGAACTGTAAGTTCGTTATTTAAAAAAAATTGAATATATGTTTCATTCAGTCATGTTTTTTGTGTCTCTTATTTTATAATTGTGTAGATTATTATTTATATAGCATATCACGCCACGAAGCAGAGCCGATTTACTAACGATGGTAATGTTGCGCCCAAAGAGATTTAAATATATACTACTACTTAAATGTTTTTGGTTGCGCCAAATCACCTATCGTGGTTTTCTATCCGTCCATATTTGATTGGATTTTTAACTGTTAGCCGTAGTTTACCATAGCCCAGTGAGGTTTCTTTGGAGAATAGCTTGAATATGTTTCGTAAATCCTTATAAAGAATATTTAGGGTGTACCGTGACATAAAAACGGTAAATTGCGAGTCGGGCCTCGCTCTATTGGAGTTCCGTACATATTAATCCCTCCATTTCGTTATTTTTAAAGATAAAAAACATATTTAATTTGTTACAGCTTATAAAATACATTATGCATCGATGTTCTAAGTATTTGTAATTCAAATACAGTATAGAACATAATAGATGCAGGTGGCTCAGGACCGTGCTTTATAGCATTGCTTGGGGTACGCCTATGTTCAGCAGTGGACTTGTGAAGGGCTGTAATGATTATGATGATGATGATGGGTACATAATATACAGAAATTAATTAGTTTAGTTTTTGTGATAGACCTCGTAACAAACACTGTAGAAAACTGACAACTTTGACTTCTCCTTATTTTTGTATCCTTAAAGTATTTGTTGGTACTCTACTAGATAAGCTCTAGGCAACCTTACGTGCTAGGATATAAGATAATAGAATTTGCTCGGGAAAAATAATTAAATTAACCTACATACCTACTTTATTGACACATATGTAATAAAGCTATATCAAATTATTCCGTCTTGGTACCATATTTTGGACGAAATGTAAGTAATCTAAAATACAGTTTATGATTTTAAGTTTTTAATTTTTAAAGTTTTAATAACCTTCAGCTTTCTGAAATGTCCCGAGTTCCTTTTGCAATTAAATGTTCAAATTGGTTAGGATTGTCGTCTTAGCTCCAGTTATAGCGTCGTCCGCTATTTCTTAAATTAAGCTGATTTAAATATATAAGTGTACTATGGAAGAGGCCCTTGTCCACCACTGAACTGTTTCCGTACTGAAAAAGAAGGAGAAGTAAAGTACTTTATCAAAATATTTTACTATTTATGATGTTGACACAAGACATAGTCACGTTATATACGTTAGATATTAGAAAAAGGGAGAAAGAAAAGACATTTTATTTAAAGCTACAAATCAATATATGTAACGTCGTAGTCTGATCGTTAGAATTGGGCAGATCGTAATCTATCTGGGCATTTCATGATACGCCGCCATTTCATGATTTGCTCGATAATATATAACTTTGACTTCTGTTAATATAATAAAAATATGAAAGAACCTTTGCAGTAATATCAGGGAAAGTAGGTTCAGTTGCTTTAGATCTTCTTCTTCGATCGCATTATATTATCCCTAAAAGCCTTTTTTTCTTTGCCTGTTGAAAAATAAGTAATCTAACGTCGAAATCGGTCGATGCGCACAATAAGTGACACTATCCTAATTCTACCTTTATTTATTTATTTTTTTTGTTTCAGGTAATGCATTTATTCCGCAGTATCATCAATCATATACACGAATATGACATTAGGGTACCTGAGTAAGTTACATTAGTGTAGCATATTTAAGCGAAACGAATCAAAAGACACGAACAGTTTAATATTAATGTTAAAGCCCATGAAATTGAAAAATTATTTTGATTGCCCCATATCTGCAAATCGTATAATAATAGTCGAATACTTTTTATTACAGATACCTGTGTAGCACAGTGACTAAGCGTTTTATTTAAACGCTGGTGGCCGCGGGTTCGATTCCCGCACAGAACAATTATTGTTTACTAGCTCGCCCGGCAGACGTTCTTCTGCCCTTTCTGGTTGATGGCGCGATGAGTTTCATTTTCACACATACACTTTTTTCTAGACTTATTATGCGTATAGCTAAATCCTCTTTATGACTAATAGAACCATCAGCACCCATTATGACAATAAACTTAAAAAAAGGAAATAAAATAACCCTTCTTTTTATTCTTCCGTAAGTGGTTAAAAAGTTGCTTATATGTTGTACACGATCATTTACTGCCTACACCAAATTTCATGTAAATCCGCCCAGAAGTTTTTGCGTGAATCGTGAACACACAATTTTTCTACAGATGTATTATATGTATAGATTCGTGTGCAATATATGTGTAAAACCTCTGTACTATGCAGGAGGTAATCGTTAAAGTTTTTTTTAAACGAAAGTAATACGTATTAGATCTTTGTAAACTTCGAAACTAAAAATATAGAACGTATAAAATTCGACTCGATTGACAAAGCTGACGAACACCTCGAGCGATCGCTAAAAGAGAAAGTTTTGTAGCCGTTAAGTGCTCGAGTCTACTTAATACTGTATTAACAACCATTATGGTTGCCAAAAGTAGCTGTTAGCTTTATAACCGAGTTCGAAAAAGGAAGAGGTTCTGTCTGCGTCGCGTTTGTTGATCTATTTTTATGTAGGTTTATCGATTTTTCAGCAATGGCTGCTAAAGTATTTTAACAAAACGTTTAATTGTTTTTTTTTTCACTATTCATCTTCTTCAACACTGTACATCGCATAAAAATAATTTTGTGAATTTTACCGCGTTTAATTATAAGTTAATTTACCGCGTTGTTGTTTAATTGCGCGTTTGTTTCGAATGTTTTCCAATAACAACTAATGCTGCCGTGTTTCGTATACTGATTGTAGGTAATTGGAGCCGTTTCTACTGCGTTTCTGGCATTACATGTTAGATCTCAGGGGTGACAACGCATCTGCATTTTGATTCTTAATCGAAGAGAATAGATGTAGGTGTCTATGGGCTATAGCATCCACTTGCGTGAGTGTCGTGGAACACTCGGTTGGAACGAAGTTCCTTTCGTAGTATTTTTTTAAATACTAGTAATGCTATTAAACATTACTAATATTCCTTGAAACCACTTCTGGTAAGCTTAAAATGCTTGTGTTAGAAGTGGTTCACGACAGTAGTCGAATGGCGAATTCGAACCCACGACCTTTCGAGTTCGCGGTCCGCGAATGGCAGGGCATTAGGCTACTGACGCTTCTAATATATTATTATTGATAAACGTATTATATTATTGATTAATAAATACAAATAAATGAATTACTAGCGTCTATTAAAATGAAGCGTCATGTAAAATAAAATAATATTTCTTTCATGGCAAGATAATAAAAAGTGCGAGGGAGATGGATATTATTCCATCTCGCTTCCTTATAGCCGTCAAGGCCGTCTACACCATGTCAGAAGGGGTCTTGACGGAAAAATCTTACACTTTTTCTCGCCTAGCCCCCATCCGCCAAATTCGTACCGTCCGATAAAGAACTTCGTTCCAAAACACGTATGTTCACGTGTTCAACTAATTAATGTCATAGTTGCTACTTGCTATATAGAGATTTGGTGATTGTTCCCATGTCTCGTTCTGATATTCTAACTTATGTCCAATTTTATAGTTATAAGTTATGACAGGAACCGATAAGTCAGTGCCTAGTGGTGGTGAGTGCTTTCACGACTGCCAACATTATTCGGAAATTGTGACTGATTTCCGAAACTTGAGGATGTTAACATCACAATATGAAGAAGAACAGCATTGTTATTGAGAGTCTCTGGAAATGCGATTTATACTGGTTATTTTTGATCGATATAAAATTTAGCATTTTTTTTTATTTTACTTTCTAACGCAAGCTGTACTCGTATGTATAGCTTGCCGTGAATATAAGAGAATACATCAACTCATTTCGTCGTATGGATTTCGTAAAAGCGATTATGAGAACCCCCAGTATATATATATATATACTCCTTATTACTATTTGTACTCCTACAAAACGTATATATATATATATATATATATATATATATATATATATATATATATATATATATATATATATATATATAGTCTCATGATATCCGATAGATGACGTTATAACTATCACGTGTAAGCAAGAAGTAAAATTTGGCACTGCCATCGCTAGTACTCCTGCGTAACGTATCTATGGCAAGTTTTCCCTAAAACTATAGAGGCCCATGTTGAGCTATTGACTAATAAAGTCTGTTGTAGAGAAATTTGAAACTTAAATTTTGATGAAAGAACAAAGGATCGAAGCCGCGTCCGTACTTGTATGTGGCCCGAAAATTTGAAAATTTGTCGAAGATCGCGAATTTAAGCGAGTTTACATTTAAATAGGGGTGCACTTAGCCGTTTGAGCGCGTTGTCGCAAAGTGCCATTAGCTCGGTAGTCACGTTGTAGATGCCGCCGTATTAACGACTCGCTTTATTTTATTTTTACAACGGCTTATGCGTTTTTCATTATTTACGCTTTAAACTGCGACCGTGTTTATTTTCACCGTTTGATATTTAGATATAACTAGTATGTGATAACAATTGTATCCTAGTGGCTCACTAAAAAAGCGAGTTTATTAATCTGACGCCTCCGTGGTGCAGTGGCTTAGCATTGAGGGCAGCGGGTTCGAATCCCGCACAAAACAAGCATTTTTATGGCCTACAAATAATTGTTCCGGGTCTAGATGTTTCTCCTTGTGCAATTTATGTATGAACCCACGATACAAAAGAAAACCAGCATAGTTCATTTGGGGATAACGATTTTATAAATAATCAAAAAAGAGGGAAAGTCAAATTAAATCGTTTATTATTTTGTGAATGTAAATATTCCGCCATTCGAATACTGTCAAGAATCACTTCTAGCTAAAGTGTTTAAAGCTAGGAGTGGTTGAAGAGAGTATTAGTAATGTTAAAAGCACTACGATTTTTTTTTTACAAATAAATCACAGGAAATTTTAATTTTAAATATTTTATGTAACGAATAAATTTTAATATCCACATAAATTTATTCATTGAAGTGAAACTTTTTGGGACTTTTCATTAAAAGCTATTCATAAACTTTAGAACATTTAGCCCGCTGAGACTGAATTATATGGGCGTAAGATTTATACCTTGTTGAGCATTGCCCTCGTGATCGTTCACAAAATATACAACATTCGTGTATCTATGAATGAATGAATGAATGAAATATACTTTATTGTACACCAGAAATACATATGAGAGAAAAAAAAACTTTAAAGGTACAATTGGCGGCCTTATCGCTTAGAAGCGATCTCCACCAGGCAACCATTGCAGAAGATAAAGTGACCTGTGAGAAAGGGTAAGGGTGTACGTGGGTTGTTGAAAAATACACACGACTTACATATTAGGTCCTTACATATGAAATTAGCGTTTTGTACGGGAGGAATATAAAGTAATTTTTTTTTTTTGTAAAATATATTTAATTAATCAAAGTATGCACCGTTGTTATCTATGCACTTTTGCCGTCTCATAGGTAGTTCATTGATCCCTTTACTAAAAAAACCATGGGGGCGATAATCAAAAAACTCTTTGAAGGCGGTTTCGACTGCCGCATCGGAGTTGAATTTTTTTCCTTGTAAGAAGTTGTCCAAATTCCGGAATATCGTAATCTATTGGAGCAAGGTCCGGGGAGTACGGTGGATGTCACAGACATTCCAATTGTAGCTCATCTAACTTAGTGGTTGTTTGTTGTGCAGTGTGTGGTCTTGCGTTGTCGTGAAGCAGCAGTGGCCTAGAGCGATTGACCAATCTCGGTTGTTTAGCAGCTAGTTCTTCCTTCATGGTTTGCAGTTGCTGACAATAGATATCTGCCGTAATCGTTTGGCCAGATTTTAGAAAGCTGTAGTGAACGACACCGGCGCTAGTCCACCAAACACTCACAAGTAACTTTTTCTGAGTCAATTTTCGTTTAGGGCAGGATTTGGCTGTGTCTCCAGGGTTCAGCCATTGCGACGAGCGCTTCCGATTATCGTACAGTATCCAATTTTCATCACAAGTAATGATTCGATTTAAAATGCCTTTATTATTGTGTCGGTTGAGCAAAGTAACACAGCAGTCGACGCGTGTTTGCAAGTTCGATTCACTCAATCCATGAGGTACCCATCGTTCAAGTTTTTTTACTTTCCCGATTTGCTTCAAGTGGATTAATACAGTTTTATCACTTACCACGAAGCCTAAAGCTATCTCTGAAGTGCTTTGTGATGGATCCGCTTCCACAATAGCCTTTAATTCTTCATTTTCCACTTTGGTCTCCAGCCATCGGGGTTGGTTCTGAAGGTCGAAATTTCCAGAACGAAAACGTTGAAACCAAAACGTACCGTGCTTTTTTTTGCGACACCAGCGCCGTACACATCATTAATCCTTCGAGCTGTTTCTGCATCACTGGTGCCACGGTAGAACTCGTACTCGTAAATATACCGATATTTCATGTTTTCCATTGTGCGGTAATAAGCGACGCCAAAGAATAAAATAATGAGGAAAAACAAATGAATGACTGTTTTCAAAACTCAAATGTAATAAATAATTGCAATTTTTCTATGTAATATGTACAGCAATTTTGTTTTCACACGTCGATATACTAATAATAATAACATTAACACGTGATTGTAGCTCAGGGACTAAGTTCTCACCGTTTCACAGTACGCGAGAAACCCGGGTTCGTACCCCGTTGGCACCATTTAATTGAATTATTGGAACCAATAAGAACTGTAAATGTACTTTTTACATTACAATAACATTAAGAGAGTTGTTAATGCGGACTTAAAATTAAATGACTTTTAAAACTTTACTGTCATATATTAATTGCATAAAATATTCTCTCGAAAAAATTGATCTAAAACTACTATAACAAGCCATATTATCATCATAATATCCACGATAGTATGTATGTATCAAACATATTTTTGAAATACATACAAAATCACAAAAAGTTCCTATTTGTAAATGAAAAGAAAAATCTATTTCTTCTTGGACGATTTGTAAACAAAATTAATTGGCACCTGTTGTCGTTACCAGAAATTTAGGTAATAGTAAATTTATTATCTACAATTATCCTATTATATTTTATTCTTATTAAATAAGCATTATACTCATAGTAATTTTTCTCCCAATACTCTCTTAAAAAGGAGACACCTCCACTTCGAAATCATTGAGTATTATGCAAATTTTCATTTCCAATTAACATAATTATTCAGCGAGGCGAAACTTTCGACGCGTTTCATTAAAAGCTATTCACAAACTTTGAAACTCGATGTGAGCCAACAAAGAGACCGAATTTCAGGGGCGTAATGTAAAGGCGTTGTTGTGATTCGACCGCGTTCACGGTTGACACGATAGGTGGCTTACGGAATTTGTTTGCGCAGAAATAACCAAGGAATAAGGATATGTACACTGTCCAGTAATGACAGTGGTTATTCTAGTGGTTACTTGGACTAGTGGTCGTAAAGACGACTGCTGATCATGTGGTCCCGGGTGCAAATTTTGAGCCAAATCAGTTAATGGGTTTTTTTCTGTCTAGAAATTCTCAGTAGCAACTCAAGAGTCAGGAAATTCGCGGTGTTTTGTCGCCGTGCCTCGTAAAGCACGTAAAGCCGTTGCCTACTGGAGAGAGGTTAAGCGCATGCGCTTTACCTCTCTCCAGTCGAAGTGATATATTCCTATCCTATCACGTAAGTATTATCTGTTAGTATTTTACCATCAAAAATCAACTATGTTACAGATGTTGAAAGAACCCACAGAAAATATAACAAAACCTGTATAACACATTCCACAAATAATTTGAAGTGCAATGACCTCTACAATGGATTAAGTTTTGAAATGCCTTAAGCGATCTCGAACGGACGAAGTTACAAAGAAGTCGTTAAACGCTCCAGTCAAGTGTTGTCGTCCTAACTGATAGTTATTTACAGAAACTTGCGTTTATTGATAGTAAAGTGAAAATTTTTGTTACACCTTATACAGGTTCCACAGCTGGGCACAGTTTTTTTTAATTTTTAGGGTTCCGTACCCAAAGGGTAACCAACCCTATTACTAAGCCTCCGCTGTCCGTTCGTCTGTCTGTCAGCGGGCTGTATCTCATGATCCATAATAGGTAGATAAAATTTTCACAGAATGAGTATTTCTGATGGTGCTATAACAACAAATAATAAAAATAAAATAAAATTAAAAATTAAAGGGGGCTCCCCTACTAGAAACGTGTATTTCAATGGTACGGAACCCTTCATGCGCGAGTCCGACTCACACTTGGCTGGTTATTAAGGGTTCATCATCATTACAGCCCTTCACAAGTCCACTGCTGAACATAGGCCTCCCCAAAATGCCACAGCACGGTCCTGAGCCACCTGCATCCATCGACTTCCTGCATGTCTTACCAGGTCGTCACCCATCTAGTGGGGGACGCCCTACACTTCGTCCGCCGGTACAAGGCCGCCACTCGAGAACCTTTTTCCCCAACGGTTGTCGATTCTTCGAGCTATACGGCCCATTGCCACTTCAGCTTACTAATCCGTTGGGCTATGTAGGTCACGCTGGTACTACTGCGGATAACCCCATTTAAGTTTATCACGCAGTGAGACTCGAGCATAGCCTCTCCATAGCTCGCTGAGCGACCTTGAGCTTCCTCATCCGGCCAGCAGTAAAGGACCACGTCTCAGTTCCGTATGTCATCACTGGCAACACGCACTGGTTGTACAGCCTCGTTTTCAAGTTTTGAGGTATACCTGACGAGAAGATGCCGCACTTCCGAACGCTGCCCAGCCGAGTTGAATCCGTCGATTGACCTCTCGGTCGAAGTTGACTTACCTAGTCGGACTATTTGTCCCAGGTAAACATACTGTCAACAATTCGAGCTTAGTGCTCCCAACAACTACCGGCATAGGTGTGACATGGACATTAAACATGATCTTTGTTTTGTCCATGTTCATCTTAAGACCTATCCGTTGGGAGGCACTATTGAGGTCATTGAGCATAGTGCTTAGGTCCTCCAGCGATTCTGCCATAAGGACTATATCGTCGGCAAATCGAAGGTGAGTGATGTACTGCCATTGATGTTAATACCGTATCCTTTCCAGTTTAGAAGCTTGAAAACGTCCTCCAATGCAGCGGTGAAGAGTTTCGGGATATAACGTCACCCTGTCTTACACCTCTGCAGTTGGATAGGTTTCGTACTCCTGTTCTGTACTCGGATAGCCATCGTAGCCCTACTGTACAAGCACTTCAGCACTTCGATATACCGACAGTCAACTTGGCACCGCTGAAGGGACTGCAGCACCGCCCAAATTTCAACGGAATCAAAGGCTTTCTAGTCCACATACGCCAGACATAGTGGCAAATTGTACTCCTCGGACTTCTGTACAATTTGCCGAAGGGTATGTATGTGGTCTATGGTGCTAAAGCCTTTCTGGAAACCGGCTTGTTCGGGAGGCTGAAGTCGTCGAGTCTTAAGGGTTATGGAGTAATTAATCCGCCGCGCTGCTTCAGAGCGCCTTGGCGGACTTTATATGTCTTCGAAATATTTTTATTCCTCAGACTTGGAGGTTTCCTCACGATATTTTCCTTCATGGCCGGGTACTTGGGAAATCAGCATGTAAAATTGCACTAAACAATGTCTGGGTATGGACGAGTCTCTTACCCATTTCTGTGGATATGCAAAAGCGTGGTCACTGTTGTCACATGGACCGGTTTTGAAGGTAAGAGAACCAGAACGTAATTGTTCTGTGTATCCGTTGGGAGACACTATTGAGCTCCAGCGATGCTGCCATAATGACTATATCATCAGCAAATCGAAGGTGTTTGCCATTGATTTTGATATAGCCTCGTTTCCAGGCTTTCAACAAGTTCAGGCGGGCGGGCTGAGAGGCAAGGGGAGGGGCCCTCTGACAATCAGAGGGCCGAACAAGCGGCAAAGCATGCCGAGGAGGGGCGCCACCCGGGCGATACGGCTCGGGTATCAGGCGAAGAGACGGATGCGACTGGCGGCTCCGAGGTGGAGCGTAAGGCCAGATTCGCAAAGGAGGTGGAGGCCGCGATCAAGGTCGTGGCCCACAAGCAAAAGGCCTCCTCAAAGTTAAAGGCCATTCCCGCGGCCTCCGCCTCCATCATGGCGGCTGCGGAGGCCAACTTGGTAGCGGAGCTGCGGGCGGATGTGGCCCGCCTGACGTCCGCCATGGAGACTCTCCAGAAGGAGAACGAGAAGCTCCGCGCAGACCTGGCCAGTCTACGTGAGCCTGCCTCTCGCGCGGCGCCCCAGACGCAGCGCCCAAGCCAGCCCGTGCCGATGGAGAACCAGGTTCTGAACCTGGTCCGGCAGGAGCTGGCTGCCTTCCAGCACCGGTTCTCCGTGCTGGAGGGCATCGTCCTGCGGCCCCCCCTAGGGGCAAACAAGACGGCGGCGAGGCCGGCAACGGTCTCGTACGCGGCGGCCACAGCTGCCGCATCCAAGCCGGGGCCGTCCAGCCAGCCTTCGGCGGGCAGTTGCCCCTCCTCCCCAAAGCCGGCTCCGGCAAAACCGGTACCGGCTGAACTGGCTCCGGCTAAGCCGGCAACGGGAAGGAGAGGCAAGGCGAAGGCAAAGGGCAAAGCGGCAGCACAGGCGGTGGCTGCGCCAGCCCCAGTGCCTGCGGCGAATGTGCCAGCGCCAGCGGCAAGCCAGCTGCCGCCGCCGCCACCGCCCTCAGCTCCCTACACCTCCCGCGGCTGAAGCCGGTTGGCAGGTGGTCGGGAAAAATAAGGGAAGAAGGCAGCCAAAAGGCCAAGAGCAGGAGCGGCAGCGCCAGTTCAGGGCGCGCAAGATCGCGGCTAGGCTCTGCGCCCTGAAGACCGCAGCTGTAGTGATTACACTACAGCCGGACGCGGAAAAGAAGGGCGTTACCTACCGCGATCTGCTCGCAAAGGCGAAAGAGGCGGTGGATCTCGGGGAGCCGATCGGGGCCTCCGGCTCAAAGTCACCCAGACGGGGCCCGTATGCTGGAGATCCCTGGGAATCCAGTGGCGCGACCGCGGACGCTCTGGCTGCGAAGCTCAGAGCGTCCCGGACGCGGACGAGGCCCGAGTGTCCAGGCCCGTCAGATGCGCAGACCTGCGCATCGCGGGTCTGGACGACTCGGTATCGGAGGAGGAGTTGGTGGCCGCCGTCGCCAGGTCCGGGGTGCACTACTGACCAGATCAGGTCAGGCGCCATACGCCCGGTCAACAGGGTATGCATGCCGCCACGGTGTGCTGCCCTGTTACGGCGGCCAAAACCATAGTGGAGGGCCGAAGGTTGTGGCTGGGTCTCAGCGCAGGTTGCTGCTGGAGCCCAGACCTCTGAGGTGCTACCGCTGTCTCGTGGGGCACCACGTATCGGTGAAATGCGCCTCGGAGGTTGACCGCAGTGGCCTTTGCTTCCGCTGCTGTCAGCGGACACATATCGGCGACCTGCTGCGCCACGCCGCACTGTGATGCATGTGCGGCGACCGGCAAGCCAGCCGATCACCGGGCCGGAAGCAGGGCCTGCGTGCCACCCGCCAAGGCCAAGGCCGCGGGTAGGGAGGGCCCTCCGCCGCCACCGCCTCTGTGGCCACCGCCGCAGTCGCGACTGCCGCCGCCGCCGCTGTCGCTGTCGCCGCCGCCGCCGCCGCGACACCGACGCCCGCAGAGAGGCGCCCGTGGAGGAAGCTGAAATGAATGCCTATAACGGCCCCATTAAGCTTCCTCCAGGCGAATATCAACCACTGCGCCTGTGCTCAGGATCTGTTGCTCCAGAGCATGGCGCAGTGGTCGATTAACATCGCTGTGGTCGCTGAGCCGTATTTTGTCTGGCCTAGGAGGACTGGTGGCGGACCTTAACGGCTCAGTGGCCATCATTTCTTCAGCCGCCGCCGGTACCCTGACCCCTGAAGGTGCCAGGAGGGGTCAGGGTGCGTAGCAGCACGGTTCGGGGAGTTCGTCATTGTGGGGTGTACTTCTCCCGAACCGATCTCTCGCCGAGTTTCACAACTCTTGCAGAGCTGAGAGCAGTCGTCGTCGGAAGCTATCCCCTCCCGTACTTGTCCTCGGGGACTTCAATGCCAAGAACTTGGCTTGGGTTCTCGTCGTACAGATGTGCGGGGTAGGATGGTGGAAGACTGGCTCTGGAGACAGGCCTGGTCGTCCTAAATCGGGGTTCTGTCCCCACGTGTGTGCGGATGCGGGCGAGTCGGTGGTGGACATTTCGTTCGCTAGCCCCGCTCTGTCGCCGCGTGCCATTGACTGGCGTGTCATGGAGGGGTGGAGACCACCCGACCACCGGTACATCCGGTTTGACGTCTCCACCCAGCCCTCGAGCGCGCCAGTCCCACAGGCCCCGAGTGGTCCGCGTTGGGCGCTGAAGCAGCTGGACCGGGAGCTCCTCCTGGAAGCCTCGATCGTGCAGGCCTGGGTGTCATCACCGGACAGGCCTGCCGACGTCAATGATGAGGCAGGGTGGTTCCAGGAGGCCATGTCCGAGATATGTGACGTGGCATGCCCCGCGTCCGGCCAGGAAGTGCCCGGCGTCAGGTGTATTGGTGGTCGCGTGAGCTGACGTCTCTGCGCGAGGCGTGTGTCGCCGCGCGGCACCTGTACGCCAGGTATCGCAGGCCCGCATTCGTCCACCGAATGCGGCAGCCATTGAGGCGGGGCTGTACGAGGGATACAGAGCGGCGAAGACCGCCCTCCGGGAGGTTGTCCTGCGGCCCGGGATCGGGCCCGTGAGGAGATGCTGGAGACTCGATAGAGATCCGTGGGGCGCCCTTACAAGATGGTGCGGATAAACTCCGCACCTGGGCCCCCGCTGACGCAGAGTCTCCGGCCTCAGCTCGTGGAGGATGTGGTGAGCGCTCTGTTCCTGCGCGCGGGGAACATCCGCCTCGTTTATGGCTCCGCCACCTGCGGTGCCGGAAGCGGACCACCAGGACGACGACGACGACATCCCGGAAGGGACCGGGGTAGACCTGAGAGTGGCGGTACGTAGGCTCAAGGCCAGGAATACCGCCCCAGGACCCGATGGCTTGCCTGGCAAAGCCTGGGTCCTGGCCTCGGAGGCCTGGCCCTGACTGAGGGGCTCCTAAGCGCATGCTTGAGAGAGGCCACCCGCTTCGTTGGAAGACGGGGAAGCTGGTCCTCATTCGGAAGCGAAGCGCCCTGCGGACTCTCCGTCCGCATACCGGCCCGTGGTGCTGCTCGACGAGGTGGGCAAGCTCTTTGAAAGAGTAATTGCAAACCGCCTCGCCGAGCACCTTGCGGGGACGGGGCCGGATCTTGCGGAACACCAGTTTGGTTTCCGCAAGAGGCGCTCTACGGTGGACGCCATCATGCGCGTGAGAGCCCTCACGACGGGGGATGCAGTGGCCAGGGGGGGGGTTGTATTGGCGGTGTCTATCGACATCGCCAACGCCTTCAACTCCATGCCCTGGAGCTGCATTAGGTCTCCGTCGTATAGTCGGGGACTATCTGACGGACAGGGCCGTCATCTACCCCGGTCGAAACGGTGAGTGGAACCGGCGAGAGATGACGTGCGGTGTCCCACAGGGTTCGGTTCTGGGGCCGCCCTGTGGAACATCGGTTACGACTGGTGCTGCGCGCCGACCTCCTACCGGCGTCAGCGTAGTTTGCTACGCTGACGATACGCTGGTACCGGCACAGGGTCGTACGAGGCGGCGGCGGAAACTATGACACGCGGGGCTGCGATAGTCGTTGAGAGGATCCGGCAACTGGGTCTCGAGGTGGTTTCTGCACAAGTCCGAGGCCATGCACTTCCATGGTCTCGGAACAGGCCACCACTGGGATCCTCAGTGATGGTAGGAGGGTATCCGTCGGCGTCGAGTCGACGTTGAAGCACCAGGACTCGTCCTCGACGGCCGATGGAACTTCGTTGAGCACTTCCGACGTTTGGCTCCCAAACTGGAACGGACCGGGGCTGCCTTCAGGCGGCTCCTGCCGAACCTGGGGCTAAACGCTTTCGCCGGAGGCTCTACGCGGGATCGTGAGGTCCATGGCCCTTTACGGGGCCCCGGTGTGGGCGCGTGGTTGGCGCGGCTTGCCGTCCACCACCTAAACGCGCCCCAAAGGGTGGTTGCCGTAAAGATGGTTCGCGGCTACCGCACGATCTCCGCGAGGCGGCGAGCCCTTGCTGGATTGCCGCCATGGGATCTGGAGGCGATAGTCCTCGCGCGCCTGCACGAATGGCGCGCGGAGGCACTATGCCGGGGAAACCCGCTGCCGCGGCAAGTCGTCGCGCAGCGGACAAACTTCCGGCATGATCTCATGGCGACATGGAGAGAGCGACTGTCGCAACCCCGTGCTGGGCACGCCACTATAGCGGCGATAAGACCCCTCTTTGAGGAGTGGCTTGAGAGACGCCACGGTGTCCTCACCTTCCGCCTGACGCAGGTCCTCACCGGACACGGTGTGTTCGGGAGGTTCCTGCACCGAATCCACCGGAGGAAACGCCCGGGTGCTCCCACTGCGAGGATCGACCGGAGGACACGGTGGAGCACACCGTGGAGGTGTGCCCTGCTTGGGCGGAGCACCGCCGTGTACTCGTAGCGGCGATAGGCGGCGGCGACCTCTCGCGTCCGGCCCTGGTCGAAGCCATGGTCCGGAGCGAGACGGAATGGGATGCCGTCACCACCTTCTGCGAAGCAGTGATGCTAGCGAAGGAGGTGGCGGAGCGAGAAGGAAAGAGCAACAGCTTCCTTCCCGGCCGCCGCGGAGACGCCCGGGCGTCGGGGCTACGTCGTGGCCCCTGACCACCGTAGGCGCGGACCTGTGGACGGCGAGCAATGGTAGCTCGCCGTCCGTCCGTCTAACGACGACAGGCCGTGTCGACGGCGCGTTTTGTTCCACGCGCGCCTCAAAGAGCTGTCAGCAGCGTGAAGGGCCCGCGCCGACGCCTGCCGGGGCTGCGGGCTGTTCGAAAGAGATACCGCGGCTCCGGAACGTAAGGGCACTGAAGGAACACGGATGGTTTTAGTCAGTAAAGTCGACACTCCCTTCCGCTCCACCCACAGCGAAAGGCGTCATTAGATGATTTTCCATCCGCAAAAAAAAAAAAAAAAAAAAGGCTTTCAACAAGTTGGCTTTCTACAACCGTTAACACTAATAGAAAACTATAATAATTGAACTTTTAATAAAAAGTAAAAGCCGACTTTATAAACTAATAAGAATAAAATAATATTCGCATACAAGCTTCTAAAGTCAGTGCTAAGACAGAATAAAGAAACATTAAGGCCCAGAAATTGAATTATTTTAGTTCATTGAAGTCGTAAAAGTCGTAAAAAAAAGTTTGAGTGGACTGAGGAATATCTTAAGCTCAGGGGTCGTCTATATAAGTACATTGAAAACTACTATTTTTGCACCCTCAGGGGTAAAAATTTTCCTTCAAATTTATATGGGACCACCCCATAAAAAACTAATCAAAGTCGATTCAAAATTGACGAAAGTATGGCGTGACTTACATAAAAAAAGAAAATAAAACCTACTCTTACATTCTTATTGAGTATCTGCTCCTTTTTGAAGTCGGCTAATAATGAATGAGAATGACATATTATCTCAACCTTTGACTTACTTTTAATTTTTATAGAATAGGGGCATGCGGCTCACCTGATGGTAAGTGTAGACCGCCGCCCATAAACAACTGCAACACCAGGGGAATTGCAGGTGCGTTGTCGGCCTTTTAAAAAGGAATAAGCTCGTTTCTTAAAGGTCCCTAAGTCAAATCGGTCCGAAAAAATCGCCGGTGGTAAACAATTCCACAAAGAAGTCGTGCGAGGAAGAAAACTCCTATAGTAAATCGCACAGTAGTTAACATGTCATCTCAACGTTAAGTCACATGACTATCATGTGGCAATGTTGATTTCATTCATCGAATCCCGCACGGTAATTTATATGGCCTAGAAACTATTATTTCGGGTCGGGATGTTTGTTCGTGTGTAATTTATCTATATAAAACGCTACAACGCTACAAGAGAATATACTCATAGTAAGGTCGCGTGAGCTTTAAAAAACAACTGAGCATCGGCTGTTGTAAGTTAAATTTTCAATTTTATAATCTTACAAAGGTCGACTTTTGATGTTGTTCTTATATTAAACGTTGTAGTAACATTTTATATATTTGCTTTTCAGCAAACACGCTACTGAGCCGGTTATTACCATCGTGTACATAATCTTTCTTGTACGTCTTTCGTTCGTGTGCACGCTTTACCATCCACGAATACATCACCACTTACCATCAGGTGGGATGGTAGACAGGCAGTGACTTAAAATGGTTAAAAAAATCCTCACGATATTATCTTGTTTGTCATTAAAATCCCGCTTTCTACATGTGGAAATGGAATCATATTTCGTTATTGGTCACATTTTCAGAGCCGCGCCTGGCTTCCCGCTGTTGACCTATAAACTAGCCGTTTCGCCAAACCGCTGCTTGACATTAAATTATTTGTTGCAATAGTTTTCCTGTATTAACGCTTGTATACGTATCCATATTTAGGTGACCGTGCCAAGCCAAACCAGAAGATCATATTTACATCTGGCGTTATAATAATTATCGGTCTGTTTTTTTAATTTTAAAATAGAATTCAAATTCAAAGGTCCATGAGAGTAAAGTGACTCTAAGTTATGGATGATAATAACCTAAAATCAATATGTAAGTATAAGACAAAGGTCATCAAAGGTAATTAATGTCTATGTAACACCTTTGCCGATAGTTATTAATAACACTACGCTCGCAGTTGTAGACGAGTATGTTTAACTAGGACCAATTGTCTGACTAGGTAAATAAGTTTGGGAGATTACGACACATCTTCTCGTCACGTATGCCTCAAAACTGGAAAACAATTGTGTACAGTGCGTGTTGCCAGTGATTACATATGGATCTGAGGCATGGTCCTACACTACTGGCCGTATAAGGAAGCTCAAGGTGGCTCAGCTTAGCTTCTATTTTCAGCAGAGAACTTGTTATGGTCTCTAAAAATGATGATGATCATGAACTTGGTTAACACCACAGGACAAAGTGATGTTAATCAGGCAAAACTAGTCTATCCTAATGCGGTTTGTTTTAACTAAAGTTGCAGCGTATACACGTCCCGCTGTTGGTCACAGGCCTCCTCTATATAAAATAAGTTAATATACGCGATAGAATGTAATATAATAATAAAATATATCTATATATTTATACGTGGTAGAGCCGTGCTGCAGCTATATCAGTAGTATAGTTGTAGCACAAATGCGTCTGCTCGACCAGGGAAGGACCACGCTCTCACAGAATACCAGCGTAAAACAGCAGCTTAACGCTGCTGTATTTCATATGGTGAGTGTAGAGAACCGGAGCATTATATTTTAGTCCTCACGGGTGACAACGCATCTGCATTTTGATTTGTAGTTGAGGATGGGTGTAAATGTCTAGGGGCCACAGCAATTACTTACCATCAGGTGGACTGTGTGCTCGTTTGCCATCCTTATTATATTTTTAAAAAATCTGTAAAAAACCTATACCGCCTCACGATACTTATACCGCTGAGCACGTTGTTAATCATCAGCGTACTGAGAAATTAACAGAGTTCCTGTCACCCCCTGAGCTACCACGGCTCTTTGTGACTTAACTAGTATGACCTGAAACTGAAATCGGGGTTTCCCGGTAATATATACATACAAAATTGTTTATGTCAGATTGTGGATGAATACATACAAAGGATTCGGTCACTAATGTGTCCACAGTAGGTTAAAACATTTTGCTGTATAAAGTATTTATTATATTTAAAATATATGCATGAAAGTTTTAGGCCTGTGATAGAAATGATATTGATATCTTATTTTAGGTTACAAAGTGTAATCATAATGAAAATACATATACATAAGGGGTGGGCCATTTAAGATTTGGAATTTGAATTGGCTATAAAAAAAAACTAATGAATATTTTTTCAAAGTTATGACTTTATTAGAAAGTTTGAACCTTTCCATTTAGGAATGGAAAACAACATCATTCAAATGACTACCACGGGTAGCCTTACAATACCCCATTCGATCAGTCCATTTTTTTAGTACATTTTCGATTGTATGGGCCTCTATTTCGTCAATGGCAAATTCGATTTCATGTTTCAAGCCTTCAATCGTCTCGGGATGGTTATCATAATACTTATCCTTAACGGCTCTCCACAAAAAAAATTCAACGGAGTCAAATCGCAGCTTCGAGGTGACTAATTGACTTTCGGCTCATTATGCGAATTTCCAAAACAGTGCGCAAAAGATCGATTGTTACGTTGGCTGTGTCGTCTATGTCGCTTAGCATGGCGCGGTAGCGATCCCCATTCACTGTAACGGCGTTTCCTTGGTCATTTCGAAGAAAAATGGCCCAATAATGCCGCCAGACCAAAATCCGAAAAATGCTCATCTTCGATCAAGCGGTCTTCGGCCCATTGAGCAAACTGAAAACTCATCAGATGGTCATGCGACTTCAGCTCTTACACTAATTGAACTTTGTACGCATTCATACTGAGATCTTTCTGCAAAATTCTTACGACACCCACAGATATGGAGTATTGGATTTTCCTACACCGCCAATACTCGGTGAATACTTACAACAAAGATATACAATATTCTCGTCTTATAACATGATTTCGTTATTGTTTTTAACAAATTGTTAAATATATTGTAACGTTTTTGTTTTACTAACGCAAAAGGCCTCCGAATTCTAATAATGGCATTTTCAATTTATACTTGAAAAATAACCGAATATGTACGAAAAAAATACTCGACCGTTAGTGCTCGGTTAAAATGAAGCACAGACCCCGCCGGACAATCCAATTTAGCCTTTACTTTGTGGATGTAAATTACAATCAGTGCCTGAACTCACACATCAACTCAATGAAAACATACATAGAAGGGTTGTGCTATGTAATACTAATCAGGATTTTACTACATAAAACAATATCGGTAATGTCGTGTCTGCCTGTGTAATCGCATGAAACTTTAAAACTACTAGTTTGATTTTGATACGATCCATCATCATTTGATAAACTTCTTGAGGAAAGAAAAGGGAAAAAAACTACTATTTTATACAAAAATAGTAGAGAAATGTGGCGTTTTCTTTTCAAGTCGTAAAAGATAACATCTTTTCTTATAAATGCCAAGTAACGTTAGAAGCTTAGAAGTATCCTGAGTTCTAGATAAGTTATCTGATTGTAAATGGTAACTTAAAAGAGTCAACTTCTCCATAGCTAAGTTCCTTTTAGTTAAAAAGCATTAACGAACCACATTAAAAATTTAATGATGGTAAAACTTTGTACTAACGCCACTGTCGCAGGTAAAGAGTTTCTCTAGTTCCTGTAAGCATCAGATCTCGTAGCTCCTTATACACATGGCTGATCGTTAATATATTCTGCATGAGTTGTTCGACGATTGTAGCGACGATGCGTGTAAAACTTATACAAATTGGCAGATTTCAGTGAATCTATAACGAATTTGTACTCGTAACCTTTACAATTTGTAAGGACTACGTAATCTATACATATAATAAATCTGTAGAAAAATTGTGTGTTCACGATTCACGGAAAAACTACTGTACAGATTTCCATGAAATTTTGTATGTACACAGTAAATGACAGTGTATAACATATAGACATTTTTTTATCCGCTTACCGAAGAGTAAAAAAAGGTTATGTTTTTTCATTTTTTTTTTAGTTTTTTGTCATTATGACTGCTGATGGTTCTATTAGCCCTAAAGAGGATTTAGCTATACGTATAATAAATCTATAGAAAAGTGTGTGTGTGAAAATAAACTCATCGCGCCACCAACCAGAAAGGGCAGAATAACGTCTGCCGGGCCAGCTAGTTTTATGAAATAAAAGCTCGGAAACAATAAACGTATTCTGATCGACCAGCAGTTCGATGATGCTTAGCAATACGAGCTCAAATACAACAGTAGTCGACTGGAGGAAGTAAATAATTATCACATAAATATAACTTTGAGAGAATGAATTTGTGTGAAACTAAAACCAACTGAACATGAGTTAAAGTGTAAATGTGAGCCACAGAATTTCATAAAATAAAGCAATTATTAAAATAGTTGTTTGAGCCTGCCTTTTGTTAGTTGAATTAAAATCGTGGCTCTCACAAAATACAAACGTTAAATTCAATACAATTTTGCTGTGTTTTGTATGGTTCATCGTATTATTTAATGAAACTTTCAGAGAATATATTTTATTATTCTATTATATATGTACTTACAGTATAGTAGTAGCGACATATATATCTAACCTAATCAAAACAGAACCAATAATTCATGGAAGCTATTATTGCAAAATACGAAGAAAACTTTGTCTTAGCTATATATCACGTGGATTGTCTGTTTGCTTGTTGGTCATGCTTATTTCTATAAAACATTAATGGAGGATAATATATTTCCTTTAGCATACAATATAATAACATGAATTCTAACCTATATGTACAAGATATTATACAAATTTGCAAACCTTGTAAATATGAACATAAAATATAAATGTGGACTCGACGTGAAGTAACTGTGACTATTTAGTCTTTTTTTTTTTGTTTTATATAAATATCATCTAATTTTTAGCCCACTTCAAAAAGGGAAAGGAAAGCCTTCTTTTCCTTTTTTGTAGTTCAACACAATAGGGTATTTTACACAAAAAATATATGTTTATGATAGATTTTGTAAAAAGTAAACGAGAAATAATGATTTCTGTTTATAACAATGCATTATAAATTTTATATTTCAATTTTAAGAATATTTTTTATCTGTGCCTCAAATCTGCAAAACGCTGTCCGCCATATTAGATACCGTCGTGACGTCACTGGTTAAGTAAACAAGCCAATGTGCTGTGTGTTATTTCGAAATTTTTCAAGTTATCATCACAATAATTGTTAACTATTATTCTGTATTTTATTGAAATGCGGTAGCGAATCATGGAAGCGGTAGCGAAGCTTCCATAGAAGCCGAGAAGCCGGGTTTGCCCTATCAAACTGCTCAATCAATAATATCAACTAATAAAATAACTCGTAAACTGTTTCAAACTATTTCAAATTTCCCGCGCGCTTCTCTGTCGCTGTCGCTAACCTGTTCTACAGGCCATAGATTACTGTATATACACAAGCCTTATAACGTCAACACGCGGCAAAACTGCGCGATTAGGTTGTCATAAAAATTTGTCATCTCTCTCGCACGCGTGGGCTTTTACCGGGCTTTCGAGAAGACGATCGCTCCCTTTCTAACCTGTGGTAAAATGTTCTATAATGAAATATAACTACGATTGTTTATATAGCAATTTGTACGTAGCGAAAAGCCCGGCTTTTAGTGTGAAGTTAGTCATTAGTCAAGCGCGGGCGATACCTTTGCAAGTTCACTTCACATTTCAATGTTTACTCTGTCTGTTTACTTGAGCGAATAAATATTGCGAGTTGAAAATTTATGCTTTTTTTATAGATTTTTAGTGAATAATAGTGTTCCTTGTATAAATTGCAGTGTGTTAAAGTGCTAATCGGCGAGGAAAAGGTAAAATCGAAAAAGAGTAGAGGTAAATTTTTATAAAACTGCTAAAAACAACAAAACTATATCTTGGGCTTGCCCTAGTTTGGAGCCCTAGCTTCGCCATTGCATGGAAGACGGATTCATAAAAGTAGAAAGTACTAATCTACCAAGGATAAATACAATGACGGTGGCAAAATTTTATGCATGCAATCCCGATCTTTGTTCTGCTGAGTTGAGGAATGTTAAAACATCAATGTAAGTATCTATTACCAACTTTTGTTTAAATACAATAACACAATAACAGGTCAGAGTGTATTTTGATAATACATAGTTAAGTTTATCTATGATTACAATCATTAGCAATCATTAGTTATAATATCTAAAATAACGTAATCTATTACAAAATTTGATATGATATTTTGTTTTTATAAACGATAGTTAAATATAAGTCATACTTACATCAAAATGATCTTCACAGAAGTATAGTCTAGTTTTTGTAGACAATGTATTCGGGTATCTTCTTGCCAGTTTTAACCAAGTATTTCTCATATTTAAATCAGTTAGCACTTGAATCCATAACTTCCTCGTTCTTATGCTCGTATTTTTGCATTCAGGTACAACACAACAATGATATAGATGATAACTCATTATTAAACATCCAAAAGTATCTTATTCCTTTGCAAAATTGCCAAAATTCTAGGGCAGTGACGTCACGAGTTGACCAGCATGGCGGACGGAAAACGCTAGCCGCCACTAGCGTTTTCACGCGAAAATTTAAAACGATAGATTAAAAGTAATTTTTATGGCACTATTCGGTTTAAAAAAAATTATATAAAAATTATAGTGGTTCATTATCACTCTAGGCTTCTTTTAAAACACTTAAAAAGGGTGTAATACCCTATTCGACTGTAATGTTTTTTTGTGTTATGTTTTCGACTGTACGTTATGCGGTATCTTCGCCATTTGTGAACCGATTTTGATG
The DNA here is from genome assembly GCA_029286625.1 of Parnassius orleans. Classification (NCBI taxonomy): domain Eukaryota; kingdom Metazoa; phylum Arthropoda; class Insecta; order Lepidoptera; family Papilionidae; genus Parnassius; species Parnassius orleans. The sequence goes on along the minus strand of JAGSMP010000070.1, from coordinate 7,735,455 downwards.
ATTATTTTTTATGAAATAGGTTATAACTCAGGGGTGGTTCCACAGGAAAAAATCCATCCCTGAGGGTGGCAAAATAGGGGATGAAATTTTTAATGTAACCATTTATATATTGCATATAATGTATTGTATTGTAATTGTATGTCGTTAGATATATAAGTAGTTTATATATTATATATATATATATAAATATATATCTCGTATAATGTTCATACGTACTACGTACATATTCTTATATATATGTACATATAATACACTTTGTGTAGCACACTGGTCTACAAGCGTAGCAATTACGTAGCGAGCTACATGCATCTCCAACGTAGCAGCAAATTAAGTGACTTCATACTTACTTATTGAGCCGTTTTGTATAACTCTACGTAGACGTCAGACGACATAACTTTGCTACGCTGGTAAATTAATACTAAATTTGAGATTTCCTTCAAAGTTCACCGGTAGTATTACTTATTACGTATGTTTACTGGTAGTATTACTAGTTCGCTACAGTTTTCATTATTTAGGTCGTTGCTATGAATGCTTCTATATAAGTGCATAGAAAACGGTGGGCGAATGTGGACGAAGACAAACATAAAACTGGGTTATTAAATTGTTTGCTTCGTAAAAATTATATTTCGAGTTGCTTGTGTCCTTTTTCTACCTAATCCAAAAAGGAGGAGGTACTCAATTCGACTGTATGTATTTTTTAATGTGTGTTACCCCAACTTTTTTCTGAGTGAACCGATTTCGATGATTCTTTTTTTTATTTGAAAGCTGGTGCTTCTCATGTGGTCCTGTATAAATTTGATCAAGGTCTGACCAATAGTTTTGAGTTATTCTTAATAATTTATATTGAAGTCGGTTGTACAAATTTTTTAATTTTTAATTATTTTAAAGAATATTTTTTCAAGTATTACTCTACTATCATTATTTTACTTTTATAATAATATAATATAATACTCACGGATTTGAACCCACGAAATTAAAATATCCTTTTATATCCTAAACTGGTCTTACTATTTCTCTCTACATTTTTTATAAGTTACCATGGTAAAGTCAATAAAGCTTAAGTCACGAACGGTAATTTTTAACTGTAATGCTTATAAATATTACATAAAAACCGGTTTATTAATTACGTAAGGAGCTTTTCCAAGAAATTTTATTAATTAGGTTAAGTTTATGATCAAACCATTTTTTTATGTTACTATCAAAGAATAAAACAATTTTAAAATGTATAAATGTTAGGAATGTGTATTGTGTAAGGCTGTGATTTTGATGTATGAAAGTGATTACCAAAAGTGTTCCTCGGCTGACCAATACCTATTCTGGACAACCCGGTCGCAATCCAGCGAGCGTGTTACGTGACGCGAATGAAAGGTTACAGGAACGTGATGTACGTGGCTATTCTGTTCCTAACTTAGCCGAAAATTGCGAGAAATTCGTTCCTGCAAATTGTGTGCAGATAATTATATAACAGTTGCCAACAATGAGGACCGAAAATTTACATATAATACCAATTCTATTACTTACACAATGTGTGTGTGCATGTGTGCTGCGTCCGTGCGTGTGTGCGTGCGTGAGTGCGTGAGTGTGTGCGTGCGTACGTGTTTGCGTGGGTTATTTAATTTTTATGAAATTTTTTGTTTTATTTAAATTTCTTTAAATTTTTCTTTAAGAGACTCCTTCGGACTAAGGTTAGAAATTAGGTTAAAACAAAGATAGTTTCAATGTCAGTCGCAATACCCCTTAGCAAAATTTCATACACTATGCTATGGAAATAACTAAAATAAACTAATCTAGCTGTTTAACACAACATGTGAGGCTTCTAATCTTTTCTACAGCATATTTTTTTTACTTATTATAAGCCAGTGCTTGACCACAATCCCACCTGGTGGTAAGTGGTGATGAAGCCCTAGATGATAAATCGCACTGTCTTAGCGTATCAAAAGCGTTTTCACTCTTGCCTTGAACACGTCCAAATTGTATTCGGACGGAAAGACAGACCCGGTAAATTTTTACATTCCTTTACTGTACGCATGACCAAAGACGAAGCAAACTGTTTGGTTTTAATGCGTGGAATATGGACCCCAGAAAGTCATCGTTTGCTACAATTTTTTCCTCTTAATATTTTCTTTTTTCTAAAAAATACAGATTACTGGTGTCTTTGAAACTGACACCTCTTCGCGTCATTAATATAATATACCTGACTGTCAAGTTGACAGATGTCATCTTGAGAAAATAATAATTCCCTTTTCCCTCTGAGGCTTTGAATTTCTTATATTCTTTTCGACATTGGACATTTTGTAGATAGAGCTGATTTCGCGTTTATAATAGAATCATTATATTAATGTTTGCATGCCTACATTTTATATATTATAAACAAATAAAAGAACACTCCTGGTTTCATAAAAAGCGACTTTGAGATGCGATGTTAGTGCTAGCTGGCTAACTGGCTAAGCTTTACAGCTTCATGGGACTTGGCCTCTAGAAAACTCGCATGCTAAGGGTAATGTCAGAAAAATCTCACGCTCTTGAATTGATGGCGATATAATTCATTTTGCATGTGTGAGTACCTACACTTGCGGTGGATCTAGCCTATTCCTATTGTACACCTCACAACGCGCGAGCGTGTGGGAGTGCTTTACTCTCGACATGCCGCTATGTGACGATTTTGCAATATAAAATTGTTAATATCTCTCAATTTAGATATTAAATCAATAAAAAATGGATGTTGAAAACTAGATATATTAAATTATGAAGTCAGCGTATTTTTTTTTATTCATTTGTTTAGTTATATTTACAAAAAATGTAGTAAACAAATTATTACTACGGCTGACAGTTAGTCTGTGCACTTTTTGTCTTCACGTTTCACAAAAATATACGCAAAGAAATGAAATAAATCTTTCTGAATAAGTTTCCATTTATCCTCAGGATGATCCCTATTGCTGGTTGTTATCAAACTCATAGACGTTTAAAAGTTATTTTTTTTTTCATCAAATATAATGAAATTTTGATGAAAATAATGAAAACGCTAATGAGGCGTGCACTTTTGGATTTTCAACTATCCTAAACCTATTCCTTTATTATAAAAGGCACCTGCAATGCCTCAGATGTAGCGAATGTTCACGGGCGGCGCTGGTCACGTACTTAATCGAGACTAATAGGGTATTTTACACAATGTAAAAAAATCAAAAATATATATTTATGATAGATTTTGTAAAAAAGTAAACGAGAAATAGTGATTTCTATTTATAAAAATGCATTATTAATTTTATATTTCAATTTTAAGAATATTTTTTTTTATCTGTGCCTCAAATCTGCAAAACGCTGTCCGCCATATTAGATACCGTCGTGACGTCACTGGTTAAGTAAACTAGCTAATGTGCTGTGTGTTATTTCGAAATTTTTCAAGTTATCATCACAATAATTGTTAACTGTTATTCTGTATTTTATTGAAATGGCATCATGGAAGACGGATTCGTAAAAGCAGAAAGTACTAATCTACCAAGGATAAATACAATGACGGTGGCAAAATTTTATACATGCAATCCCGATTTTGGTTCTGCTGAGTTGAGGAATGTTAAAACATCAATGTAAGTACCTATTACCAACTCTTGTTTAAACACAATAACACAATACCAGGTCAGAGTGTATTTTGATAATACATAGTTAACTTTATCTATGATTACAATCATTAGTTATAATATCTAAGATAACGTAATCTATTACAAAATTTGACTTGTAATGCCTATCACCTCGTGATATTTTGTTTTGTATAAACGATAGTTAAATATAAGTCATACTTACATCAAAATGATCTTCACAGAAGTATAGTCTCAGAATCAAAATAGTAAAATTAAACGCGATAAAATCCGTAAAAATAGTTTTATTCAAAGTATAGTCTAGTTTTTGTAGACAATGTATTCGGGTATCTTCTTGCCAGTTTTAACCAAGTATTTCTCATATTTAAATCAGTTGGCACTTGAATCAATAACTTCCTCGTTCTTATGCTCGTATTTTTGCATTCAGGCACAACACAACAATGATATAGATGATAACTCATTATTAAACATCCAAAAGTATCTTATTCCTTTGCAAAATCGCCAAAATTCTAGAGCAGTGACGTCACGAGTTGACCAGCATGGCGGCTAGCGTTTTCACACGAAAATTTAAAACGATAGATTAAATATAATTTTTATGGCACTATTCGGTTTAAAAAAATTATATAAAAATTATATTGATTCATTATCACTTTAGGATTCATTTAAAACACTTTTTTTAAATGGGGTGTAATACCCTATTGAGTCTATGGACCACAGTCAAAATTACTGTTGATGTTTTTTATATTATATATCCATGTTCAAAAGTGTATAAATGATACACGATTAATGCGATTTCATTTACACTATCGAAGGTGTAAAAAACCATTATCCCATACCCAACATTTTATCGCATATATTTTAAAGCTTCGCGATTGTCCAAACATACAGCTGTATTTTGAAAACTAATCAATATTGGTTATTTCTTAATCTTGAGGGGAAATTTGAGCTTAGACAGCCAAGAAACTTATCATCTGACGGGCATTGATATCTTAAATTAGTCCAGCGATGGTTTTAAACACAACTTATTAAATTAAAGCTCGCTCCTTGAGTTCTCAGGGCTGTTATCTCGCTCGGTGTTGGCTATTAAAACTTGACGCGGACGCCAACTGTGACCACCCCCGCTAATTGCTTATGGCGACCTCTTGCGGTAACTAAACTTATATTTAGTCTACTTATATTTATGTTACAAGTTATATAATATGTCTTTGAGGTTTTCTTAAGTGACAAAAATACTGTCAAGGAGGAAAGGACTTCTGAATACGAAGATTTAAAATACATAATTTTGACCATATACTTTTAGTGTTATAAATGTTAAAGATAACATTTTAAATTTAAAAAAAAAACATTATTGAGGGTAGCCACGGTTATAGTACGCTAAAATTTAAATTGGTTCTTCTAAGATGAATGTTATTTGCATTAACATAAAAAATAATAATAACAATGCTTTCAACTTTACTAATATTCTATTATCTAACATCCATTCCGTTACTATTATCCGATAAAAGAAAGAAGGCTTCGTATTGATAAGATTCTTTAATATTTTATTTTAATTATTTTTTGTTAGTCATTTATCAATCTTCGTATTTTCATCATAAATCTACAAATAATAATAGCTGCTAGCGTTCTCTGTATTATGTCCTAGAATTAAATTACAATCTCGTTCATGCTGTATTAATTTTTTTTTAATGGAAACTAAAAATAAATTCTACTTTCGTTTAATTATGTCAAAAAGTATTAAAATCCTCGACGATCACAATATCTTGCATTTAATAATACCACGATGTGACCAACTAGTGTTACAGATTAACGTCTTTTGGTTTATATGTACCTTAGAATACTATAAGACACAATATTGTATTCTATGATTTGTACTGTACTGTAACACGAACATAACTAAATATTAAAATAAATAGACCAAGGGTGCAGTACTCTGCGGTAGTCAAGTATGTTAATTACCTATCACTTTCTTGGTGGATATTTTTATGCTATATATAAAGCAGTCGTTGTGACGCCATTTTACACTAATATTACTTTAGTTTCGTACTGAATGTCTTTCCTTTTTTAAGTTATTTCATTAAGTTATATAAGTAGCAAAGTTTAAAGCTAACAGAGTCGTCAGGGCGTACTATTTCAAAACTTTTATTCTCAACATAAACTACCAAGAAACGCCGACCGTAAAGAAAGAACTGACCGCTGTTGCTACTTAGTAAATTAGTTGCACCATCTACTTCTATTGTGTTTCTTGTTGAGAAGAACGCAATAGTTCAATTTTATTTTGAGGCGATGTAAGGTCTCTTTCTACTGACTTTCTGAAAGTTTTTCGAATTGAAGATATTTTTTTTGTGCATGAGATACTGGCCAATTATTTATTTTGAATATACGATTACTTACAAGAAAAAATACGAATGTTCCAATTGCAAATTTCCCTTCACGTTTTTTACGAGCTAAATTGAATTATCGTGTTTCATTTGAAACTCCATCGACGTCGGGAACATTTTCGTCCAGTAATTTCTTCCGATTTTAAATGTCGCCTAAAACTGGACGTATCGTTTAATAGACTTCAAGTGGCATTAAAGGATAAAATCCTTTCTAAGGCAACTATTTACCGCTGGTGTAAAAATTTCGAACAAAAGATGTGGTGGCCTTTGACGGCTTTTATGGGGAAGAAAACGTGCTAGCTGTGAGAAAGCTAATTGAAGAGAATAGGCGACTTACATATGAAGAGATTCAGCACATATTTCAGATTACATCGGGATACGTTCCTGAGATTTTACACGAATACCTTCGCGTGAAGAGGATAGTTTCGCGTTAGGTGCCGCACAACCTCACCGATGCTCAGAAGCAGGTCCGCATGGAATACTTCTATGACATAATGACTAAAATTGAAACAGGCTTGTCTCAACTTATTTATAACATGCGACACAGGTGATGAATTTGTTTCAAAATGAACCAACGCCTACCAAATTGATACGATCAAATAGCGCAAGGAAGATGCTAGCTTAGTTTTCATCGCTAGTTTTTCCACTTTAACGAAGTATCTGTTTCTTCATTAAATTCCTGCCGAATAGCAGGAATTTAATGAAGAATTAACTTTTTTTACGTGGTAGAGCCATGCTGCAGCTATATTAGTAGTATAGTTGTAGTACGAATGGGTCGGCTCGACCGGGGAAGGACCACGCTCTCACAGAATACCAGCGTAAAATAGCAGCTTAACACTGCTGTGTTTCGTATGGTGAGTGTAGAGAACCGGAGACCCTTTTTACTGGAAAAGAGGTATTCCATCTTAGTCCTCACGGGTGACAACGCATCTGCATTTTGATTCTTTATTGAAGACAGATGTAGATGTCTATGGGTCACAGCAACCACTTACCATCAGGTGGACTGTGTGCTCGTTTGTCACCCTATCCTATAAAAAAAAAAAAAAAATAGTAAGTACACTACCAAATGGTTGCCAGAAGTGTTTACTTGTGTGCAACAAGCGAACGAACACAGGGCTCCGCGGGCTACTGCTTCACCATGACAATGCGCCCGCACATCTAGCGCTCAATATGAGGGACTTCCTCGACAGCAATCGGTTAAGATTTTAGGTCACAATCCTTACAAAATAGAAACCCCGGAAGACGCGAGCATCCCAGTAGAAAGGTGTCTGAGGCGGACTGGAAAAAGTCTTTTGAAAATTGGTTCTTGGACTATAATTTTTTGTCTCTCAATGGGTGTAACCTTTACGCACAGTTGAAGTAAAACTAACTTATAATTATAGTAAATAATTATATTTATATTAATTATAAATTTGATTATTATTTCGGATTTATCAATATTTTTTACTTAACAATGCAATATATACAATAATAATTATTATTGTCCACATATATATTATATGTTATGTAATTCTGAATTTATATAACTCTATATGATTGTAATAGCAAGTAATGAGTGAAGAAAAACAACTTGTGCCTACTTATAGATATATTTATTTCTTAATATTTGTATATCCCGGAAGTAGCACTTCTACCAACGCTCCCCATATTCTCTTTATTTTTCCCGGAGTACTGTGATTGATTTGTAACCGTATTTTGGCACTGTGCCATCAACGAGAGCATGTTGGCTTTATTTACTCTTTTTCCGCCTTTCGATAACATTTACATATTCTTTATTAATAAGCTGTATTTATTTATGGTTAATAAATATGTCTTAAAGCACCAATTTATAAACAAAAAACTCTTGAAGCTTAAATTGATTCATACCTCGAGAAAAGGAGCTTTGTTTAATTTAAAATCAAATTATAATAATTTCAGACGTATCGTTGATTATTTCCATTTTTAAACTAGCAACACGCGCCGGCTTTGCCCGGATAGGATCTATTAAAGTGGTGTTATTTAAAATAAGATAATCAAAGACAATTTTTTTCGATTATGCCCAAAAATCTTCAAGTTTATTGTATAAAATATAGCCTAGATCCCTCCTGGTATTGTTCTCTATCTATAAGTAAAGTTCAACCATTCCGAAGATTAGCCCGGACAGACAGACAGACAATATTTTAAAAAAGGGTTAGTTATGTGCTTAATTTAATATTACAGAGAGAGCCAGTTATTTAAATCACAGACACTTCAATTTTATTTATGTGTGTATACATATATTTGGAATCCTGTTTTAACAGTTAAATAAATAAATAAATAAAAAAATAAAATAAAAAAGCCTTTATTCCATCTTTTAACAACTTTAACTGTGATTGTGTGTGTGTTTGTCTGCCTGTGTGTATGTGTGTGTGTCTGTGTGTATTTGTGTGCCTGTGTGTGTGTCTTTGTTTTTTTTTGTGTGGATATGCTAGTTTACTCGTATGTGTGTTAGTTCAATATGTGGTTACCATCTTCTATTCAGGGATCATCCATTGTTGGATGAAGGCCTCCTCCGTCTCGTGCCATTTGCCCGCTACTGCCTCTACATCATCTTTCCATCTTCTAAGAGGTCGACCACGGTCTCTCTCTTGCCATCACGAGGGAACCAATGTAGGACGCGCTCGCTCGACCTACCGTCACTGGATCTTATGACATGTCCCGCCCATTTCCATTTAACCCTCGCTATCGTGGTTAGGGCATCTGTGATTTTTGTTTTAACAGTTAACAATATTTAAATAGACAAACTCTAGTTATATCAATTATTGCAATTATGCAGACGCATTGGCGCTATCAATATGCTTCGTTGACCAATAGTCTTTATTGTCCCTTAGAACTTAATACCTTATGGTCTATGGTATTTTATTCATCGTAGTCAGTATTTATCAAGAACATTGTTTTATTATCCTCGTTATTTCCGTGTTTTTGAGTCCCGCCAAGCAAATATCGACTTTAAGATAATGTAGTAAACATTGAACTGAAATGACATTGAAATGTTCAACTACAGTTTCCGTAAGACAGGATATGCATAAGTATTATTTTACTCTTTGTACTGAATGAGTGGTTCTTATGAACATATATATAATATGTTCATAAGAATATAAGGTTTCCTTAAACTATTGGAAAAAATAATTAGAAAAGAAAGAGAGATATAACGAAGGTGAGATATAAACTAAAATGTTGTATTAAGTTCTACTTTATCTCAAACATCCCCATATTATATTTTTTTAATTTCTCATCGCCCTTACTGCTCCAATCAAAATATATACATATATAATTATAGTATACCTAATAGTCGCCGTGTTTCTGTGCCTCGAAAAGAATCTAAAGTCGTTGATCCTGCGCCTGTTTTGTCTCCGATCTTATTGGTCTATTAGAGTGAGTCAGGGAGGGAATAGAGAGTGCACCTGTGGCTTGCGCACAGGCACTATAACCCTGTTCAGCGCAGATGGCTAATCTCCGTTGGACTGACCGCTATGACCAATATACGGTCTAAAGACAATATTATTCATTATAGTAATCCCTAACGCAGTATTAACGCTAAGCATGTTACGAATGTTCATCATAATTCTGATTTTTTAAATAATTTTAATTATATCTTATTATGTATGTACATATCTTGTCATTAGATGTTTAAAATTGTTTGTTTTGTTGATAACTTGACTTAGCTATCATTAACATCATTAGCAACATTCTCATTACGTTCACAGCTAGATACAGTTCCAAGAACGTCTCAGTTAGCATGCATACACCACGCTGGGTAGGAGGTCCTGGGAAAGCTGCTCTCCATCTCCAATCTATGAAATCGGGGTTCAGAGTGTTTGGATACATTATTCCCCATCATTCGATTGCCAGAGCCTCGTCATTCAATCAGCAGTTCGGTTGTCCCATATAAAACCCAGGTGTGATATGAAAAAAACGTGTTTATTTAAAATATTTTTAATATCGTAAATACTTACAGAAAGATGAAACAACTTCAAAAATCGTTTAAAAATAACTAGAAATTATAGCATCTTATATTCTTTCCGACTATCAATAATTAAAACTATTTAAAGACTCAGTATCACGATTTATATGTCGACGCTCTCTTATAGAACTATGTTATAGTCCTTACTCGGTTTGAAATGGGACAACCAAAGTTCACCACGTCAGCTTGGTATTTGGGAAAACAGTTTGCACATTCCTTATACTCATAACAGCTATTTCATTTACTACTTTCTATTTATATTATTTATTGGGCCGTGGTTGTTCAGGTACTAAGCACTCGCCGTAAATTTTACAGTACCTACATAAGCCACTTAGGTGCGGCACCAATGACGTTGTAAATTTTTAAGTGCTGATTTTACCACGTGCTCGGCGGTGAAGGAATTGTGAGGAAACCTGCATGTCTGAGGAATAAATGTGTTTCAAAGAAATGTGAAGTCTGCCAACGAGCACTGACTAATTCCTTGATAATCGTCTCAGAAATGAGGTCGGACGGTCGGGAGTAAGACCACGCACAGAAAACTAACCTTAAATAGTAGTATAACGCTGCTTAGATTAAAAGAAAGTTTAACGCACCTATGTTTTGTATGGTGAGTGCCGAAGAACGTTTTCTGTTGATAACAAGGCATTCCATCTTAGTCGTCAGAGGCGACAACTGATAACGCATCAGTCTGCGTTTTGATTCTTAATCGATGATAAATTATATCTGTTGACCACATCGTTAATTTTTATTTAATAGAATAAGGGCTACAAACGAGCACACAGGCCATCTAATGGCAACTGGATTCTGTTGCCCGTGGATATATACATTTATTTTCGATTAAGAATCAAAATGCAGAATGCGTTGTAACCCCTGATAATTAGGATGGAATGCCACGTTTCTAGTAAAAAGGGTCTCCTGTGCTCTGCACTCTCCATGCGAAACACAGCAGCATTAAGCTGCATTTCACGCTGGTATTCACTGAGAGAGATTCTATGTACTTCCTCGTTGGAGCCAACCTATTCGTACCACAACCATTATATAGCTACTGCGTGGTTCTCACACGTATTAAATACCGTCAGGTAGACTGGTGTGCTTGTTTGTCATTCTTAATTCTATTAAAAAAAGTCTTCCTAACAACGACTAAAAATAAAAACTGCGGTTGACAACCTGCATTCCAAGCCTGGCAACTATGGCAAATATCCCCTCTATGAAGCAATCTATGGGGGAGGCCAATGTTCAGCAGTGGACTTTAATAGGCTGTAACAGTAACGGTGAGAGTTAATCTGATATAATACATAAAATTGTTTTATTAGGTGGGATTCGAGCAATCATGGCCATAACAATACTAATGTTCTCAAAGATACTGATAGGATGTTTGACGTGAAAAGTAATTGTAACTCGCCTAGTGACCGATTAATATTATTTATTTGTTTATTTTCTACCTGTTTTGTCCCACTGAAGGGCAAAGGCATCTCTAAAAATTTTCTATTCATGTGTCAGTTTAGTCTTGCCGTGTCGTCGTATAACGTTGCGTGGACTCCCTATGGAGTGGGTTTTTCTACAAACGTTTGGTCTACAATTCAAGTTTGATATATTGTCCGGCCCATTTCCACTTATTTTAAGAACTAATAACTTAGTTTATTAATCTAATTTAACTAAAACTATAAATAAACTTCTTTCGCATATATACTGGGTGTTACAAAACTACCCGTAAAGCCGAAAGGAGGTTAAATGGGGTCTTATAACGAGTCCATTCACAATATTTAAGAACTGTAGTAACGCTGTACCCCAAAAACATTAAAAAAAATTATTATTTTCACTGATGTGCAGACCCTATTTCAGTAAAATTAAAGAGTAAACTACGCAGAATGTACCTACATTTCTACCTAATTCGCGGAACGACAAAAATTTTAAAAGACCTAACCTAACGAAACAACCTAAACGAACACTTACTTTTTCATAATAAACGTCAAATTTACAGAAACGGCTCAAAGTGTGCTCCGCCTTGCTCAATACACAACCTCGCTCGTCGGGATATAGCTTGTGTGGCATTTCGCACCATCGTCGGTGTTATTGATGCGAAAACCGATCTAACACGCTGCTCCATCTCGGCAACCGTTGGGCAATAGGAGAAATACACTCTGTCCTTCACATAACCCCACAAAAAGAAGTCCAAGGGTGTGAGGTCCGGAGAACGAGCAGCCATAGCACCGGTCCCCCGCGGCCGATCCATCCTCGCGGAAAGCGAACGTTAAGATGTTCTCGTACGTTGCGAGCAAAATGTGCCGGAGCTCCATCATGCTGAAACACCATGTTTCTTTGGTTCTCAAAGTAATCCCAGTCAGCCACAGGAAAGTCGTCAATCGCCTCTTCGAATTCCGTTTGTAAAAACATTAGATAGTTGCTACCGTTCAGACGTGATGGCATAATGACGGGACCGATGATATGCCTGTCATAAAGGCCAGCCCACCCATTCAGCCGCCACTGGTGTTGGAATCTGCCCTGCCGTGAAGCATGTGGATTCACGCGAGCGCAAACGTGACCGTTATGCATATTTAAAAGTCCTGACCTCGTGAATATTGCCTCGTCCGTCCAAAGAACATAGTTTACGTAATTAGGGTTTTCCTCTAACTGCCTGAGGTACCACTCGCAGAATTCCTCCTGGGTGCAAAATGGGAGGGTATCAGCTCCTGTGTACGGCGATAGTGATAAGGGTGACGATTGTCGTCACGAAGAATTCGCCAAACTGCAACATGGTTTATACCGAATCTTGTTCCGACTCACCTCGTACTTGTGGTCGGCTCTTCTTTAAAATGCTCTAACACTAATTCAGCCTGCCTAGCGTCGACTGTGCTTGGACGTCCACTTCCAGTAGTGGACCGATGAAAAGAGCCGGTGGAATGTAGTCGTCTTGACATGTTCAGAAAACACTGGTACGAAGGCAACCGTCGCTGTTCAGTGGGGGGTCTACCATCGATAAATCGTTGCCGATACAGTTCGCGAGCACGATTTAAATTGCTATCTTCATGGCTTACGCATAACATCATATCGTAATATTCCGAGTTAGAAAGCATCGTTATTTTGCAAAGAATGTTGGAAAAAAAACTCGAAACAGTTGTAGGATATCGATTAGAAGATTTGAAATTGACAACTTGACATTTTTTGAAGCCAGTACTTGAGCATAATGACATCCTTGTATTGAGGTAGCAAACATTTATGAATGAAAAATAGGAAAACTAATAAAGTAGACAATTATTAAGTAAAATAGGTACTTAGGCCTTTCTGTTAAATAATCTGGTTCCCTGACATAACAGCTTACTAGAGTTGACAAAATTTTTGGCTTTGATAATTAATTATATTTTTTACGGGGTATTTTGTAACACGTTGTATAATATCCAGTATGCAGTAATTTTCGTTAGAATTGTTCATACATTCGAAACTCTGATCCGCTTGTATGTTTTGAATAGTTTCAGAAGCAGTCTGAGTTAATTTTAATTAATCCATTAAAGCGTTTAATTGAATAACTTGTGTTAGGAAGTGCTTTCGAAATAGTTTCTGTCAAATGATGAAATCTTTATTCATGCCTTTATTTGATTATGCTGTCTCTTTTATCCTTACGCGCTTTCCCTAATCCACTGTTGGAAACAGGTATTTGCGTCCAACTGGCAAGCATATTAAAAAAGATTTCTAACCAGATGCGGTAGGCTAGATGGTGAACTCAGCATCGATACATCGCACTGTTTATGCTGTTTTTGCCACCAGTCTATGGTATTTACGACCATATTGGATGGACTTTCCGTTATTAATCGGTGACCATAAACAATAAAAAGCAAAATGACGATACTAAGTATTAACCCTTAAACTCTACCCATCCAGGGAGAAACACTATTACTACCAGGGTTTTGTGGACCCCCGGGTAGGGTTTAAGGGTTAAAAGTATCAACGGAAAAATTTACTTTAGAAGGTAAAAAGGTTACTGAAAAGTCACTTTGCTAGTTCTACCGGTCAAATAAAGGTTCTGAATTCTCCTGCTTTTCAACAATAACGCAGAGTTCGTTGAAAATGGCATCCCACTTATAAATTTTCCCCATTAGAGCATTGGATTGTCAAGAACTTGCAAAGATATCTGCATTCTAAAGATGGGGAATGAATTTTATTAAATTGTTTTTGAACTATTCGCTTCGCTTTCATCCTTCATCTTTCATTTATTTAAATCGTAACATTTATAAAATTTTAAATAGAATTTCATTAACGCAGTATTGCAAAATAAAGACGAAATCGTACTTTCACAATGGACTTAATAGACTTTTAAATACATGATTGGACATATTTATATAAAAGCAGCGAACAGAAGGCTTAAAAATAGTTTTGTCGGTTCTAACGGAAGACCAGCATATTAAGTTGTTTCAACTAGCATATGCTGAGCGAAGACAAATTTACGAATATATAATTTTGTAAAAAAAATTAAGCTCCACGCTTCACTAGATTTTGTGTGTGTTTTTTTTAATACTATATTAGTGTAGACGGCCAGTGTCGTTTAGGACCATAGTAAATATAACTTTACCATTTTTAAATTCCTCTAAATATTTCATGAGCGTGGATTAGAATTAGGGTGAGTTATCTGCCATTATATGCAGATACACCGCTTGCACATGAATCTTGATGCGAGGTCACAGAAAAAAACGTTCACATATTCTACCTTATACCGCAGATATAAAGTACAATTTGCTAAACCATGCAACGAGGAATCACAGAAATAAACCTCTTACCATATTATGATACTGTAATATTAGTCTCCATCTCGCGGATGCAAAGTTTCGCTGCAAGCTGAGTACAAAAGACGGTAGATTAAATTTGCTTTTGTTACATATTATGTTATGTATATATAATGAAATGCATTTTATTAAGATGAGGTTCTTTATAATGTTCGTACAGTTTTAGCAATGCTTTTTTATGAAAAATAATTAAGAACGAATTGATAAAATGTTTTAAACTTTGCGTACATATTTTTTATAATTGAGCTTTAAGTAATTAATCACTCCTAAAGTAAATTCAGAACGTAATGATATTAAAATATACATTTTATATTCCTTTGGCCATGGGTGCTTTAAAGTGGCCGATACGCGGAGAACTAAAAAAGTTTAAATTAAACGCGATAAAATCCGTAAAGGAGTTTTATTCAGTTCATAATTTTAATTACATAATTATTAATTACTTAAATTAGTTTCATTACTTTATAAGTTTTATATTTTGTCGTAAATTTATCAAACATCTTTGCTGAAATGAAATAAGCAACAGCAATTAATGGTTTTTTATTCAATTATGCTGCTGAACATAGTCCTCCTCCATAGATTGCTTCATCTCCTGTTTCATTTCTCTCTATCGCCTTTTGCAACACCCACGGTCTATGATAATGATAAGTGTAGAGTGAGTTTTTTTATATTTGTTCTCAGGGGTGACATCACATCTTCATTTTTATTCTTAATCGAGGATAGGGAGAGGATAGAGTAGGTGTCTATGAGCCGCAACATCCACTTACCATCAGGTGGACTTTGTGCTGGTTTGTCGTCCTTATTATATAAATAAAATTTAAAAAAAAATTGAAGAAGTGCATTTTTATTAAATGTGCCTAAGTATATAAATATTTTGTAATTAAAAAAATGAATATAACGGTAAAAATTTTTTTTTTATTTTAATGCCTGATAGAAAAACTGTTTATAATGCCTGGGTACTGCTGTAAATCAGTGTTTTTACTACGCCACCATTTATGTTCAAGCACTGGCCAGCTATTAAAAAAAAATGTGATTTCATAGCGGGGAAGTTAATTTGTTCGAAAAATGTTTCTTTTTGTACTATTAGTTATATTTTATATTAATCAGATTAAAAATAAATAAACCAAACGACAGATATTCATAAAAGTTGAAAAATTAAAAAAAAAGAGTTAAAATGTACAAAAAATTAAAGAACAAACCACGTAGGCATTGTTTTGTGTATTGATATAATACTCGAGAAACTGATAAACTTTTATTTAAAACTAACTTCTCAATTAAATGACATTGTGTATATATGGGCTGGTGCTGCAAAATGCCACCTGGCAGCGTTGGACTCAGTGGAGAGACGTGCTAAGAGGCTCATTGGTGACCTAGATTTGGTTGAAACCAATCTTGTCAGCCTCGAGCACAGGCGCAGAGTAGCCAGTCTCTCGGTATTCTATAGGATGCATTTCGGTGAGTGTGCTCAGGAATTACACGCTTTAATTTCTCCCTCTCCTTTCCACCATCGGACAACCAGGCGGTCGGCGGGTCTTCACCCCTTTCTTGTCGATATTCCACGCATTAGAACCAAACTGTTTGCTTCGACTTTTGTAATGCGTACAGTAAAGGAGTGGAATAATTTGCCTATCTTTCCGTCCGAGTACAATCTGGGCGTCTTCAAGGCAAGAGTGAATAGGCTTTTGTTACGCTAAGACAGTGCGATTTACCATCTAAGGCTGCATCACCACTTACCACTAGGTGGGATTGTGGTCAAGCACTGGCTTATAATAAGAAAAAAAAAGTGTAACAAAAAACATCACCTCAGTGTCAACTAGTGACATCTGGTGAGCGGAAAATTATTAGCCCTCATTATGGTTAAATTTATTTATTGTTGTTAAAATGTATACAATATTTAGGCACTAAAAGTTCAGGTCAAAAGGTGATTCAAATATAGAATTCCAATAATGCGGTTCGCTGTTGAAAAGCAATTTTTGAATAGTCCATGGCCATTGAAGTATCCCTCGCTCTCGGTCGTTCTTTACGAGTGGGTTGCAATTTAGTCTTGGTTCGTTAGTGGCGGTGATGTATGTAATAATTTGTATAGAACATGTTCATTTGTTCCACAGTTTTCTTATACATATAAAGTACAACAACTACAACTAAAATTCATAATACTATAATATTTCAAATTTTACAATGGAATAAACTACTTTTTGAAGTGAAATAGTGTAATTACATGTAATGATACTGTGTTTTTTGTTTTGTTTGGACAAACTTAAAACTGATACTTTCTTAGGAAATGTAACTTCGTGATAATATAACCATATTATGCATTATTTTTTTCATAAAGAATACTTTACCCTTACACTGGGATTTTCTTTTGCATCGTGGAGATTTACATACATAAATTACATATGAAAAAAGATCCTGATTCAAAACTGTTATTTGTAGGCCGCCGGCAGAGCCGCCAGCCACTAGCAAATAAATGATTGATTGACTACACGATTTATGTCAAATCCAATATACTCTCTCAAAATCTCTTGTGATGTTTTGAAAGATCGGCGCATGCTCACCACGCTAGCTAGGTGATGCTACTCCAAGCTTTCAGTCAGATACTTGTGGTTTAGTATATTTGTCCGCGATTTGTCAATCGCCAGAGCTACGTTCGGGCCAGCAGGCATGTGCCAATAATGTAGTAGGTAATAGGACTCCCTTTATACCTACGAGACCGTCTGGGTAGGTAACACCCTCTTATGTGTTCCTGCCGCCAAATAGCATGTACGTGCACTGCTGTGGTCCGGTCTAAAGGCATTCTAATTTAATCCTCAGAGGTGACAACACATCTGTGGCCTTCTTTATTTTGCTACAGGCGTCCATAGACTGCGGTTGCACTTACCTTTAGGTGGACTGTGAGTTCGATTGTCACTTCAGTTTTTTTTTTAATCCTTCTCCATCTAAAATTATGCTCGCGCTAATTTTTATAAGTGTGAAATATAAAAAAAATTAAGGTTGTATTTACATTTGGAAAGTATTCATCAGCAGTGTGTATTGGAACAGTGCAATTGTATTATTTTAGGTATTGGGATTATTTTACGTGGTACAAGCTGCAAGTAAATTATGACTATAGCACGATTAAGTCATTTCGAGGGAAGGACAGGGAAGGACACCTAAAGCTCTTATAAGAGCCTGGTCGTAGAGTTGCAGCGTAAAATAACAGAACAATGCCGTTTTCTACCGACTTCAAAAAGGAGGATATACTCAATTCGACTGTATGTTTTTTTAATGTGTGTTACCTCATAACTTTTTTCTGGGTGAACCGATTTCGATGATTCTTTTTTTATATGAAAGCTGTTACTTCTCATGTGGTCCCATATAAATTTGATCAAGGTCTGACCGATAGTTTTTGAGTTATTCTTAATAATTTATATTGAAGTCGGTTGTACAAAATTTTTAATTATTTTTTGTGCGATGTGTGACGAAAACCGTTCCATCTTAATCATCAAAGGTCGTAAGGTGTAGTATCTGCATTTGATTCTTAAACAATGATAGTCGTAGATGTAGATGTGTAAGGGTAATTGTATCTGATTATCATCAGGTGGGCTGTATGCTCATTTATCATCCTTACTTTTGTAAAAAAAAAATATAAAGCTACGTCAACTACTATCGAAACTGGTTGATTTTTTTTTGGAAATTACTGTGAAGTGTATCTTTTGATAAAAATAATCCTTGAATTAAAACCGCCTTCAGTTTAAAATCACAAAAATAATAACCAACAATTTTTAAATTTACAACACACTGCCAAGCACACGGGCAACTGAAGAAGTAACTGCAGTTCCTACTAAGTAAATAAGTTGTGAGATTGTACTGCTAACAAAGCTATAGCCTAGTTTTTCTTTTAACAAAATAACAAGAAACAATGTTCTATGTTTAAAATTAGAAATTTTAACATAAATATATTCTATTTATTCTATCTATTTATATACTCTATCTATATATATTGCTACTTATATTATAATTAAATCTTAGTAATTAACCGTGACGATTTCGGTAAATGCCAATTGATAAGTCGGTTACTCTAGGTTCTCGAGTGGCAGCCTCGTACCCGTAAGCGAAGTGTAGGGTAGCCCCCTCGAGATGGAGTGACGACCTGGTAAGAGATGCAGGAAGTCCTTTGTGGCATTCTTTGGGGGGGATATGTTCAGCAGTGTACTTGTAAATGGTTGTTTTGATGATGATGATGAAGGTGTGAGAGGCCCATGTCCAGCAGTAGACTCCTACGGGCTGATAATGAAGAAAAAGTATTTGTTTAAAATAAGGTATCATTACCACCAATAGCTGTGGTAGCCCAAGAATAATCGGTTGCCTTAAATTCCATGGTATACCCGATTAAAAAAATACTAAGTACTTATCCTTTGCTAAAGGTAGTTGTTGCCAACTATAACATTGGGACGTCGTACACCTCAGTCTCCACGTAACCATGGGTGCTCCAAAGTATTTAACGTCATGAACGTAAAAGAAGTTGATTGGACGCGATAATATCCGTAATAAACTAGTGTCATTCAATGTGTATTCTAGAAATCCTTCTTGGTTAAGTTAAAGACATTTCTATCTACTATTTAGGTTAACAATGACTGCAGGGATTGCTCTAAACTGCTCGTGATTCTATGTAGAATTTGTAAGCAACGCGGTTCACTAACTTTGTGTCCCCAGACAAGCGAAATTCTACTCTAACTACTGCAAACATTCGTGGTATTTGAATTGAATTGAGCTTCTTACAGCGGCACGACTTGCATAAATATTCAGCTTCAGAAACACAGTACTATAAAGTACATTGTATGTATACGCCAATGTAATAACGGATTAAAAACATTCTATACTAGTCTTGTAATGATTTTAGTTTGGGTTTAATTTTATTTTTAACTTTTCGGTTATTTGTTAGTGGGTTAGCACAGCCACGCTGCAGCTATATTATGGTTGTAGCACGTACGGGTTGTCTTAACTGGGGAAGGACTAACAAAGGAATGTCTCTTTACACAGCATCCACTTACGATCAGGTGGACTGTGTGCTCATTTGTGAAGCATATTCTATAAAAGAAATCTGAAAATTAATTCTTATAATTTCGGTTAAAATACTATCGCACTTTGCGAATGCTGACGTACTTAAAAAGTAGTAACGTTACTACAAAGTTACATACGTCCAACTGCTGAGCGTAGACTCTCATTATAGAGTAGGTTTTGGAGCTAGGAAGAGCCTGCTGCACTGTCCCAATGTGTGTTAACGAGATTTACCTGCCCAAGACTTTTTTTTATATCTCAGACGTGCAGATTTCCTCACGATGAGGAAATCATCGTATATACCGCCGATCACGTGTTTAATCAGCACTTAATTAACAATGTCGTTGGTGCTGGTGGGATCGAACTCTGTTTGTTCGTGTATTTTGAAAATTTCAGGCTAACGATTTTCCCAATAATATTAAAGGTCAATGAGAGGTCTTCCCTGATGGAACACAGCGTAGACCACGCGCTTCCCAGCACAGTTTTGGGGTTTTTATATCAAGTAATAAACCCTTAAGACGGAATGCAAACGCATTCATTTTCTCAATATTGTTGATCTTGTTTAAAAACAAGTAAGTAGCCCGTTTTATAGCCTACTTTATGCTCGGCACAGGTTGACTCCAACGTTGCGAAAATTTACAACTAGCAATGACTTAGCGAAACAGGACGATCGTGCTTATTTTACAAATTGGATAATTGTTCACCAAGAATTCATTAAGTTGTGTTCAAACTTGAAACTGTAATAAATTAAAATTTCAGCATAGACAGACGTAAAAAATCCATAAATGTAAGATAAAAGTAGTAATATAGTTTACCTTCTTATAGTAATTTCTTATATATTTAAGGGAATATTACACATATTGAAATGCCAAATAATTCTTATATCTTCCGATAGATGCCGTTATAATATATCGCTTACGCCAAGCGTAAATTACCCAGACCGGCGACGGGAAGTAGTGTCAAAGGTGCGACACGTCTGCTATTGCGGTCGTCAACCCATCTGCTGATTAAGGCAACTTATCCGTACAACGGGAGAGGCCCATTTCCAGCATTGTTTCTTTACGGGCTGATGCTAAAGAAAGAAACATTCAATCCATTTGTTTATTGATTTATTTAATAACTTATGTACAGACACACTATACAAAGGATATATTATTTGAGTTTTTACAAAGTTTGGTTAAAAAAATCTGATAGGAGTTAAAAGTTTTTGACTGACAGACGGATGGAGCGTAACGTATTTTCAGTTTTCATCAAAAATATTTGCTCATCGGTAACTCTGTTTATCAAATTTTGTATTGAAAAGCATACGACTGTAGCAGTATCAGAGTTTTTTGTCGAGTGAAAGTGAAATTACATGTCAGGTACCTACGTTTTTATAATAATTCTTGTTAGAGATTGTGCTTTAATTTGCGCGTAAAATTCAACATAAGCATTTTTAAGGATTTATTACAATCATGTATCTTAAACATGTATGGTATTTTGTTCTACTATTACATAATACATGCTCGTAAATAAGCTATAAATACAGACAACATACTGTTCAGGCTATAAATAACCGACGCCAGTCTGGCAATTGTTTAATGGCTATATAAGCGTCCTAAGCTGGCTCAGGCTTAAATTAATGCTGTCTGGTGATGTATACTCAGCCTTGGTAGTGCAGGGGTCAGGCGCTTGTATATACTATACGCAAGCAATCCGAGTTCGAACCCTTCTGCCGGCACCATTGGGAAAAATGGAACGATTTATTCACTTATGCTACCAACACGTGGAAAATGCGTTATTAATATGATTATATAAATCATAGTGATAAGGCGTAATGATTGGATAAATTAACAAAATATAAATCGACCGATTCTTTAATATTGTGGTTCATACAAAAAAAAACGGACTACTAACGTCATCCTTATTTTAAGTCGGTTAATCATTCGGGCTAAAAACGCGCAGCGGAGCAAATGTGAGTAATCTTAAAATTAGTATTTGAAAAAGGTACGGAATTGTCTTAGTCTAGTATAATTTTGTCACATGGATTTCTCCTTGAGTATAGCGATTAATCCACGGCGTTTATTTTGGCTGCTTTCTCTTAATAAACGGACATGGTGTATTTACATATGCTCCAATTCAACGAAGAGATTTATGATGGCCTTCCAAATCACTAAAAAGGGTTGGAAGTTGGGCAGTAGGGTAGAAGGTGACTTCGACTGGTGATGACTATTCTTCAAAAGTTTACTTAACTTAATGCACCCTTCTTACTGGTGTAGGAGGATCTAATGCTCTTACGTGATTGTGAGCAATATCACCAGTGTGAGAATATCAGCTCTGTTAGTTCACAAATTGACCTGTCCAACGTGGTGGGTGTTGCCAATTTAAGACCGAAGACCCCTTTTACAGATACGTTGTGTTCCATTTTAGTTTTAAAAGGCAGAACGCATTTTGATTCATAATCGATAGAAGATATATGTGTCTATGGGCCACAGTAGCGCTCGTTTGTCTTCCCTTCCACAGATTAAATAATAGTAACTACGTAACCCTTACTACTAAATTAAATTTACTAACGCAGTATAATGTTCTTTTCAACATTACAATTTTCAAAAGAAATCAAAATATAACTGTTGTTAAACGAATGACAATTCTTATGATATATTCAAATATTCAAAGTATAAGGTTTTTTTGCAAAATTCTAATTTATTTACGGTCTTTATTTCATTTTAAATCGTATCCATGTCCGTCGTGAGTCTTTTGAAATAATATATAATACCTATTGCTTATAATACCTATCCATATCATATACATATTATAGTATAATATGTACAATAGTCCATTACTTTCGTACCCCTGTCAAGCCGCACTTGACTCGCAAGACGGTGCAGTAAACATTTTGTGGCGTGTTAATTTAGTTTGAAATGCGCTTCTTGTAGCGGGTTGTGTTTAAATTTGCGATGGGCTCTAAAATAAGCGTTGAATTTGCGAAAAAATATTTGAGAAATTATTTTATAACTTGATTTTCTAATATTATTAAAATCGAATAGTATAATGTAGTGTGAGTAACATAATCTATACATATAATAAATCTGTAAAAAGTCGTGTCTGTAATTCTAATATTTTCTGGAAAAACAAGTCAACGGGACTAAATAAAGGGCACTGAAGCCAAATTAGTGGTTTTAGAATTTTTGTCTATCTGTCTGTAAGTCTGTCTGTCTGTATGTTTGTCTGTGTATCCCCGATTCACGCAAAACTACTGAACAATTTCCATGAAATTTTGTGTGTAGATAGTAATATTAATAGAGACCAGGGCAACTTATAGGCTACTTTTATCTGATTACGGAACTTTAAAAAGGAGTGTTAATTATTTTCCTTCCTTTAGATGTTAATTTCTATTTTATATGATTGATTGATGTATTTTTAAATAAATAAAATATTTATAAATAAAGCCTAAAATTAGTTTTAACCGTTGTTATTACGCAACGGTTAAAAACTAATTAATTTCTATAAACAATCAACGTTGCACTTTTTCAAAAAAGTGCCATTTAACGTAAAATACAAAAAGTAGTAACATTTTACCTCCAGTCACTAATAAATTAAATAATATAAATAGCTTACATTTATATGTTTAAATAATTTAATACTTACAAAAATTCTAGCGTTCAATTTTTAGTTCTTTCGTTATTTCATTTTAGTAGAAATAAATTATTTTTATAAGTAGTACCTAACTAATTACTACTTAAATAGATAATAGTGACATCTATCGAAAATCATAAAATCTTAGAATTAATAATATCATGAATTAGTCGATCATTGCGTGAAATGGTGGCTTTCATAAAATTTTACAGTGTTTGTTGACTATATCATGATATAGCTATAATCGTTTGGCGATATTAACAACTAAACACAACATTGCTATTTCTAGATAATGTTATATCGTAAAACTATTTCATTACACACCGCTGATAGCATATTTTTGACAGAAGCAGAATTCTTAATAGAATCTAGATCACTTTAAGCCTAATTTACGTATTATAATTTAAATGTTCGCGGCTTTGTTGTGCGATTGAGCCACCCCAGTCCCACCTCAACTTATTGTCTGACTACTAGAGGGTACAGTTTTGGTTTTCATTGTTTTAATCTAATAATAACGCCAGCAGTAAGCTGCTAAATAAGTTAATAGTAAGTAACTGATCAAATAAAAGACAATTCTATTAAATACTTATTGTTGTAGCATCAAAAAATGTCAGACTTAAAATATCCAGACCAGTGGCCACCGTCCGGATAAAAAGTAACTCTTACTTCTGAGAGGGTTTTAGGGCAAGGAAGTGTCCACCGCGCTGCCCCAATGCGTGTTAGCGGACTTCACGTCTTCAAAATATTTTTTGTTAATTTCTCAGACATGCAGGTTTCCTCACGATGTTTTCCTTCACCGCCGAGCACGTGGTAAATCAGCACTTAAAATTGCAATTAACAATTTCATTGGTGCCGGCGGGGATCGAACCCGGAATGCTCGCGTACTATGAAATTTACTGCGAGCGCTAAGCCCCCTAAGCTATCACGGCTATTAAGCCCCCTAAGCTATCACGGCTATTAAGCCCCCTGAGCTACCACGGCTGACCGTATGATTTATCATAATTGTCACTTTTAAAAATGACTAACAAAACTGTGATTAATAGAGAAGGTCTTTAGTTGAATATGTTGGGTGTCTATCGGCATAGCAATATTTCACCAATTTGTTTTTGTATAGTCCGATATAAGTAATAGAAAATGAAGTGCACTGTGAGATTTTTTTCTCTAATTGATGGAATAGTTCGTGATACTGTTGAATGACTACTAGGTAAATGAAACACACAATCGTGAAAAAGCTTCTTTTCAGTTTTTATGAGTTTTATTTAAGCAAATACGAGAGCCATGTAGTTCGCCGTAAGATTTCATAGCACAGGAACAATAGTAGGTGTTTCTAGACATATATATTCACGTGGTTTTGTAGCATATTATATCTATGCCAAATACCAATCATCTACGTCTAATATTCTTTTAGAATTCAAAAAAATCTTTGAAAGACATAGATACACAGACAGACACCGAGGTGACTCTAAAAGTAATCGAATTTTGATAAATTTGGCACGGAACGGCATTTAATGATGTTCCTAAATTTATGCTCACGCGAGCGAAGCCGCGGGTAAATAGCTAGTATAATATACATATATGCATATTATATACTACGGAGTATGGCTAATAAATATATGAACTATAAATTATGACTCGCATATTATCTAAGATATGACATGCATTGATCCTTAACAGCTGGTAAACTGTCCTGTTCTGGACATATACCTCTTTCAGAGGGTATTTTCTGATTTTCTTATGCCGTCACCACTCGGCGAATTTGTGTCTATGCAAGTAATCAATTATTCTAAGGCAAATATTATTACATCAAACTAATATACAAAACGCATGTTTTATGGCTGCATTCAAGTTAGTGTTGTGCTTGTGCATGCCGACGACAGTGCAAGATTTGCGGTTCTCTTGAATTTGAATAGATTCAAATACTTTCGAATACAAGCACTTACCAGTTTCTACATTTCTCTAAAATTGTTTTATATTGTTAGTTGCTACGAGGGTGATCCAAAAGTAATGATAATCAGTTACTTCAGGTCCGCATAAAATCAAAAAAGTATTTTTGCTTGCTTCTATACTCACTACGTCAGCCTGAAAAATCATATAAATAGATCACGATTTCCGGGAGATACATTCATTTGAATACGAACTGTCAAAGAGATAACATCAACATGGAGAAAAACGAAATTAGAGCTGTCATCAAGTACCTCTGTTTGAAAAAATGTCTTCCAAAGACATACACAGTGACTTAGTGGAAACATTGGGGACTCTGCTCCTCCATATTCTACAGTTGCACGCTGGGCCAAGGAGTTTAAACTGGGCAGAACATCCACTGAAGATGAACATCGCGAAGGTCGCCCATCCACGTCCTCACTGAAGACAACGTGAGAAAAGTCGAAGATGTTGTGTTGGCAGATCGAAGAGTGACCATCAGGCATGTAGCTGAGGTCACAGGGATCTCATATGGCAGCGTTCAAAAGAATCACTTGCGAACGAGTTGCATATGAAAAGGTCTCTGCGCGTTGGGTACCCATAATGTTAACCGACGAGCAAAAGAAAATCGAGTTGACATTTCGAGGTCAATCTCGAAAAGTTCAAGCAGATCAAGAAAATTTTTGTTCCGTTTTGTGACTATGGACGAGACCTGGATCCACCATTTTGATCCTGAAACGAAACAACAATCGATGACTTGGAAGCGAGCCTCCTCACCGACGCCAAAGAAATTCAAAGTTTCAAGTTCGGCGGGAAAGGTTATGGCATCTGTTTTTGGGACGCTCAAGGCATAATTATGGTGGAATATTTGGAAAAGGGAGCCACTATTACGGGCTCTTACTACGCAGACCAAATAAGAAGATTACGGGAGGCCATTAAGGAAAAAAGACGCGGCAAACTGCGAGCTGGAGTGCTGTTTCACCAAGACAACGCACCGGCTCACAAAGCCGCAGTTGCAATGGCTGCCATTCAAGAAACGGGATTCGAACTGCTCGAACACCCTCCCTATTCGCCAGATCTAGCTCCTAGTGATTTCTACCTCTTTCCTCGGCTCAAGGAACGCCTCCGAGGCAAGAAATTTGAAGACGATAGCGAAGTAATGGCCGCTGTTGAAGCGTTTTGGGAGGGTCAAGACAAAGAATTTTTTTCAAAGGGAATCCTGGGTTTAGAAAAAAGATGGACTAAATGTATTGATTTGTTAGAGACTATGTAGAAAAATAAATTATTATTTTAACTTTAATTACCCTGTTTTATTTTCATTATCATTACTTTTGGATCACCCTCGTATATCTGCTTATAAGTTAATTCATTTGCCATATGACCTTTCTTTGGAACCACGACAAAAAATCTTAGGAATTTGGTTTATTTAAATTATCTATACAAATAAATAAAAATGAAGTGTCTGTTTGTAATGTCAAAATAACAGATTTTTACTACATGCATATGAAAGTATATACGGTACTTATAACAAATACACAAGTTTAAAAATGTTTGTCTGTCTGTCTGTCGGTTTGTTCCGGCTAATCTCCGAAATGGCTGGACCAATTTTGACGGGACTTTTATTGGCAGATGGCTGATGTTATAAGGAGTCACTTAGGCTACTTTTATTTTAGAAAAATAATTAGGGTTCGCAAAAAATTAAAACCCTAAATTAAACGAGGGCGAAGTCGCGGGAAACAGCTAGTTATATAATAATATATTATTAATTCGATTTATATTTTCTTTAATTTCGTACTTTTGTACATTTAATTTGTTTATGTCCATATTTTTATTTTAATGCAAGAGTTGTTAAATCAATTAATCAGAATATTGTTTTTTATGACGAAAAATGTATGTGCCTTGTAGAAGCGGTATAACCGTGTCTACCACCCAATTTTGTCTCTTGGGTATCGTAAGAAGTTACTATGACAAATGTTGGAAAGATCTAATAGCCTCCGATTAATAGTGACAATAACCATCTTGTATAATATGTCAGATGCAAATACTCAGATCTCGCGCGACGAAGCGATGACGGGAAGCATCTAAGGCGCGAGACATCTGATACTAAGATCGCCAATCTGTATGGAGGCACATGTTCTACAATTTACAATTTTTTATTATAATTTACATTGCATAAAACTACAAAGAAAATGTAAAGTAATAGCCCACATACATACCATTGCTGGACAGAGACCTTTTTTTATTTCTGAGAGTGTTTTGGAGCAAGGAAAGAAGACAAATTAATTGTATATACAATAGTTAATGCAAGATCTTTCTTTTGTTACAGGTACATACAAGATTTGTTTGTAGCAGATATCACAAGGATATTCTCAATGGATAATCTAAAGGGCAAACCGTACACTGATATCGACCCGTGCCCACTTTGCTGGGCGTCAAACATTTTACTTGTGATGAAATTATCTTGTGTGGTTCTTAGTACTGAGTGTTTACGATTTATTTTCGGAATTGATAGACAAATATTGTTATTTTACATTAAAAAAATATTATCAATAGCAATCAAATATAACCTATCTCACTCAGGAATAATGTAGCTTTCTACTGGTGAAAGAATTTTCAAAATCGGTTCAGTAGTTCCAGAGATTACTTCCTACAAACAAACTCACAAACTTTACCTCTTTATAATATTAGTATAGATATAGATATAAGAAGGAATTGCACAGACTACGGCGCCTTGTTTTATATGTTCATATTATGTTAGTGCGATAAGTAAGTCCTATAATATACCTCAAAACTTGAAAACGAGACTGTACAACCAGTGTGTGTTGCCAGTGATGACTTATAGAACTGAGACGTGGTCCTTCACTGCTGGCCGTATGAGGAAGATCAAGGTCGCTCAACGAGCTATGGAGAGGGCTATGCTCGGGGTTTCTTTGCGTTATAAACTTAGAAATGAGAATATCCGCAGTAGAACCAGAGTGACCGACATAGCCCAACGGATTAGTAAGCTGAAGTGGCAATGGGCCGGCCATATAGCTCGAAGAACCGACAACCGATGGGGAAAAAAGATTCTTGAGTGGCAGTCTCGTACCGGTTGGCGGTAAGTGTAGGGCGACCCCCCCACTAGATGTGGTGACGACCTGGTAAGACATGCAGGAAGTCGATGGATGCAGGTGTCTCAGGACCGTGTTTTGTGGCATTCTTTGTGGGAGGCCTATGTTCAGCAGTGGACTTGTGAAGGGCTTTAATGATGGTGATGATAAGTAAGTCCATTTGGGTAGGTAAGTTATCACTCAGAGAGCCAGCATAATTACTTACAGACAAACTGATGAAAACGCATATGGTGTACGCGGGTGTCTGTGAGCTGCAGCAGCCACTTACATCAAATGGATTGTTAGTCAACTTGTTACTTTAATTTTATTTAAAACAAAAAACAGTTGCTAGACGCTGAAATAGGTGTGAGGGTGACTAACCAAACGTTCTCTTCTTCGCACAACAACTAGCTGTGGAATCTGCTGTCACCAACACTTTTTCTGTACCGATATGTTTTAAGGAACTTTAGAGAAGAGAAGAGCTTACTCCTTCTTCGACTGTAAAAGCCTTCTGCAAAAGGCTTTTGTGTTGGTGCTCTTCATGGGGGTTGGCGGTTACGATTCATCTGGTGAGCCGCTTGCTTATTGGGATGAAGTACCCTTTATAACAAAGGACGGACACTGAGACAAAAAAGAGCCCTATCAGCTAATGAGTCTGTCAATATATAAATTAATAAGACTTTTCTTGTTCTCTACAGCACAGCAAGCAAAATCTTTTTCATTATCATCATATTATGTTCTCGTCAGATAGAGCGACAATAACCATTAATTACTTATTGTTTATTTTATTTATGCTTTGTTTGCACACAAATGTGGATTTAAAACTACAGTGCAAAACTTTTAGAAATTATTTATATAACAATTGAGTACCTCATATTGAAACAGAGTTCAGAGATTTTAATATATCCTTCCTTTGTGTCGGCGAAATACGAGTGTATATACTGAAAATTTTACTTATTCTCGCATCTCGAAAATATTTCTTAATTAAAAAGGCCTTAATTGAATAATGAAAATTGAAATTAACACGGATTTTACATTATTACGTTTATTTTAATATGTTTTATATCCCGAATTTTCAGCACTCATATTTTTCTTTGAATAAGGATTATGAACGAGCGTACAGTCCACCTGATGGTAAGTGGATGCTGTGGCTACGCATCTGCAATATGAATCTTAATCTACACTCGATTAAGAATCATAATGCAGATGCGTTATTGTGAGGATTAAGATGGAATGCCTCGTTTCCATTAAAAACTTCTCCGGATCTCTACACTCACCATTCGAACAACAGCAGCATTAAGCTGCTATTTTACGTTGGTATTCTGTAAAACGTGGTCCTACCCCGGTCGAGCTGACCCATTCATGCTACAACCATAACGTGGCTCTACCACGTACGGACTAATTAAACATGTTACATTATTAACTATTTAGATTACAATGGTTTTAAATAAAAAAAATTAAGCAGCTTTATTATTATAACATAATTGACTGCATCGTTGTTGGTCCAGTGGTGGTAAACATGAGCATGGTTCTTATCATGTGGTCCCGGGTTCGGATCCCGGGTCGGGCAAAACCAGTTATTGGGTATTTCTAACAACAAAACAGTAGCAGCCTGGAGTCAGGAAGTTGGCTGTGTTTCACCCATGTGCCTCGGAAAGCACGTAAAACGGTTGTTCCTGCGACTGAACTCTCTCTGGTCGTGTCAGATTGCCGCATAATCAGGCTATGAGAGTGAATGAATAGAGAGTACACCTGTGCTTTCGTACACACTTATGCACTATAATCCTGTTCTGAGCAGATGGCTAATCACTGTTGACCCGATACTCAACTTGGCACTTTGAATAAGAATATATTAAAATATTTTTTAATTAAAAAGGCCTTAATTGAATAATGAAAATTGAAATTAATTAACACGAATTTTACATTATTACGTTTATTTTAACTCGTTTTATATCCCGAATTTTCAGCACTCATATTTTTTTTTAATAAGGGTGATGAACTAGCGTACAGTCTACCTGATGGTAAGTGGATGCTGTGGCTACGCATCTGCAATATGATTCTTAATCTACACTCGATTAAGAATCATAATGCAGATGCGTTATTGTGAGGATTAAGATGGAATGCCTCGTTTCCATTAAAAACTTCTCCGGATCTCTACGCTACGAAACACAGCAGCATTAAGCTGCTATTTCACGCTTGTATTCTGTGAGAGCGTAGTCCTTCCCCGGTCGAGCCGACACATTCGTGCCCATAATATAGCTGCAGCATGGCTCTTCCACGTACGAAACGTATGTGAATAGGGACAACGGGGTCTGAGGTGTTTGACGTTGTGTGGTTAGCCCGCGCTAGCTTCAGCTTTTAACAATGTATAGTATTCGCATAAATATTAAATAAGAATAAGTAAAGAAATGCTGAGTACATTAATGTGAGTGTGGAAGTACAAAACAATTTATATTCAAGTTATTGTTAACTTTGTTAAAACGTTTGTATCATTATTACGGTAGAACAACACAAATAACTTAATATTTCAGCAGGCAAACGCGCTATTTTTAGAGATGTTTGAATACATCGTATACATTCAATTTTCAGTTAAAATTCTCCACTCATCCACAACTCTACATCAGATTTTCAATTAAAATTGTTGCGAGCCATCGAAACGGACATATCTGGAAAATTCAACTCCGGGTCGAGGCTAGAATGTTCATTTTAAATTATTCGTATAAAATGAACCATGAAATAAATTACTGCACGTATTTCTGCAGAATTACATTTTTGAAGATATTCAATCATACTTCAAATTAAACCAAAGAAAGATTACAATCTATGTACTTTCGTTCCACAGTTATTATTTTTATTTAGTTTTGAAGTGAAAACGTCTTTAGGCACGTCGGGCACTTTTAGGATGGAGAAAAAGCACTGAACTCGCGTGATCGTCACGCTCAGATACATAAAATTGATGAATCCAATTGATTAAATTTTATAAAACTAATATGTATTTATAAATTTGTTTGTATTATGTAGATAATAATCATTCCTTTTCATGTAAAACAGCGTTGATAAAAATAATTTCTAATAAAAATACTTACTAAGAAATATTTCTTAACAACCCAAATATAATGTTTCCAAGTTTGTAAAGCTAAGAAGTTTTCACCTCTGACGTGCAGTCCTACGACTGTTAGTTTTTTTTTAAAGTTTTTTTATTTATTACAGCCTATCAAAAGTCCACTGCTGAACCTAAGCTCCCCCATAGATTGTCTTATAGAGGGGATAATTGCCATAGTCGCCACGCGTGGCGAGCGAGTTGGCAACTGCAGTTTTTTATTATTTTAAGTTGTTATAAGGAAGATGTTACTGCCTATCCCCTGTTTCATTTATCTCTATCACCTCTTACGACACTCACGGTCTGATATGGGGTAGGGTATTCTTGACAACCGCAATTTTGTAGTATTTTATGTCACAAAAAATAATAATTAATTACCTTCCAATCAACTTCGCATCCCTACTTTTTTTTAAAAAATTCCGCATACTAACTCCCATTCTTCCACCTATTTTATATTAGATAATTTTACAAATGAGCCATGGTAACTCCATACTCCGTAGGTATCCTATTACGTAGGTAGTGAGAGTTTAATTTTGGATGCCGTGTCTACTAAAACATTGTGGAAACCTTGTTCCATTATCTTTTTAAAATTGAAAAAAACACTTTTCAATAAAGTGGGGTAACTAATTTATTGTTTCATGCCAAAATACCTCATTGTCTGTTGTCTGTCTGACTGTTACAGACGTTATTTCAGAGACTTATTTACAAAGGTGATTAAAATTATCAAATGTTGCATTTTCGCATTTTGGACTTAAGAGTTTAATTTTGGGAGGTATGATGGGAAAGAGAAGAATTAAACCTTTTAGATTAGCACGTGAGATGTCACTTAAATGCTCGATTTCAAAGAAATATAGTTTGTTATTTTGTATTTAAATTTCTTCAACGATAACAACAACACCCTAGGTTCTAGGACACCTTTTCTGCCTTGGATTTCGTCTGGTTAGGTACCACACTCTGCTATGTTCCGTATATTTACAAGAGTCAGTATAATTAATGACAGGCTTTGAGGCATTCCACCTCAGAGGTGACAACGGATCTGTAGCCTTCTTTGTTTGAAGTTGGTTTTAGGTGACCGTGTCCTGCAGTAGCCACTTACATCAGGTGGACTGTAAGTACGTTTGTCACTACACTTTAAAAAAATATCCGTAACTTAAATAAATAAATAAAAAATTGACAATACCATCCACACCATCTGGATGCTTGGCGGTTCAAGAAAAGAGCTTACTCCTTTCTAAAAGGCCGGCAACGCACCTGTAATTCCCCTGCTGTTGCAGTTGTTCATGGGCGGCGGTAGTCACTTAACATCAGGTGAGCCGCATGCTCATTTGCCCTAACTTCTATACAAAAAAAATACAAGGTAGTGATACTAGATAAATTATTATTTACCATACACACAGACGAATGCCTCCCGGATAGTTTATTCACCTCGTCATACCAACTTCAAGAAATATATATAGCGATAGATACTTTTTTAGCCCGTAAAAGTCTACTGTTGGACATGAGTCCTTCCATCCAGAGTTACAAAGAGGACTAGCCATAATTGCCACGCTCGGCAGGCGGATTAACGATCGATGTGCTAGGTGTCGCACACCTGTGTCGTTTATTTCAGCCGTTGGAATAGTAATGGCGTATTAGATGATTACACTACCTTTCGTCGGAAGCCAGGAATTTATCGGACATTTCCTGTAGTCGTTTTTTACTATACCCAGGGGAAGAAATGGAGTGATGGATTCTTTATGCTGCCACAACGGTAAAAATTGTCTTATCCTCTTTTTAAAAACAAGTGAAAAGTTCTTTAGAATCGTTGTGATTTGAAACCCGATGAAACGAAAAAGCGACACTAAAACGAGACAAACATATTACGAGTATACAACTATAGGATTTAGCCTGCGAGATAATG
This sequence comes from Parnassius orleans, assembly GCA_029286625.1. NCBI lineage: Eukaryota > Metazoa > Arthropoda > Insecta > Lepidoptera > Papilionidae > Parnassius > Parnassius orleans. The sequence continues at coordinate 7,702,069 of JAGSMP010000070.1, read as the reverse complement.
AGATAGAATACAGATGACAGTGATTCCTAATAACTCGGTCTCCTATTTGTGCAGTGTTTCAAAGATGGTTAATATAAGTTTTAACTGTTGAAATAAATAGTTAAAAAAAAAAACAAATTTATTAAATAAATAAAATTAACCATCTTCTTCTATATGCGAAATTTTTTGTGTATTTTTGAGTAGGTCCCTGGATGGTTTATATTCACAATAAGACCCGATAGGTGGCGCTGTTGTCGAGATTCGAAATCCCCCGTGCAAAGCCGGGGCGGATCGCTCGTAATTAATAATCTACGATTTCATAACTTACCGATTCATATTAAATTAGTCGTGTTTAGGCCATCTAGTGTCTATTTTACGTACCACCTTGAGAATCGATCAAGTTTTGTTGAATAAAATGACTTAATCTATAGAATGGAGTAGATGGAGCGTTACAAAGCAATTTTACTCGCAATTTTCTGAAGGTTTGACTTCTTCCGCGTGTAGTTCACACGCGGAAGAAGTCAAACATGTTTTTTTTCTTCTGTATCGTGAAAGAGTTTTACATACATTCAAACACGGAACATTAATTTGTAGATCTAACAAACTTGTAGGTGTGAGGTTCAAACCCAGGGCCCCGCATTGCTTAAAGCCAAATGCTTTAGCGAATGCTCCGCTACCAAGTCTTCATCAAAGTGATTTTTTTAAATTTCAAAGTTAGATCCTATCAAGCTGAGCGAGCTTTCGTAAAATTTCATTTCGTATCTTGTAACAATGTACTTTATATTAAATTTTCTTCTTTTAGAACGTCATAACATGCTTCAAATGCAATATGCCTTGAAATATATTAGTATTTCGAGGTATTGAAAGCGCTACTGGAAGATCCTGGAAATTCTTTTACTTTGAGAAAAGTATTATCTCATAAATTCTAACAGTTCTTAATATTTTAAAGGTTTAAGATTTTCAGGCTAAAATGAACACATGTATGATATGAATCCCACAAAAACATAAACGTGAATCTTGTGTCGCACTACAAGCGACATTCGGAAACATAATTATAGAATCATATAAGAATGTACAACTTTCTTAAATGAAAGTAAAGGATGATTGGAGGAATATTTTAATAGTAGGAATAAAAAATAATAAGGATGCCATACGAGCACACAGTCCACCAGATGATAAGTGTAAGTTACATCTATCCTCGATTAAGAATCAAAATACAGATGCGTTGTCAGCACTGTGGACTAAGATGGAATGCCTCGTTTCCAGTGAAAAGGGTCTCCGGTTCTCTACACTCACCATACGAAACACAGCAGCATTAAGCTGCTATTTTACGTTGATATTCTCTGAGAGCGTGGTCCTACCCCGGTCGAGCCGACCCATTCGTGTTACAACCGTAATATAGCCGCAGCATGACTCTACCACGTATAAAACTGCTATGGGGTTTTACACCCTTTCAGATCCTCAACTTTTTTATCGACAACCCCCAACGGCCTTTGTACCGAACTTGGCCCTGTTCACATTAATGTTTTTGGTGAGATTGCACTAATTTCTAAAAAGTTTTATCCTTTTATTGACTTAATTGAACACATATCCTAAAACGTTTCATCTACATCGTTTACGCTTTACTGTTTTTATTTACATTTAAACTAAACTACTGCACTGATACTTAAGTTCTTGGTGTGGTTAGTTTTGAGTACAATACTTAAGACTAACCGCACCAATAATTATGTCGAGACCGAATTTGTAATTTGTTATTGTTACATTTTTTTTCTTTTTATGCTAATGATCTGCCTTGATACCAAATTTCAAGTTTCTAAGTCACCTAGAAGTAGTCTAGTTTTTTAATGAGTGAGTAATTGAGTGATAAAAATGACACTTTTCAGACCCTAATAAATCGGGAACTATAATTATTATTATTATTCATAAAATTGGCACTGTAGGTTTTCAAAGGGCTTTATTAGATATGCAAAATAACAAGTATATACATAGATAAGTTTAATAGTTTTTGAGTTATGAAAGGGTCGGAAGTAGCTCTAATGGTTCGAGTACACACTACCACGAAGCTCTTTTTTTTCGAACTTGGCTGATATAGGTACTGCCGTGTATCATCAGGACACAAATGAACTAAAATCAAAAAAGAACACTGCTTGGTAAAAATTAAAAAAAATCTTTATTTTTCATATTGCTTTAAAACTGATTGTTCATATACATATTTTATAACATTTAAAAGTTCTAATAATATAACAGTATAACACATATTATTCTGTTACATTTTGTATTTCATAATGTTACCTAGGTAGTTATTATCAGATCATATATTAAATTATAAATACACTGATCTACTCTGGCCGGTTAGCATCGGATCTGGATTTAATTAAAAACTGCTAGCTAGCTATTCTAGTCGGCAAGTGTATCTTGATTAATTGATCAGAAATAAAGAGAGCCGTTGCACTTTAGTTGATTTTTTTATGAAAAATAATTATTCCGCAATACTAAATACTTCGTTACAAAGGCAAATCAAATTGACCTGTCTTTTTCACACGCATATTACGCGAGCAACTTTAGTTCGATTTTTCGATTTCCTTCGCAGGCATAAATATTTTGTTTTAATTGCAATTGTATACAAACCACATATGCAGTGATAAACGTAAACATCGTCAGGAAACAAATATGCCTCAGGAACAGGATATATTTCGAGAGTTCAAATGTGCTGCTACATAATGGTTGCGGCACGAATGGGTCGGCTTTAATTGAGGAACGGCCACGCTCTCACAAAATACCAGCGTAATATACGAGTAGTAGCATAACGTAGCATAACTCTGCTGTGTTTCGTATAGTGAGTGACCGTGACTCTCTATCTTAGTCCTCACGGGTGACAACATATCTGTAATAGGTGTCTCGGATCTACTTTGATCCACTTACCATCAGAAAAAACGTATGAAGTCCGCCAACACGCACTTAAACAGGCGCGACGGACTAACTATGGAGCAGTTAGTAGTACCTCTCAGATATGAAAGAGACCTGTGCCCAGCAGAGGGATTGTAATTTGTAGCAAAATTGCCTTAATAGTCACGCTTCGCAGGTAGATCGACGATCGCAGTACCTGACACCTTGCGCCCATTGACTTTATCCCATCGCTGTTCTGGATATTTTACGCTTGGCCATAAGATATTTTTGCCATGTTATCGTATATCCTCGTACGATACCCACGGTACGGAACAGGATGGTGGATTATCTTACTCCGCCACCTCAGAGTTTAATTATTATAGTCCTATTTTAGCCCCCAGCACGGCTAGCATAGGCTGGGGACAAAAAATTTATCCCCCGATTATATCCACTGACAAGAGATAAAATTATCTTGTCCCTATGCCAAAGCACGGCGACAGGGTAAAGGAGAAATATATCCCCGCTTGACATATCGAGTAGACATAATAATAAATCCCCCGTCCGTAGCATGGGGCCAAATGAAAGATAAAAAATTATGCTTTTTGACATTTGAAAGGGATAATTTTATCCTAGTTCATTGGACGTGGGTTTAAGTTTATATTCATACAAATTCTCCCATTTTATCTACTGTGGATATTATATCCACCGGTGTGCCCATGCTCGAGGGTGGATAAAACTAAACGAGGGGATAAACATTTTGTCCTTTCCCGGGATAAAATTGTCTCCTGCCCATGCTATCCCTGCTGGAGTGACAACGCATCCATACCATTTGCAAGTGTGCATAGACTAGACTACAGCAGTAACTTAATCATTATGAAGGTGATGGTAAAGTAGCACTTAATTTTTGTGATTTGAATGAACACACGTAAAAGAATCCATCACCCCATTTGATGAGATGACGAGAGATGTGACTCTCACAGAACACAATATCTATTTAAAATTATTAACGTACTAACTATTAAAACCGACCGGTTTCGCTTCACGGCATCTGCCGTCATGCCGTGTAGAAGTATTTGTGAAGTGTTTATCCAAATCACAAAAAAGAAACTGGAGTTTCACCAACCGCAAGTATATATTATATAGCACTTAGTTCTTTAGATTTAAGATTTTAATTAAACCTAAATTGTTTGTCAGCCTGTAAAAAGAGTAACAACGAAGAAATAATTAAATTAAACTGGACGCTAGACAGAGCTATCAGGTTAGAAAATGGATTCGCAACCGCAACAAGAAAGCAATTAATTTAACGCATCGACTGCATTTCAATTAAATGTTTTTATAACTTCATTCTTTTTGTATATTCTTTTTTCTAGAAGAAGGGGAAAATGAGCATGCGGCGCACCTGATGGCAAGTGACTAAGTTGCCCATGAACAGTTGCAACACCATGAGAATGATAGGTGCGTAGCCTCCGAAAGTGTGACGAACTTGAAATGACCTAAAATATATAATATTTATTTTTTAGTTTGTATGGTATTTTCAATCTATGGGGGACGCCTATATTCGGCAGTGGACTTATAATAGGCTGTAACGACAATGGTACGGTATTTTAGTTCTTCGAAGTCGAACACATGGTCAAATAACAACTTCGGTGGTTTTGGATGAGCACAAGTTGGATTAATTAAACATAAAAATTATCAGACTTCCCGTTCAGTTTGACAAAACTTGGTAATTTGTACGAAGAAATTGGTCATGCCTTCATGAATTTGTGAAGTTCGTTGAAAAGTTTATTAATTTGCCTTGAAACTTAATACTATGTTCAAATTAGTTGATAATATAATTAGAATGGAGTTACACATTTTTATCTGCTTTAGCTGATTTGTTTTATACAAGTTAAGGTGAAGAAATAGCACACAATCCTCCTGATGCTTAGTGGATGCTGTTATCAATAGCAACCGACATCCGTCAAGATGGGATGCCTCATTACCAATAAAAAGGATCTTTGTTTCTCTACACTGACCATATAAAACACAACAACATTATGCTACTATTTAACGTTGAGTATTGTCTTTTCTTGATCGAGCCAACTCATTCGTGGTACATCCATAATACAGCTGAAGCGTGGCTATACTGTGTAAAATTATTCTGCTCAGAGATTCAAGTTGCACTTTATTTAAAAAAACTATAATTAAAGGAATCACAGAACCTACATTACGTACAACTATGGGTGCCCCCCCCCCACCTATTTGGAGTTACTACCTGGTTAGAGATGCGGGAAATCGATGGATGCAAGTGGGAAAGGACCGTGCTTTTTGGCATTCCTTGGGGGAGGCCTATGTTTAGCTCTAAGTCCAGGTTTCGTACTTACACGCATGCTTGTGTCAAGAGTTAATTAAACTTGCATTTGTATATTTTTAGAAAAAACAGTGAAAATAACAGTGTCCGGATATTTTGAAGTTGCTTATAAGGAAACTGCGACAAAGAAAATATCGCCACGAGTTACTTAATTAGCCGTCTAGTACTACTCACAGCGAAAGAACTGGAAGCTAGAAATAGCTTTTATACCAACTTTTTAAAACAAACCACAACGTAAAAATCTTTGTTTACAATTATTTTTAAGTTTTTTTTATTTTAGTTTTTTTATAAAACATAATTGCTAAGCTACTGCAGCAGGGCTATATAATCGACAATCAATCGGTAATCGGCTACATAGCACATGGACACTTGCAACCATTTTCAAAGAAAGTAAGCTACAAATACATTGTCACATCCGAGGACTAAGTTGGAATGCCTCACAGTCTATAATTATCCTTGCTTGTATCCTTCCGGTCGGAACACATTAGTGCACGCACTGCTGACAGGGTGATACCTGCCAGATCTAAAAAATGAGTGTTACCATGTTAATATATCGAAAAGTAAATTATACCGGTTTTGTGCTTCTATAGTAAGTCTTAAGCCTTAAGCATTCAATTAATAAAATATTTCTGAGAGGAATCTCTTTTTCACTTTATATAAAGAAGTTTTATTATAGAAAGATCTTTATTTTTCAAAACATTTCAAAATATTTTTATATCGGAATTTATTATTATTACACTTTTTTTGTTGAAATGGAGCTGTTAAATTTGCTTTGTTTTACTTTTTTATCTTTATTACTTAGGAATTGAGTCTTATATTATTCGAATAATAAATTCCAATACATGTATTCGTATGTAAAAGGAATTTTAGTTTTTGCATATTTTATCATATTTTTCTTAGAGGATTTAAAAGGTAACAAATACATATTGGTAAATAACCAGTATAATTAAACTTCTCATACGGCCAACAGTAAAAGACCATGTCTCAGATCCATATGTCATCACTGACAGCACGTACTGATCGTACACTCTTAGTTTTTGCCAGTGTTAAGTTTAAAGTATGTTGTTTTTATGTGGCTCAGGACGGTAGGTACTTAGTAACATTCCTTTGGGATTCCTTTTTTCAGGAGTGCACTTCTGTGGACTATAATAATGATAATGAGTATTGTTAATATTATGGTTGTGGCGTCGTTGTCGTCGCCACACACTCCGAATTACCACTCGGAGCGTTAGCCGCTCCCCGAGCTGTGAACAACTTGTCCGGCGGGAGATCTCCCCTTTTCCTTCCGCGGCCACACGATTTTGAAGATGATTAAGTTTTGAGTAATACGTGACGAGAAAATATATTGCAGTCGCCGGAACGCTGCTCAGCCGTGTTAGATCCCTCGATTATCCTGGTCCGAAGTTGGACTTACCAAGTTAAACAATTTGCAGGTATATGTAATCGTCAATAACTTTCGAGCGTAGTGTACATGTACACAACTACCGGCATAGGTGTGATATTGACGTTACACACATGACCATTATCTTATTAATGTCTATCTTAAGATCTATACGTTGGGAGACAGGTTATTTAGCATAGTGCTAAGGTCCTCGAGTCATTCTGCCATAATGACTATATCATCGGTAAATCGATGGTATTAATTATATTTATAATTATATAGTTATAATATTGTACAATAATTAGCTATGGTAAGACTACATATTGGTATAATTTCTCGCTTTTCTGAAGTTACGCTTTATTAAACGCAAAAACCCGTTTAATAAAGAGTAGCTTCGGTGGCAACATTTTAGTTTATTAACGGAAGTTGCGCGCATAGTGTTGGTAAATTAAGTTACAATATTTAGCCAAATTCTGAATTCTCAAAATTCGACGGGGAAAAATAAGATAATTGTGTAAGTTTCAGAAAATACAACGAATATTAATTAAATGTTAGTAATTTAATTGAATTTAAACCTTATCAATCGCATTTACCATCTCGTTCCAGCCCTTTTGATTGTTATTTCTCGATAAATCATTTACATGCAAATTTAAAAAAAAATCCCCAATACAAGAAAGAACTTTAAACGCGTGCATAAAATGCAAGATCTCAATTTTGTTCAACTTGTGTATTTTTTAAATTCTATAAATAAAATATATACTTAATAATAAATAAACATTTTTTTTATTTCTGTAATAATAAAATTGACGCATAACTATTTTGAAATAAAAATAAGCATAATATTTACCTGTCACGGTTTATTTGCATAACAAAATCAACAGCTGCGGATTATTGTAATAATTGTGGTTATCAGTCCGACCCAACGTAAGCGATTTGAACGGGCTTTAATGAGACAAAATCATTGATTAGCATAATTGTGGTGAACCGTTTTATTAGCGTAGCCGTAACTAGAATGCCGTGCAAAATAATTAAAGTATTTAGTAAAATTTTACCGTTTTATCAACACATTAGGTGTTTTAATGTCGATTTATTTGATATGTATATTATGTTTATATAATTTGCATATTTTTCTCTAAATGCCACAACAGTAGTAGGGCTCCTTTTCTGTCTAGTAGACCGTCAGAGTAGGTACCGCCTCCGTACCTATTTTTTCAGCCGGCAGTGCGTGCACAATTGTTCACGTTTGAAGGGAATAGAGATCCAGTGTAATTACAGGCTGTGAGGCAATCCATGTTAGCCCTCAGAAGTGACAACGCATCTGTAATCATCCTTTGTGTGATGTTAACAGTCACCACTGAGGACTTAGATGGTTGAATAACTACGGTGGATGGATACAATGCATCTGTAGCCTTCTTTGTTTGAAGTGGATAATCAGATGATCCCATAAATTGCTTCATATGGGGGATATTTGCCATAATTTCCACACTTGACTGGCGGGTTGGCCACCGCAATTTTTTTCATATTTTGAGCTGTTATCAGGAAGATGCTGCTGCCCATCCCCTGTTTTAGTTTCTTTTGTCGCCTCTTACGACCCCCAAGGGATCTTATGGTGTAGTGGATTCAGTTACGCCGCCACTATACGGCTATTCCCATTAAAATCATATAAAAAAATGTTCTGTATTCAGATATAGGTGGCGTTGGTTCATTGCTTAAAATGTATAAAAATTTTCTGATAACTTACATTTCAGTTTGTAAACAGCGCCCGACAGAGTTTACTTTTGAAAGTGAGCTTTATGAATAGTCTATAAACTTCGATCAGGCTCCATTCTGCTCTCTACTATTGGGACCTAGTTGTTAGCTAAGACAAATTGTTCCAGACTGTTCTTATTGGTAGTGCCGTTCATCGGTTAATTTTATTCTAAATTATTTTCTATATTTTACTGTTATTTCTACTGATCTTTTTATTAAGACAAATAGTTCCAAATAAGTTTTTACTAGGTTCTATATTGGATATTTGAATATTTGCGGATATTTGAATATGCATTCGTAAATGCGGAACATCCACATTGATTTAGACATCTGCGTCTGCATCCGCATCCGCATAAATCTGATTTTTAATAAGACGAATTTTTGATGCGGATGCAGATGTGGAGCTAGTCACGACACGATCATAAAATGAGAATGCACACGCTGGTGACAAGATCCAACATTTATACATAACACAACATTTGTTTTATTTGATCGAGGTAAGTCCGGACGTGTCAGTCACAACGTTTGTTTCCTCTGTTTCACTAAGTTTATTGTGTGTTCTATAAATATTTCCTGTAATTTAAAAAAGTGGATTAAAATTTCGCCACCAGTAGAAAGTAATATCTGGAATTATTTTAAATTAGACGAAATTGATCGTTATAAGTCCCAGTGCAAAATATGTAAAAAGTTACTCACGAAAGGGGCGTACCACAACTTCTTTAAAAAATCGTCTTAAATCGATGCACCCAGAAGAGTTTAGCTATAGGTATGTTAACATTGTCATCCATAAAATGTTCACAGCAAATATTTTTATTTACGTCAGTAGTAACTCGACTGTAAATACCTACATTTTTTGTTGCACCAATCAATTGAAAATTCCAATTGGTATTTTTTTGATATGGCCTTAAAATTATTGTTTTGTTATTAATATTGAAAGTGGCAAACGACCTAACAATTCACTTAATAGTGAGTAGCTACACCACCCATAGACACTGTAATTACACTGGCTGTTTTACCTTAAAAACGGAAACATAGAAACAGGTAAGAAGGTGGTATAAACCCAAGCGGATCAATGAAGAGACGTGTTGTTTTGTTTGTTCTCGGTGTTTCATTAGACTAATACGATACAAATTGTATATCAATATTTCTGACCAATGATCAAGTATGTTATTGTTAGTTAGTGAAAATTTAACTGGCTTTTGTAATAACTTTAAAAAAATGTATTATTATAGCTGTATGTTTTTCTTAAATAAATAAAAAAACAAATATTATGCGCCGTGTAGCTATATTATACTCCTATGTAAAGTAGAATAAGTAATAAGACAGAAAAATAGCCTTTAGTATTAATTTAAACATTTCTACGCCAATATTACATTTTGAATAGGCTTTTGTTACGTTAAGAAGGCAGTGCGATTTACCATAGACAATGCGAATAATCATCTAGGGCTTTATCGCCATAACACCAGTGGGCACCACTCAAGCACTGGCTTATAAAAAAAAAGATGCGTTTAATTTTTCCGTTTTGAATTTCGAACTAATAACATACGCTTTAAAATTCTTTCAACGATCCACATCATTCAGATGAGTTAGGCTGCAGGTTAACTAAGTTCAAACTCAAAGCGAAGTTCCGAAGCGGGCATTCCATTTTCATCGTTTCAAATAGTTCCCGACTTTATTGAGGGCGCACTTCCACTTGTAAAACTTTATTTCATTAGATCATCAGAATGCAGGGCGTGTAGGCATTCAACTGAATACCTTTGTAGGGTCATTTGGCTGAGTTTTGTTCCGTACACGCGATGTATTGTTATAGAAAGTCTCTGTTTTATCAACCCAGATTTTTTTATTTTATAAAATTGAAGTGACTATCGAACTTCCAGTCTATAAGATGGTAAGTGGCTATTGCTGTATATGAATACCTGCAGTCAACTTCAAACAAAGAAGGCCACAGATGCGTTTTCACCTCTGAAGACTGAGATGGAATGTCTCACAGTCTGTAATTGTACTGGCTCCGTATATCCTTCAGACGGGAACACAACAGCACTAGGACTGCTATTTGGAGGTACAAATAGCTAATAGGGTGGCTAATATGGTACCTACCCAGACGAACTCTTAGACAGAAAGTCTTACCACCTAGTGAAGTTTTATTTATAAACTAATCTAACAAACATTCCGAATACGTATTTGCACTATCGTCTTTTTATTTTAAAGTAACATGAGATAAATTAAATAACTGCCCAAATAATAGTATCTTTTCTTTTTATTTCAAAAAACACCTTACCATCATACAAATGTCTTGTACATATACCGTGTAGGCGTTTTACAAACATGAATTGAACATGGACAAACATACAGACACAGAACAATTATTCGTAGCCCATACAAATACTTGTTGTGTGCGGGATTTGAACACGCAGCCCGCAGCGTCTTAGTCAAACACTTAACCGTTGCCGATCTTTCTATACAACATCAATCATCATTATCATCATTACAGCCTATCAAAAGTCCAGTGCTGAACATAGGCCTCACCCATAGATTGCCTCATCTCGGAATATCCCCTTCAACTGTGTCTTAGCTGCCACACATTGCAATCGGGTTGGTCTTGATATGGAGTAGGGTTCTTAAGCCGCCACTACACAGAGTATATAGTTAATACATATAATAAAATACACTTTTTCCTATACAAAACCTTCATAACATTAACTGCATTCTAGTATTATTCTTTATTCCATTCTATCGTAATCCAGTGAGATAGTATTCAACTATCAGGTGCGAGGCGCTTCTCGAATGGGATCGAAGCAGAAAATAGAGTCGCCCGACACCTGCTCGCTAGATATTTTTAATTAAAGCTCGCCTGACGTCCGCTTAGTGCACCGAGGTATGCACTTAATGGAGGAACAAGAATATGATTACGTTAGTACTTCATTAAACTATTTTTCTATTAAGATTAACATCGACTGACCTGGATCAATTTATTTTTTAATACAATACAATAAATAAAGACTTTATTGTACACCAAGGAAAGATTGATATAACAAAAATAAACAAATATTGAGTAAAAACAAAATGTGGTCTTATTGCTCTTCCAGACAACCCAGAAAAATAATTAAATAAAAAGAAGAGAAAGGGTGCACTATAATAATAAAGTAATTACAAATACAATTTATAATTACCTTTTTTTTATATAGGACAGGGGTGACGAACGAGCACACAGTCCACCTGATGGTAAGTGGTTGCTGTGGCCATAGACATCTGCATCTATCCTCGTTTGCGAATCAAAATGCAGATGCGTTGTCAGCCGTGAGGACTAAGATGGAATGCCTCTTTTCCAGTAAAAATGGTCTCCGGTTCTCTACACTCACCATACGAAACACAGCAGCATTAAGCTGCTATTTTACGCTGGTATTCTGTGAGAGCGTGGTCCTTCCCGGTCGAGTCGACCCATTCGTGCTACAACTATACAATTAATATAGCTGCAGCATGGCTCTACCACCTATATGAGAAACTGCATAAAAGTGCTTGCGACATAACAGTAGAGTCGTTTAATGATTTGGTCACGTCTTACGAACTGGTGATGCCGTGAATACAACTGCATAAATAAGAGTATGGACATTTTTATTATGTTTCATTGGTGTCCTCAGTTCTCGAACCCTGGTTTCTCTCGTACTGTAAAATGTATGGCGAGTGCTAATTCTCTAAGCTACCACGACTTGTATAATATAAAGTAAAAATTAAGTTACAGCCTACACATGTCTTCACTATTCAAATTAATGTTATAAACTAGCTGTGCCCCTTTTCTTTTAAATACACCTTCGCTAGCGCGGACCACAACTCACCAAAGTTTTTATCGTAATCGGATGAATTATATAGAAACATTTACCACTTTATTGTGTTTGGTTATAATATACACAACATAATTATAGAACACGCAATTTCTATTGTTTACTATACTTAGGGATTGTAATGGGTTATAAAATAAAAGTTGTATTTTTATGATTATTAATTTGTAACATATATATGTGTGTTATTGTGTGTATTGTATAAAAGTGCACACATGGACTAGGTACCTCTATTTCTTTTAACTATCCTTCAATAGGCCTAAATAAAGTAATTTTAACATGGAATAATAAGTACATGTGTTCTTTTTACCATTTTCCCATTAAAGAAAGTATGTGTGTACGTGAGCTATTAAATAAATAAATGTATGATGTCTAAGTGAGCGCGCCTAACCCATTCGGGCGCTACTCATTTATTCCCCGTTGCTACAAGACACAACCACATTATACAACCATTAGGTATAGTCTGTTCGCTTAGATACGGTCGCCTTTGTGTCGTGCCTCCTTGGCACGAGCCGCATTTTGAAAAAGGCGCCGCCGCGACATCAAAGGTCGCCGCGTGAGGCGTACACCCGCAGTAGAATTTGGCATTTTAAAACGAAGCGCCGTAGTGAAAGGTTCTTTTCTACCTAATTTGTGTTTATTATTTATATTCGTATTTTATTACAATAACCATAAGAATAAAATAGTATTCTATTTTATGTATATTTTATAATATTGTTGTATTTTATTTTATCAAATAGTATTCTCTTTATTCTTAAAATAAAAAATAAAACATTTATTTAACAAACACAGTAAAAAATAATGAAATAAAAGCAAAATAATAAGTGCGCCTCCGGGTGTACCGACACTATCTTAGCGAACAGAATATACAGTGTCACTACAAACGCGTAGAAGGCGAACACACAAACAAATGTACATTTTTGTCAGAACCCTTCGCACACTCAAAATTTTATCGTAATGGAATGAATGCAAACAAATGAATGCAAAAAAATTCATATATTAGAAGATAAGTTTATATAATACAGAAAATACTTCTATGTGTAGCATACATAGAAGTCTTTGTAAAACAGAAATCATTTTGAACTTAACATTACATGATTAAACTACCCGCACTGTGCTATGACTTCCAAACATAATTTCGCAGGACTGAAGTTTCACTACGAGCTGAATGCAAAAGATACAGTTAATTAAATTTGCTTCTGTTATTAAAATTACTTCTTAAGCGCACATGTTAGACACGAGCGCTGCGTCATTTTCTTTTGTATGGTGTTAAACACAGCAATGAAGGACGTGGAGTTTAGTTTAATTTAAATGAAAATACTCATACATTTTCTGTTGTTAATTTAAGGAGTTCTATATAACTTAGTTATAGTAACTTTTTGGTTTATAAGCCTTATGTGATTTTGAAAATTATGTTTTTCTATTTGCTATTATATGATAAACATATTTCTGTCTTCTTTCTGCAGTTTGACTATTTATTGCGTCGTATTAAATAACCAATTCTGTCTATACGTTAATTCGTAAGGTCATTATGTTTCTCTCCCAAGAAAGAGATCGATTTACCATTTAATTTTTTTTCGCATAAACTCCAACAAACCAGGTGATAGCCAGTAACATCTTTTTCATAACAGTTGAAGAAAATATTGCGGGTACAATATGGTGGGTTGGTAAACAAGCTTTTAAAAATGTCCAAGAAATATTATTAAATTGAAATAATAATTATACCGTTTAAACTTCTGGAGTAGAATTCGATAACGACTCACTTTACTTTTATGTCGTAGAATTGGATTTTTTGACTTTGCTAGGGGAAGTAATTTGCTTTGAAGCGTCCTTACTACAAAGGAATCGCAGCAGATGCAAATTATCATCACGAATTTTTATGCGAAAATCTCACGGCTATTTTCCATAATTATGTACTTAACATTTCCATTATGTTAATATTTTGGACTACTTGAAAAATATAGAGAGATTATTGTCATTGGATTTAGTTACCCTTCTGACCGAGTCACATTAGTGAGCCGCTGCAACAGTTATACAAATTAGGTTAGCATTCGCTGTGGTTCGTTCTTTAGTGTATTTCAACCATTATTAATCAGGTTGTGGGACTACTTTCTGTCTAGCTTACATTTGGGTTACCTCTTTCTGTCGCCAATAAGCAGTGCTTGCACAACTGTGTTCCAGATCAAAGGGTAAAGAGAGCTAGTATAATTAGAATGAATTGCAATGAACAATTATATATCATTGGTGATTATTGACGGCGAGCGTTAATCCCGTGCTACTACTACGGCTCACACACAAAACCAAGTGTTTGATTAAATATTTCGACTAACTGACTTTATGAAAACTCATTCCTATTTTCATTACTTAAATTATATATAAATATATAAGATGAAATCCCCTACCACAGCTCGTATTAGTAATAATATTAACACTTTCTCCTAACTAGGCGTGAGGATTATATGGAAATATGTCTAATACGAATGAACAATTCGCACGATACTTGAAGCGTAAATTGTTTGTGAAATAAGCTTGCTGTGTTATTGTTTTCCGCTCCAAATAATGAAAATGTGATGTTTGGTCGTGTTTCGAGTAGATTTTAGTAGATAGATAGATTTACGCTTTACGCAACTTTTCAAACGAACAGTATTCAGCACCTTTGTACACTGTGCCTGACTTTTATGATTATTTTCTAAGGGATATTTTATATTGTTCTCATTTTTCTATACACCTCAGACCCCAGAAGATCTATATTCTTCTTCATCAGCCTGTAAAAGTCCACTGCTGGACATGTGTGTAATGTGTGTGTAATTTGCCTAAAACGTTTTTTTTTTACTTATTATAAGCCAGTGCTTGACCACTATCCTACCTGGTGGTAAGTGGTGATGATGCCGGTAGATGATAAATGGCACTGTCTTAGCGTAGCGTTACGCTTAGCAGGCGAATCAACGATCACAGTAGCTACGCGTCTCGCATCTTTGACGCTAGTCCGGGTATTTTATGTCTGACGGAAACGAAATGGTTATGCCACCATAAAAAACCATAAGAATTTTCGGCATTTCCCATAGTTGCCTGTTACGAACAGAAGGGGGTGATGGATTCCCTTACGCTGCCATCACATGATAAATGAACACGTTTAAATGCATATAGATATCTATACATCTATACAAATAAATAAAATTGAAGTGTCTGTTTGTAATGTCAAAATAACAGCTTTTTACTAAATGCATATGAAAGTATATACGGTACTTATAACAAAAACACAATTTTTAAAATGTTTGTCTGTCTGTCTGTCTGTTTGTTCCGGCTAATCTCCGAAACGGCTGGACCGATTTTGACGAGACTTTCACTTGCAGATAGCTAATGTTATAAGGAGTAACTTAGGCTACTTTTATTTTAGAAAAGGAACTAGGGTTCCGCGCAAAAAAAATTAAAACCCATAAAATCCAATCGTAATAAATTCCACGCGGGCGAAGTCGCGTGGAACAGCTAGTTCAAAATAAAAAAGCCTATGCCTACTAAAAAAGGGAAGCTTATGTTCAACAGTGGACTTGTGATGGGCTGTAGTAGTGGTATAGTAATGGTAATGGCTCACTCTACCATCACAGGTGTAAAATTAAATTCAAGTGACAGCCTGAATTCGTTCCACTGCAGGCACAGGCCTCCACCCATTCCAAAGAAAGTTATGGAGCTATCAGTCCGTCGCGCAACTCCAGCGCGTGTTGGCGGACTTCACATGTCCTCGAAATATTTTATTCCTCAGACCTCATGCACACTTCCTCACGATTTTTCTTCACTGTCGAACATTGAAAGATTTGCACTTCCGCACCGTAATTGGTGCCGACGAAGCTTTCATAAATCATTTATTTCATAAATCATTTATTTGCAAGAAATATGGTTGGTACACAAGATGTTAAAGAAACTTATAGCACAGGACATATTTCACCCTCATTACGGGCATGCAAAATCATAGTAAATTTACATCAATTATTTGAATAAAATTACAATTATAAGAACTATTTGAATAACAATTTATAAGAACTGTTTTAATTGCAATTATAACTATCTTTTAAATTTCAATTATTTGAATTACATGATTACAATTATATAAATTATTGAATTATTAAAGTAGACACAAGAAATAAAAAGAAAGATCTGATATCTTAGTGGGCACCAAATCGGCAAGTGCTATTATTAAGAAAATCTTTAATAGTATAGAAACTCTCTTGGATCAACCATTTTCGCAAGGCACAACAGAATCTTTTATATGGCAGGTCAGTCATTCCTTTGGGCAAAGAGTTATATATTAGAGTGCCATATAAGCACAGTTTTTTAAACAGTTCTAGCTTAGGCGCAGGCATTTTAAGGGCACGTGGTTAATTTTTCGTTTAAATGTATTGTCGTTAGCGGTGAAGAGATGACTGTGGTATTTAACAAATTTAGCTGTTTCGTAGATGTATATGCAGGGAACAGTTAGTAGATTATTTGATTTAAAGGTCGGTTTACATGATTCCGACCAATCCATGCCGTACAGTGTCCTAATACATTTTTTCTGTGCTATAAACACCCTCGTGATGTCGCAGGAATTTCCCCAGACAACTATGCCATATCGTATAATAGAGCAAATATAAGCGTGATATACCATAATAGAGGTATGTCTGCTTGTTACGTCTTTTACTTTTCGAAGTGCAAAAACAAACTTATTTATTTTTATGCATAAATTATTAATATGTTCTTTCCATGAAAGATGTGTATCGAGAATAATGCCTAAGAATTTTGCGGTGTTTATTTGTTGTATAACTGAATTGTTGTAACTAATATTCAATTCCATGTTTTTACTCTGATAAGTTTTGAAGTTAATTATTTTCGTTTTTCAATGTTTATTTTTAGTTTGTTCATGTTTAACCATTGATAACATCTTCTAACGTTTTATATATTTCCATCTCATAGGTATCTATATTTTACAGCCCATAATGATAGTCGTGTCGTCTGCAAACAAGACACAATCATGTGTGAGTGCACGTGGAAGATCATTCACGTAAATAAGAAATAAAAGGGCCCTAATATGCTACCTTGTGGCACCCTGGTACAATTAATCCTGTGTTTCGAGTCAAACTTAACTATATTATTTGTTTCAGTATCAAATTTTGTAATTCTAGCGAATTGTTTCCTGTTTTTAAATATGACTGAAACCATAACAATGAAGATCCTTATTCCACATTTCTCAAGTTTCGAGATGAGTATTGAATGATCAACAAAATCGAATGCTTTGCTGAGGTCTAAAAGTAGAGCTAATGTTGGGATTTTATGGTTGATATTATTAACGATGCTGTTTATTAGAGTGAAGGTAGCTAATTGCGTTGATCGGTATTTCCTGAAGCCAAATTGTTCCGGTGCCAGAATGTGATATTTATCTAGAAGTTAACTACTCTTTGAGCATAATTTTTCAAAGATTTTAGATAGGACTGGAGTTAAAGCAATAGGTCTATAATTATTTTTGTCAGATTTTGACCCTTTCTTATGTAGCGGCTTTATTATCGACAACTTAAGTTTGTCCGGAAAACATCCTTGTTCGAAAGATAGATTTATAATGTGAGCCAAAGGTTCCGATATAAATAGAGCAATACGTTTCAAATTTTAACCCTTTTTACCTCTTTTAACCCGGGTTGCTTGTTGCTGTCGTAGGTACTGTGAAATTTACAGCGAGCGCTTAGCCCCCGAGCTATAACGTGCAACCGCAACACCTACACTTGTAGAAATATCAATAGTTTTAAATTAAATAATAAACAATTATATTAAGTAATTTTCTAACAAACTAAAAAAAATTTTCAATTCGATGTTTTTTTTCACTTTTACCTTTCCATTAAAAAAGATTTGTACGGAAGTTAATGAAGCTTTAATTATTATATTATCATTATCTATTTTCTTTCTCGTTTTCTACTTTTCCATTTTTATTGATTAACGTTATCCCACCTCCTATTATTTCCTGTATTTTGAAGGCATTTGTCATACATTGATTGCACATAAATAAACATTCATTTGTAGGTCGTACAATTTGTTACGTGCGGGGTTCGAACCCGCGGCCCACACAAGCTTATCCATTTCGCTAGTAGATATTAGATGCGCCACTACGCTGGTAGATAAATATATATACAAGATAAATACGTTGTACATAATACCACTATATTATCTTTCTATGTTTTATTATTTTGAATATTATATATATATATATTCAAAATAATAAACAATTTAAAATTTATATAAAAATGCGTTACCCCCATACAATTGCTTTAAGTTTATTTTTATTTTAGAGCATGTAACACAAATAATATTTTAATATAAGATTTTGCTCTAACAAATACCTCGTCTCTTTATATTTGATTTGTTTGTAGAACAAAATTTGCATTTCTGTTTTCTGTTTAACAATTCGTAGACTCCAATTTATTGAGTTTGAAATCGAGAAACAAGCATAGTTTGTATTTTGTGTTTATAAGATGCAGAATATTTAATGAAATATGACAACCACGGATACTAATCCGCCTGCCAAGCGAGGCAACTATGGTAAATATCCCCTAGCTATGAGGCAATATCTGGGAAGTTCTATATTCAATTGTGGACTTTGAGAGGCTGTAAGGAATATGAATGAATGATGAACAATTTTATATAAACTGTAATTTGTTTCCATCTAAAATGTTACATTTGTGACGGCCATTGCTTTTTTTTTCTTTATAAAATAAGGGTTACAAACGAGAAAACAGTCCACCTGATAGTAACATTCGTGTTACAGTCTAATAACAGCCCAACATAGCTGCAGCGTGGCTCTACAACGTACAAATGCCTGAATATAAAAAAATCATTTAAGCACAAATGATTAATCCTATTTCTCTGCTGCGTATTTGGAGTGACCTGTTTTATATTAGTAGCTAATTAGTTATTGATAAAAAATTCCAGCCTATATGTTTTATTTCGTCACTAGAGGTCGCTATTTAAATATACAACAAACTTTTTTATAGCTAATCTCCTACTTTTAATCGGCGTAAACTGGTGCCTTGCTTTTATTGCTCGCAACTCACACGGGTCGCACAAAAGGCAATAGTCAAAGGCGCCAAGCGGGGACCATGTTTTTTCAACGAAGCAAAACGAAACCGAGCGATCTGGTTCCACGGGCTGTTTGCTCAATGCCCATTCGATCGCAGGGTCTGTTAAATACTTCATTTGTACAACTGACTGTTACTTTGTGCTGTACTTCAATGGAAGCTTGCCATGTAACAGGTGTTCCCTTTCAACTTGGTAAAAAAGAGCCAAACAAACTTATTTACGTCTACTTTTAGAACATTTTTAGTTTCGTTTTTTGTTAAGTTCACAATGATCTGTTAATTGTCGATAACTAGTGTGAATTTATTTATTTAGTTACGTGTTTGAAAGCTACTGTGATTCACAATGATTAATATTTTAGCAAAAATGTCAGGATTTTATTTGCAGAAAGAAATTAAACTACGTAAGTTTCTTTCAACTGAAATTTACTTCTAGTCTACGGCTTTTATTTAAAATATTTTATATTAAAGTGTTTCGTGCAAAAATTGAGCTTCCTAGCAATATTCTCTAAACGTATCCAATATTACCAAAAATTGAGATCAAATCAGCGCAGGCTTGGCAACCATCCAAATATAATCAAAGCTCATTCTCTTTAAATTATTTTTATATTGGACATTAATGTGCTCATGATCTTCGAGAGCAAGAGTATGCAATTAGAAGGAATATTACAAAAGATGAATTTAACTTGAACACTTACCATTGAACTTCCAAGGATTAGCAGCTACAAAGTGACTGACAAAAACGTAGCACAATATAATAGTAGATAATAATTATACATAATGATCAATAATTATACATAATGGCATTCACGACTTTTTCTGTCACTAGGGCGGCGCCTCTTGAAAATGTGTTGTAATATTTGACAGATTTAATAGCGGCGAACTTAATGTAAAGGTTTATGCTTCTTTCTGTACTATTAGTTATATTTTATATTAATTAGATTAAAAATAAGTGACCCGCAGACATTCATAAAAGTAGAAAATTAAAAAAAAGAGAAATTTAAGAACAATCCACTGAGGCATTATTTTGTTAATATAACATACTCTAGAAACTCATAAACTTCTATTTAAAACGAACTTCTCAATTAAATGACATTGTGTAGCAAAAAACTTCAACTCAGTTTGAACTAGGGACATCTGGTGAGCGGAAGATTATTAACCCTCATTGTGCGTGCTGCAAATATGATAACATATGGATCTGATACGTAGTTCATCACTGCCGGTCGTTTGAGGAAGCTCAGGCTTGCTCAGCCAGCTATGAAGAAGGTTATGCTCGGAGATTCTCAATAGACCTCTATATACACTTCGTAATGAAGTTGAGGAGACGATGAAAAATTTCTGAAGTGATAATTGGCCGTGCATATAGCTCGAAGAACCAACAACCGATGGGGAAGAAAGGTTCTCGAATGGCAGCCTCTTAGCGGCAAGCGAGGTGTAGAACAGCCTCCCTCCTAGATGGAGTGACTACCTGGTAAGAGATGCAGGAAGTCAATGGATGCAGGTGGCTTAGGACTGTGCTTTGTAGCATTCCTTAGGAGAGGCCTATGTTAACAGTGGACTTTTTGTGCGAGCAGCTATGCAGGTGTAGAAACACCAGTATCACTGCGACCTATAAGATTTATTGTGATCGCTCCAATGGCTATAATTCACTGCTAGTCTATGTATTGATGATAAAGATTGTAATACACAATTAGGCCTTGACTGGATATTTATGGGTAAACAATGTTCTAGATCTATGTGATGCCGGCGTACAACTCCTTTTAATTAAAATCATGACGTGACAAGACAATAGTCACACGAGCAATCGAAGATAAATTCAAACAACTTTTCAAACAACCTATGGGATCTAACCATTTATATCATATATATTTCATTTTAAATTAGTAGAATCACAGTTTACTCACCCTGAACCTTAACCGTTCAAAGACACCATGACAGTGTTGCCATTTTAACAAGCTTAATTACAATTTAATGTTGCAAACATTTATTTCTTTTTTCAGTCATTTTATTTAGCGTGCAGCTATCATCTCCCTGCAACCTGCCAGTTATGTTGTCAACAGAAATGTTAGCGTTTCGTGATAACAAGCCTAATGGTTAAATACTGTTTTAAAATCCCGACTGCGTTAAAAATTTACTAATAAGACATATAATACGATTATATAAGAACTTTATCACAGCTTTATTATAAGTTTGAAAATTTATGTGAGAATGGTTGCTAACCAACTTTAAATCGTTATAGATCCTACATGGTCATTCAAAATTAAGAAGGGTTAGGGAAGCCTAAAGATGATTTACAAATACCTATATATATATCAATGATAACCCCCTTGATATAGTTCGTCGACTCTCATTTTTTTCTTTTTAACAATATGGCGTCTGGTTGTCGCTGTATTGTATTCTGATTACTGTCATGTCTTTAGTGACACAAGATTAAAACAAATCGATTGACGTAAGAATCATCAAAATGGCCCTACGCGTTTTGCCACAAAGTTACAAACATAACATACATACATATATAGGCTGATAAACACATTACCCTTCTTCGCGTTGCGCAGTCGGGTAAAATGATAATACCACACAGAATAATCGAACCGGGGCGGAACCCGGGCGAGTCATTCATTATAAATATAGTATAGACAAATTAATTAATAATTTGCCTTGTAGTGGCGTAACAATCCACTACCATGGGGTAGTCATGATCTCGTGGATGTTGTAAGAGGCATCTCCCCGATAAATCGCGGCAACTATAGCAAATATTCCCTTATGTTGCCTCATGCGTCCACAAGGGAGACCTAGGTTCAACACTAAACTTTTGATAGAAATATTAACGATGATATGAAATTTCTAATTAAAAATTCTGACTTAAAATATAAAAAAATACAATGAAGTTTCTACTTCTTAGATTTGTCATAATCATTAAAGTTTATTAAGCGACGAGCGAATTTTAATTAATATAAATAAAAAAAGAGTTAAACAATAAAATATAAAAACAATTGTGTAAATTCTGAAACAAAGCTAGCTATTAGCTAGCAAGCACAGTTTCGCTTCGTAGTAAATTGTATTAAACGGCGCATTTTGATAGAGAGCGGACTAAACTGCATAAAATAGGAATCTCGTCGCAGATTAAATTGTAGTAAGCTGCAGTTATGAAATTAACTTATGAGGAAGCGACTCGAGCGCTTGTTTCCTCACCTCCCGGGCACAAGTTCACTCGTGCTTTGAACAAATTTTGAATAAAATTAATATTGTCTAATCTCGACATTGTATTGCAAACTCGAATAGAAACGAGATTCACTAAGTGCTAAATAAAAAAAAATTAGCTAGGTAGTTAAGTTTCGAAATGTAAAAGTGAAAAAGACTTTACAGTCTAGGGCTTACAGTCCACCAGTTTTAAATAATACTAGGTGCTCTAAATAGCATTGCGTGCACTGCTATGTTCTGGTCTGAAGGATATAGAGAACCAGTATAATTACAAACTGTGAGGCATTCCATCCTAGTCCTCAGAAGTGACGGCACATATGTTGCTTCCTTTGTTTTAAGTTGGCTGCATGTGAGCATGGGCTGTAGGTGTCAATAGGCAGCTGGCAAGTAGATTCTGTAGTCCATAGTTACCTACAACTGTCCTAGATAGTAAAAAGGGCATCTTCCACACTTTAATAGGCTGTAACGGTAACGGTTCGACCGTTAAAGTTTACTACTGAACATAAGCCTCTCCAATAGATTGCCTCATAGGGAGGATATTTGCCATTGTTGCCACGCTTGGTTAGCGGGTTGGCAACCGCAGTTTTTTATTTTTAGTCATTGTCAGGAGGACGCTGCTGCCCATCTCCTGATTTGTTTCCCTCTGTCACCTCTTACGACACCCACGGGATGATATAGGGTAGGGTTTACACCGCCACTACAGAGCAACACTCGTCCACGGTCGATCCATTTTTGCTGCAGCCTTATTTCAGCTGTATAAATTATATGTAAATTTGTAGGTGTAAACTACCTATACAGCATAAGTTAGTAGCCCGTTTCACACGTAGCTATACTATATATTAATATTAGTTTAGTTATAGCAAGAAAAATTGATACATACAAATCGATACATCTTTTCTATAATAACCTTTGAATGACCACACGCGTAGCTATAATATATATTTTTATACTAAGACATAATATAATACTAACCTTAATTTAAATATAGGAAATATATGTATAGCAAGTTATATTACGATATCTTATGAGAAATTTTAACATATTATTATTGCGATACAGAGTGATCTATCTTTCTTTCATAATTATACTTCTTAAACATGGTTGTATCACGTTGTAATCGTATGTGATCAATGCATGGTCTACCGCAATGACTGGAAAGAGCATTTGTCATATAAATGCCGACCTCGAGTTTCTAAAATTCTGGGCGAATTATTTTCTAGATTAATAAAAAGCGTAATAAATAATAAATTCGCCAAGTGTTTTATATCCTTTATATATGCGATTCAATGCAGATAGTTCAATAAACCTAAAAGTAACTGCAATAAACGTAAAGTTACACTCTATTTACGTCCCACTGCTGGGCCCAGGCCTCTCCTTACTTCTGCGAAGGTTTTATTGCAAGGAAATGTCCGCTGCGCTGGCCCAATCTATGCTGGCCAGGTTGCTTACCCTGTTTTTTTAAAAATAATAATAAGTATTTTAATTAGAAAAGGTAGTAAAACCAGATATTTCATTTAATAATGTGTGTTAGTGACTTTAGGTATTATAATTGCAATTTCTTTTATTAAAAGTTCTTCCGAGCTGGAATGAAAATAAACTACAAGGAGAGTTACTATAAAATATCAAGTTTAATTATGGACGTGACCGACGCTTCGTTCAGTTTCAATTAAGAGTACTCCTGACTGCCGACACGCTTCTGTGCTATGGCTTCGTTGTTTTTAGTGCAACATATTAAGGAATATTTAAGGAATAATATTGTTTCGTTTTAATGTGTTTTGTTGTACAATAAAGAATATATTAATTGATTATCAAAAATATATATATTTATCAAAATTTTTGTTTATCGTCGATGGTACTCTGTTAATATATACAACCATAAGCATTATTTTACCTATGCTATGCATATAAATAAAATTGAAGTGATTTTTTTGGCGGGAACTTGATCGGCGGCGGTTTGCTGCTCCTGTATTATTATTTGAATAATGGTTTGAAGTGGATTTTGATATGTAAAAGTGGTGCGATTTTGTGGATTAAGTGTCTGCGCATGTAAACTATTAGTGGAAACGGTGAAACAAGTGCTCTGATGGTGATGTGATTCTCAAGATAAGGTGTCTGTCTATCTGCTTAGGCGCCTTGAGATACCATCGCCAACTGTCAGCTGTCTGCTGATTCAAGTTGCCGTCAAAATCTTCAAAGGGCTGCACAATGTGACGCATCAACATATTGTGAAGCAGTGTACTAGGAAGGATGAATAAACATTTGGGGAAATTATAATAAACCGAATAAAAATACCTAAGACTTGGCCTAAATGTCTAGATACCAGGCCATATACTAAAACTAAAATTGATGTGTCTGTCTGTCATATTGAAATAACTGACTTCTATCAAACTGTCTGTTCGGGCTAATCTTCGGAACCGCTGAACCGATTGTGAGGAAAATTTATAAACAGATAGAAATCAATGCCACGAGGGATCTAGACTATATTGTATTCGAAAAACTTGAAGATTTTTTAAAACCAATAATTGATAAAATGAATTGATCTTTGATTATCTTAAACCTAAATAACGCCACAATAATATATCCTAGTTTTATAAGAGATTTGTTTTGTTTTAAAGTGTACGAGGGGAATTTCATCATTTCAATTTAATTGTACGAGTGAACACATACTGTTTAACTCACAAATAAAATTAGTAAATTTATCCATCCACTAAGAAAACCTGACCTATTCACAAAAACCTGCACTTACTGCTCCCATGATGGATACATTGTCTCTCATATCAGATAAAAGTTATTCATAGGACAAAATACAACTTAACCAAATTAAAAATAAATAATAGATTAAAAAAACTAAAAAGACACGCTTTTGTAGGTAACCGAACTAAAAAGTAGAAAATAATTTTCAATAAGTTTAAAATAAGAAAATAGTGATTAACATAAAAATTCATTCATTTTAATGTAAAAAAGCGTGGGGTGCTTTTTCAGATATTTTTATGATGACGCTAATTTTACAAATATCCACAAAAATGTTTACAACAAATGACATCAAACACACAAAAATATTTACAACAAATACAAAAGCGTGTCTTTTTAGTTTTTTTAAACTATTATTTATTTTCTATTATTTAGTGCGGCTAACTACAAAAGCGTGTTTTTTTGGAACGAAGTTCTTTTACGCGGCTTACAGTAGATTGAACTGGCAGAAATCGTAGTTGTTTTATGAATTATTCTCAAATACTGAGGATCCTGGCAAGGATACTGGGACAATCTATTTAAATTATTGCATTGTCATCGGTCCTTGATAAGTGAGCGAATTTTCAAATCAATCCGATGTTTTGAAGGGGATAAAAATCACATTCAAAATTCTGTTACATAGATACATAGATATATACCAAGCTAATAAAAGCGTGTTAATTACAGTTATATGAATAAAATATGTATTTCTAAGGTATTACTTACTTTTATTTTCAGTCAGGTTATAATTTAGTTGATGGATTACTTCTATCTGATAATTAAAAAATCTGCCCTTATTGACTTATCAGTATGAAACAGTTACATGGATTCCATGTGAACAAGATCCTCGGTTCAAATTTTAGACAATAAAATAACAACGTCAATGATCTATACAATTGTATCTGCTATACAAACTTTTCTAAAACTTACATAGTAGACTCCAACAATGTAATCTAGTTACAAAATCCTTACGAATATTGGGATAGTTTTCAATATTGCTGATATTGCGTGCGCCGATAGTATTGCAAGTGGGCCGTCTTTATAAGTTTTTGAATAAAACTAATTTAAGGGCTTTTACCGCGTTTAATTTAATTATATGTTTTTATTCTCTGTGACTGTCCCCAAACCATGGGTGCTATAAAGCACCCGAAACGTCAGGAATTAAAATAAGTACAAAAAAAGATAACTTAAAAGGGATAACATCTGTAAAATTAGTTTTTTCGATGTGTTATATTATACTTGTTAATTAAAAAAGCCCAAAGGAATAGAAATATGTGGCTTATGTACACTTAAATTCATACACATTAAAAAAATAAAAGTTTGTTTTATTTTACATTTTAACAAAACCAAAAAATGTTTTAAGGAATACCTTTACTTTGTTGTCAAATAAATTCTATTCCTTTTTCAGTTCTAAAACAACACATGGCTGCTGGGCCCTACAATTTGTTTAACATTGCTTTCGCCTTTTTGTTTCGTAAATAAATAAAAACATCCCTGCTGCGCAGTTAGAGCAATTTGCTTTGAGTGCGTCTTTATGACAAAGAAGCCGCTTCGGAGGCGCAATACTGTCGTTACGGAGTCTCTACCGGGTGTATTTTAAAGCTGTACTCGTTTTTATAATTACGTACTTAGCGAAGCAATTTGTTTCTCTTTCAATTGTATTGCATTCGTGTTTTATTTTCATTTTGCGCGAGCAACAATGCACGACTCACAAGACCAGTATATCTGCGTCTTGTCGCTGATACGACTATGGCTTACATCTAAGCTTATAACACGTTCAATGAACTGCATTTGTTGCTTAGCTGTGGGGCTTGCACTTCCTCTGGACTTATTAGTAATTTACCAGATGTATGCTGCTATTACGTATTAGGGGTCCGCGTTTACTTGTACGAATGTGCAGAAGTGTTCCGTCGGTTAGGGGAGATCGTGATTCTTGGCGATTTTTTAACGCCCACCACGCCGAATGGCTAGGTTCACGTTTAACCGATCATGCGGGGAGATCTGTTTATGACTTTGCGTTGGCATATGGTCTGACACAACTGGTTACTTCGCCTACGCGGATTCCAGATGTGGACGACCATACACCTTCCCTGTTGGACCTTCTGCTGACCTCTCATTCGGACGGATATCAGGTTTCCGTCGATGCCCTTCTCGACTCTTCGGACCATTGTCTGATCCGGAGTGTGGTGCCACTCACGCTGCCCTCACGGTTGAATCTGGCCATATTTTTTAATTAACATTTGCACATGTAGCACACGAGCAGCCAACTTTAAACAAAGAAGCATACAGATGTATTGTCATCTCTGAAGACTAGGATGGAATGCCTCACAGTCTGTAATTATACTGGCTCTCTATGCACTTTAGACCCCAAAAACAGCACTGCAAGCACTGCTATTTGGCGACAGAAATAAATAAGAGGGTAGTATCTACCCAGACGGTCTCGTAGGTAGAGAATCAGTTCTATCACCTAGTAAAATCTTTCAATTCCTTTATGACTTTAAGGCCTCCTCTACACTACTCGCGAAGTAGATCGAAGTTGGACGAGGCGAATAGTGTAGAGAGGTACTTCGATTCGCTTCGTGCAACCTCGCTTCGCCTCGGGCGACTTCCGATCGCTGTCGGTTTTTTGCGTCATAGTCAAAGGACTTCGCGAAGTACCCCGAAGTTACACGAAGCGTCTCACTACACTACTCGGTGTACGCCAGTTATGAATATTTTTTTTATATATAAATATTAAATATATAGCTTTCTATGTAATTATTTACTTAGTTAACGCATTGACGTCGTACTGTTCACACAATTAAGTGCCTATAGCAGCTGCCTCTTCAACGTTATTCATGTTAAGGGTGCGGGAGACTCAAGATGACTGAGCTCCTCGCGAAGTAGCACGAGTGTGTAGTCACGTTCTTCAGACTTCGATCGACTTCGACGAGCACATCGTCGAAGTTACTTCGCGAGTAGTGTGGAGGAAGCATAAGGATGTTTGCTAATTACTATTTCAGTCTTATCATTACCAGGAATAACCGCAGCTCAAAAACAATCATTCCTTACTCTACTAAGAGTCTCTCCCACAGTTTGGAAAATTTTCCATAATTGCCACGCATGGTACGTTGATTAGCGATAAGTGAGTTTGAAATTAAGAAAATAATAAAAAATGTAAATTATAAATTAAATATCGAAAAAAATTCTGCGTTCTTTGAAGTAATTTAAGTTCTATAATCTTAAATAAACCTTTAAAATATTAAAATGTTTTATGGTATGCCGCTACGAAGTTTTCTTTACCGTTCGTATATTTTATAATTTTCGTAATTATACTTCGACCTAACTTTATTGGGCACACTCAATTAATTCCCAAGTGTTTCTTCTTTATAGCAGTTGAGTAATAAAAATAATAATTTGTCAGATGCGCCGCGGGGAGCCCGAGCCTTAGGGCCGGTCATGCCTGTCAGTTTTGTCAGCAATCGACCTTGCCAACTTTATTTTTCCCGACTTTTCTAAGTTTTACTTACTAAAACACTTCAAAGTTAGAACAGCTGTCATTTTCATGATATTTTCTCACGATAAAAGTACTTTAATAAAAGTTATTCAAAGGCTTAGTGCCTTTGAATAACTTTTATATTCTAGAATATTAATCTGAAATTGGTTTTGAGGGAATAATCATTCGTGTGTAGTTAACCTCAGATTGCCTTAATACGAGGGTGGATTGAAAAGTACTCGGCCTAACACAGATCCATTCAATTCTAAAAATCAAATCTACCCATTATTTGGTTCAGTTCAGACTAGTTCATTGTGTGAAGTTCGAAACGTGTGCGATAATTAGTTGTGATTTTATAAATTTATTAACAAAGTAATCGGACATAATTTCCGCGAATGGAGCAAATCGAGCAGCGTGCCGTCATTAAGTACCTCCATAAGAAGGGCTATCATCAAAAGCCATCCATGATGACATGGTCAGTACATTAGGCGATTGTGCTCTGTCATATTCATCCGTCAAAAATGGATAGCAGAATTTAAGCGTGGTAGAGGCGTGAAAGATGAACCCCGCTCTGTAAGGCCTTCGACGTCAACTACTGACGAAAATATTAAAAAGTACTTGATTTAATAATGGGAGACCGCAGATTAAAAATTAGGAGATAGCCGAGATTATAGGCATCTCTTATGAACGAACTCAAAACATCATTGTCAACGAGTTGGGTTTCCAGAAGGTGTCTGCAGGTGGGTTCCGCGACTGCTTTCAGTTGAACAAAAAGGACGCGATTGACTATTTCACGCGACTGTTTGGAGTTATTTGAAGCCGATGCAGATGATTTTTGAATCGTTTTGTTACTATGGACAAAACATGGTTCATTACTGTACACCGGAAACAAAACAACAATCAAAACAGTGGAAGACCTGGTTCACCACCCCTAAAAAGGCTAAGTCGATTTTGTCGGCAAATAAGGTGATAGCTTCAGTATTCTGGGACTCGAAAGGTGTGATTATGATTGATTATCTTGAAAGGGTCAGACTATAAACTCTGATTACTACTGCACCTTACTACGTCGTTTACGAGAGAAATAAAAAGAAAAACGTCGAGGAATGCTCAGAAGAAAAGTCCTGTTTCATCAAGATAACGCCCGTGTTCACACGTCAGTACAGTCAATGGCTGAAATTCACAACTGTGGCTTTGAACTGTTACCGCATCCGCCGTATTCACCTGATCTGGCACCATCAGACTTCTTTCTGTTCCCTAACCTAAAAATGCACTTGGGAGGTCAAAGATTTTCGACAAAAGAGGTCAAAGCAGCTGTAGACGCATATTTTGACTCTAAGGAAGAATAATTTTTTTTCAACGGTCTAAATGCTTGGAAGGGGAGGTGGCAAAAGTGTATTGAACTTGATGGTGATTATGTAGAAAAATAAAAATATTACTGATTTAGTATGTGTTTATTTTCTTGGTTAGGCCAGTACTTTTCAATCCACCCTCGTATTATGTGCAAAGTAATAAATAATCTAGGATTACTATAAGTTCAAGTGCAAGCGAACACAACTATTGCTAAACGAACTCAATCGTTAACAATATTAAATGCTAAAATTACTTATACGATATGTATGTTGTCATGAATCGACAATCCCATAAAGGGAACTGCTATGGTGATATCTGTCTTAATAAGAGACATTTCATTTCAAACAGAGAGATAGATAAGAGATATACAACAACAAAAATGAATTCATAACAGTCTAAAATATTTTATTCGGTCTGTGTAACGCAGTCAATTGCACCCTCTCAAGCGTGAACTGTCTGATACAGCGTCTAGACAGTAAGCCAAACAGAACGAATTCAATATCTTTTAAATGTAAGCGAGCTTTATAATAATATTTCTTATGCAAGAAAATTTCATTTTGTACAAAATTCATGACTGGCAGACTTAATATATATTTAAGGACAATAAAATTGACTTCTGAAGCCGTAACTAATATCATCGTAAAGAAATTATGTTGCGTAGTTAGTGATGGTCTTATGATGATTTCTTTATAATCAATCAATTCTCTTCGATTTTCTTCTTCTTATTTTATTCAATGTAGTTGCCTTGTGTTGGCAGCGAAAGAAAATCTACCACTCCTTTTGTTATGTGGGTGTCGTAAGAAGCGACTTAGGGAAATGCCAAGAATACGCGGCTTCTGATAAATAGCGGTATAACTTTAGCGCCCAGGCTTAAAATGCCAAGGCTGGCGTCGGGGAGAAGGGCCAGGGATGCGAGACGTCTGGTACTGCGATCGTCGATTCGCCTGCCAAGTGTATCTTTTAAGGTAAATCCTCTCTACAGCAGTAGAGGCCCATGTCCAGCAGTAGACTATTATGACTGAAGATGGAGAAGAAGAGTGGCAGTCGTCCGCGATATATACCACTCCCACCGCTATAAGCACACAACGCTAAACGCCTTCCACTTAAAGCTTACTGCTAAGCATATCTGGATATCCACATGAGCAGCTAACTTCATACAAAGAAGGCTACAGATGTATTGTCACCTCTGAGGACTAGGATGGCATGCCTCACATACTGTAATTATACTGGCTTTTTATACCACTCAGATCAAAACAATTGCAAAAGGCCAGACTAAAACATGAATCAAATTTATTTTACGTGGTAAAGCCATGCTGCAGCTATATTAGTGGTATAGTTGTAGTGGTATAGCTAATTAAATTTACGTGTTTAGTTGAATGACTGGTGATTAATTACTACGATGCCACTTTTTAGTTGACATTTCCCATACAAAATGTATGTATCACAAACGCATACATTTTATATGAAAAACATATAAAATATAAAAGTAGAGTCACGCGGCAGCTATATTATGGTTGTAGCACGAATAGGTTGGCTTGAGCAGCGTAACGCTGTTGTGTTTCGTATGATGAGTGTAGAGAACCGGAGACCCTTTTTACTGGAAACGAGGCATTCCATCTTAGTCCTCACGGGTGACGACGCATCTGCATTTTGATTCGTAATCGAGGATAGTTGTAGATGTCTATGGACCACAGCAACCACTTATCATCAGGTGGACTGTGTGCTCGTTTGTCACTTATGCTATAAAAAAAAGAATCAAAATAATTTCTTATTTCAATTAAGACAATTCACGTACAAACACGTACCGCTATGGGCTGTTCGTGACTAAAGGATAAATTTGTAATATTTTATCTCGGCCGTTTGATTTATTGCCGGCATCCGACGGTCGTTCTACCCCTTTCACATTTTATCGCACTGTCTTTAAATCTTGAAATCTCGCAAGAGGCACGAACGGTATTTATTTGGAATTTAAAACACTCGCAGAATTTCAGATCATTATTTAAAAAAAAGAAACTGATATCTTCTCCAATGTCACAGTCTTCAAAACCTTTACTGCGGTTCTGTTCCAATTTTTATTTCTCACATTCTATAGCTAAATAAATGTTATAGTTGACTATAATAATTTTAACTTTGTTGTAGAGAGACCTTGTACGAGGGTGGATTGAAAAGTACTCGGCCTAACCAAGAAAATAAACACATACTAAATCAGTAATATTTTTATTTTTCTACATAATCACCATCAAGTTCAATACACTTTTGCCACCTCCCCTTCCAAGCATTTAGACCGTTGAAAAAAAATTATTCTTCCTTAGAGTCAAAATATGCGTCTACAGCTGCTTTGACCTCGTCGTTTGTCGAAAATCTTTGACCTCCCAAGTGCTTTTTAGGTTAGGAACAGAAAGAAGTCTGATGGTGCCAGATCAGGTGAATACGGCGGATGCGGTAACAGTTCAAAGCCACAGTTGTGAATTTCAGCCATTGACTGTACTGACGTGTGAACACGGGCGTTATCTTGATGAAACAGGACTTTTCTTCTGAGCATTCCTCGACGTTTTCTTTTATTTCCTCTCGTAAACGACGTAGTAAGGTGCAGTAGTAATCAGAGTTTATAGTCTGACCCTTTCAAGATAATCAATCATAATCACACCTTTCGAGTCCCAGAATACTGAAGCCATCACCTTATTTGCCGACAAAATCGACTTAGCCTTTTTAGGGTGGTGAACCAGGTCTCTCCACTGTTTTGATTGTTGTTTTGTTTCCGGTGTACAGTAATGAACCCATGTTTCGTCCATAGTAACAAAACGATTCAAAAATCATCTGCATCGGCTTCAAATAACTCCAAACAGTCGCGTGAAATAGTCAATCGCGTCCTTTTTGTTCAACTGAAAGCAGTCGCGGAACCCACCTCGCAGACACCTTGTGGAAACCCAACTCGTTGACAATGATGTTTTGAGTTCGTTCATAAGAGATGCCTATAATCTCGGCTATCTCTCTAATTTTAATCTGCGGTCTCCCATTATTAAATCAAGTACTTTTTAATATTTTCGTCAGTAGTTGACGTCGAAGGCCTTCCAGAGCGGGTTCATCTTTCACACTCTCTCTACCACGCTTAAATTCTGCTATCCATTTTTGACGGATGAATATGACAGAGCACAATCGCCTAATGTACTGACCATGTCATCATGGATGGCTTTTGATGATAGCCCTTCTTATGGAGGTACTTAATGACGGCACGCTGCTCGATTTGCTCCATTCATGGAAATTATGTCCGATTACTTTGTTAATAAATTTATAAAATCACAACTAATTATCGCACACGTTTCGAACTTCACACAATGAACTAGTCTGAACTGAACTAAATAATGTGGGTAGATTTGATTTTTAGAATTGAATGGATCTGTGTTAGGCCGAGTACTTTTCAATCCACCCTCGTATATTTTCTGGAACTTTGTTGTAAGAACGTATACATTGTCCCATGAATGATTTACTGACCCAGTGGAGTGGATTAACTGGTATTACTAGCTTATGTTTGTTCCTAGTGATTACAGAGTGTATATCTCTTTTTTTATCAAAACTACTTTTGTTTTTGTCACTTATACTTTTATTTTTCTTAAGTTTAAATATAAAATTTGCTATTAACTCAACCAAAATAGCCATGTATCAGGTCCATATTTTATATTTTTTGACACTAAACCAACATATTATGTATATTGTGAATATTAATAATTTTGCTTCATGAATATAGAATTTGTTAATGACTTAACTACAGCGCCACCTATTGAATCCAAAAAGAGCTATGATTCATCGCCTCGACTAAACAAATATATTGTGTAAATATAACCTCAATCGGTCAAGTCGCTTAGAAGTTACACGATCACTAACAGACGCACCAATAATTCTATTATATAAAGATTTTTTTTGACATTTTTGTTAAAAATACTCACGAACACGTCCTATCATTTTATTAGCAATTTGAGCACCCGTCAGGGCCACGTTAGGACCACGTTATAATGTGTTATGGTTGCAGTACTCACGGGTCCGTTCGGCGGGGAAAGAACGTCGCTCTCACGAAATACCAAGCGTTAAGGCAGCATTATGTATGGCGTGTGGCGTGAACCGGAGACCTTGTAACTGACAACTTATTAACATTTTCATACGTATTTGAAAATAGAAGTATGTGTATGTGGTAGAATCACCACGGGAAGAACAATTCTCGTATAGAATACCAGCGGGAAATGACATTATAATGCTGCTATGTTTCGTATGGTAAGTTTAGAGAACCGGAGACTCCTTTTATTGGTAACGAGGCATTCTATCTTAGTCCTCAGGGGTGACAACGCATCTGCATTTTGATGATTGATGGTGTGTATGGCCATATAGGCTACTATAGACTCTCTTAACTTTGTCAATCTGATTCAGTAATAGCGGAAATAAACTTCGAAAGATTTTATGTCAGTCTTCTTATTAGAACTCGCAAGCTACTGCTACAGTTTCGGGAGACACGAAACTTATTAATTGTTTTCAAGTTTTTTAATGGCCAGAAGCTAAGCCAGATGTGCATGGGTCTGGGCACTTTTGACACCAGATTATTGAGTAAAAGTTCTTAAGAAAGGATGTTATAGGATTATAGGAAAAATAATATGCAGTATCGTGGCAAATCTAGATCTCTCTTAGTTTACCTCAGTTTTCATTCGCACCTCACCCGTGTTTACCATTTTAAATTGATAGATCTACTTCATGTTTATATTCATATAAAAAGGTAATGTACACGAGTGTATTTTTAATATTATATTAGAAGGAAAGTGTGCTGTGGTTTGAAATTGACCAGGAGGACATCCTCATCATTCCTCAGATATAGAAGTTCCTATTTAAAAAAATTTATTAACACTTTCAGTAGTAATGACACTAATAACGTTTTTATTTCTGATTAAAAAGCTGTATTAAAAATCGGAACATTCCGCCCTATTTTATTCCCGTCCCATCTAAGAGATGTAAATATATAAATCCTGTTATGTCCTCTCGGTGCGCGAGTTATTCGTAATGTCTACGTTACTATAACAGTACTTAAAATTGCCCTAAAGAAGAGAGGTCACTGAAAAGACGCAAAGATAAAGTAAGTGGAACTAACATTAGAATAAGGCATTATTTCTACATTACTTGGCCCTTTTCTGTATAATCAAGTCAATGCAATTTTGTACTTGTATCCATTAAAAGTGGCAGATTGTAAAAATATACATAATTCAAACATAGGTAATTATAAAATTTGTCATACGATGATACGGAAAAGTTGCTAATTGTTTTCAGTTAATTTATGATAGTATATTTTAACAAAATTAACACTAATTAGTTGGTATGTTATTCAATTTATATAAGAAACAGAAAATATTTGTTAGTGTATTTATTAGCACATACACTTGAGATACAGGTTTAGTAGTTTATAGTATAGTAGTCTAGTTCAGGTTCCCTTTTATTGTAGACTATTTTTAGATTAAGGCCTTGTTTAAATTAATTGTACAGTTTGTTGAAATAAAAATTATATTTTTTAATATTTTTAATTAACGTTACTTTCATAATAGAAATTTCACCTGCATTGTGAAAGCGTTTTAAATACATAAGTTGCACATGGAGAAACAACGGACTCGTAACAATTATTTGTAGGCTATCCAAAATTTTAAAGTTACTGCGTTACCGAGCCGTGTAATTGCTTGTAATATGTAATTTAACAAGAGTGGCTATTGCAGAGCTACTAGGTCTTCTGATGTTTGAATTTTCCATTAAACCAGTGAATTTACAAGCCATGAGCACATTTTAGACGCCGTTGATATATCACAGAAATCCAAATAATAAAATAATAACACGGCTGAACAAGCAAGCGTTTGTTAATCAAGCAGCGGAGTGCACTACAATCAGAACTTCAATTAATCCGGGCCGTTGCAACAACTAAACTAGTTGACGCCCGGCACGGCACTCGGGTCACAAGTGTTATCGCTAGAACTTTAGACTTTGCTTTTTTAATATGTGTATATTTTAGCCATTTCCAATTTTATTCGATATTTTTATAAAATGTGTTCGAATAGTGCTCTGTTTTCGTTAGGTGCGTTCAACATAAATAAAAACTATGATGTTGGCCATCAAATAATTAAATTTGAACGTCACTGTTCAATTTCAGTTTTTGATTTAAGGTATTTTAATTTACAGTTTGTGTATGAATTGAAATATATTTTTAATTTGATTCATTACATTTTCTGCATGTCAACAAAAAATATTAGTTTTGTTATAAGTTACACAAACAATAATTCAAGCTAAAATAAAAAAACTGCTACTGATCTACTAAGATTAAAAAAAGTCTATAGTATCGGTGATCGCACTAAACTCGGCACGTGTAAACAAATATAGGGGCAAGATGTTTACAATGCGCCCGTATTTAATCGCTTCCTCGGCAAACCGAACACCAGTGAGCCTTCGAAGCTGTTGTGTTTGAATACACAATGTATATAACTACAATACGTTACCAGATTGTATATATTGCTAATCTATACATATAAATAAAATTGAAGTGTCTGTTTGTAATGTCAAAATAATAGCTTTTTACTAAATGCACATGAAAGTATATATATTATGGTACTTGTAACAAAGAAACAATTTGTAACATTTTTGTTTGTCTGTCTGCCTGTTTGTTCCGGCTAATCTCCGAAATGCCTGGACCGATTTAGATGGAAATTTTATTGACAGATAGCTGATGTTATAAGGAGTAACTAAGTCTACTTTTATTTTATAAAAAAATTAGGTTTTCGCGCAAAAAAATTAAAACCTATGAAATACAAACGTAATAAATCGTGGATGAAGTCGCGGGGAACAGCTAATCAGTTATAAGATTGATTTTCTGTTAATTAACAAGAGCTTCTAAAATTACAAAACAACAACGAAAATTGTTTTTAAATTTAGAATGCTCTTTAAACATTATTCAATAAATCCTTAATTATTTTTAACTGGCCTTTTATCCATAAAATATATTATTCTGAAGACTTAACTTTTTTATGGATTAAAGCGCTGCTCTAAAATCCTCGCTCGTTACTTGGATAATTTATGTCACTCGAAGCTTTTTTCGATTTTTAAAACAAGACTTCTAAGGAATCGCGTAGCGAATTGTTCCAAACGAAAGAAAGCGTGCCAAGCGATGAACAAAACTCGACCCAGATGTTTTCGTACATTCATAAATAAAAAAAAATAAAGACGCATTTTTCCCACCGAATACACCCGAACAGGTCCGAATCGGCAACAATTGTCCGGGCTGAAGATTGTTGTCTCGCAGTGCATTGTGCGGAGCCTGATCCTGTGGATTGAACGCGAATGAGACCAGGGGCGGTATTGTGACGCGCGTTTTTTCGACTTGATTGTGTTCTAGACGAAAACTTTACATTTTCTCTCACTAATATACCGCTTTTTTTGATTTAAAATTCTATTTTAATTCGTCTATTTTTATCGAGTTATGATTATAATACCAATAATTATTATTTAAGACTATATAGCGTATTTCGTAATTAGTCGATAATTTTAAAATCAATCAAGGAAGAACTTTTGGCCAATCAGAAAAAAAATACAAAAAGATATTGTCCCAAGTACTACTTGGGACAATATTTTTTTTATTTTTTTTCTTTTCATCTCAGAATGTTAATTTGCTTTATAAAAGAAACTAAATTTATTTATTTTATTTTACAAAGTAATTAATTTCGTGTTTTTTTTATTATTATAGTATTTTTCGTAAACTGAGCTATTATCATTATTCATATCTTAGGTACCACTGGAGATAATTTTTTTTTTGTATTTTTATGAATGGAATTATAAGTTCTGACATGACCTATTTTAAGATTATATCCATTAATTACCAGTTACCCGATATAGAACAGTAGTTTGATTGTAAAAACTATTTTGATTTCAATTAATTTTTATCTATAAAAAACCATATAATGCTTGACGAGATTTAAACCATGAAAAGAATAAGGTGCGGCAATCAAAACTTACTTCAAAAGAAAATTTCTGAACACTCTTCTAAATAATATATTTCTAGAGTATTTTTTTGTATTGTTAAGTAAATTGATTTCGAATTCATTCTATTCATGCTGGTTATTACTTTCTTTTTAATGTTAATTTTCTATCTTTCAGTTTTTTCTTTGTATAATACGTTACTGGCAAAGTATATAATCGGTCAATCAGTCATTGTATAGCACACCTACACACTCTATACAATATCAGGTTCGTCAAGGCAATGCATAAAATATTTTATCTATTGCTAACCATAACATACGTTACGTAGACAATGTTATAAATTATAATAAATAATAATGTCCTCCAGACCAAATTTCGGTCATAGCGGTCAGCCTTAACGGAGACTAGCCATCGGCGCAGGATATGACAAGTGTATGCGCAAGCACAGGTGTACTCTCTATTCCCTTAGTGCCTTTTCATACGTCCCGGTTGCCGGATAGCCGGTGCCGACTGTCCGGTAACACATTCAGCTTTCACACGAGACGATTTTGTATCCAATAGCGTCCTCTCTCCGTGGTTGTACGTGGGCTACTGGTCGCCGGTGCGTATGAAAACACGTGCGTCTTCCATTCACCACTGTGCTTTCGGCCGCCGGCTATCCGGTAGGTGGCGACCGGACGCACAGTGGTGGATCCGGCGTGTACTCGGCGATCGCTTGGCGGACAAATTACGCCGGTACGTGTGAAAGCTAACATGGCTATCTATATACTTCGCCGCCGGGTACCCGGCACCGGCTACCCGGCGACCGGGGCACGTGAAAAGTGTCTCTCTCATTGTCCGATGGGACGGTAAACCGACACGACCGGAGATAAGATAAGAATAAGAACTTAGAAGAATTTAGAATTTTTACCAAGTAGACTTTTTACACCGCGAAAGAAAATTCGCAGTAGTCTCCTACTCTATAAAATATGGAATTTTTTATCAGTACTTTCTGTAGTAGTTTATTTTAGGAATAGTACTAGGCAAGCATAAATTTCCAAGAGGCAGTAGGATAGTACTATTTTATATTTTGTACACTTATACAACTTGTATTGACTTCCTTTTTTGAAAAACACTTATACTACTTCTATTGACTTTTTCTTCGCGTACGCTTGATACTGGCAAGAAAAAAAGCATCTTACACCAATTGCTAAACATTTTAAACTCAGACGCTGTATGAAAAGATGCGCAGCATCTAAATAAAAAACATTTATATTTAAATAAACAACACAAAATACAACGTGACCAGTTGATCCATAACACTCAACTGCAACTTATTAATGAGATAAGCGTTGGAATTTTTTTTTAGAAAAGTTACGTAGATTATGACATAGGCTCTCCTGACTGGGTGCTTTATTTTTGTATTAGGTAAAGTAAGTTTATTTTGATTATTAGAAGGCATGATTGTTATTTCTTTAGTTATTAAATGCGATGATTATTGTTATATTTTGTAGATTTTCTATCTATATCCATAGATTAGAGCATAGCACTGCAGATTTTAAATGTAATATGTGACACTATAAAATCTGCAGAAATAAATGTGGACAATATATCCCGTCGGATCTAATCAATACACAGATTTCTGAAAAGAGATTTTTCACCAGGTCAAGCAGGAGAAAATTCCCAATAGTCTTACTAGTTAGACTACTTGGTAAGACTCCTGAGAATACTCCGAAAAATCAGCTAACATTTATGTTTTTGCTCTATTTTCGGCTCTGGTATCCTATACTTTTGGCTCTATGAGTTTTTTGAAAAACTTATCATTTCGGTTCAATATTATTCTTGTTTGCAATATTACTAAAGCAAGTTCATTGAGCCCAAATTATTTCTTTACTAAATTTTACATCGTATGCAACAACGGTATGCCAAAAGTAGAAAGATTGTCTAACTTGGATCGTCTCATTACCGTACTATTCCAACAGATTCAATATTTACACGATAAAAAACACCAACAACAAACGCGGATAAAACAATGCTGTATCCCCACCGACCTTTTGCCCTCTTTCGCTTTAATGAAAAAAATGCTTTTGTTTGTCTTTTCTGTATTAAAGGCAAACGATTCCAATCTGATATTATCTTTGATGTTATACCAATGAATGCTGTTTGGTGTATTTATTATCTTTAGAGTTTTAATTTTTCGTATTATGTAACATTTTAAGAGCAATATATAATGTATTTTGTTATCTTTTTATAGAATAAGGGTAATAAATGAGCACACAGTATACCTTATGGTAAGTGGATACTGTGGCCCATTGACATACATCTAAATCAGATACGTTGTTAACCCTGAGGACTAAAATAGAATGCACCATTTCCAGTAAAAAGGGTCTAAATTACAAAGTTTTTGCAGGAAATATCACGATTACTTCTATAAAAAACAGAGAATTTTATTATAGGTCGTAAGTTGTATAATATACCAGATGCTATAAACAACCCTTTATTATATGTATGCTTACAAACGTGTTATATTAACATTTAGAATATCTCTGTTACCATATAAAATGCAGTGACTTAGTGAGTGAGTGACTTATAACTTTACTAAACTTACCAACCAACTTGATGAATTTTGAATCGGTTTTTAATTTAAGATAAGGGGTTTCTTCGGGAATGTTTAATTATTATTACGCTATGACCAATGGGAGCCGCAAAATGCGAGTTTAAATAAAACATGCTAGTTGTTTATAAATTAACTTAAACTTAAATAAATTAAAGAAATAAATGTAATATTTAAAAAAAGAACTACACTCCTACACAGATTTATAGTTCTCTAAATATAAACGAAGGTTTTTCAACTAATGTCACACTTAAATTAAAGTGTATATGTTAGACTTTGTAAACGTTCAATTAATACGCTTTGATCTTTGATTGATGATTGTGGTCTCATTGTCAGAAAATTATTATGTTGTTATTGCTCTTGACAAGTCTATATCAGATTATTCAGATGTCTGAAAGGGAGTGAAAACTATATTAGAAATTTATTCTATTACATTTCATACATAGATAAAGTTATTTTAAAACGTGTTTAAAGTCTAATAACCCAGTTCACAGGCAGCAACCTTTTAAATGTGAGTTGTGACTAAGGCACGATCCCCATATCAAGCGTTGACGGCAAATCCCTCTCAACGGAAGGATGGGGCTTTAATTAGCTCATAATTTTTTATAGGCTACTCACATAACAGGCATACTTAATCCCGTTTACGATTAAATGTTGCCAAATCCTCCCTACAACGAGAGAAACCCATGTCTAGCAATGGACTTTTACGGATTTTAATCAATAAAAATTCTTCGTCGATTCGATATGAATGAATTAAACATATTTAAAGTTATGGTCCTTTTTAAATGGGAATATATTTTGATTTCTATTGTTATCGCGAATACTACACATTGAATTAAACATTTTTTTTAGGATTTTATCGCGCATAATATTAATTTTTATTTTATATTCTCGACGTTTCGAGTGCTTAGCAGTACCAATGGTCACAGGGGGACTGATGAGATGTTCATCGTCATCATGACATAGTTAGCCCCGGCTACCTTAGGTTAGATTTTTTAGTTCGATCTACGCATAATGAATAATATATGGATATTCATTCATTCATCCATTCAGTACAGCCTATCAATATTAATAATAATAGTCTACATGTCTCACTGAACATGTCTCACCCATTGATATATATAGGTATATATATAACCAGTGTTAATTAAACAAAAGAGTGACTTTCAATAAGTATTATTTATAATCTATATTGAATAAAAAAGTTTATGTATCTGTTTCATATATTATATTTAAATTGTGGTTAGTAATTTATTATAATTGTAAATTTTAAACAATTTCCATTTTTATTTCAGGTAAGTAATAAGATGACGTTGTCTCGGCTGATAAACCATATGGAGGATACAATAAGTTTATATAATTTAATCAGCAGGGTCAAAGTTGACGACAAAGGTAAGCACAATCACTATAAACTAAAGTTCTCGTAACATAGCGTAAACGCAACAGCGTGTAAATTTATCACTTCCGGGATCAAACTTGCTTGTTTTCTCAAGCAAGAAAGCATCTATTTCTTCTATTACATTAAATATCTTCCTTTTCTCCTTATTCAGCTCGTTAAAGTATGCTTATTCGTGAATACCTATTAAGTAATCCAAGGATATCATATCTATTATTATAGTAGACGTATATATATATATATATATATATATATATATATATATATATATATATATATAGAGAGAGAGAGAGAGAGAGATAAAGAGGAGAAAGAGAATGCGTAATGGCATTAAAATGCAATTAAGAATTAATAAATAGAGTCCACTGAT
Organism: Parnassius orleans; assembly: GCA_029286625.1. Lineage (NCBI taxonomy): Eukaryota > Metazoa > Arthropoda > Insecta > Lepidoptera > Papilionidae > Parnassius > Parnassius orleans. Next base: position 7,659,696 of record JAGSMP010000070.1, on the reverse strand, counting down.
GGATATAATCGTCATACATTGGCGATCGCGCGTATGAAGCTTACAGACGTCTCGCACCTTTGAGACCTCTCTCTCTCACTTGAAAACACTTTCTACGCGGTAAAGCCACACTGAAGCTATATTATAGCTGTAGCACGAATGGGTCGGCTCGATCAGGAAAGCACCACTTTCTCACAGAATACCAGCGTAAAATAGTAGTCTAATGCTGCAGTGTTTTGTATTGAACCGGAAACCCTTTTCTACGGGTAACGAGGATTATGGAGTTGTCTCTATCACTTTAAGTAAAAGTTTGAGTATTTGACCATTATTTCGATATTTTCAGTTGGTATTTTACACAACAATTGTTTTGTTGTATGCCCGTGGCTCACACTGAGCATGCCTGACTTTTGGGCACCGAAAAAAAGTTTACCAAAAAGTCATTAAAATTAAAATGCTGATGCCATATAGATATATATGCCTGCCAGGAAAGAATGCCTCGTACCACTAAAAAGAGTCCGGTTCTCGTCATTTGCAAAAGAAAACACGGCAGACGCTGCTATTCGTGCGTGTTCCCTTTTCCGGTGAAGTCGACCTTTTCGTGCTGCAGGCGTGTGTTACGCCTACTACAGCTTAATTCTGCCACGGATATATTGATGGTATAGTACCAATACAGAAAAAAATGTTTCTCGACGAAAATATTTTTTTAAACCAGATGAGATTTTTTTAAAAATAGTTAAATAGAATTGCAAAGCCTTAAAATTCACAACGGTAACTAGCAAAATAAAGTTTTGAGTACAAATCTATAGAAAAGTAAATTTCATCAAAAACTCATGGTACCTATTAGGTAATGATACTACGACGAAGTGTGGCTATACATATGTAGGAATTACACAAGTATACTTGCAATGTTTGAAGAAATATTGAAGTAATTGCATTCAAAATAATGTAAATCCTAATTCTTCGTTTGTTTACTAAATACTTCTCATTTCATAACTTATTGCATCGTCATTATTACGTAATCCTATAATGAGACAAAGAATTAGAAAAAAGGTCTTGTTGTACCCTTATATATTTTGTTCTACATTGTATTATATCTATTTGTAATATAATCTTAGCTTAAACTTATTACCAGCACAGCAACTGTACATAAACTATCATGACCTGAGAACGTCTAATGTAAATACCCTCGTTTAACGTAAGCCATAGAAATTAAATTTTACGTTTTTTGTTAGACATAAACATAATTTTTTTAAATGTGATGTTCTATATCAGCTAACAGTTAAATATAAAATACTTAATCTAAATAAGAACATGATTCGATGCATAATTTAGCAGCAAATTAATTCGCCGGAGCACTGAGGGCGGACCGCCGGGATTAATACAAGAACTCAGCGAACCCTTGATAATTCTCCTATTTACCGAAAATACTCACGCGTAAAATAAGTTTAAGTAAACATCTTCATTCCTTCTTATATTTTTGTTTCTTATAGTCTATTAACAAGTTAAAATAGCGAATGCTTATTTTGCCTAGATATACATACACATATACGGCCTTAATTATATTTGTTTGTCGCTTATTTGAATTAAGTTTAGTATATAAATTGTATAGTATGTGAGGCAATCTAGGGACGAGGCCTATGTTCAGCAGTGGACTTTTATAGGCTGTAATGGATGATTGGATGGATAATAATTAAGTATATATCCTTCTCTTTCATTTGTCATTTTGTAAAAAGAGAGACGCAATTTTAATAATAATTTGTTAAATTGACGTCGTTTTTCATGATTAAGTCCTATCAATCCCAAAAACTTTAAAGCGTGGAAGTTGTTTTCTTTATACTCAAATACGCTTTATAATATTTTAAGTATGAAACAACGAGCATTCGGGGAAAGGCATCTAGAAAATAAATTTCCCCAAAAGCTCAGAAATTTTTTCTTTGTTAGCTAAATTGATTTCGCTTTCATGCCGTTTGTGTCGGTTATTGCTTTCTGCTTCGTAATCAGCGAGTTTTCCAACGGTATCACGATACTTTTATATGCATATTTTATGCCTTTGGTTACTTCTTACATTTTGAAAATAATCTCCTTCCTTCGCTTCAAACGAATTTTATTACATCTTACTTAATACATAAAAATCTCGTGCTGCTTAACCGATTGTAATGAAATAGGTATTGCTTGGTCCAACATTTGAGATATGATAGTTTTTAATTTCGATAAGGGACTTAATATTTTTATTGCGAATTTAAATATTTTTCATAGTCGAAAAGTGCACAACGTTTGCTTGCCGTGTAAATAAATAAATAAATATATATATATAGTGTCTGTAAGTAATCGGGGAATAATAAATGTTTTCTTGCTCTCCTGTAATTTTTTTGCAAAACTGAAGTTTGCGGCGTCAACGACGTATTGAACCCGGTAGGTGGTGTTGTTGTTGAGATCCAGAAATCACCCGTGCGAAGCCGGGGCGGATCGCTAGTATTCTTATAAAAATTTAACAACAAGTGCAAGCTATACTTGGAAAATCGTTTTTTCGAGCCGTCAGCCGTCAACTTTATGACACTGTTTGATCGTGCTTGTACTATTTTTCGATAAATTTCGTTCTTTCTACCCTATTGCTCAATGAAGCGTTTTTCTATTCAAATGTTTCTGAATGATCTTTGGTAATAAGGGTAATAACAAGGATAATTATACTTTATAACTATCCTAAATTTCAATCACCTACGAGTGAGTGAAAAGGTCTCATAGAAAAACGTCTGAGACTCTCATTCTGTAAGGTATAAATTAAAAAATGCAATTTTAAGATTTTACGTCGCAAAATATATTTCAACGATGTAAATCGTATTACAGGTTATTCAAAATATGATGTTATTACCTGGCTTCACGTCTGTAACTCCTTAAGGAGCATGCAGAGTCCAAACAGCAAGTGAGCTACCCGACCACGTTTAGCCAAAAAATATGGGTTTAGATGAACAATTGTGTAGGTAATTACTTCGAAAGGAGGCTAGCCATTTCACCAAATCGTTAAAGAAAATGAGAAAACCCATCCGTTATTGCTTAGCAAAGGCGCGAGACGCAGAAAAATAGTTTTTAGTTTTTAGCACAAAGACATTTTAAATGATGTAATAAAATTAAAATTACGATAGAACTATTTGGTTGTAGTGAAATTGCGATTTTGGTGCTATAACCTGAATAGCAGAAAAACTATACCAGATGTACCAATACCCAACTTATTAGTGTCTAGTGCATGATCACTTTCTATAGGAATATTTTGCGTAGAAACTTTTCAACGTTATTTTCCCGTTGGTGCCATAAGAGACTACAGAGGAAACAAATCAGGACATGGGCAGCAGTGTCTTCCTAATAACGACTAAAAATAAAAAACTGCGGTTGCCAACCCGCTTGCCCCCTATGAGGCAGTCTATGGGAGAGGCCTTTGTTCAGTAGTGGACTTTAATAGGCTGTAAGACAAACATACAAAACAAAACAAGTAACAATATCTTTAATATTCTTTGAGTTTACACACAGATATGTCCAGCGTCCAATCCGCAAACACACAATACTAACGTTAAACATAGATAAACAATGGCTCGTTCCAACCGACCTTCTATTCCGTTTCGTTTTAATGAAAAAACGAGGGCTCGGGATAATCGTCTTATGTCCCTTTCGTAGGACACGGGCCCATTAATGTACAAAAGGAAAGTACACAAAGGATTCCCTGATATTATTTGTGATAATGTGATGTCTAAGTATTTTGTTGCCATTATACGACCATTCATCATTGTTTCAAAGGCTTCGCAACTCTCCACATGTCGGAAAATATCACACTGTTTTGTCACTACTTACCACGGAAACTCTCTGTCTTCCTCATTACTTATCCTGCATTTTGTTTCCTTCCGAGTAACATTTTACGAAACTTATTTTTTATTATTAGTTACTTATTTGTAACATTAGGCAAGGGACAAAATCAACAATAATTGGTAAGGTTCGCATGGAAAATTAAATTTATCAATAAAATTGTAACTAAAAATTATAACTTAAATTAAAAATAACCCCCGAAACGAAAAGAGCTGATGATCTTCAAACTGCTGAAAATATTTTCTTGAATCTTAGTCAAGAACACTCTCGATCAAGTCAACTTTCAAACCAAAAAAAAACTAAATCTAAATCGGTTCATCAGTTTGGGAGCTACGATGCCACAGACAGACACACAGATACATACGTTCAACATATAACACCCCTCTGTTTGCGTCGGGGGTTGAAAACTGTTTTTATTATTAGTTGGTACTGTGTTGGTTAGGTTACTTTGTTGGTACGGCAGACTTATGGGGATTTCCGTTAAAGTTATTTTATCTATAATAGATATAATAGCACCTTATCTAGCCACTATATTTAATACAAGCGTCGAATCTGGTGTGTTTCCTGATTTAATGAAACATAGTAAAGTCATACCTTTATTTAAATCTGGTGTACATTAGACCCGCCAATTTTAGACCGATTTCTGTACTACCAACATTTAGTAAAATTTTGAAAAAATAATTTTAGATCAGATCTGAGTTTCTTTAATATTAATAAATTGCTACATAAAATCAATTCGGTTTTACAAGGGTCGCTCGACAACTGACGCTGGAGTTGAGCTTATTAAACATATTTTTGTGCATGGGAGAATTCGGAGGATGCTTTGGGTATATTTTGTGACCTTTCCAAGGCCTGACTGTGTTCACCATGAGACATTAATCAAGGCTACAGTACTATGGTGTCAAGAACACAGCCTTAAACTTATTATTTCATATTTAAGTAATAGAATGCAGAAAATTGTTATCAATGGTAAAAGTTCTTCCGGGTCACCTGTACTATTCATGGGTGTCCTCAGGGCTCGATTCAGCCCATTCCTATTTCTGGTATATATGACTTACCTTCCTTGTGGGATAATCATGATATAGTATTATTTGCTGATGATACTTCCTTGTTTTTAAACTTAAACGTCAATCATTTAAATGTGACGAAGTGAATAATGCTATATCAAAATTAGTGCATTGGTTTAACGTTAATAATCTACATTTAAACGGAAATAAAACTAAATGTATTAAATTTACAACAACGAATGTTAAAAATCTGGGTACCAATGTGTTTTTAAATGGGGAGAACTGAGCCCTGTTGAATCCACTGTTTTCTTGGCATCACTCTCGACGCAAAGCTTCAGTGGGGCCCCATATATCAAACTAGCAAGCAGACTAAGTTCTGCAGCCTATGCTGTAAAAGATTAGAGGTCTCACTAGTGTCGAGACAGCTAGACTAGTTTATTTCAGTTATTCCATAGCATAATGTCTTATGGGATTTTGCTATGGAAATGCAACTGATTCAGAAACTATTTTGTTTTACAGAGAGAGCCATTAGAAATATTACAACCTAAAACCGAGAGAGTCTCTTAGAGATAAATTTAAAATAAATATATTAACTTTGGCCTCTCAGTATATTTACGAAAATTAATGTATGTTCACAAAACAAAGGTAGTTTTAGTAAAAAAGTGATATACATTCTGTAAACACTAGGAACAAACACAAGCTAGTGATACAGTTTCTCGACTCCACAGAGTCAGTAATTCATTCTTGGGGCAATATATACGCTATTACAACAAGGTCCCGGAAAGTGTACAGGCTCTCTCTATTACCAAGTTTAAATGTTTTATTAAGCTGAAACTGTATAAAAAGGTTATTATAGTACAAATGAATATATGATTGATAATAACCCCTGGGAATGAGTGGTCGCTTTAAGCAGTTTCTAAAATAAATTTTGTACTTAAATAGTTTGTACAACCATTAATGTAAAATTTACTTTTTAAAAAAAGTCGCTGGGTTTCTTGCTGGTTCTTCCCAGGACAGAGGTTTTTCGAACCAGTGGTAAGTAAAATGACTCAATAAGAATTACACATGTAATCTATATTGAATAAAAATTATTCTATTCTATTCTATTCTATTCTATTCTATTCTGTGTAAAATATAGGCAAGGAGCAGAATCAAGAATAATTAGTAAGTTCTGCATGGAAAATTATTTAACTATTTTATCAATGAATTATTAAACAATTTAATTAAATTTAATAAGCAAATATAAACGTTTCAATATTAAAGACGATACAAATTATATAAGCTGACTTTTTTTTACAAATATTGTGATATTAAAATTTTCCATATATTCTGTTCTATATTATTTAGTCTTCTTCTTCGATCCCTAACACATCGCTGCTGGACACCACCTGTTGTAAGGATTTGCCATAATCTACGTTCGGCAGGTGGATTGGCGATCGATGTATCAGACCGCCTTTTGTGCTACTCGCCGATGCCACAACATATAATAGTTAGTAAATATAATATTGTAAAAACAGTACGCAGGTAACCGGTTCTATCCTCGCCGGCACCAATGAAATTGTTAATTGCAATTTTAAGTGCTGATTTACCACGTGTTTAGTGGTGAAGGAAAATATCGTGAGGAAACCTGCATGTCTGAGAAATAAGAAAAATAATATTTCGAAGACATGCGAAGTTCGCAAACACGCATTGGGGCAGCGCGGCGGACACTTCCTGCCCTAAAACCCTCTTAGAAATGAGGGGAGGCCTGTACCTGTGGGACGTATATAGGCTGTAATTTTAACTTTATACATCTACGCAATTGTTATATGGCTATCTTTCGAAGGCTAGAATTCTCATAGTTGTTTTTACGATACCTACCCACGGTATGAGATGAACCTATGATTCTATTTTCAACACAAGACGGCTACACTGTAATGTCCTGTAATATAAGGGTTATTTATTTTCTTCAGCTACTCACCAGGCCTTAAATCTTTTGGAAATGGTCCTCTCATTGAAGCGAGAATTTTGTCTTAATCTTTACGCTTGGCAGGTGGATTAACTATCGCATTGCCGGACGTTTTGCATTTTTTTTTATGTCCCCGATTATTTTATCATTTTACTATGTTGTAATAAAAAGTGGATTATTTAAAAAAAAGAGTTACATTATTTAAATTGGCGAAATGGCAATAATCATACCGCGTAATATTTATATAATAATCTAGGCATATCGCTATCAAACGTTACGTCCGTAACGTCGCCATGTTTTTCGACCCAGTTAGGCTCAATTTACTTTGCCGCGGAACGGAATGGAAGCGAATATTTGTAACGACATTGTACATAGTAAAATGAGTTTTATGTTAATTTTGCCAAACTAGATATGAGCCAAAGAAGTCGCACATCTTCGGAGGAATTCTCGCATTCTCGAGAAATCCTGTATCTGTCGGGGCAGACTAGGAATCCGCGGAAGTGACGAAAGGGTTACGTTTTCGTTTCTTCCATAAATTATGAACCCACATATTTTTTTTCCTTTTTCTGATATTCTTCCTTTTCTCATTTTTTCTTCTGCCTCACAAATAGACAATATGAAAATAATATCCAATCAACCATTCTTGTCAAAATAAAGATCTAGACTAAATAACTGAACGTCCATTATAGCCCCAAGCGCAGTCGCCGGAATGCTCGAGTATTCTCGCGAATTCGCGTGCCTTCTAACAGCTGTGTTCTCGCCAGCAACGCAAAGTCAGGAATTTGCATTTAGAAAACCCAAAATTAGGGCTTTTAGGTGCAATAGGGTGCCAAGTTTAAAAATTTGGTGCTCTAAAATTTTCTTTTGAACTGAAAGAAATTGCGTTGCTAGCAAAACGTATCGTTAGCAACGCAATGAAGTTATTAGATATACGATAAATATGTATAGCAAGGAATTAAGCGGAATTAGGTGGGTATTAGTTATTCAGAACAAAGCAGATGCAAAATTCGTTGCGATGGATTCGATTCGATACGATACACAACTCCTTCTAACGCGACGAGGCGAAATTGACGCTTCCGTTCCATTCCGTTCCGCCGCAATGTAAATTGAGCCTTAAAATCAAATTAATTTTGCAAAAAAAAGGAATTACAATCCGTGGAAAATATTTCAATCTGCGGTTATTTTATAATTGTCTGATTTATTTTATATAAAAAACATAGTCTTTATTTCTTTTAAAAAGAACCACTTTTATCTATCATCCAATAGGACAACAAAATGGCATATTTTATGTCAAAATAAAAACTTATAAACGTTATTATTACTCCAAAGAAATGAAAAATATTGAAAGGAGATGAACTTGGTTCCCTACAAGCTTGGGCCCGGCGTGAACAAAATTTAAATAAATCGTATGTTGAAGATTTAAACATTTGCTATTTATGTCAAAAATCATATTTTTGTAGGACCTGGGGTTTTGTTTTTATTTTATGTTTTATTATTTGTAGGTTATGTAATAAAATCTGTCGTTGCTGTAATAAGTTATTTAAATAAATTGAAAAGGATACAAAATAATGCAGTTTTGTAGTTATTATGAAAATAATGTATTATAAATCTTAACTTTTAATTATTTTCTGCAATTATTAATAAAATATCATCTTCAAAAGCAGCCGGAGGCTGTAAATTATCTGTTCTATTCTTTAAAACCCAAGTACCACATTATTGTCATTATGTGGGCGCAACAATCTACTGTCCTGTAATGCGAGAAGAAGCCAAGGGTCAAGTTAAATTAATCCACGAAAGTAAAACACGAAATATATTCACAAATACAACCACAATATCAAATGCGCATGAAAAGGTGAAACTCAAAGTTATAAATTTAAGTCTCCTTCGGAAGAGGCAATGATCAACGACCATACAGCCTATTCAATCGTATCAGATATTATTGAAATGTTTTTAGTTAATAAAATGGTCTATTCAATTGATTTTCTAAATTGATTTCCTTAATTCAGTATTAATCTCACAGATTCGCATCAATATTTTAATATTATGATTTCTATGACAATGAAGGCTTATTTATTACAAAATAGCAGCCTTCATTATCAAATCCATAGACATTTAATACAGAAAATATTTAAAGACGTTTTATTTTGCTATGGTAAAAGCATTAGTTTTCGTTTTCAGTTTAAAAATGTTTTATATGAATGGCCCATGGATTACAGAATTAGAAACCTTTTAGTTATGCTTATAATTTATCGTTTTATTACCTTCATATTTTTTTATAATTGTTACGAACGATGTCAAGCACCCAATTTCATATATCTCCTTTGTAATAATTCCCGTACGTAATGCTCTTTGCAGACTGCTAAATAAAGTCATTCAACGAAAGGAAACACCCACCGTTTTTTGCATTACCGCGAAAATATATGATAGATATCGTTTTTATTCTTTTAATCGTTAAGCATGTATAAATATTCAATACCCGTAGTAACTTAGGAGATAAAAGCTCACCTAAAATTTTATAGCCCGCAATCTGATGTGCAACAAATGTGCTCTATAAAGAAAACCTGCATGTCTTAGAAAACAGAAATATTTTCAAGGACATGACGCGATGTACGCTACCGCGCCTTGGGGCAGCGCGGCCGGATCCTCTTGCCAGCTCAAAACCTTCTCAGAAATGTGAGGAGCATCCTGCTCAACTGTGTGACGACTTGATTGTTATTAGTTTACTTTTTTAAATATAATATAACTTGCGATAGGTGGCAGAACAACTATCTCGTCTACGCCAGACGTAAAATACGCAGACCGGCGACGTATCGTCAAAGTGACGAGACGTTATGTACTGCGATCGTCATCCCGCTTTCCAAGCGTGACGATCGACACAAATAAAGCACATAATATTGTAATGTAGTAACTCACACATACAAACCCACCCAGTGTGGTTTAGTCGAAATAAATACCTAGAAGAAGCAACACGTCTCCTCATTTGATACCTTCCAACAATATAATATGCACTCGTAAAACACATCTACCGTGTAGTGGCGTTGTAAGAATATACACTACCCTATATCATCCCGTGGGTGTCGTAAGAGGCGACAGAGGGAAACAAATCAGGAGATTGACAGCGTCTTCCATATAACGACTAAAAATAACTGCGGTTCCCAACCCGCTTGCCAAGCGTGGCAACTATGGCAAATATCTCCCTATGAGACAATCAATGAGGGAGGCCTATGTTCAGCATTGGACTTAATAGGCTGTAACGGTAACGGTAGGCGTGACGATTAAAGCAATTCCTCCCTACAGTGGGAAAACCCTAAGTCCAGCGGTGGACTTTTACGGGAAAAAAAGATGATATACAGTGCAACCTCGATATAACAAATCGGAAGGGAACAAATAAATATTCGTTGTATCAAGTAATTCGTTGAACTGAGGTTTGTTATGTTGAGGTTAGGTTGATCTAAAATTCGTTATAAAGAGGTAAAAAAATAATAGGGATAAATGATAACACATTTTTATCAAATTACTGTATGTATTTTCTATTTAAAAACAATGAGGTAGGTAACAATTTTTTTTTATATCTATTAGCTATCAATTAGTTACAAAAGCGCGTGTCGAAACCTGTCGCGACATGAATCACATACTATGAGATTAAGAGTCATACATGGGTGGGAACTTTATATAAAGGTTTTGGGTTGACAAATTTCGTTAATATATATACCTTTATTATTTTTGTATACCTTTTCTTGATAGTTGAAAATTCGTTATAAAGAGGTTGTTTGCAAAAAATGTTCGTAAGTAAAGGGATTTACATTGACTCTTATGGACAATTCAAGGGGATTACGAAGAATTAGTTAAATCGAGGAAGTCGTTATATTGAGGTACGTTATATTAAGGTTCCACTGTATATAACCAAAGACGGTAAAATGAAAAAATTATGAGTGAGCATACTTCCGTAATGCATAAAACTATTATAGCCTACATAAAACTATTATAGCCCAACGCGAACGGTACGGAATATTCTACTAACAGGTGATTGTAGGTACTTCACTCGTAACTTGTGACGTCACCGTATATCACACTCAACGAGATTTCCAAACTTTTATCGCTTTTGAAATCGTAAATCTGTTGGTTCGATAACGACGCCCAATCGTAGTTTATACTTTAAGCGGTCGATTTTCACGATTTTCCTTGTATTTTAACTTAAATATGCAATGTTTCTGCGAGTAACGTGTTTCTGTGAGTGTGATTATTCAAGAACTTAGCAATTTTATATAGAAATAATTTGTATCATCCTTATTTATTAATTTATTTATACCTACAACACCACTAGTGCAATGTGTAAGTATTTATACAAGTCTTTTAAATTATTGGAACGTTCGTATATGCATATCAATTATAGATCTACACAACATTGATCATAAGGTTACTAAGTGGTTCACGACCTACGACAGGGCAAGCCTACCCCGCCTCACTCTGCCCTACGCAGTTGAGGTGGAGTCGCAGGAGGTACTGGTATGGCAATATAGAAATATAAGAGTGGTTTAGTATGACGAGACACCACTCGCTCTATTCCTTGCGACTCTGGCTATTCCGCAGCGCTGATGCGGCGGTGGTTGGGCTGCGAAATTGTCGGTATTACTATGTGCCCCTTTCCCTAACCTCCGCGGCCGAAAATGGAGGGCGGCGGAGCCATAAGCAAAATCCACCGCTGGGGTTGGGAAGGCTAATGCTTGCGCGGTACGTTTCCGGCGCCCCTTACCTGAGGAGGAGAAGGGGAACAGGAGTTTTTCTCTCCGCGTAAACGTGGCACTGCCTATATGCGGTGAAGGCGGAAAACCATAAGGTTTTAATTTCATAACAACCTGGTGACGCGAAAGAAATAGATACCTTTACCCAACGTTTGAGCAACTAAGGCAACAATAATAATATTAATAAAAGTTAAAAATAAGGCTTTTTCACAATTGTTGTCCTTCTAAATACACATACTTATGTACAGTTACCATTTAACGTAACTTTACGTACCCATAAATACTGAAAAGCGTTTAATAACAAACAAATTTGATATCGTCTACATGCAAAACTTTTGAACATGCCGCGGGTTTTCCCTGCACGAAAAACTCATAAAAAATATTTGAATTGTCCCATTAGCATTAATACAATCCTTCGGTTCTCCAGATACTGAGCCTTGGGGACTACGGGTCATATTGTAGCTCTACCCCCATCAGCATTCAACTCACGAGTAGGCCTTGAATTTATTACATTATTCAAATCTTAATTCTATAGCGAACACTTGAAAAGAAATCTGGTAAGATATGAAGAATATATATTTATTTTAAATAACTGTGTACTATTATATGTACATTCATTGTGTTTGGTAATATAAACGTAGGTTTTTTTAAATATTTATTGCTGCCCAATAGCTACCTAATAATTGTAAACAATCGCATGGTATCTTTTATCTTTTGTGCCGTAGGAGCCTGAATTCTAATTCCTGATCAAGCCAATTTAAAGGTAACATGTATAGTCCTCTGGCTTTTTGTTACTACCCTGGCATTATATCCGAGTCTAATATAAAGATTATTTAAGAAGGACAATGAAAGGGCCCTGAAACATTATAAGTGTTGCAGAGAATCTACAAAGCTGTTATTTAGGCAGCACTCGTATAACAAACTAGTTAACAGTACACGCACATTACTGTCTAAATTACAAATAATAATTGACTTATTAGCCAGCACCTACAAGTTTTTATAGTTTTTAACATTAATAAATTAATTAATATTCATGTACAAAACATAAACAAAACAGATGAAAATAGTAACATTAAAAATTAAGAGTCACATTGAGTTCTATGTACTACGTACTAGAGAAGCCATTCCAAACAAAAATGTGCACTACTCTGTTTTCCATGCGCGGAGATAATAGATTTTAGTCTATGATTGTAGATAGCGTGGCATATAAATGAAGAATTTATTTTTCTATTGTAATATTATTACCTATTTATTCACTGAACAACAAATAATTTTACTTATTTGACTACTGAATTATTAATTACGTTCAGGTTTAAAATTTAATTTGAAATCTCGTATTATTAGCGCAGCTCCACACTCTATGAATATTGAAATACACTATGACACTAAATTTGTACGGATTGCAGTACAGTTCATTTGAACATAGTGAATGTTCGAATGCCAAATCTAGTACGTAGTACATATATATCGATGGAGTCACATAATATAGTGTTTGATATATTCAAATGACAGGAATGTTAGACAATCGGCCCCGCAGCAGTAATTTTGTTTAATGACATTTTAGCACAGTCAAATACTCTTTGTATTTTTGCTTAAAACTATTTTTATTTGTTATGATTCATAATGGTGGTGACAGATAGTTCTAAGATTATGTGACCATAAATTTGGAACTACGCAAGATTACCACAAAAATGTTACATTGCAAGGTTTCACAAGAAGCAGCAAATGCTCCTTTTTTCCTAAAAGTAATATTTTTTATATTATTGGAGTTGAGAAACGGATAAAGAGTCCACTTGATTGTAAGTGGCTACTGCAGCCTATCCACACTTGCAACCAACTTCAAACAAAGACGGCCAAGACATATGTGTAATCAACCCTGAGGATTAACATGTAATGCCACACAGACTGTAATCATACTATCTTACCCGGACTATCTTATCCGGAACACACTGTTGCTAGGCAAGAGATTGGTACCGACTTAAACGGACTATCAGGCAAATTTTTAGTTATTCATAAATATTTTTATTTTATATTAAAATATGACCGTTTTTAAATTCTATGCAGTACTGTTTTTATATTAAAAGTTACCGCTTCCTCTCAATTCTGTGAGAGTTTTTAGGGCAAGGAAGTGTCCTCACTCAAATCAAAAACTCAATCGACATTTAAAATTGCAATTAACGATGTCATTGGTGCCAGCGAAAATCCTGGTCACTGTACGCGAGCAGCCGGGGTTCGATCCCCGCCGGCACCAATAAAGTTATTTTAACATTTAATTGTAAAACTCAATCAGCATTTAAAATTGCAATTAACGATTTCATTGGTGCCAGCGAAAATCCGTTGTCACTGTACGCGAGCAGCAAGGGTTCGATCCCCGCCGGCACCAATAAAATTATTTTAACATTTAATTGTAAAATATTTTCATTCGGATATGTAAACCATTGCAAAGAATAGCATGAAAACACTATAATGCTATTGTTGGGTGACGCGATAGCTCAAGGGATGACCAATGATACAGTTTATAGCTATTTTTTAATCAAAAGTCAAATCGAATTTAAGTGCTGATTTAACATGTGTATGGTGGTAGATGGTAATATCGTGAGGAAATCTAAGAAAACTTAAAAAAATAGTTGAAGGTCATGTGAATTCCGGAGTAGCGAGATGACTCTTCTTGCTCAAAAACTCTTAGAAATGAGGGAACCAACCCTCCTCGTACCTCACCCCCTTCCTACTTGTTGCACCTACTTGGGCCCATGAGGACATGATATTTACTTTACTTTTTACCAATTAATAATTAAATTCACAGATTGCCCAAATTCTAAAGCTTAGTATTTATATAGAATAAAAATAAAAGAGAACACCAAATACACAAATTTTTGACAGTGGTAGAGGCTCAAACCGTGGTACCACGACCTCACAGAATACCAGGCGTGAAGTAGAGGTTTACTCTGCGTTTCGCTTGGTGATTACAGGTGGCTGGAGGCCCAATTACCCCATCAACATGGTAGCGGAATTAAATGTAATCAGACCACCGGGAGGGCCAGCACCCCTGGAGAATCCTCCTTTGAGCATCCACGACCAAGCGACTCTACTCCTGAGCGTGGGTGCTCAGGCTGCCCGCGTATTCTGGAAGAGCGTATTCTCCTACTACAAAATGGCCGACTAAATTTAGTCCAGTTCAATTCCCAGAAAACACAAGTTTGCGCGTTTACGCTAAAAAGAACCCTTTGTCGTATCTCCTCAGTTTCAAGGCACCCTCAGCCAGCATCGGAACTCGGCGTCGACATATCGAATAGTGTGCAGTATCGTGGTCCTTGACCATGACCAATTTTATTATTTTGAGTTGTTACCAGGAAGATACTGTTGCCTATCTTCTGTTTCATGTCCCTATGTCGTCTTTACGATACTTGGGGGATGGTTGGGGCTTAGATGCACAGACGGGCGGCCGCGGGCCGCATGCGACCCGCCGGTCGAATACTGGTGGCCCGCCGACAGCAAAAATAATACTCTCACACTCGAAAATATTGAATTATATTCCAGAATTAAACCAAAAAAATATGTTCGTAAAAATTTCCAGATCTCGCGCGCTCTTAAGTGTGTATCGGTGCGCCGTGCATGCGTCGGTAACAGCGGTCGGCAATGTTCTCGTGCTGATCTCGGTTAAATTCGTTTTCTTGAGGAACTGTCGCGGCCGGCGGCGCGGCGGACGACAGCAGCGCGGTGGCGGCTTATCCGCGGGTGATATTGTTAGAGCAAGCGAGATAGCAATAGTCCTGAATTGATTGCTCGTAGGTAGATACACGAAGCTTCAGAGTCGGTTTCGTGATTTCTCCAGACGGTTTCGACTCTATACGCGCGGTATAAGCCACGCTAACCGCAGCGACCGACAGTTCGGTTTTAATTTGGTGAAGCGTCAATAGTTCTAGTGTAGATTTTAACTCGACGACTAGCGGTGTCATATATTTTGATCCACATTCAACGTAGATTTCCCGTCAAGTGCCGTGTATAATTGTGTTGTGAAATCGTAAGTAAAACTCTATTATTAATAAGTGTTTCCCTACCTTTAATCAATTATTTTTGGTAATTTAAAAGGATGGGTAATTTAGTAGGTACTATAATTGTTTTAGGTGCTGTCAATAATCCTAGCCAGGATTAGAACGCAACATGGACAACAGGACCTAGTAAAAACTGTAGTTAAGATGAAAATCAGCAGGTTTCGAGAAATTTGGACTGAGAAATACTTTTTGTATGGTCCATAACAAAGTCGTTTGTTTATTTGCAAGAATTCTTATTTGCAAGGAATATAATGTAAAAGGCACTATATAGAGCACAGCATCCTACTTTATCATTTTCCGATTATAAGAAAATGGCTGAAAAATTCAACAAAACTGCGATTAATTTCAGTTATGTAGAAAAGCTGATATTGATTCAATCTTTTCAAGACAGATTTTCGGAGTTTAAAAAGTGAAGTTGCCCGTGGTGACCATGCTGCAGCTATATTAGTAGTATAGTTGTAGCACAGAATGGTCGGCTCGACCGGGGAAGGACCACGCTCTCACAGAATACCAGCGTAAAATGGCACTTGACACTGCTGTGTTCGTATGGTGAGTGTAGAGAACCAGACCCATTTGCTGGAAAGGAGGTTCCATCTTAGTCCTCACGGGTGACGACGCATCTGCATTTTGATTCTTTATTGAGGATAAATGTAGATGTCTGTGAATCTGCAACCACTTACCATCAGGTGGACTGTGCGCTCGTTTGTCACCTATCCTATAAAAAAAAAAAAAAAAAAGTGAAACCTCTGTTGGACATATTCAGCAATCCTTTCCGATTTCAGTTGAAATCGCCAAGTCAATGCAGTTAGAAATTATCATTCGTGACCAAGATTTACGCAACAAATTCAACGAAGGAGACTTGCTGAACTTTTACCGCTGCATTGATAAAAATACGTACAAGAGTTGCGCATAAAACTCTGAAATGTGCCAGCTTATTTGGTTCTACCTATATATATGTGAACAAACCTTTTCAATACTAAATAATAATAAAACAAAAATCGAAATCACCCTTGCAAATGAAAGTTTGGAAACAGTTTTACGTGTTGCTACAAGTAAATTTGAGCCAAATATAAAGATTGTAAGCACTATGCAGTGCCACTTCAAATTAATAAATTCTTTTTCAATTTTAATACATTATTATCAATTCTTTATTGTCTTTATTACCTATACTTCTGCGGCCCGCCATCAGTTCATAATTTGCCCAGAGTGGCTCTAGTCTTAATAAGTCTGTGCATCACTGGTTTAGGGTCTTAGAGCTTCTAAGTAATAATATATGTTATTTGGTAGGAGGTAGTGGTTTCTTTTTACGCCGCCGCTACACGGCATTATTAAGATCCTGCCTTAACTTCATGATTGAAATATTTTCATCAAAACGGATAAAGCTTTGTTGAATATAGTCGATGATTTTCCGCTTCAAGCAAGTAGTAAATCTATATTAATTAAAATCAATTTCACTCAGCAGAGCGAGACAGTATTTTCTTCCTCGCACAACTTCTCTGTGGAATTGTTTACCACCGGAATTTTCCGGACCGATACGACTTAGTGACCTTCAAGAAAGAACTTACTCTTTCTAAAGGCTGGCAACGCAACTGCAATTCCCCTGGTGTTGCGGTTGTTCGTGGGCGGCGGTAGTCACTTACCATCAGGTGAGCCGCATGCTCGTTTGCCTCCTCTTCTATAAAAAAAATAATAAAAAAATAAAGCAATGCCTCGTTCCGAACAACTGCGTATTCCATTTTGACTTAATGAAATATCGACGGCTCAATATTGTCATTGTCCTGTATTACACGAACCTAATAATAGACAAAAGGAAAGGACACAAAAATCGGATAATATTTAGTATATTAGGGTATTTATTTCCATGAGGACAATGCCCCTTCTCGTTAACATAGTGTTCATGCGAAATAAACGACTTTGGTCATTACTACTACTTGCTTTTTTGTATTTATTTTTATTTTGACTTGTAATATCTAGCACAATGTTGGGTTAGGTTAACATGCAGGAGTCCATAACTGCAGGATACTCAGGACGGTGGTGGGTAGTATCCAGTATAGAAAGACCTGTGTTCGGCATAGTTCTTTCTATAGATTACTACAAACCACGATGTGATAGATTTTCTTTCACAAGATGCCTTTTTAGTGTAGTTAGTCTTATCTAGCAGAAAGATGCAGCACAAAATCTTAAGTTGAAATGTACTGGAAGAAATCAAGTCACAAAAAGAGAAATTCAACTACGAAATAAGTCCGGAAATGGTATGGACTCTGATCACTGAGCAAAACGTTTAGTTACGAATTTGTCCCAGTAACATTAACGGATCATTAAAATTAATACCAGAGTTCGGCGAACCCTTTATAATTTTGATATTGACCGAAGGAAATTACGCGTGAAATGAACTAGGAAAGATATCTCTATTTTGGTCCTGATCGTCTTTTGTTATGAAATTTTGGAATAATTTTATTTCCAGGTCTTAATTTTTAATAGCTTCCACATTATTGCGTTTCATTATAAATAAGAATTAAATCAAAAATTATAGCATAAAATTTATTTTAAAATAATTTTATATATATATATATATATATATATATATATATATATATATATATATATATATATATATATATATATATATATATATATATATGGGTGTGGCAGAAGAAGCACGAGCGTAAAATAAATGCTGTAGAAATGCGGTCATTAAGGAGTGTGTTAGAATTGCCAACCCGCCTGCTAAGCATGGCGAATGTGGTAAATATGAAGCAATCTATGGGATAATTCAGCAGTGCACTATAATAGACTGTAATAAATGAATGGATGATTATTATTTAAGGATACCGTGTGATTGCGATGCAAGAGATGAAAGCCCCATTACTTTCCGCGGGTGTCGTAAGCGGCGACTGTTTAAATGCAAGAAAGATCTTATGGCTTCCGATAGATATCGGTATAATCTCTTTAAAATACCCAGTAAAATTCCCAGACCAGCGAAATGTTGCCTAACGGGACAATGTTTTATAGAAAGTGGATGCTGTGTCACCCTGTGATGTGCAGTGTGGCCCAAAGACCACATTTTACCTCGATTAATAATGAAAATGCAAATGCGTTGTCATCCCTAAGGACTAAGATGGAACGCCTCGTTACAAGTAAAAAGGGTCTTCGGTTCTGTACACTTACCATACGAAACACAGCAAGCAGCATTAAGCTGCTATTTCACGCTGGTATTCTGTGAGAGTGTGCACTGTACCCGGTCGAAACGACCCATTCAATAATTTGTTTGAATTAAAAGTACTCAAATAAATTATTAGATTTTAATCTCATATTTAAACAAATGTAATAAAAATATACCTCATTACTTCCTTAACACTTAGACGCAGCACGTCCCAATCATAAGTCACAAGTGCTTTCGCCATTAAGTACTAACGTCGCTTTAACAACGCCTGAAACAGCGCACGTGTGCTTTAAACTGCGATCGTAACTCTCACGTAGTTTTAATTCAAACTTCGGGCTGCTTATCAGAGCTGTGGCATCACGACTTACGACGTTTACTTTAATAATAGGGGAATCTATCTAATAATGATCTATTTAAAAATATTTTTCATTTTAATAAAGTATATTTTTTATATATATTTTCATAATTCATTTATAGTGTTCAGAATATATTGGCGCCGCGTCGTGTAGTGGTGGCGTATGAGAATCAACTACCTCATAATGACATCCGCAGGTGTCGTAAGAGGCGACAGTGATAAACTGAAACAGGAGATGGGCAGCAGCACCTTCCACATAACAACTGAGAATAATAAAATACTGCGATTACAAAACCGCAGGACAAGCGTGGCAACTATGACTAATTACATGAAGCAATCTAGCCTGTGTTCAGCAGTGAAGTGTTTATAGGCTGTGTGGCTTTGTAAATGATGATTATGATGACAGAATATAAATCTTTTTTTGATAATATTTCGCCTTCAGCTGCCTACTTTCAGCGCTGTCCGCCTTACACTGTGTGCATACTGCATACTTGTGTTAAATGTACTCTACGATTTTACATGTACGTGTGCGGTACTCTATGTAGGTACTTAGTGATTACATACTCTTTGCTCTATGTCTAGACAGTACGTTACACAGCTGACCGTAAATGGTACTATTACGGCGAGATATGCTAACAGCTGCATTTATGGATATTACCTGTGTTACATGTGTTATAATGAATCAAAAAATGCATTTTATGTTATTGAAACAACAATTTTTTTCCTTTGTTTTCTCCCAGGATAATGACACTAGTGAAAATTTATTTTTATGATACAATCTATATCTACCTCTGTTATAATCCTATGTTTCGTTTTGTTCCCCGAAATTAATTACTTTTTGATCCTTTATATTTTACCTTTTAAAATTATTAAAATTGTCCTGTTATACTGCCGTTATTATAAATCCAGAAAATAAATTTAACTAACATAAAAAATAAAAGAAACATATACAAACATAGCCACACTTCACCTTATATTGTCATCAAAATAGGTGTGGTATAGTATTATCAGTCCGGCCTGCGATTGTCTCTCTTGGTTGCCTAGCTCAGAACAGAAAAGATGTTTCTGTCTCAGAACAATAACTAAAGCAATTTATTGTTCTTAGGTTTCTGTACCGTGTAGTGGCGGTGTAAGAATATCCACTACCCCATATCATCCCGGGGTGTCGTAAAAGGCGACAGAGGGAACAGTTCTGGAGATGGGCAGCAACGTCCTCCTAAAAACGACTTAAAATAAAAAACTGCGGCTGCCAACCCGCTTGCCAAGCGTGGCAACAATGGCAAATATCCTTATATGAGGCAATCTATGGGGGAGGCCTATATTCAGCAGTGGACTTTAATAGGCTGTAACGGTAAGGTTTCTGTGTTCTGTTATACGGACACAGTGCGACAATAGATCATTAAAAAACTATTCTTCAAGCTTCTTGCAGTCCTTCTTGAGTGAAAATTTAATGATATTACTGCACTTATACTCTCTTATATCAATTCGCCAACAAAAGATATTTCATAGCAATTGTGTCCAATCGTTAAGCTATTTACGGAAGCGATATCTGCTCTATATCGCCGTACTTGACTCGTTACCTGCAGCGCCCGTATATCACCGCCGGCACTCGGCCGACTTTTATCGCTTCCGAAATCGTAAATCTAACGATTGGATATCGGCGCTTCTTTTTCTTTTGACGGTCATATTTCGCGATTTTTTCATTCATTGTATAATTTTACAACTACATTGCTTAATATAATAATTCTATTTTTCTTTCTTATAAGTAAAGAAATTCGGCATGAGCTGACGGCGTAAGCTAATCTTGTCTCCTGGGTGTCGTCATTGTCATTGATGGCAAATACCGAGAAGATCTTATGGATTTGATATATCATAGAATTACTGTCTCGTTGTGTATGTGTATCAGAAATAGAATATCTGTTTAGCCTAATGGTTGACTGGGAGAGAATACCCTATGGCATTAAGTCCGCCATACATATGTACAACTTTGTGCATGAAAGTTTAAATAAACAAATAAAAAATATCCAGAAGGAAGTAGGATCCATCCATACATCTATCCATTACAGTATATACGTAACTATACAGCCCGAGCCGTGGTAGCTCAGGGGCTAAGCACTCGCAGTAAATTTCACAGTATACGAGCAACCCTGGTTCGATTCCCGCCGGCACCAATGACATTGTTAATTGCAATTTTAAGTGCTGATTTACCACGTGCTCGGCGGTGAAGGACAACATCATGGGGATCACCTGCATGTCTAAGAAATAAGAAAAAAATAGGGGCAGCGCGGTGGACATTTCCTTGCCCTAAAACCCTCTCAAAAATGAGAGGAGACCAGTGCCCAGCAGTGAGACGTAACTTTAACTTTTTAACATACCATACATACTTCTGAACAGAGACTGCCTTCCCCTAGATTGCCTTATAGGCACTCCTATGCCTGCCAAGCGTGACAATTATAGCAAAATCACTATTTTGCTATAATTGTCACGCTTGGCAGGCGGGTTAAGATCTAAGTAAGAAAAGTTACAAGATATATTTGTCATTCTTATTTGTTGATATATTTTTATTGATATACTTGCGACATATAGTATGACATATCGCTTCAAACTCTTCAAAGTAGGCTCAAGTAAAAGTTCGATATATTTTCATTCCTATCAGTACCCAACTCACGGTCAGGCAATACAGACAAGCGATTCTGAAACTATTTGTATTATTCAAATCATATTACCCGAAGGAGCCTTCGTGAGAAATCCCGCACGTTTTGTGCCCGAGGAAATAAAAGATTGTGCCACTTCCGAGAAAGCCCTTCATTACCCGTAACAAATTCTTCGATATTTGATTTTGTTAACGCATGATTTGTCGAGTTATTGGAATTTTATTTTAGTTACTGCTGATTTTTCTATCATCAAATAAAAGTTTTCATAGGATAAAGTATAACATAAATAAATAAAAAAATACAGTGGTATGAATAAAATAGATCAATTGTTTTACTTGCATATTCAGTCAGGTTATAATTAATTTGATGGACTACTTTTGTCTGATGATTGAAAAATCGTCCCTTATTTTTTTATTTAATTTTTACTTTGTGTACATCTCATAATAAGGGATTAAAGGGTGGACTTAATGCCTTATGGCATTCTCTTATGTTTGCTTAAGATGATCCTGGATGCGACAGGAGCTCTCGGTGATGAATAAATTGATTTTATTGAAACCAATCTTTTAATCGTATTAAAACTTAAGAATGTAATAAAATGTGTATATTGAAAGAACTAATGTGTAACGTTAAATTATAATATTGTGTCGTGAACCGTTACAACCGATTGTCTGTCCGTTCAAAAATTTTTTTTTTTGGTAAGACCGGGCTATTTGTCACTGTTGCGTTTCTATTTATGGTAGAACACAATACTAACAATCAACCCTGAAGTAAATAAACGTAGGTGACGGATTTTAAAATTAAGTTGCCACTTTCGACTAAAAACTACTGTCGATTTTTCTAACTCAATCGGATATAAACTACATATAAGTGCCCCAGATTATGTATGTGGGATGGAAAATCCCTTCGCATAAATATTATTTTTATCACGTGCGAAACGATTCGCCTAGTTATTAGGCAAAGTAAGCTAACGCCGCAAATTCTGAGTTCGCTTTTCAGCTGAAGCTATTATTACAAATTGTTGGTTTTCGGATTTCATTTATTTATTAAAACTTTTTGCAAAAATAATACAAAGGCGGACTTAACACCTTTCACCAAACAACCTACAAGTAAGCACAGAACACAATCAAACGTAAAATTTAAAAAGCTTGTTAAGGAAATTATCTCAAAAATAGAGCAATATATTAAGGACAATGATGTGTGGACGTAACTCTTACTGCTTTTGCAAGATTTCTAGTTACTGGTATATTGTTAAAATTAAAGATTTTATAAAAAATATGAATTTGACATTGTATTGGTTTTATTATAAGGTGTAAATGAAATCGTAACATGAAAAAAAATTTAAGACCTCAGAGTTTCTTGCCGGCTCTTCTGAGAAGATCTTATTTTTGCGAACCGATGTAGATTTTGACGTTCACGACCTTTTATTATAAAAGTAAGGATGACAAACGAGCACACAGTCCACTATCAAGTGGACTGTGTGCTCGTTTCAGATAACTAATTGGATACCGAGACCCATAGACACCTAATACTCTCTTCGATTAACAATCAAAATGCAGATACGTTACGATCTCTAAGAACTAAGAATTATTCGCTTCCGATAAAAATGATACTGTGTTATTGTGTTTCATATAGTGAGTGTAGAAAACGCTTTTTACTGGAAACGAGGCATTCCGTCTTAATCCTCAGGCGTGACAACGCATCTACGCTTTGATTCTTAATCGAGGAAAGATGAAGGTTTATATTAGCCACAGCGTCCACTTACCATTAGGTGGACTGTGTTCTCGTTTGTCACCTTCATTCTACAATAAAGTAACTGGTGATGCGTGGTTTAAAATTGGTATAAATTGGACTGTAATAGGTAGTTAGAATTGGATTTCGTTGAAATTTGCAACCGACATATACAACTGAAGGTACGCACCTGGAGAACGCCAGCAGCTTCTCTTCGTACTTGAGGTTGACACTCGCGTGGTACACTCATAGTTTTCTTGCGCGATTTACACTTATTTGATACAATTCATGCCGTGATTTTAAGTACTTATATGATAATTAAATAGATATAGCGAGCGTGACACAATATGCTTCCGCGTGTGGGCGTGTTTTTACTTAGACTCCTCTTCTACCCGGTTGTCGGTCGCAAGAAGGAATGAATGGAATGAATGAAAGGTATTATAGAGGACATCTGATTCGTCAATAAGATTGATCAAAAAAAAACGCGGAATATTTCAATTTGAGAAGTGGCGGTAATAGTAACAATTTTAATACAGAAGATATTATAACAAAAAAAAAAGGTCAGTCGTAGGACTGCACGTCAGAAGTTCTGAATACTTCTAGCTTCACAAACTTGTAAACATTATTTTTGGGTTGTTAAGAAATATTTTTTGGAAGTATTTTTTATTATAAAATATTTTTATCATCGCATTAATATAGAAATAAAATTTTCATTTATTGCGATGTTTTACACGAAAAATTATTTTTATTATCTATGTAATACAAACAAATTTATAAATACATATCAATTTTATAAAATTTAATCAATTGGATTTTCAATGTTACTTTCATCAATTTTATGTATCTGAGCGTGACGGTCACGCGAGCTCAGTGCTTTTTGCATAACCCAAAAGTGCCCAACTGGGCACTTTTGGGTTATGCAAAAAGCATTTTTGAAGTAAAAATTTCTTTAAGCTAGCTACCTTAAAGAAGTTTTCACTCAAAAAAAATACAATGGCACTACCCTTTGTTTTATAGTTTATTATGGAAAAATATCCTTAAGTTTATATTAAATCACTTTGGCTGTTTTAAACGAAGTACAATTGTATATTCTTTTGCTGACCGTACCTCAAACAAACTTGGCCCCGCTGAAATTAAAGCTTACGCTGAGTGGAAACCAATTTACGACACAGCAGTACATTTACACTTCTAGCACTGGTAACAATAGGTTGTTACATTTATAAGTAAACTATTTTACCTATGTTAATATTTAATTGAGCTTACTGTGTTCTGTGTAGAAATAAAGATTTCTCAATTGTCTTCAAATGATATCCTACAAGCTGCCCTATGAGGTCATGCAAGTTATTTTATTTTATTTTTTTGGGAATATTCTTAATTCGAATCTATATTTCGAGAATGGGTTGTCACACCTGAGGACTAAGATGGAATGCCTAGTATCCAGTAAAAATGGTCTCCGGCTCTCTACACTCACCATACGAAATACAGCAGCATAAAGCTGCTATTTCACGCTGGTATTCTGTGAGAGCGTGGTCCTTCCACGGTCAAGCCGACCTATTCGTGCTACAACCGTAATATAGCTGCAGCGTGACTTTACTTTTATATTTTGTACGTTTTTCATATAAAATGTATGTGTTTGTGTCACATACATTTTGTATGGGAAATGTCAACTAAAAAGTGGCATCGTAGTAATTAATCACCAGTCATTCAACTAAACACGTAAATTTAATTAGCGGTTCTCATTAATTACCAAACGTCACTTAACTGTGTTGCTCCCGCCTATTTGCTCTCGGCACGCAGGTGGGCATCGTTTGTTCTCTTAATTAAACACGTTAACCTGTGCTTTGCATTCTATTTTATGAGAGGACGCGGGGACGAAGCGATGTCTGTTTTGAAGAAAATTTATTTAGTCAGTCCACTTTAGGTCGTTTTCCCAAGGCTGTTCCCAAGTTCAATAGTTCAGTCAATACAGTCTTTCAAAGGTCAAGTAGTTTTTATTAATTAAATTCTGTGATATTTTAATTAAGGCCAGGTTAGACAAAATAACGTATTTTAGACACGATTTTGACGCGCGAGAATTAATACTTTTGAAATAGTATAATACGAGGGGTGATCCAAAAGTAATGATAATCGGTTACTTCAGGTCCGCATAAAAATCCAAAAAAAATATTTTTTGCTTGCTTATATACTCACTACGTCAGCCTAAAAAAATCATATAAATAGATCACGATTTTCGGGAGATACATTCATTTGAATACGAACTGTCAAAGAGATAACATCAACATGGAGAAAAACGAAATTAGAGCTGTCATCAAGTACCTCTGTTTGAAAAAAATGTCTTCAAAAGACATACACAGTGACTTAGGGGAAACATTGGGGGACTCTGCTCCTCCATATTCTACAGTTGCACGCTGGGCCAAGGAGTTTAAACTGGGCAGAACATCCACTGAAGATGAACATCGCGAAGGACGCCCATCCACGTCCCTCACTGAAGACAACGTGAAAAAAGTCGAAGATGTTGTGTTGGCAGATCGAAGAGTGACCATCAGGCATGTAGCTGAGGTCACAGGGATCTCATATGGCAGCGTTCAAAGAATCCTTGCGAACGAGTTGCATTTTTCAAAGGGAATCCTGGGTTTAGAAAAAAGATGGACTAAATGTATTGATTTGTTAGGAGACTATGTAGAAAAATAAATTATTATTTTAACTTTAATTACCGTGTTTTATTTTCATTATCATTACTTTTGGATCACCCCTCGTATACTCGAAAAAATACGCACTTACATGCAATACTCAATTAAATTTTTAATCGAATGAATTTTTAAAATACTTTGTATAAATTACTTATATAAAGTACTTATAGTAATTATAAGTAATTTATTTATAAAAAACAATTATAATGTTTTTATAAATAAATTTCTTTCCTTCAATTAAGGAAAGAAAATTTGACGTTAAAGGCATATTATTGAATTAGATACTTCATCGGCTACATTTTTATTTAAAATTTAGATCCTTTTTTCTTGATAATAAGCAGAAACGTTTCAAATAAAGTAACTTTTTGTCCACCGAATGTCGCACGCTTTCTTGCTGGATAAATATACATGCAGCAGTGAATGGAGGAAATCCTCGTCTTAACTATTACTTTTATTATATTATATTCATACATGATTAGCCGCTGTGTAGTGGCAGTGAAAGAAAATCCATAAGAGGCAATAGAAATGAAACAGAAGATGGGCAGCTGCATCTTGCTGATGATAACGCAAAGAGAGTGAGTCTATGGAAGAGGCCTGTTCACCAGTGAACTTTGCTTAGTCTGTAACGAATGAAAAAATACATGATAACAACAGGACTGTTAAAATGACATTTCGCTTCGCTTTGTGGCGCTAACTTTAAGTACGTTCTGTAGGTTTTGTAAAAATGGAAACTCAAAATATACATTTACCTAAACAAGCCGCCGAGATTGAGAGCCGTGGTAGCTGTGAGAGCCGTGGTAGCTCAGATGGTTAGCGCTCGCTGTAAGTTTCACAGTGCCACTGTTTTAAGTGCTGATTTACCACGTGCTCGGTGGTGAAAGAAAACATTGTGAGGAAACCCGCATGTCTGAAAAATAAGAAAAAAAATTCGAAGACATGTGAAGTTCGCCAACACGCATGGGGCATCGCATCGCGGCGGACACTTCCTTGCCTTAAAAACCCTCTCAGAAATGAGAGGAGGCCTGTGCCCAGCAGTGGGATGTATATAGGCTGTAACTTCACTTTTTTAATATTATAAGTACAATTTACATAACTTCCGCTTATCTCTTGCGATTTAGGCGGTCGATTCAGCGCTCCGCTAATTATGTACCCTAAACATTCAGCGTTGCAAATGTAAATGACACTTTGAAATTATACAAACACCAAAACATGACAATTACTAACCATTATACATTTTTATTACATAATTAAATAAAGAGTTATATCGCCCACGGTGCTATAGGGATAGTATAAAGTGAGATCCAGAAAGTGTGACGTAAAGTGACAAGCTTTAAACATTTCAAAATAACAAAGAAATTCTTTTATTACGCTAAAATAAAACTTACGTAAAATATTTTTAACGAATTGTGGATAGTTTGACTTATTGGATAGTTTTATTTATTATAACAAATTCTAATAACAATAATATAATAATTATTATATACATTTATTCGCACACCATACAAAGTCCTTAAATAATAAACACAAAATGTTTACTTATTCAACACGGCAGCATTTCAGCTGACGTTTACAACAGGAAAACCTGAGCTGTAAACGTCAGTACTCTTCCAATGTCACAATGTACAAAAATTCTTAAAGTTTGAATTGAAAAAATTTTGAATCACCAAATATTTTGGCATATTATGAACTATTTTCTGTAGTTTTAGACGGTCGCTTTAATCCCGGTAATTTGCGACAATTACTAGTTATCTAATTTGTAGTAGCTTAAAATTAATAAAAATATAAAGTGTCGCCAACTATAAGAAACGTAAAGTACAGAATATCGTCATCATCGTTATCATTACCGATACGACTTAGGGACCTTCAAGAAAAGAGCCTACTCTTTTTTAAAAGGCCGGCAACGCATCTGCAATTCCCCTGGTGTTGCAGTTGCATGGCCGGCGGTAGTCACTTACCATCAGGTAAGCCGCATGCTCGTTTGCCCCCTCTCATATAAAAAACATCGCAAGTACACTGCAGAACTCTTCAAACTGAATCACTGCAGTGGTTGCACTGTTGCTTAGAGGTAGAAATAGGTAAGAAGGTAGTAACCTACTAAGAAGCTCCACCACTTTTCATTAATTCATCCATATATCACAAGTGAGTGTATCAATAGTCCACTTCTGAACCTGTTTGGTTTTTTCAAAAGATAAAAATAAAATCCTAATTATAAAATTTGATTTACTTTTTACACGGTTTTTTTTTGGCATCTTTGCAAGGTACCCGTTTCAATAGCGATTTAGTGTTATTTTTATGATTTTTTTTTTTATGTATCCAAGTAATTGCGTTTTTGTCTTCACATTTCCGTTGCCAATATGTTCAATTCGTCGCCTTAACTTTAGCGGCTAATGGCAATTACGCAAGTCAATTTGGCTCATTCAATTTTTTTTTTCGATTGAAAACAGTATTTCGGTAGCGACAGAACTCTTTTGAAAACCTAACAATAATAATCTATGGCCGAGCGTTTACACAATATTGTGAAGTTCGAAATTTAAAACGTATCGGTGCATAGTCAAATAAATATCGCCTACAGGGTATATAGGCAAATCCGAAATATCGCCGATAAACATAAATAAATATTCGTCTATCCCTAAGGGAAATCTTTTTTCCTTATTTTAGTCCATTGTAATCTTGTCATTATTTTTAATGCCTCACAGCAAAGTACATTAGCAAAACTGCTATCGGTAAAAACGTCGTGATTTATCAACAAAAACGCTTACTGAGAATCGCTTGGTTTCTCTTAAATCCCGCCTCCATTATTATTCCGCTTTTACCCATCACGGGGTAAATTTGTGTAATCTCTGGAGGTTCTTTTTATTTCGTCCGTCTCCTTAGTTTACTTTGATTTAATCCGGTTGTATTTATCTTTGACGCTCCAGGCGTGATTAGGAATTCTCGAGGTCGACTTTCAGAAGGAAAAATATACGCTCATTTAAAAAGAAATACAAAAATCCCTACACACGTGAGGCAAAAAAAATTAAAGTAAATTTCACTATATTGGTAATTTTAACCTGGGCGCATATAAACAATTTTAGGTCTACAGCAAATATACAATTATTAAATCGATCAAACTGTTTAGTCGATTCGTGTACTTATGACGATTTAATTGAATAACTGTTTAGATGTATGTGAAAAGTCTGGAAAAGTATGAAATATAATTTTAAACTGCTATTTTTTGTAACTTGATCGGTTTACTGATTAAGGTTTTTTACGTAGTAAAGCCACACAGTGCTGGTTATACGATCGTATACAATTTTACAAATATATGCTATGCAACCAAGTCAGAATGAGTCGGCGTGACCGGAGTAAGACTGGTAAGACCACGCTCTCAAAGAATACATACCAGCGTGAAACAGCTGAATAATGCTGTGTTCGTAATGATGAGTGGAGTTAACCGGAGATCCTTTTTACTGGTAACGAGACATTTCAACTTAGTCCTCAGAGCTGACAACGCATCTTAATTTAGGATTGATGTAGGTTTCTATAGGTCGCCAGCACCCACTTATCATCAGGTAGGTAAACTGAGTGCTCGCCTGTCACCATTATTCTATAAGAAAAGGTTAAATTATTATTTGATTAATTATTAAATTTATTCTATTGATATATACAATAGAGAATTTGTGAACTACTGTCAACTATGACGTATGACCATTATCATTAGTCCTTATAAGCCAACATCTGCAGCATATGTGCCTCTACCGATTTAGGGAGGATTTGTCTTACGCCTACCAGACGGATCCCTCTCAGAAATGAAAGGCCTATGCCCAGCAGGGGACGTATATAGGCTGTAACTCTAACTCTCTTACCAGACGGGTTGGTCATGGCAGTACCATACGCCGCTCAGGGTGTTTTACGTTTACATACAATGTGTTGTTTAATCAATTGCTTACCCTCTGAGCTACCGCCGTGAACCGCGTGTTGACAATGATATGGAAAAAATCCACGCGTATAAAAAGGATCGAGCTCTTCTTTTAGCAGAAAAAAGCAAACCAAGTGAAAGCAGTCAGTAAATATATAAAATTGTTTCGATAATAGTTATAAAAGAACGCCCATATAGTTTTCTTGAAAGTTCTATATTTTTTTTATTGTTTGGTAACACTATAGATGAAGCAAATTAAAGTACAATCCATTCAATCTCGTTAAATAACAGTTGTAAAAAGGTAATGCTTTGTGAACAGACTTCCGAAAAACTTTTTATTTTGGGTTTGATACCAGGCGGTAAAGCTCCTTTTGTGCCTAGAAACTCGTCTGGATTTTATTTACATTTGCCACCAAACAGCAGTGCTCCCTAGTGGGTGAAACACACTCTTAACCCAGGTTCCAGTCTTTCAGTTTGAGGGTAAGAGAGTCCATATCTTACATGCTGTGAGACACGACCCCAGTCTTCAAATGTGACGAGGCCTTCTTTGTTAGAAGTTAGTTGCATGTGTCTATGAGGTTCCAACGTACCAAGTGACTACTTACCATCAAATGGACTGTTAGCTCATGTTACTGCAGACGGCAGACGTTGTTCTGCTGTCGTTCTTTTGTTTTTACGATAGATTTTGTGATTTTCTTTTTTAGTTAGTACTAAACCAAAATACCTTTAGTAAAGACTTTATATGCGATGTATGACATTATATTTTGAATATGAATCATAAATAGAATTTGTGAATAACTTGAATACAGTGCCATCTAGTCACCTATTTAAAATAACCTACACGAGGCGCACCAACGATTATTTATATAACAGAATATATTATGGTTATTAAATAAATTAAAGGAGGTTTATGTAAATGAAAACCTTTTTTGTTTGTTGTTGTGACAAATGATTTTAATTGACTGTCAAATGTACTTACATAGAAATATCATTCTTAGTTTAAGATATCGAAAACTCTCGCTGTGTTTTATTACTATTCTAAACCAGTGATAAACTACTGTCGCACGAAAGCCGTGGTAGCTCAGGGGTAAGCCGTTACCGTTACCGTTACCGCCTATTAAAGTGACCACTGCTGAACATAGGCCTCGCCCATAGATTGCCTCATAGGGGAATATTTGCCATAGTTGCCACGCTTGGCAAGCGGGTTGGCAACCGCAGTTTTTTTTATTTTTAATAGTTATGAGAAAGACGCTGCTGTCCATCTCCTGATTTGTTTCTCTCTGTCGCCTCTTAAGACCCATCGGATGATATGGGGTAGTGGATATTGTTACACCGCCACTACACGGGGTTAAGGGGCTAAGCGCTCGATGTAAATTTCATAATATCCGAGCAACCCTGGTTCGATACCCGCCGGCACCAATGAAATTGTTAATTGCAATTTTAAGTGCTGATTTACCACGTGCTCGGCGGTGAAGGAAAACATCGTGAGGAAACCTGCATGTCTGAGAAATAAGAAAAAAAATATTTCGAACACATGTGAAGTTCGCCAACATGAATTGGGGCAGCGCGGCGGACGTTTCCTTGCCCTTAAAACCCTCTCAGAAATGAGAGGAGGCCTGTGCCCAGCAGTGGGACGTAAATAGGTTGTGACTTTAAGCCAGTGCTTGACTACTATCCCATCTGATGATAACTGTTGATTTATAATATTATCTACTTTCGCTCGTGTAACCTGATAAAGCCACGTCCACTGTGTTTGCTGTCGTTCGAGCAAAGCTGTGCTTCATCAAGTGTGTGTCGAACACATTCAAACAGTTGAGTTCATCAACGCGCGTCATTCACACAGAAGCTGGAGTTAAGCAAACATTTTAAACAATCGATCACGCTTCACTCTAGCTCAGATCAACGTGCATGAATCAAGCTGCTCGTCTGTGTTAGAACCCCATAATAATTATTATTCCAACGGTCTTAGCTTCATATGTCGTCACATTTCATTCTTTATACACTCGTTAGTCTAAAATTGCAAATTATAGGCCTTACCTAGAAAAATCTTCTCACACTTTTAACGCCGATGCCGGTCACCATCTGGCATATAAACGACGAGTGTGGTGGTATACCACCATTTATCGGGCACCATGATATCTTCTTCCTTTACCATATTCGCCTCTTACTACGGAATGGGGTGATGAACTTTTATCGTCAACATGTTTTTAAAGAATGAGACAAACGAGCACACAATCTTTTTGGCGGTAAATGGATGCTGAGGCACATAGACACCTACATCTATTCTCTAATATGAATTAAAATGTAAATGCATTGCCACTCCTGAGGACTTAAATAAAATGCCTCGTTATCAGTAAAAACAGTCTGCGATTCTCTATTCTTACCTCAAAATAAAAATTATTATGAAAGACAATCTATTATAAAAGAGAATAGCCTAAGATTTGTTAATGTAGTAAGACACACAGGGAGATTATAATTAATTTCGACACTTACGTTAGACTCGTGGCATCTCAAAAGACTGTTAATAAAAACTCTGTAATTTATCAACAGAAGCGCCTACGAAAATCCCTTCATTCCCTGAAACCCATCTCATCATTGTTCCGCTTTTACCAACCATGAAATAAATTTGTGTAAGCCCTAAGGATTCCTCTTTTGGTGTATCTTGTTAGTTGAAGAAGCTTTTAGTTTGAGTAGGTAGTCAAATTAAACTAAGTTAATTTTGTTTATCTATACCCGCTCCTAAAGTATGGAGAATTTACCGTAATTGCCAAGCAATGTTAGGGGATTGGCGATCACAGTACCAGTTGTCAATGGAACGAGGCATCACCATTGAGTTATAATGTACTACGTACGCAACATTATAACTCAATGGGCATCACCTGCACTACAATAATTTGTTGTTAAGATTCGCCAATTAAGGCAGGTAAAGGTCTTGTACCCTACAGCCTAGTCTGATGTATATTTTGTTCACCAAACTCTTTAAAATATGCTAATACGTCATATTGCGATTTTAAGATATGTATGTAAGGTATGTATGTAAGATCAACTTATCCCTGTGGGCAGTTGATGACGATAGTATCTCAAGGCCTCTAAACGGATAAAAAAACCTGAGGTTTATATCACCATCAAAGCATTTGTTACATCGTTTCCACTAATAATTCACGTTTGTACACGAAATCGCACCACTTTTACGTATCAAAATCCACTTTAAACCAATATTTAAACGATAAAACAGACCAGAGATGTAATTATTATACACAAAAACGGCTGACAGTGACTTAGGCTGAACTGGAATACATTACACATACAAAATAAAATTAAAAATAAGGAAAAAAAGGTTTAAAAAAACATGATTTTATTTTGTAGTATTTGGCAGTATTTAAAAAAACATAAATGGATTCCTTTTTTAATAGAATAAGGGTGACAAGCTAGCACACAGCCCACATGTGGATAAGTGGATTCTTTGGCCCAAAGACATCTACATCTATCCTCGATTAAGAATCAAAATGCAGATACGTTGTCACCCCTGAGAACTAAGATGGAATGCCTCGTATCCAGTAAAAAGGGTCTCCGGTTCTCTACACTCTCCATACTAAACAGAGCAGCATCGAGCTGCCATTTTACGCTGGTATTTTGTGAGAGCGTGGTCCTTCCCCGGTCGAGCCGGTTCATTCGTGCTACAACTCTAATATATCTGCAGCAGGGCTCTACCACGTACATAAATGTTCTTAAATTATAAGAGTAAATTTTCTCACGTTTGTCATTATTTTTAGCGTTGCTACCTATTGTTTCTTCAATTCAATTTTTTTTTAAACGTTACGTCCACACTAGGAGTTGCTCCTGTATCGTGGGCAGTTTACATACATAAATTTCACAAGGACAAACATCCAGACCCAGAACAATTATTTGTAGGCCATACTTATGTATATGTAATGTGTATATATATTTTATGACAGAAGTTAAATTATAGTTTTACTCATTTCCTGCCTAGGAGTCCGTAGTGCGTGCACTGCTATTCCGGTCTGAAGGGTATAGAGAACCAGTATAATTACAGGCTGTGAGGCATTCCATCTCAGTCCTCATGACAACGCATCTGGAACCTTCTTTATTAGAAGTTGATTATAGGTCACTTCAATTTTATAGTATAATCGAATTCCTGGGTTAGAGCAGTGAATTTTTTAATTTGTAAATATTTTTTAAATGAAAGATATTATAATACAAATGTCATTCCATATTAAGAGATATAAACTCTGTTTTTTTTTTAAAAGTACTTTCCAGCCTTTTTTGTATAGTATGACCTCTTCACGGGTGAGCCAATGTAAATTGTGGTTTATATGTCATTTTACTTTTAACACTAACCAAGCTGGGCAATAGAATTATTATCACAGAGCCGAAATATCGATACTGACCTTCGTCACTCCTTTGTTGGGTTTTTTTTAAAGAAAAGTAACGAGTTTTTGAAAGAAAATTTAAAATAATTTAAGGGACCATTATTCAAATTGTTAATGTTGACTTTTTTGTTGCAGGTAAATTTCTGCGATGCGAGTAAAATCAAAATTTTGTTCGAGGTTGAAGGAAAGTAAACGCAAAAGTTACTTTTAAAAATGCTTATCGCCTTCCACAGTTCTATCATTTCCATTATAGGAGCATCATACCAAAAGACTAAGTAATAACTAGATACTTAAAAATATAAAAATTATAATATTTAGTAATATCAACCTTCTCAAAGTTAGCACGTACCTTTAGCACGTGTACGCTTTTCAACACGTCAAGACATTTGGAAAATACTTCTCACCACTCTTCTTTACATATCTCAGAAAACTCGCAATTGTAAGCAATTTTTATTTGATTTTTGACACAGGTAAAAATCACAAGGTGCTAGGACAGGGTAATATGGCAGGTTTGGTACAACATACACATTTTTACTAAATGTATTTGAAAGTATATATACGGTACTTATAATAAAAATACAATTTTTACATTTTTTGTATGTATATCTGTCTATCCGTCGTCTATCTGCCTGTCTGTCTGTTTGTTCCGGCTAATCTCCGAAACGGCTGGACCGATTTTGACGGAACTTTGACTGGCAGATAGCTGATGTTATAAGGAGTAATTAAGGCTACTTTAATTTTAGAAAAAGAATTAGGGTTCCGCACAAAAAAATTAAAACCCATGAAATCCATTGTAATTATTCAAATACTAGCTTATTACCTGCGGCTTCGCTCGCGTGAGCTTGAATTTAGGAACATCATTAAATGCTGTTCCGTGGCAAATTTTACAAAATTCGATCACTTTTAGAGTCACCTCAGTGGCTGTGTCTCTATATCTGTCAAAGTTTTTTTTTTGAATTCTAATAGACTATTAGACGTAGATTAGGTATTTGGCATAGATATAATATGCTACAGGAAAACGTGAATATATACATATGTCTAGAAACACCCACTATTTTTTATATCGGGCGCGTCTTCTGATGTATTTATAAGAAAGATAAATAGTCTCAGAATCAAAATGCATTATTATTATTTACATTTTACTCTTTACATTAATTCATAATTAAAACAAAATAATAATGAATTTTATGGTCTTCTATCAATTTACTGTATAATGTTTATTTGAGATATTTTATTCATATCGTTGGTCCTATTTAATATTGATTGGCACTATAAAATGATGTAAATATTTTTTTATGTTCGAATAGACTTCAAAATTTCATAAATGCAATTCTATAATGATGTATACAGTATATATCATTATAGAACTGCATGTATGAAATTATAAAATTTAGTATACAGTATACTACACATGGAATAAAACTAATGCTACGGATTTTATCACGTTTAATTTTAACTTTTTTACGTGGGGTTTTTTACTCATCTTTGTATGAAAGTTCCATAAAAACCCGCGTAAAAGAACATATTGTCCATATTTAACACCGACGCTCCGGGAAGTCTAAAGTATGTCAACGTGTTTAGTGTCGTCCCAACCATTATATGGGATCTGATAGACAACAAATTGCAACAGAACACCGATTCCTACCAATGATGATACGTGAGGCTATTGAAATTGAAAAAACATCCTAATTTTAATAGGGAAGATGGCCGAGTGCTACCATCAGCTAAGGACCCTATAATTAATAAAATTAAATTCAAACCCGAGTATACTACTGCATTTATTCTATTCTATTCTATTTTTATTCTATTCAATTCTAACTATTATATTAGGTCGTCAAACGCCACAGTCCTCCCGTGACCATGTGTGCTGTAAAGTGCCCAAAACATCGGGAATAAAAAAAGTTTAAATTAAACGCGATAAAGTCCTTAAAATTAGTTTCATTCCTTATAAATTTTATTCATAGTGAACGTGGGCAGCACTACACTCATGAACGGGAGTAGAAAAATGTTTGCCTCGTTGTGGCGGTGAAATAGAATCCGCCACCTCATATCGTCCCGTCGTAAGAGGCGACATAGGAAAGCAAACAGGAGATGGGCAGCATCATCTTCCTGACCACAGATCAAAATAATAAAGCTGCGGTTGCCAACCCGCCTTCCAAGCGTGGCAACTATATCAAATATCCAGCTACTTGACAATTTATGGGGAAGCCATGTTCATTTCAGTGGACTTATGATAGGCTAACGATAATGAGTTCTAGTCATTTTGCAACCCTTAATATTTACGGTAGAGTGAAAACAAAAGATTAACATACCCGAAAATATGAATGAAATAAAAACTGCATATATTGCCCCATGAAAAGTAAAAAAGTAGCAGCTTACATACATGTTACTACTGGGCACAGGCCGCAGAGAGTTTTGGCCAAAAAGTGTTCGCTGCGCTGATTCCAACGCGATGACCTCATCTGGGAAACTTCTCAGATATGCAGGTTTTCCTTCACCGCCGAGAACCTGGTAAATCGACACTTCAAATTGCAATTCAAATATATGCTAAAATATATAATAATGCTTACGTACCATGAAATTTAAGTTTTAATCAGTTTGATTATGTACCGCCTTTGACAAGTAAAATAAAATGAACCTTTGTTTAAGTAAAATCTGCTTTCTTTAATTAAAGTATTTTTCCGCAAGAGCCTGTTCATTTACATATAGGTACTCTTATGAGCTAAGAAACGAGGACTGTCACAAATATCTTAATATGTCTGAAAATATGAAAGCTATCTTAAATTACAAACTGATTTATATGTCTCATTAAAGGTAAAAAAGTAAAGTAGCAGCTAATATACGTCTCACTACTGTGCACAGGGCTCCTCATTACTTATAGTGTTTTGTGGGCAGACAAATAGAGTATGCTGCTATGCATTGAAGCATATTAACGGTTTTCACATCTCCACGACTATTTTAATTACTCAGACATCAAGGTTTCCCCACGAAGTTTTTCTTCACCACTTTAAAGGACACGTTTTAAGTCAGCGCGTAAAATTTTCTACATATAACAGAATCATCCTCGAGGGAATCGTACACGTTTTGCTCCCGTGCCATGATGAAATCTCATGGCGATAGCTACACGGCCCTCGTATTTGTTTAAATACAATTCATAAAAACTGACTCTAAGCTTTTGCATGATTGTTGACCACATCTACCTAGTAATTACACATCCAACGATGCCACGAACGAATTTTCAATTATTTACATCGTATATTCAGTAGCATTCTATTATTTAATTATATCAGTGACTTACCATTTTATTTTATTTAGAAGCAAGTAGATGGCGCTATTATGAGACGAAATAATGAAGCATAGTATAGCCAAAACTATACTATGTGGTAATAACAGCGATAGAAGCGAACATCAATTTATTTATTATATGAATAAGGCATAAAGTGATGTCAATTCTGTTAAAAGTTCTGTTTCTGTTAAAAAATACGCTATCAGCGCCGCTAGCGGTGAAAAACGATTTAATGATATCGTCATATGATCATATCACGAAATAGCAACGTTGTGTTTAATTATTAATATCTTCAAACGATTTCTATTTATTGATTTGGTCAAGCTATATCATGAGATGGTCAACAAACAGTGTTAAATATCATGAAATGACCACACCATTTCACGAAATGATAGACTACTTTATGATATATGATCAATTCTATGACGTCACTATTTAAATTACTATTGAAATTATTACACTTTTAAAAATAAAATAACAAAAATAATAAAAAACTAAACCTTAGAATTTTAAAATAATTTAAAAAATCTTATTATTTAAATTTATAAATGTAAGTTATTTATATTATTTAATTTATAAGTAACTGAAGGCAAAATATACTACTTTTTCCATTTGATGATAGGTGGCGCTGTTTTGATAACTAAATCGGTGTAGTTTCAAATTACATTACCAAGTTTACAACTATATTTTAAACTTTATTTATAAATATGGTATTTATTTGAAAAACACCCGTCATCCCGCCTATAACTAAGATATAATAGAAAATTAACATCTAAAGGAAGGAAAATACTTAACCTTCTTTTTTGAAGTTCCGTAATCGAATAAAAAGTAGCCATTAAGTTGACAATTTAACATTACACATTAACATAGCCTATAAGTTGCCCCGGGTTACTAACTACCTACATACAAAATTTCATGTAAATCGTTCCAGTAGTTTTTGCGTGAATCCGGAATACACAGACAGACAGACAGACAAAAATTCTAAAAACCACTGATTTGGCTTCAGGACCCTTTCTTTAGTCCCCTGGACATGTTTTTTCAAGAATATATTAGAATTACAGACACGACTTTTCTACAGATTTATAATATGTATAGATTAATGAACATAAAGGATAGGTATTGTTGCGCGCCACTATTAATGTCTTTACATGGCAACACTAGCCACTAGCGCCCTCTAGTATCGAGTAGCAGAACTAGGAGAGTCAAGATCTTTCTAGAAATTTCGGGACCGATATGTACTGAACATTCTAGATGTTTCCACAGTAGAAGGTTCTGGAAAGTATCGGAGGCGCTATATAAGGCCGGTATAGACCACGACCGAGGCAGTATTGAATTGGCGATACAAGCGAGGACTTCGAAGCGATACAACTACGAACTTAAGCGATCTGTAGTAAAATTGTATTTTGTTATTAGTGTGGTTTAAAGTTGTAATTAGTGTTGTATAATTAAAGTGTCAATTTTGGTAATTCAATCGGCAGTTTTTAATTGTCTCGAACCCCAAGCTCGTAACAATTGGTGTCAGAAGTGGGATCAGATCATGCCGATTTTACCAAAGGACGACACGGAGGTATCCGTACCCGAAGTCAACGCCAGCAAGAGACGGACCAGAGACAATTTGGTAATGCAACGCCGCAAACGTCGGGAGGCCAGCTGCCGACCACGGATGTCGGCCCGTCAGCAGCTCCTGCATCTGCAGCACCTGACTTAGGTGCTCTGATGATGATGCTGCAGGAGCAGGCTCGCCGACAGGAGGAACAGGCCCGCCGACAGGAGGAACAGGCCCGCCGACAGGAGGAACAGGCCCGTCGGTTGGAAGAGCAGCTGCAGCGTGGACAGGAGGAACAGGCCCGCCAACAGGAAGAGCAGATGCTCCTCATGAAGGACCTTCACGCTACCTTCGGGAAAGAGATAAGGGAGGTGAAGGATAGGGTTGCTCAACATGACAACCGCCTGTCAGGCTGAAACCCGAATCGACCAAGTGAACAATCGGGTTGACAACGTGATTGCTGACGTGAAGAAAACGCTGGACGACCTCAAACTTGGGGATGGAGTTACAGCCCCCGTGGTAGCTACAATACCTTCGCTACGTGGATTCAAAGTGCCGCCGTTCGACGGGACTTCTTCCTGGTCGGCGTACAGAATCAGTTCGAGGCTGTCATGAGGCGAACGGCTGGAATAAAAGTCAGGCCATGACTGCTCTCACTAGGGCTTGCGCGACCAGGCCTTAACTGTTCTGGAAGCTCTCGGTAAGGAAGTGACTTACGAGCAGCTCCTTGAGGCGTTGGAGGCGAGATATGGCGACGCTCACCTGGAACACGTCTTTCGTGCGCAGTTCAAAGATCGCGTGCAGCGCAGCAACGAAAACCTGCAGCAGTGGGCCCTTGAGGTGGAAAAGCTGGTTCGAAAAGCATACCAGTCTGTACCTGCGCTCATTGTAGGAACCTGGTGCAGACATTCATCGACTGCATCCGCGACCTTGAAGTCAGAGCTGCTGTGAGGCTCGGCACCACCAGACGCTTAAGGCCGTTGGCCCATGCACTGGAGGTGGAAGCCGTGCGACAGGATCATCGTTCCCATCGCGTCAGGAGGTTGCAGCAGCTACAGTTCGCGACCGCAATAAAGGATACAGGCCTAGGTGCTACGGCTGTGGGGAAAGGGCCATCTTCGATCCAGCTGCCTAAGCGAAAGGAAAGAGAAGGTGAACTATCTCGAGGGGCAGTGCGGCTATCAGCACCGCCCAGCACAGCGGAAATCTCATGGCAACGCAGATGCATTGTCAAGAAGACCTTGTCCTGAAGATTGCAAGCATTGTACTAGGCAAGAGGGTAAGGAAGTGGTATCTGTGATGATGCTCAGGACAGACCAGATCAGCAATGAGTGGAAGGACAGCCTACAACATGCACAGCAGGAAGATTCAGACATCAAGCCGATTCTGGAATGGATGAAGGCCAGTGCTCCTAAGCCGAAGTGGAGCGACGTCTCAGCGATGAGTTTGACCACGAAAGCTATTGGGCCCAATGGGACAGCTTGCTGATTCAGGATGGAGTCCTGTGCCGTAAATGGGAAAATGGCCGGGAGACAGTTGTCATTTGCAAATGGTTGTCCTAAAGCTAAAGTACCGGATGTTCTACAGCTGTACCATAATGGTTGTTCAGGAGGCCACCTGGGAGTTAAACGAACTCTACTGAAGATCCGAGAACGGTTTTACTGGGTCCACTGTCGTAACGATGTCGAGGACTGGTGTCGCAAATGTACAAGTTGTGCGTGTAAAGGGACCTCAAACTCGTAGTAGAGGTGCATTGAAATTGTACAATGTTGGTGCACCATGGGAGAGGATAGCCGTTGACGTTGCGGGGCCGTTTCCGGAAAGTGAAAGTGGTAACAAGTATTTCATGGTTGTGATGGATTACTTCACTAGTGGCCAGAAGTCTTCGCCATTCCAAATCAAGAAGCTTCAACAGTTGCAGATAAACTAGTTCATGAAGTCTTCTGTCGTTTTGGAGTACCTTTAGAGATTCACAGCGATCAAGGAAAGAATTTTGAGTCTCAAATATTCCAGGAAACTTGCCGAGTTATGGGTACTCATAAAACAAGAACAACTTCTTACCACCCACAATCTGATGGAATGGTAGAACGATTTAATCAGACATTGGAGAGGTACCTAGCAAAGTTGTGGAAAAAACGGCAACGAGACTGGGACAGGCACATACAACCGTTTTGTTGTCATATCGAAGCGCTGTTCACGAAAGTACATCAGTGACACCAGCTTTAGCAAATTTTGGGAGAAATTACGGCTGCCTGCAGACCTGATCACCGGAATACCACCTGATGCCCCACGGTATAACCGATTATGCAAATGACTTGCGGAACAAAATGAATGACATTTATGAGCGTCAGACAATCGGACAGCAAACGTCTGAAAAGATGAAAACACGGTATGACCGCAAAATGAACAACAAAGGGTTTGACGAAGGTTCACTAGTGTGGTTACACAATCCAGTTCGCAGCAAAATCTCCTAAGCTTCAAGCTAAATGGGACGGACCGTACCGGATTGTGACAAGGATCAATGACGTAACCTACCGGATACAGAAAGGTGCAGAGGTACTCTAAGATCGTCCATGTGGATCGACTGGCGCGTTATTATGGGGCCAATAATGCTCGGGACGAGCATGTCTTAGGAGAACAGTGTTGCGCGCCACTATTAATGTCTTTTACATGGCAACACTAGCCACTAG
Organism: Parnassius orleans; assembly: GCA_029286625.1. Taxonomy (NCBI): domain Eukaryota; kingdom Metazoa; phylum Arthropoda; class Insecta; order Lepidoptera; family Papilionidae; genus Parnassius; species Parnassius orleans. The sequence continues at coordinate 7,617,715 of JAGSMP010000070.1, read as the reverse complement.
CGCCTCTAGTATCGAGTAGCAGAACTAGGAAGTCAAGATCTTTCTAGAAATTTCGGGACCGATATGTACTCGAACATTCTAGATGTTTCCACAGTAGAAGGTTCTGGAAAGTATCGGAGGCGCTATATAAGGCCGGTATAGACCACGACCGAGGCAGTATTGAATTGGCGATACAAGCGAGGACTTCGAGCGATACAACTACGAACTTAAGCGATCTGTAGTAAAATGTATTTTGTTATTAGTGTGGTTTAAAGTTGTAATTAGTGTTGTATAATTAAAGTGTCAATTTTGGTCATTCAATCGGCAGTTTTAATTGTCTCGAACCCCAAGCTCGTAACAGTATTAACGAAATCTATCAATCCTTCTAACAAACTTATAAAAAACAGATTACTTAATTATGTATTTATAATTTATTACGATGAAGCTTATGATCGAGCTTATAAATTCAATATCCGTGTTGAATGTTTTACATGTAAATATTATAAGAATTTTGATTATAGAAATCGAGGGATTAAAAAGAAAGATTTCCGTATTAATTATTGTTATTCATTGACGATATATTATAATGTGTGATATTTATTAATATTTATATATAGGTAGTACATCACTCACCTTCGATTTGCCGACGATATAGTCCTTATGGCAGAATCGCTGGAGGACCTAAGCACTATGCTCAATGACCTCAGTAGTGTCTCCCAACGGATAGGTCTCAAGATGAACATGGACAAAACAAAAATCATGTTTAATGTCCATGTCACACCTATGCCGGTAGTTGTTGGGAGCACTAAGCTCGAAGTTGTTGACGAATATGTTTACCTGGGACAAATAGTCCGACTAGGTAAGTCCAACTTCGACCTAGAGGTCAATCGACGGATTCAACTCGGCTGGGCAGCGTTCGGGAGATTACGACCCATCTTCTCGTCAGGCATACCTCAAACCCTCAAAACTAAATTGTTTAACCAGTGCGTGTTGCCAGTGATGACATACGGAACTGAGACGTGGTCCTTCACTGCTGGCCGTATGAGGAAGCTCAAGGTCGCTCAGCGAGCTATGGAGAGGGCTATGCTCGGGGTTTCTCTGCGTGATAAACTTAGAAATGAGGATATCCGCAGTAGAAACAGAGTAACCGACATAGCCCAAAGGATTAGTAAGCTGAAGTGGCATTGGGCCGGCCATATAGCTCGAAGAACCGACAACCGATGGGAAGAAAGGTTCTCGAGTGGCAGCCTCGTACTGGCAGGCGAAGTGTAGGGCGTCCCCCCACTAGATGGAGTGACGACCTGGTAAGACATGCAGGAAGTCAATGGATGCAGGTGGCTCGGGACCGTGCTTTGTGGCATTCCGTGGGGGAGGCCTATGTTCAGCAGTGGACTTGTGAAGGGCTGTAATGATGATGAATGATATATAGGTAGTATGCTGAATAATATATGGCTACGACAAAAAATTATTATTTAAAACGGAAATAATAATATTCAATATGCTTGCCTAGGAGGCCTACGCGGATCAATCCGTTATCAACGATAGGCCTTAAACGAATGAAAGCGGGTGATCAAGGTTTGTTACCTTTAATATTTAAATATTCCGCTGCAAAGTGTTGTTTTTGCAGGGCGCGGAGCATTATAACCTCAGATATACTGAGATCATCAGCAGTCACTACATTAGTGCTGCGGCGGGATAATAATTTACCAATTTAAATTAAGTTGCCAAAGTTGTTTTGTTAACAACTTGGCGTACGCGACTGTGGGAGCAACGAAACCTATTATGTCCCACAGGCGGGCGGTAATGGATAAGATGTAGTGCTTAGTGCACGTCACACCAGCGGGAATATTATCAGTGATCTGAACAACGCGGTTTGCAACAAATGTCTGCCACTTGTGTGGCGAACTGTTTATCTAGTACAGAGCTACCTTTGAATCTTTTTGAATTGAAATTGGGTGAGTTGTCACTACCTCGACAAAACTCAGCCATCAGCTGTATGCCAACTGTACGCCATTATAATTTTGAACCTGATGTTACCAAATTTAGATTTATTTTTTTACTATTTTAAATATTTCTACAAGGGATTAACCATCATTAATCATTATACATTAACTTTATACAGTTAAATAAACTATATAAACATTAACATACCTAAGCATAGGTAAAATTAACGCTTTTACAACTAAGACCTGGAAAATATTCGGAGCCTATCTAGGAAACTGTTGTAAAATTTTATTAAACAAAACCTGTTTAAATAGGGTTATTATTATTATATAATTATAGAATATATGACTGATAATAACCCCTGGAAATGAGATGATCACTACATTATAAATTAAGATTTAAAAAATACTCCCGCTAGGTTTCTTGCCGGTTCTTCCTAGGACAGAGGTTTTTTTCGAACAACTAGTAAGAAATATAAATAGCTAGATATGATGAATAAATTTTTTTCTATTTTATAGGTGGTAGGACTCCGGTCTAAAGGGTATAAAGAGCCAGTATGTTTACAGGCTGTGAGGTATTCCATCTAAGTCCTCAGACGTGACAACGCATCTGTAGTTTTCCTAGTTTGAAGTTGGCTGCAGGTGTCCGTGTGCTGCGCTAGCCACTTACCATCAGGTGGACTGTTAGTTCCTTTGTTACTTCAGTTTCATAAAAAAATACATGCATACGTAATACAAACATATAACATACAATTTAGTAAATACAAATCATTGTACACGCAGTGGAAATAACACAACCTTTATAACATAAGGTTCATGTAATATTCATTGGAATAAACTGGACGCAAACATGTTGGGTCAAGCACTTTATTTTTATATTAAACTTGACTCGTAAAATTTCCCAACCTCCACACGACCCCATATTGTAGCTGGTGTTATTTTTTTAAATATTGGTTATTCAAGAATTATAATTGTAGTTTCCAAATACAATTTAAGTTGCGTCCCTCAAAGATCTAATAGTATAAATTTCGAATTCCGCACAGAACAAACATTTTTAACACGCTTTTATTAACTTTAGGTGTCTATCTATCTATGTAACGGAATATTTTCATTAAATTTTCACCAGTTTGTAGACGGCCGATTGACTTAAAAATTTCATCAAAAATCGATGACAATACAATAATTTAATATGAATCGTTGGCTACATAAGTAGGCGCACTCGAAATAATGGGATGGATGTCTAAAGGAGAACTATTTTGGCTAATACATTTCCTGTGTGTTTTTGTAGTGTGTATGTTGAGGCCTTTCAAAGATTTGAATGACTTGTTGCACTGTGTACATGTATGGGTCGCGTTCGACGTGCCATCACAAGATTGGGTCACGAACTGCATTCACAACAGTTAAATACAATCACAAAAAAGAATAACTTAAAACAAATTTAAAAACACAATAAAGTAACTTAAAAAGTACACTGAAAATATAAAAAACTCAAAGTCTAAATATGGTTAAGTAGGTGCGTCACAGGATGGTCTTGCAATTCGACGCTGCAGTGGAAGAGATCTAGCGACGTATTTCGTCGCTAGGACAACCGATGGCGGCTTTAGCAACCGTGTCTTGAGATTATTATTATTAGGGATTAGAAGTTTTTAAAGACTGAACAGGCACTGAACCTGCTTGTCACTTTTGTGTCCAGACAGCAATATATAGTTCGGAAATCCTTTGTTGCGAATTGTTTTTTTTTTTTTTTTATAGAATAAGGGTGACAAACGAGCACACAGTCCACCTGATGGTAAGTGGTTGCTGTTGCCCATAGACATCTACATTTATCTTCGTTAGCGAATTTAAATGCAGATGCGTTGTCAGCCGTGAGGACTAAGATAGAATGCCTCTTTTCAGTAAAAAGGGTCTCCGGTTCTCTACACTCACCATACGAAACACAGCAGCATTACGTTGGTATTCTGTGAGAGCGTGGTCCTTCCCCGGTCGAGCCGACCCATTCGTGCTACAACTATACTATTAATATAGCTGCAGCATGGCTCTACCACGTAAAAATTAATTTAAAAAAAATATTTGTCATAAGTCACCATCTTGAAATATTTTTATATCTCGTAGTTGATTTGAGATTATAATATCTAAATTCAGATTATAAACCACTGTTATATTATTTATATTTATGTCAATAATAAACGTTTTCCTTGTACACTAAAATTTTACAATTAAAATATATAGTTATTTTTATTAAAATATTTAGACAAAATAAATACAGTTGTCACCTGTCACCTTTATTAATTTTATCCTATTATTCTGATCAGGATCACCGAATAAAATAAAATAATTATCAGGATCATCACAGCTCGTGATCAAAGCGTGTCGTTTAAGTTTTTTTAAAACTCTTATATTATTATTTGGACTACTAATAATTGTTCAAGGTCTAGATTTTCATCCATGTGCAATTTTTGTATGTAAAACGCCTTGATCGCCTAGTTGACAATCAAAACACTTAATAGCTTTTCAGTCAGTGAAGTTGACCGTAATGACTTTGATTCGATAGCGCCATAAATCATAACAAATTCGAGACGTCTCGCTGAGAAAAATTAAGGATTGGGAAAATTTTGTCTGAATGACTGTAAAATGTTTCCCTGTTCACTCGAATTACCAATTAATTCTTCTAAACATAATTTTTTCTATGAGTAAGGGTTTTAAAAATTAGTTTAGGCCTTGAATATACAGGTACGTATTCATTAAATGCAAGTAATCGTTTGGTACATTCATCAAAGTACCTACACTAGGCAAAATTCTTAGTCACTAATTCCTAATTGACATCTATTTTTGTCTATCACATTTATTTATCACTAGCTTTTATCCGTGAATTCGTCCGCGTTTAACTTCAGATTTATAATAATTCTATAATTTTATCAGTTTTTGATTTGACAAAAAATACTCCATTTTATATACGAGATTGTATGATCATTATGACATAAATTGCACTTAAACAACTTTGTTCAGAATCTCTTTTACAATATCAAAAAAACAGTAAATTAAGTGACCCCGTGTTGGGCGCCAATCCGACCGGAACAGTCACATCCCGGCGCTCTTCGAACGCATTTATTGTTGTTGTGCCCTCTCGCTTCCCTCTTTACTTTCCCAGACATCCCGACAGCCATTTGAATAGGATTGTTACCTATTTTTAGAGAGCGTCTTAAATCGTTCGAACCGACTTCGAACACCTCACCTCACGCCTGCATTTAAGATGTTTTACTTTCGAACCAGTGATCAAAGTAAAAAATTACTCAATAAGAATTATTTATTCTATTAGACTACTTTCTATTATTCAGGACCGTGCTTTGTGGCATTCCTTGGGCGAGGCCTATGTTAAGCTGTGGACTTGTGAAGGGCTGTAATGATGATGATTCTATTCTATGAAATAAAGATCTTATTGTTTGTTATTCGCATCAAATACATTGTAATGTAAAAAATACTAATTATATACAGTTCTTTTTTATAATTGTTTGATAATAATTAAGCACATAATAATCGTTATAAAAATTTAAAAGTATATAGAATGAAGCCTCCGGAGACTTGTTTACTGTATTCTTTCTGTGTACAATAGAAACAACTATACAAAACAAACCCTACTTGCTTTCTATAGCGTTGCTGCTTGTTTCATGGTAAATGTTTTTTTATTTTATTTTAATTATTATTTCTATAATGAGACCTGAAGTAATTTTCCGTTCGTAAGAAAATTTGTCACTGCTCCTCGCACCCTGGGTGTCGCTAGAATTGACTTTAATAAGTACTTAATAGACTCCTTTTATAAGTAGTTATTGAGCTTTAATAATTTAGAATTTTCTACGTGACAGAGCCATGCTGCAGCTACATTGTGGTTCTAGCTCGAATGGATCGACTCGATCGAGGAAGAACCACGCTCTCATAGGATACCAACGTGAAATAGCGCTTCTTTTGAACCACTCTTCCTACGGGCTTCCCAAGAAATTTTGCAATTGGATCACCAGTTTTCTTGCAGATCGGAGCATCAAAGTTGTAGTAGACGGTGCATGCTCCGATTACAAGCCTAGTAATGGTGGTGTCCCACAAGGCTGTGTGCTATCACCAACGCTGTTTCTTCTGCATATCAATGATATGTTGCATACCAGTAACATTCAAATTATGCGGACGGCAGCATTAGCGATGCTTTATACACCGGAAGTGCCAATATTTCTTGTGAATACGTCGCCGGGTACCGGAGCAAACTTGTGCCTGAAGTCGAGTCTTTGTTGAACAAAGTCTCGGATTGGGGCGACTAAATCTAGTCCAGTTCAGTTAATCCCCAGAAGACACAAGTTTGTGCGATAACCGCTAAAAAGAACCCCTTTGTCGTATCTCCTCAGTTTCAGGGCACTCCCCTTGTTGCCTCAGCCAGTATCGGAATCCTCGGCGTCGACATATAGAATGACGTGCAGTTTCGTGTTCACTCGGAAGAGAAGGCTAAATTGGCCTCTAAAAAGCTTGGCGTGCTCAGCAGAGCGGGACAGTATTTCATGCCGGCACACAGTTTGCAACTTTACAAGGCTTAGGTTCGGCTTCACATGGAATACTGTTCTCATTTCTGGGCCGCGGCTCCCCAGTGCCAGCTCCTTCCACTTGACCGCATTCAGCGCAGAGCGGCTCGAATCGTCGACGACCGAGTTCTCTCCGAGCGACTTTGTCTCTAATTATAGATTCTTCTCTCCGATCGGATTTGTTATAATTATAGATTTTTTCATGTCATGAATGGACATTTTTCCATGAATTGCGTTAATATTGATTCTATTAACACAATTCATGGAAAAATGTCCCTTAGTCTTAATTCTTTTATTAAAAAAGTTATAAGGTGTAAATTTCAGTCAAGTCTATCTATCCTCTTCTTAAACATAATAAATTAAACAAATTCAGTTTAACTAGTTTTTGAACAGTAATAAATAGGTTAAATGAAATAATGTAGTATATGGGTAGGTCTGTGGCTAAGCTTTTGGTTGTGATGCTTTGGGGCTGCGACTGCACACGAAACAAGTGTTTGTATGGTCCTACAAATTATTGTTCCAGTCCTGGATGTATGTCCATGTACAATGTATTATTTAAAATTTAAAAATTATATTATTTTATAAAATTAAAATTAACTCCACGTTACAGAAGAAAATCCGAGAGAAACGTTTCTAAATGAATAACTAAAATAATAGTATCTGCATATATATATATATAAGAATTAATTATATTTACATATTCATCATCATCACTATCATCATAGCCTGTCACAGTCCACTGCTGAACATGGCCGCCCAATAGATTGCTTCATAAGGGAGATATTTGCCATAGTTGCCACGCTTAGCAAGCGGGTTGATAACCACCGTTTTTTTATTTTCTAGTCACTATTAGGAGGACGCTACTGCCCATCTCCTGATTTATTTCCCTATGTCTTTCTACACTCATGAGAAAAATGGGGAGGTGGATATTCTTACACCGCGATCATACGGTCTTCTACACATTTCTTCAAGATTATTTCGTAAAATGGTGTAAGCCATAAATGTCTGTATGTTGGAGCATACTTTTGGAGCCTTATTATGTCTAGTATTGTTGAAATTTTCGTGTATAAAGGAGATGTATGAAATTGGGTGATTGACATCGTTAGTAACAGTTATACAAAAATATGTAGATAATAAAACGATAAATTATAAGTTTAAATGAAGAGTTTTTATTTACTGACTTGACACTGGTAGAATTCTATCAAGAGAAGCCATAATTTAAAAGAAGAAGAAGAAGAGTTTTTATTTCTGTAATACTAGGGACAGTCATAAAAACATTTTTTAAAACTGAAAAACGAAAGCTAATGCTTTTACTATAGCAAAAACGAAACGTTTTAAAATATTTTTCTGTATTTTGTCTATGGCAATAGATAATGAAGGTTATTTTATAATAAAATAGCCTTCTTTATCAAAAAAAATATCATAATATTAAAACATTGCGGCGAATCTGTAGAGATTAATATTGAATAAATGAAATATATTTAGAAAACGATTGAATAGGCTATGTTATTAAACTAAAAAACATTTGAATACTATCCTACACGACTGAATAGGCTTTATGGTCATTGATCATTGCCTATTCCGAAGGAGACTTACTTGGTAAATTCGAGTTTCAACTTGTCAAGTTGTTATGCGGCATGCGCATTTGGCATTGTGGCTGTTTTTTGGATAGATTTCGTGTTTTTACTTTCGTGGATTTATTTAACTTGACCATTGGCTTTTCTCTCGGATCACAGGACAGTAGGTTGTTGCGCCCACATAATGACAATAATGTGGTACTTAAGTTTTGAGAGGAATAGAACAGACAATGTACAGCCTCCGGCTGCTTTTCTAGATGACATTTTATTAATAATTGCAGAAAATAGTTAAACAATTAAAAAGGTTGAGTTTTATTTTACTTTATTTAATAATAACTACAAAACTGCATTCTTTTGTATTCTTTTCAATTTATTCAAACAACTTATCACAAGAACGAGTGATTTTACTACATAACCTACAAATCATAAAACATAAAATAAAAACAAAACCCCAGGTCCTGCAAAAATATGATTTTTTGACATAAGTAGCAAATGTTTAAATCTTCAAACTAAGACATATTTTAAGTTTGTCCACGCCGGGCCCAAGCTTTTATGGAATCAAGTTCATCTCCTTTTCGCTGAAGAGTTAATTGCTTTCGCTGCGTATATGTTTCTGTTAGGCCGAGTTCAGTTCTAAGCAATGTACGTAAAATTTCTTTTACTTCATGCTTTATTGAGAAAACGCAAAATAAATTTTACTAACTCCTGCCCTTCCGTCGAGGTAAATTAATCATTGTTTCCACATTTGGATATTATGAATCTTTTCAACAGATAAGATTGACCTAGTGACACGATTGCAGAGAAATGTAGTAAGAGTTTTGCACCATTACTCGGTAATTGTGTTACTGGATCGCATTCAACATTCGATTTTTGTAATACGAATGCTTTTTTGTAAGTTTAAAATTTTTAACCCTTTTGAGTAGCTAAGATATATCGAAACCTTAAGGTTAGGTTAGGTCAATAAAAATTTCATACCCTATTTCCCAACCTTAGGGCTTGATATTTTTCTTAAAATTTAAATGAGAACTCCTTGGAAGTATAACGTATTTAAGTAACAAAGAAAGAATCATTACAATCGGATCACAATGAGCGCAGATATCGTGTAACATACACTAATTTAAAAATAATAATTTTGTACAACCGACTTCAATATAAATTATTAAGAATAACTCAAAAACTATTGATCAGAACCTTGATCAAATTTATATGGGACCACATGAGAAGCACCAGCTTTCAAATAAAAAAAGAATCATCGAAATCGGTTCACACATAAAAAAAGAAACATACAGTCGAATCGAGTACCTCCTCCTTTTTGAAGTCGGTAGAAAAATACAGTCCAATTGGAAACCTCCTCTTTTTTTTTAAGTCGGATAATAAGTACACTTTAATTGTATCAAGAGATCTAAAAACCAAAGGAAAACAAACCTTAATTCTATCGAAGCAAACATTGACTCCGAAAGTTTTTGTAATTTTTGTTGGCCGCAAAGTTTTCCTGTCGACGGAAACTGGCGGCAAAACGTCCATACTAATAACAGTTGCACTCTGTTACTTTTTCCTTAAAAAATTTAAACTTTTACGTTGGGTATTAACTATGTTCAACTGAATGACAGTGTGAGAAATTGTGTGATAAGAGAAAAGTGAGGTTTGCAAGATGATGTTGTGAAATGCTTCGGTGGTTTGGTCATGTAGAAAGAATGAACGAGGAAAGAGTGACAAAACAAATCTATAATGCAGATGTGAACGGCAGAGTCGGGAAGGGACGTCCTAGACGTCTTAGGTTTATCGACCAAATTGACGATTTATTGAAAATGGGCCAGATTAGGAGAACCCTTAACGACGAGCGTGTATGCGTAGATATATCGATGTAAAGGAGGCGAGAGAGGTGTGTCAGGATCGTGCCAAATAGAAGTCCGTAGTCTCTTCCTACCCCTCTGGGTGACAGGCGTGAGTGTTTATGTATTATTATGTATTATGTATGTTCAACTATTTTAGACGATATTAACTTATTCTTTACTGTTAACTTTTCTTTTTGGTTTCTTGAATACTCTGTTACTTTCCTATTCTTCACGTGGTGGTGGTAGCGTGATACAAGAATCTATGAGCCAATTTCATCCCGTGAAGCTGTAACAATGATGACAAAATTTTCTATAATGAAAATAAGCTAAAAGTAAAGCACTAGAAAGAGGTCTTCGAAATAAACGTAAATTTTAAAGGTTAGTGAATTACTAAATGCGAATAAAGAAGGAAGATAATGTATTCTATAATTATAATCACTCTAGCAAAACCTTCATAAACAATTTTTTAATTAATTAAGTATTAGAATATATAAGTTTTTATTCAATTATCCGGGCCTGTACGGCCAACAATATTGTTTAGAAATTCTTAACTACTTGATATTCATAGTTTCTTACTTAACTTACTTACATAGTTGACTTTGTAAATAAGTTTAAATGAACTCAACGAAGCGGTCAAATTCACTGCCATTCTAATTAGAACTTAACGAGTATATTTTAACAAACCGATGCTAATTACTAATCGGTATTTATCATGCTTGTTACGTTAACATTGACCACTGCCCGGTTCACGACTGTGGTCGAGAGGTGAATTTGAAGTAGTTTCGACATCCATGCCCTTAACCTTTGACTCGGCTTATGTTACGTACGGTTTCTTACTAGGTTATGAAGGTGTATACACTATATGCGGATTTTTTTTGGAAAAATTCACGAAAAGTGTCGCCTTCGCTGTCATATCATCCTTCAACTGCTACCAGATCTACTCAGATCTTTTTTTAAGTTTATCATTAAAATGCTTGTGCTAAAAATTTTAATCTCTCTCTCTCTCTCTGCCTTTAAATGTACGAACAATAATTATTGTAACGGATGGAATCTATAGTTAAATAAAACAACACACTTTTTGACTTATCGGAACCACTCAACTCTTATCGGAAATACTTAATATGCATTCAAAAATGTATTAAAAGTATATGGTGCAATACAAATTTAACTCACCTACCGGGTATTCGACAATGAACCTTATTACACGGCTTTTATTTGCTTACATATTGAAATTCTTACGTATGCGATCTATCAGCCCACCCGTACGACGTTACATTTATTTATAAAAAGTGTAAATATATGTTACTAAAATAAAGCTAAAACTAAATTTATTAATAAAAACTAAATGCATACATTTATAGGTTAACAAACTACTTTTAAATCCATCTTTTACAAATATTTTCGTACTCTACAAAAATATGAAAAAATCAAACAATAAATTCACCATTGCGAATATTGCAGAGTTTAAATAAAACTTTATTATTAATTTAACATACTCGTATCATTCGTGGATAACGTTTTATTATTACATTTTTATTTCTTTTTATTTACCGAGGTCGTGACAAAAATACTTGGTTGGAGTTAATTAAAATCACAGATCAATGAACGCGCGTAAAACTTTTCGTTTACAAAATATTTCGAATCAATACCAATTTCGAAAATCGTTATTGCTCAACCGTTTTGTTTCGGATAAATATACAATGTTGGGATTAAAACTATCGCGACTTTGGACTCAAGGGAACAAGAGGATAAGAGGATTCTTGGTGACACAAATATGGTTAGAACCAATCTTGCCAGTTTCAAGCACCAGCGCAAAGTAGTCAGCCTTTAGATGTTTCACAGGATACATTACTGAGAGGATACATTTCCCTTTGTTGTCCAAGTATTCGAACCAAACGGCGTTCATAATGCGTATAGCAAAGGAGGGGAATAATTTGCCAGCATCTGTCTTTCCATCCGATTACAATGTGGGTGTCTTTAAGGCAAGAGTGAGTGAATAATAGGCTTTTGTTAAGCTAAGTCCACTACGTCCATCAAAGTAAAGTCCGGTAAAGTACCATCGTCGTCTGCATCACCACTTAGATACCATCAGGTGGGATTGTATAGTAGTAAAGTACTGGCTTAATATAATAAAAAAGGTAAAATGTTTAAAGAGCATGGAGTATTATTTCAATTAGGTAGGTACTTTAAATGGTGGAATGTTAGAAATTTATTTTAATGACATTTTATTAATCTTTCTTAATATATCATATAATAAACTAGTATCGCTTCTGGTCGAATTACGCTCGTTTAAATGGCGTATAGAAAAATCATGTGGCAACATACGCACATGAATTTTTCTGCACATCTATGACAGAGTTCCTTTCGAATGATACAAATTTCAATCTCCCAAAAAGTGGACCTACGACAGTTTTCGATGTTCAATTATCCTTTCGAATGATATAAATTTCTCCCAAAAATGTACTTACGACAGTTTTCGATGTTCACGTATGATTATAATAATGTGAAAGCTTGTTTGTTTTGATGCTTGTCCTACAAACACGCTTGAACAGCTTGTCGGATTCTAATGAAATTTGGTATAAAAGTCGATTATGGCGTGAAAGAGGACATAGGATAGTTTTTAAAAAATTGCATAGTTCCGGCGAATTACGTCGATGTGTGTATATAGGCCCAGAGAGTAGCTAACAGCTAAGAAAGTAAAAAGCATAGGCCTCCTTCTATTTTTGAGTCTTTTATGAAACAATTAATTTGCCGCGCTGCTCCAGTTCGTGTTGGCAGACTTCACATGTCCTCAAAATATTTAAGGACCTGAGACATGTGCAGGTTTCCCCACAGATCTTTCCTTCGCCGCCGAGGACGTGATAAATCAGCGCAATTTCATTGTTTCCGATTTACCGGCGAGGATCGAACCCGGGTTGTTTGTATAATAGAATTTCCTCACAATGTTTTCAATTTAATTGAATTACTTAACTTTAATTACGGCAAATCCTTTTTCGGAGGCCCATTTCTTGCAGTAATTTTTTAGGGTACATAACTATTTGAATTTAAAGTAACTTTAGAAAAAAATGAAATTAGTTTCCAAAAATAACAAAAAGATAAAGTTAAAGTAACCTTAGTACTCCCAATATCATCCCGTGGGTTTCGTAAGAGGCGACAGAGGGAAATAAATCAGGAGGTGGGCAGCAGCGGCTGACAATAACGGCTAATAATAAAAAAACTGCGGTTGCCAACCCGCTTGCCAAGCGTGGCAACTATGGCAAATATCCCTCCTATGAGGCAATCTATAGGGAGGCCTATGTTGAGCAGTGGACTTTAATGGGCTGTAACGGTAACGATTGGAGGGATGGGAGGATATCCACTTGTCTTGGTGCCACATGTCAGCGGCGAACAGGTCAGCATTTAAAATTCCATTGGGGCTAGCGGGCAAAAAGGCGTTCGCTTTTCTTCTGAGTTACCTCGGCTAAACTTAAGGAAAATATTTATAAAATACCTATCCATATTGCCCCTATTTCTGAGAAAATTGAAGACCCGATCCTAATTGGGGTCGGTAATTTAGTTTTATATAAAAAATTCAATCTCACCAACCTTTAAGGCAAAAATAAATAGGTACTATTGAGTTTATATGCTAACCTTATTACCAAAAATGTAATTCATTTCAACAATTTTTAGGAATTCATGTGTAGATCAAATAACAGATGAGTAGAATAATACCATACATACAGAAAGTGCAATAATGATTTTTACATAAACCGAGTTACTGGTCTTCTAAAAAGTGAAATAGGCTTCATTTTACTCATTATTTAAAATTTTCGTTGCATTTTCGTGCTGTTACTCAGAAGGGTAGGCAGAGACTACGGAATTCCATTTGGCACGATCCTGACACACAAAGAACAACAAAGAACAAACAACAAGAGAAAACAGATTGTCTTTTAAGTTTTATTGCCGGGATGTCGGTTGAAGACTGTTTTCGAAAAAAATCGTGATTTTTAACTAATTGCAACCGGATCCCCAATTCCAGGCACTGGAAACCCTACTCGGGTTTAACACTCGGTGGAGTCTTCCCTATTTCGAAAACCTCTCAGAAATCAAAGAAAGTCCATGTCCAGCCGTGGGATGTATGCAAGCTGTTACATTGCTTTTTACAGAAAAGCCTGTGTCTGTTGTATGTTAAACTAGTTGGCCCGGCATACGTTGTTCTGCCCTTTCTGGTAGATGGCGTGATGAATTCACTTCGGATTTTTTTCAGTGTAAATATAAAATTTATTAGTTACTCGACCGCAGCGACATCTATCGCCACTACAGGTACAGATTTTGTGTATTTGTTTTTTGGCACTAAATTTACAGCGTCACCTCTCTGATCCTAGCATAGCTATGAACTATTGTTTCGACAAAACAAATATATTGTGTAAATATGACTTCGATCGGACAATTCGTTCAGAAATTACACGATTACTAACAGATACACCAAGATGTTAAAAATTATAAAACTACAAGCACACTTTTGTTAGAAAACGTATATTCACGGTTTCCGTTATCAAGTATTTAAAAAAACCATGTACTGTGTAACGCTTAACAAAACATTAAAATTAAAAAAATGTCGACAATCGGAAAGAGTTCAAAGCTATCTCATTTCGGCGGAAGCAGGCCGTAAAGGTTTTGATTTATGAGCAAAAGATCGCGCTATAAATCAACACAAGCTCTCTGCGAAAAACAAGCACGGAAAAAATTACAATCGTGCGTTGGACGACCGTTTACGACGGAGGGCCGACAGGCGATGTTCGCTACAGTTATAAATTAATCCGTCTAATTAAATTTTGCTATGCTGCAAAAGCGATCTTGTTTTCCAATAACGTTTGCAGTATAAAGGAAAATTTGCAAGCTTCCCATAATTATTTTGCTTTTATTAACAATCGACAACATTAGTAGTTGTATTCAAAATGTATTGATGTTTTGTAAATTATTGGGAACAACAAACAATTGTAGAATAAATCTTACTCTAATATTTAAAACTTGTATTTTTTAAGGGTGACAAACGAGCACACATTCCACCTGATGGTAAGTGGATTCTGTGACCCATAGACACCCACATCTAGCCTCGTTTAAGAATCAAAATAAAGATGCGTGTCACCCCTGAAGACTAAGATAGAATGTCTCGTTACCAGTAAACAGAGTCTCCGGTTTCTACGCTCACCATACACATATTATAGCAGCATTCAACTGTTATTTCACGTTGGTATTCTGTGAGAGCGTGATCCTGCCCCGGTCCAGCCGTCACATTCGTGCTGCAACCATAACATTGCTGTAATTTGGCTCTACCACGTTAAATTTGAAAAATTGTGTGTGATTATATAACCAATACCGTCTTCCAGATAATATTTAGCATAATATTTTTAAAATGTAAAAGTAAGGGTTACAATACGATGCATATTTCATCACCAAACTAACATAAAAATAATATTATTATCATTATTATTCGGGACAAAGTTTAAAGTAACGATGTCGAAAAATACCTTCTAATTACAGTGACATATTATATACACCCACAGATTTACGTTTTATATATTTAGTAAAAATATCGCATTTATTAAAAAAAAAATATTTAGTAAAAAAAAGATGCTTTTTTTTAAATACAATCCCCGACGTTTGTTTATATTATTTCACTTATAATTTACGTAAATATGGCATAAATTATAATGCCTAACAAGCGCTAGTGTAGTTTACGAAAATATTTATATCTTTTACGGCTGGCTAATGGTGTAAATAATAAACTTAAGATTAGCCAGCTAAACTTAGGTTTTGTTTTTGAAAGGCTACGTAGGCTTATGTTATCTTTTTCATGCTAGGTCTTAATTATATAAGTATATGGCTTCTTTCATAATACAAATGTTCGCGGCTGAGGACTAATAGCCGTATTCGATTTATTCATTACTAAAACTAGGTGCAGCCGGTTGGCAGTAGGTTAAGGTGCGGCTGGGGTGGCCCTACACTCACCCCAAAGCTGCGAACATTTACGTAATATGAAAAAAGATTAGCCTACGCTCAAAACTAAACCTACCTTTAAAATCAACTATAAACTTAATCTATTGAATTTGCTTAGTTGCTAAATGTCTACTCATTCATTTTCTTTCCGAAAACTGCAGATATAATATCGAATGCTTAGGAAAATTCATTAACCAGTTAACATAACCTAGGAATGTAGGATTCTGCGATAAGGTGGTCTAAAAAAAGTATCGGAATGATGTCGGATATTGAGAACATATTCCGTGTTTGATCTCCAATATATAAATATAATGGGGATCGTACATGGGCTCTCCTTATATTAAATTGACGGCGAGCCCTTAGCTCTTGAGTTTTTTTATAGACCTGAAGTAACAAACGAACTTATGGTCCAGCTGATGGTAAGTGACTACTGCGGTCCATAGTCATGATCAGATGCGTTGTCACCTCTGAGGACTATGGTGGAATGTCTCGTTACCAGTAAAAGGGTCTCCTGCTCTCGTCACTTATTATACGAAACACAGCAGCATTATGCCGCTGTTTCACGCTGGAATTCTCTGCAAGCGTAGTCTTTCCTCAGGCGACCCATTCGTGCTGCAGCTATAATACGGCGCACTGTCTCTACCACTTACAAAACTCGTCCTCTTGCTATACCCACAGTTGGGTTTATTATTTCTCTCATGCTGCTCCCACAGGTATTATATAATTTGTATTCAAATACTCGTATGCGTACAGCAAAGGAGTGAAAAGGTTTTGCCGCACCTATGGCAAATATCCCCCCTATGAGTATACAATCTATGGGGGGTAACGGTAACGGTAAGTGATATAATATAAACTATAATTTCCCGTTTAAGAGTTTCGTAAGAAATGAATAAGTTACGACATGTTGAAGTAAAGCTAAGACGGCGAAACTAATGCGTTAGTTGTTAAATGTCAATTATCTTAAGAATACTATTTAATATTTTAACAAAATACAATTTAATATTTAACGGCATATGAAATAACGTTAATCTGTACAAAAGGAATAAATAGAATGTTGAAGAGCAATTGTCGTTACAATATAAACGCGCTGAAGTGGGAGTTGAGAATATCTTACTTTTAATTTCCTACATCGGGCGCGGCTTCAATTGTTTTCCGTCCCCTAAACATCCTTTAGAGACAGTTTTAAATAGAATTTTACAGCTGAAAAAACTTCCATCTGATTTAATGTTAATATTTAGCTGTTAAGCAAAGTTCGTTAAAAATGGTTTAATTATACTATACTACTGGTACTAATGTAAAAATTTAATACAAAAATAAATTATGATTATTATGATTTATATTCACCGGGGAGGGATGACGCTCCCACAGAATACCAGCGTGAGATAGCAGCTTAATGCTGCTGTGTTTCGTAAGGTGAGTGTAGAGAGTGTGGAGATCTGTTTTACTGGAAATGAGACATTCCATCTTAGTCCTGGGTGACAACGCATCTGCATTTTCATAATTGAGGATAGGTGTAGATGTCTAAGGTTGTGCACCCACTTGCCATCAGGTGTACTGTGTGATCGTTTGTCACCCTTATTTAAAAAAAAAATGTTTTATCGGTTCAAAATTTCCTTATTGTATTCTTCATATTATTCAAATTCTTATTCATATTATATTTCAGTTCAGCTATTTCCACTGCACCATTTAAATTTCTAGGAAGTAATCAAACAAAGTGTACCTTGAGCTAGTTATTCAAAACCCTCCTTAGTTATTAACGATGCCACAATTTATTACGAAGATTACAACGCACCCTGACTAACGTATGTTCCGTAATGTGGGTCTTGCATACTTAAACTAATAATTTCAAGATTTTGCTTTGTGACTCTATCCAATCTTTATTTATTGCAGTGTTAATTAAACTTTAACTCTTTCACCAAGAGTCACTTTTGCAATAGCAAAAAGGAGTGTAAATTAAGTGGCTCCGCGTTGGACGCCCATCCAACCGGACCAGTCGCATCCCGGTGCTGCTCGAACGCATTTATTGTTATTGTAGCCTCTCGCTTCCTCCTTTACTTTCTCGGACGTCCCGACAGCCAGTTGAATAGGATTGTATTGTATTTTCAGAGCGTCTTTCAAAGCTGTAGCGGACTCTGAAGACATTACAGCGTCGCGCCTTTGTTAAAAATGTTTAAGATAAATAAGAATTCTTTATTGTACTTGTTTCTTCAACCGTAATAGAAAATGATACTATGTGGTCTATATTTATATACATCTAGTACAATTATGTGTATATATATATATATATATATATATATATATATATATAATTGCCGTGCGTTAGTCTTGCTAAAACTCAAAAACGGCTCAAACGATTTTGATGAAATTTTTTGTGTGTATTTGAGTGGGTCCTTGGATGGTTTAAATTCACAATTGGACACGGTAGGTGGCGCTGTTGTCGAGATCCAGAAATCACCCGTGCGATGCCGGGGCGGATCGCTAGTATTATATAAATGTTTACGACTTTGCTGCTCAGTCGCACCTTAATCTAAGAGCATCTAGTTTTAGCCATAAATAAATTGAACCGTGTAGTGGCGGTGTAAGAATATCCACTACCCCAATTCATCCTGTTGGTGTCGTAGGAGGTGACAGAGGGAAACAAATCAGGACAGGGCAGCAACGTCTTCCTAATAACGATTAAAAATTAAAAAAGTGGTTGCCAACCCGCTTGCCAAGCGTGGCGACTATAGCAAATATCCCCTCTGTGAGGCTATAGGGGAGGCCTATGTTCAGTAGTGGACTTAATAGGCTGTAACGGTAACAACAAATCGCATAGTAGGTGTAGGTACTCGATTTATTAAAGTTTGACCAAGTAGTGTGTAGTTTTAGTTATTGTTTATTAAATGCAATAAACAATTCAAATCATGTAATTTCTTTCATTTTCATTTTACTTCGTTAAAAAAGCCTAAAAAACGATAACACAGCCTACGCTCAAAGCTAAACTTAAGTTTATTATTTACAATAACATTAGCCGTAACATATACATGTAAATTCTTTTTTTAATTCATGTAGCAGTTTCAATTATCCTATATATAACATAAGCATATAGTATAACAATATTATAAAACCTTATAATTTAAGCGCAACACTTTCACAGGACGAGAATTACATGTGAAAACATCGAAAATGTTTTTGAACAGTCATCACGAAGACATTATGACGGCTAATTGGCGTGAGGGTGTTATCACGACTCCTGACAATTGGGACGCGGTACTTTTAAGGCTGCGGAGACTTTTTGTTCGCTTCGCCCGGCAACATGTACAAGAAAAACATCTTTTCAAAGAGGCGCCTCCTTGCATTCGCTACCGTTGTTTTGTAAGAAAACTCGGCCTTTGACATCGCGCACAGTTCCTACGTTCTGAAATATCTTTGCTAGGTTTTGAAATTCCCACGTGAAAAAATGTAATTTGACGGTTGCTTACAAAACACGTTCCTTTATAAGAAATAATATATTTTATTGTGATTTTGCGAAAGTAGGTTAAAAAATATTTCGCCGTGGAGGAAAAATTTATCTCCCGCCGGGCAATGCTGCGTTTGGTAACACAAAGCTATTTTCATATGTATTATACCAAAATACTTCGGAAATTTCGATAGCGTGATTCAGTTAGGGCTTCGGTTTGTTTTGCTTGTGTCTCGTCGACAGCGCTAATATAAATAAAATACCGAAGATATTTTTAACCGAACCGACAAATAAGATCTATCAAATGATCGGGTATAAACCTCAAAATACTTCACAAAAACATTTTATGCCATACTGTTTTATTTATTTTTCAAGTAAAGTACACATCCCTAATTATTATAGTTCTTTAATGATACATATGCTTAATAATTGTTATTAATTATTGCTCTATGCTATGGAAATAACAAAAATAAACTAATCTAGCAGTTTCAATGCTAGTGACACTGATCTTTTTTACAGAATACGCTGCAGAACTACTGCCCAAATACTCAAACGCTGCTAAAGTTTAAGATGCCGTTAACTCTCGTGCTGTCTCTATCACTTTAAGTCAAAGTGACTGTGACACCACGAGACTTAGCGAAATCTTAAAATTGAGTAATTTTGGAGTATTTGGCCATAAGTTTGCTTGCTAGTTCAGATATAATATGCGGCCTCATTGAAGGTTTACATCCAGAGTGGTTCCCAGAAAAACGATGATATCAACTATACTCAACTCTTCCCCTTTGAAATAATAAAAACAACGAAATATATTTGTATATTAAAGAAGAACTTTAAAACACCAAGTCATTAGTATAATGAGAGTAAATGTTCTGAAAAGCTAAGAAGCTGTCAACGGATTTGCGTCTCTCTAAGTTTTCAACTTAAGTTTCAGTCACGTCACTCACCTACGAGCTGTGATGTCTGTTGTCGACGCCCCATTATCCCCTTAATATTCCTTTGGGAGCCCGGATTTCCATTAAACTTTGTACATTTTAAACAGTTGCCTTTTGTGCCCACTTCAAAATTCATTGCATATTTTAAGGTCTCCCAAAGTGCTTTATTTAACTTTTTGAGCCGCTTTAGTTGGCGTCGTTCGTGTGGAAATTTGTGTTTCACTTACAAACACACCATCATATATCAAAGGAGACAAAAGTGTGAAATATTTTTAGTTGATTATTGAACGCTAGCTAATATGAGGAACTTGTAAAATGATGAAGGATGAAGTTTTAGTTCGTTTGCTTAGTTTTTTTTTTATAGAATAAGGGTATCAAACGGGTACCCACTTCACCTGATGTTAAGTGGATGCTGTGGACCATTGACATCTACATCGATCCTCGAATAGAAATCAAAATGTAAATGTGATGTCACCCCTGATTACTAAGATGGAATGC
This sequence comes from Parnassius orleans, assembly GCA_029286625.1. Lineage (NCBI taxonomy): Eukaryota > Metazoa > Arthropoda > Insecta > Lepidoptera > Papilionidae > Parnassius > Parnassius orleans. Next base: position 7,596,974 of record JAGSMP010000070.1, on the reverse strand, counting down.
GTTGTTTCCAGTAAAAAAGTCTCCGGTTCTCTACACTCAACATACGAAACATAGCAGCATTAGGCTGCTATTTCACGCTGGTATTCTGTGAGAGCGTGGTCCTTGGTAGTTAAAAGCTTTTAACAGGAGCAGGCTATATAAAAATATTTGTCTTCTTATTAGTATTAGTAGTATTAGCTATATTAATGAAAGCTATATGTTGCGAGTTGAGTTTTAAAGTATACAGATGTTGAAACGCATATACGATTAATTAGGCTGCAGGAAAAGGTTGCGATTCGGTAATCGGCCTTTATCATAAAATCGACGTCATTACTTGTTATGCTTAATGTTGCTCTCTCTTTTCATTAAATGACAATAGAAAGAGATAATTAATACTTAATTTAAGTGCGAGATTAAAGAGTAAGGCCGTATTATATCTAAAGTAAAATAAAAATTCATCTTGAATGCGTAGCTAAGCAGTCAGTATACATGTTTTTGGATCTACTGAAGCCAACAGTTGCTTAACCGAGTGTTGCTAGAGTGTTGTTCTAAACAGAAGGAAAGAACACTTATTATCCAGGAAAGCATTTACACATCTACTGCTATATGAGAGCAACGTCTTATTCACCATCAGGAAATAAAAGTTCACCGCTGGACATAAGCCTCTCCTGTTGTAGGGTGCACTTGCCATAATCGTAATACTTAGCAGGCGGATTGACATTTGGTGTAGCAAACATTTGGCACCCTGCTTTCCGTCGCTTTTCCGAGTCTTCGTATTTTACCCCTGGCGTGGACGAGTTGATTAAACCATCTATTGTTTTTTTTTTGCGCCCAAAGCAAGGACTACCCTCCGGAAGCGTGGGAGGGAGGTGGTGAATGCTCTTAGCATACCACGCAGTCGGCTGCGTGGTTATGTGGGACTCACTATGTTGTGGGACTTAGTATGAAGTCTTTCATCTTAGTACTTAAAAAACAACGGGCTAATGTTGGATGGATAAGATGAAAGGGAGCTTTTTTTGATTAGAAAATTTTCTTCTACAATTTAAAATAAACTTAAATTTATTCGTGGTAGAGCCACGCCCGTAGCTATATTATGGTTGTAGCACGAGTGGATCGGCTCGGACGAGGAACGACCACGCTCTCACAGTATACTAGCGTAAAATAACAGCTTAATGTGTTGTGTATGTTTATATATCATATAAAATCATGGATATCTTAAGAGACAACTAAGGGACAACAACTCTTTTCAACTATGAGAAGAATACGATTACGGATTATAAGAATGCCCAACGGTGGATTATATAAGAACTGTTACAATAAAGACTATGCAAATAGGTACTATGTCACTGTAATATAATACAGTACATAAAGAAAAAAAACGAAAAGAAAATTTTGAGTTTTGAATTCAACATTTATTAGACACTAATCCTTCCAATTTTAACAGCCCTGAGGGCTGTGAGTAAGCTAGCTATCTCTAGCTATCGACCCTTTCAGGCTCCTCTCAAGTGACAAAAGCTAGCCATTGACTTATCAATCACAATAGCGACTTGATATTAAGTTACATTTTGTATATTAGGAGTACCTTCAAACAAGTATGTTTACTTTACTAAAAAATACTGATATAAAATTTTAAAGCTAATTTTATTATTATTTTTTTGTAATAATGTTACTGTTATCAAATATAAAAGAAGTATAAAAAAATCAAAAATTAAAAAAAACCTATTGGCCGTGTAGTGGTGGCGTGTGAGTCCATCACTCTATGTCGTCCAAAGAGTGAAAGAAATGCCAGAAAGTTCTTATGGCTGCCGACAGATGGCGGTAAAGTCATCTCGTGTTTGCTTGACGTAAAATATCCAGACCGTAAAAAGGCAACAGCTTCAAAGGTGCGACAATTAAACCAAAATCTCTTTAGGGCGGAAGAGGCTTACGTCCATCAGGGGACTTTTACGGGTCGATGCAGAAGGCACGAAGAAGAACTCAAACTTGGATATAGTCACCAAATAAAAAGTTGGCAGTGTCAGACCGAATCGCTCTCAGTGCTTAAGACCATTTAATTAGTAGCAATAAAGAAATGTAGATGGCGCTGTGCGATTTAAACACGACCTTTCATTTATCTCACCAATAAAATGTATAGTCAAATAAATCAAACATTTAAAGTAAGATATCAGATCATGTACATAGTGTTGTGTTATATATAAATAATAATATAACCTCTATAGTACCCAAATTAGATCAACATAGTTCAATCGTTCAATAGTGCAGTAGTTCAGCAAGATCAACCAATAAACACTCAGGCTTATTATAACATTTATTTCATAGCAGCTTACAATGTGAGACTCATACTCCACGATCTCATTTTGTGTAATTAATTAGGTTAGTAGTTCAACAAAAGGGTTATTTTATTATTTTCTCTTGTTCACGAATGCCGACCCGACGTTATTAATTCAAAACCAAGTTAAATATAAACAGGGTCATATCAAACACAAACGTTGAGAGGTGTTTTAAATACACTGAAATGTCAAATGTACTCCTATAACACCAATATGGAATCTATGTATGTACATAGAAGTAGAAGGAAAGCCTCATGATTCGCGTTTACATGTGTTGGTCTCAGGAAGGGAGACTACATGTCAGATTGTCCATTCGGACTTGCACCTTCGTTTACTTTATGCTTCAAATCCCTTGGAACTTTAGAGTAATTTTAAGGACTTCGCAACTTTAGATTCAGCCGTATCGAAAGGCTGAGTTTTGGTCAGCCAAAACTTATGTGAGCAACTGTAATTCATGAGGCCGTTGGGCTTCGGCACATATGTAATATATTAAGTTTTTTTTTAATTGACTGTGACAAACAAGCACACAGTTTACCTGATAGTAAACGCATGTTGCGGTCCAATATAAGTGATACCTCGATTACTAATTAAAATTCTGATGCTGCGTTGAGTGATTACAAGCTTCAGGACTGCCTCCTTACCAGTAAAAAAAAATCATCGCTTCGCGTCACTTACCATACATAATTGTGCTGCTATTTTATGAGCTGTAGCGTATTCTAACACATAAACAAAAAAAAAATTGGTGTCGCAAAAAGTCATTTTCACCTGTTTCGAAAGCTGATTACAACACGATTCCTATCGCAACTTGCTCGCCCTCTGTAATGAGAAATATTATTTATTGCTCCGGTATAATACTAGGTCGCGTTGGCCCCAACGTTATAAGCGGGGTTGAATTGACCCCCGCAGTTATATACGGGGTTTATTACGTTGTTACCCCGCGTGTGTCCTAATGCACCTTTAACGTGTTTTATTGCGACCGTAAGCAATTTCGTAAGCCACATTCGCTATTAAAATATTATAATATCTATTTAGACGCAATAAAAATATTGAATACCGTTGTTGTGTTTTGTCATTGTTATTTTTTAACCTGAAAACTCAAATGCGACTAGAAAAATATTTATTGTTTGACCTTATATGGAGAGGATCATGAGACCACAGAGAATCTAGAGCCTATTGCGTAATAAACGACAAAGTAAAAACTATGCATTACTTTTTAAAATAAATAATAGTATTAAATGTAATCCATATAAATATTAAATGGTGATAGCGGCATCTACCGGAGGCCACAAGAATTTCCGGGCTAAAAATGTAGAATGTGATTGTGTGATGAATTCTCGAATGCCGAACCAGCTTTCTTGTCCTATCTAAAACTAGAATTTCCTAAGGTAGAAAAACATTAACATATGAAGGAGCGCAGCTTTATAATAACATACCTGCACACATTAAAAATGTACACTCATTTAACACATTCAAAACAAAATTAACAGAATACGTTTTAAAAAATTACACAAAATAGACGAATGTGTTAATTGAGTACACACATATTTACAATGACGAACATAACGAATTAAAATTTTTGATATTCTTTTTAATGTTCTCATGTAAGTGACTAATGTAAGTCTTTATGAGAATAAATGTCTTTAAACCTAACCTAATTGAAGTTCAAAACGTTAAAAATGAATCATCGATAGCAATTAATATTTTTAATCACATTGAATAAATAATTAATTAATTAATATAGAGTGGCGACGTATTAGCCACTACCCTTATATCGTCCCGTGAGTGTCGTAAGGCTCTTACGATAAGAGGCGACAAAGAGAAAGAAACTAAGAGATGGGCAACAGCGTTTTCCTAATAACAACAAGAAAATGAAAAACTGCGGTTGCCAACCCGCCTGCTAAACGTGGCAACTATGGCAAATATAGGGGATATTAAATGGATATGAAGCAATCTATGGGGGTTGCCCTATGTTCACCAGTGGGCTTTTGATGAGGCTGTAACAATGATGATGACGATCATATATATAACGCGGCCCCACAGTATGATTTCTTTACTATTCTAAGCCAGTGCTTGACTGAAAGTGATTCGACTTAAAGCGCACTGACTTAACAAAACCCTATTCACTCTTGCGTTGAAGTACTTTGCGCCTGTGTTCGAGACTGGTAAAATTGGTTTTAACCCGATTCGGGTCACTATAAGCCTCTTAGTATGCCTTTCCATTGAGTTCAAAGCTGCAAGGTGTCACATTTTTTTATGAAAGACTGATGATCTCATTATTTTATATATTTTTTCCTTTTGCTCGGCTAGTCTCCAGTCTTCGTTGTCGACTTACTACGTATTTGGATCAAACGCTTTGCTTCGTCTTTCGTCATGCATACACGAAAGGAGTGGAATAATTTGCCAGCGTCTGCCTTTCTATCCGATTACAAATGTGGGTGTCTTCAAGGCTGGAGTGAATAGGCTTTTTGTAAGCTAAGTCAGTGCGCTTTACCATTTTATAACTATGGCAAATTTCTTTCAGCTACGGGAAATACCCTCAAAGAATAAAAAATGTACTTAAGCTTATTTAAAAAACAATAATTATCCTACGATTTTTATAGATTTAAAAATATTTCGGAAGAAGAATATGCCAAATATATTTTACTAAAAATAGTAATGCGGTATAACCGTTATTGATTCTGCGAGCAGATTCGCAATTAGCAATTGTATTCATTAATACAATAGTCCAGCAAAAAATCTAATGCATCTCGCATGTCCCAATTTCTTACAAAATCCTAAATAAATACACCGCTTCTTTACATAATTTTAAATACACTAGAAGATAAGATAAGAATTCAATTTCTGTTGAAACATTATACGCATTACTTATTTTAAAATTTAAGCTGTAAAAATGTGTGTGATAATCAGAATTAATAAAAAAATCCACTCTTGTGAAGGTTCACAAGAGTGGATTTTTTTATTAATTCTGTGGTTATAAGTTAGTTAAGGTGGAACCTTGTGAAGGTTCACAAGGTTCCACCTTCATAAAGTCCACCTTACTTATAAGTATCAAAATTAAAAGACCTTACGTACTCATATGTACATACATGATGTAAAATTCACTTCTTGATTAATAAAATAAACGCAGATTTAAAAGATCGACATAGATTTATTCTTCACAAGTTACTCTTGAAGGTTACAACACCACGGCTTCATGAACTAATGCTAAAATCAACTTTGACAGTTCTCAAAACGATCGGTCATGCGATTTCGATATTTATATCGATACTTCGCCTTTAAAAAATATTGATTTCCATAGCGAATCATAATAAAAATTTATCATTACAGAGGAATAAATAAAGAAATATAGTAATATAATTATCCTTAACATAGTAAGTATGTTAACAATACATACTCGTACATCAACCTTAAACAATTACTGACGTATGTCAAGCCTATTCATTGTCGTTTTTCATTGTACATCGCACATAACCTTGGCGGGACGTACAGCAAGATGGAATGTGTAAGGTCTTTACCACCAGCGTCGCTTTGGTTGGGAACAACTCGCCACGACTAGTTCCAATTTATAGGTATAGGCATGCAAGGAACCCGCGATTTTCGACCAAAGATCGCACGACTTACAGGGTTGTGTCGATAAGGCCACTCGAGAAGTTTTTTTGCATCTAATATAACAAATAATGGTCATCTAATCGTCGGAGTTTATGTATTTCCTGATTGTCCTAGATTCTGTTATATGTGATGAAATTCTCTTAAAGTTGATCGTAAAATATTTATTGGAGAATTGTGTTTGCTCATATTTCCAATGGCTTGGCTCCATAAAACAAAACTTTGAACTCTTATTACTAAACTAACGACCAGCCCTGGCTTCGCTTGGTTAAGAACTATTAATGTAGCGTTATTTAGATGGAGGTTAATCAAATGTCATATATTTCATAAATTTTCGTTTAAAAAAAAACCAAATTTTTTGGATAAAATATAGTCTTGTAACTCCTGATATTGCTCTCTGTCAATTCGTGAAGTTTCATTATAACAGAAGAGAGAGAAACCATTCCGAAGATTAACCCGGACAGACTTTAAAAATAGTTATTATGTCTTATTGGCTTGCAAATAACCCCCTTAGCTCAATATAAGGCAGTTATTTCAATATTACAGACAGAAAAAAAAAATTACAGACGGGCACTTCAATTTTATATACATGTATAGATAACTGGATATATTTCATGTAAAAAAAAAACAAAGAAGCTTGTACGTACTGTAGAGGTTGACAGTGATAAAGTAAAGAATAACTAGCCGCGGCGTCGGTCTTTTACTCGACGGTAACCATTGTCGTAACTTTCTTCATTGGGGGGTATACCTCAAACCTCAAAACTAAATTATACAACCAGTGCGTGTTGCCAGTGATGACATATGGAACTGAGACGTGGTCCTTCACTACTGGCCGTATGAGGAAGCTCAAGGTCGCTCAGCGAGCTATGGAGAGGGCTATGCTCGGGGTTTCTCTGCGTGATAAACTTAGAAATGAGGATATCCGCAGTAGAACCAGAGTAACCGACATAGCCCAAAGGATTAGTAAACTGAAGTGGCAATGGCTGGCCATATAGCTCGAAGAACCGACAACCGTTGGGGAAGAAAGGTTCTCGAGTGACAGCTTCGTACCGGCAGGCGAAGTGTAGGGCGTCCCCCCACTAGATGGAGTGACGACCTGGTAAGACATGCAGGAAGTCAATGGATGCAGGTGGCTCGGGACCGTGCTTTGTGGGATTCCGTGGGGGAGGCCTATGTTCAGCAGTGGACTTGTGAAGGGCTGTAATGATGATGATGAACCATTGTCGCTCCGACCACAAATCGCACGTTGATAGTGCCCTTATATCTAGTTATTGGACGTTAGTAACCTGCTTTAGGGGTTTTAATGAATTAAAGATAATATGAAAAGGTATTCATTGAAATTTAAATCGAATTGTAATCTCATTCCAATTTTGTAACTCCCAGAGGTCTTAGAAATTACAATCTATTCGTAAAATTAAAGATTTTTACAATTTGGCGGTTAAATTAATTAATACCTTTTGTTCTCAATCCGTAAGATAATCCACTACCCTATATCATCAGATCGGTGGCGTAAGAGGCGACAGGGGGAAACTAAACCTGAAAATGGGCAGCAGCGTATTCCTCCTCCTATTAATAAGAACTAAAATAAAAAAAGAACATGTGTGCAGTTCACACGCGGTAGAAGTGAATACGTCAGAAAATTAAACTTCGAGAGAGTGAGACGAATGCAGAGTATCAGGAGTAGTCTAACTGTAGGGTTTGTTTATTATAATATTGTTAAAAATTATTTTACATTTTATTCTACATATATTACATTAAGACTAACAGATTCCAAATTTTCAATTTGATCATTGTAAGTACTTAAATATTCTAATCAACTTTCGTCCCTAACCCTTACTGCTCATAGATCACGTGCATAATCTCCATACATAATAGGAAACACTGTACCTATAGTATATTCTATCTCATTCTCTCGCAGGCTAAATGTATGTTTGTCTCTTTTCAACCGAATTTTATGTATGTTCACCGATTACTCAAAGACGCCTGAACCGATTTGGAAAATTCTTTTTTTGTTTCTACTTCTACTTCTACTTCCCAGGTGTTCCTATTTAAATTTTATCGAAATCGAGCGGTTTTAAAAAAATCAACAATAAGTTATTTATATTGAAGTCGGTTGTACAAAATTTTTCAATTTTACCACTTGTTAGTGTCGCTTTTTGGTTTCATCGAGTTTCAAATCACAACGACCCTAAAGAAGTTTTCACCTCAAAAAATACTGTTAATAACACGTCTGCCAAGCTTGGTAACAATGGCAAAATCCTCCCTATGAGGTAATCTAAGGGGGGGCCTATGTTCAGCAGTGGACTTTTGTTGGCTGTACCTAATGAATGAATCAATCAATCAATTCTCAATCAACGAGTATATTTATGATTTGCGTAAAAATATTAGTATTATAACTTGGATTTCAATATAAGTACTAAGATTGTTTTTGTTAACTTAGTTGCATTGCAATATACATAGGTACAAATATTGTTTTTCATTACTCCCCTTTGGTTTCTTTTGAATAATTTTACAGCTGACTTTTTTGAATCGAAATTAAAAATATTTTCCTTGCGAAAAAGATAAAGGTACCTGATACTGAATTAAGCGCTATCTTCTGTATGAAACAGAAAACATTTCCCTCGAAAGCCTCCCGCAGTTTGCATCCCGGCATCTGTCGGCGGTTGCGGGAATACGAAAAGCTCCTGTCCGCACACCCCTCCATACCCCTTCGTTCTTACCCCTCTAAAGCCTATCGATCGACCTTACAGGCACTAAACAACTTACGCTAACCGAAGAACACTGCCACATTTGTGAAAATTTCAAAATATCTGCAAATTCTAGCTCAATCTGGCTTGATAAATAAACACGCTCTATACTCGCTGTCTAAAACCTCTATCAACAAGAATAGGAAAAGGTGAGTGACCTTTTATCTTTCTTCCATTCAAACTACGTTTTCATTGATGATGACGTGGCCATAATCCCGGTTTTCCATCTGATCATTTATTGTGCGTTCGTGTTGTTATCTCTTATAGAAGCGTTACTAAGCTATTGTATGGGCGTGTGATTACGGACTGTTATTTATATTTTCATGCAGTCGAAACATTTTAGGGGCGATGCGTCAATACGTCATTATGAACATTCTGGAAATAGGTCGCGGTGGAGATAATTGCGTGATAAACGTAACGCTTTTCGTTTGTTTTTCATGTAAATATAATATATCTATGTAGCTATAAGTTAAATAAGGGAAAGGAGATTGTATAGCTGCGTAAATTTATGTATAAATGTGACGTCATTTAGATTTAAGATATCATCAAAGACCATTTATTTTATATTTTTTTCGATTTTACAAAAGAGTCCTGGCATTGCTCTTTATCGGTTCGTGAAGTTTGATCACACAGTCGGTTCGGCCATTCCGAAGATTAGCCTTGATAGACAGATTGACAGACAGACGGACAGACAGCCAAACATTTTAAAAATAGTTATTCATGTCATAATGGCATGCAAATAAACCCTTCACTTCAATAAAAGGCAGTTATTTCGATATTACAGACTGTCAGGCCGAAGGACCAATTTGTTAACCGACTTCAAAAAGGTGGAGGTACTCAATTCGACTGTTCTTTTTTCCTTTTTTTAATGTGTGTTACCTCATAACTTTTTTTACGTGAACCGATTTTGATGAGTCTTTTTTTATTTGAAAGCTGGTGCTTCTCATGTGGTCCCATATAAATTTGATCAAGGTCTGATCAGTATAGTTATAATAATAAATATTAAATGCATTTACTAAAATATAAAATTACAGTGCTTTTTTTTAAATCCTGTAAACATTACTAACCACTAACCACGACGTAAATGGCGCATGTTGTCAACTTTTTCTCCAAATGCGCATCTCACATGCCCGCAGTGCATCCTGCTAATTGACGGGCGAGGTTCTCACTGCTTATGGTGAAAAATCTACTCCACCCAAAAACGTTCAACCCAAATAGCATAGATTAAGAAGTGATGAGTGGAAACAGCATTATTAAATGCGAGGGTATCGTCTCTGCGCTAATCAACTCGGGTGCCCAGTGTGATGAATTTAGACAAATCTTTCTAATAATATCCCTATCGGTTGTCGCTTTTATGTGGTAGAGCCATGCTGCAGCTATATTAGTAGGACCACGCTCTCACAGAATACCAGCGTAAAATAGCAGCTTAACACTGCTGTGTTTCGTATGGTCAGTGTAGAGAACCGGAGACCCTTTTTACTGGAAAAGAGGCATTCCATCTTAGTCTTCACGGGTGACAACGCATCTGCATTTTGATTCTTTATTGAAGATAGATGTAGATGTCTATGGGTCACAGCAACCACTTACCATCAGGTGGACTGTGAGCTCGTTTGTCAACCTATCCTATAAAAAAAAAATACATGGCCGGCCCATTGCCACTTCACCTTATATTGGGCTGTCAGTTACTCTGGTTTGATGTTGTACACAACTAAATTGTCGTTCTGATCCTCACAACTTCTCAAAGTTGAAACCTAAGTTGAATGGAATTTGAATTTGATATTTTAAAGGTTGCAAGTAATAAGAGGTTTTATTCTCTCATTTACATGTATTTTGCCTTGATCAATTCCAGGACGGTGTTGCCAGCGCGCAGCCGACGGAGGTCACGGTCCACATCCAACACGACGGTCCTCTCGCCTCCGACCGCGATGTCTTCATCGACGATGATGGTTCGGGTCTAGGCATCGACGAGAGCTCGGGTTCCGGCTGGGGGCCAGGCCCTGGCCCCGACGACGAGGACGGTCGAGGATCAGGTGACGCCCCCGACGCGCCCGAAGATGACGAAGACTACGCACCGTTGCAAACCACTGCCGCCCCTACCACGCCCGCCCCGGAATCAGACTATCCCGAGGTCCCGGAAATGCCGGACAACACAGTCTTACCGGACTCCGACAATCCAATCCCACCACCAAAAGTCCAGCAGCCCGATTTAGTCAGTCGTGAGTAGAGGCTGGAGCATGCCAGTTTTGTTGCGTTAGACATTATTAGATGTATTTAATTTTTTTTGGAACATGAAATCGTGAGCCTTCTATACCGCAGTTTATTTTAAACTAGAGAATAACTCTAAAAAATCATTGATTGTTAAAAAAACAAAGTGTGAAAAAAGAACAGCAACTCAATGATTTCATGTTCTATGGACATAACTCTCAAGAGTTATTTCCATTCATATAAAATTCTTACCAAATTACATCAAAACTTCAGCTATTTTAATTGGTACCGTGTCATACAGGTTGTGCAATATTTCGACCAGCAAAAACATAAAGCTATTCAGATTTGAAAGATAAATGCATTTTTCTTGTGGCAGAAGCTCTATTAAATCATGTTATGTATATCATTTTTAAGGAAAATTTTATATAGATTTTGGGATTACTTGGTAATTTTCAGAAGTCTTTCATACTTGGAAATAAACTGAAATGGACCATTGAACACTGGGTTGGTTCGGTTCATTTCTGCACGGCATGGTTCAATTATGACATTTTTTCAAATAATTGAACATCAAACAACTGACGAGTTTATTTAATTTTGCAGAGCTTAATATAATTAAGCAACCCATTATTTTAATATGCCATTTCCTACTATATTTTGGTGTAGTTTGAGTTGAGAATCTAACACATTCTATATCGCCTTAAAATGTTTAAGTATTAAATTAAAAAAAAAGTTTTGATATTTAGAGACAAAAATTCAAATCTTTAATTATCTGAAGACGGCTCAATAGCGCAGTGGTTGCGTTAGATTTCCGCGGTACGGGTCGCGGGTTTGATTTACGCAAAGAAAAAGTATACAAGTATGTGTGGATTACAAAAAATTGTAAGATTCTAAGCTACTAATGAAATTTCAAGAGTGTAAGTATATTTTTTTAAACGAAAATAAAAACAGCTTTATTATCAGATATACTAAGTACTGATATTAAACAATTTCTTTAATTTTCATTACATCTTAAAATCGCTACCATCAATGAGGGCTTCCACAACATTTTGGTCACCAGGGCGACGCCACTTTGGAATAACATAAAATATTTAACAGATTTTATGGCAGGGAAGTAACACCTTATCTTTAGAATTAATTATATTTTATAACAATTAGATAATAGATAAACCAAACTACGCATATACCCAAAAATAAAAGAATAAAAATATTTTAAAAAATTACAAAAAAATAAAAATGTGCTCTTTAATTTTTTACCTGAGGCCACTACATTTTTTTTAACTGAGGCCACTGAAGCATTGCTTAGTGTAGGTACATACATTCAGTAGAAATCGAAAAACTTTCATTTGAAACGCAACTATTCAATGATGTGGCACTGTGTGACAGATAACTTCACCTCAGTCCCAACTAGCGACATCTGGTGAGCCGAAGATTGTTAGCTCCCCTTGAACAGAATTGTACCCGCGGCCAAACGCTCAGCCACTACGCGGTTGAACCGCCAATTGAATTGCATTATTAACAAATAATTGTGTGAAACATGGCAAGCCGCATTACAAACAATGCTCGCTGATGATGTAATACCAAATTAACCTTAATATTTATCCACCATGAATCAACAAGCAACTTCAATTATGTACCGTTAATCCACACCTTAGTTTCCTTATAAGCGTGTAATAAAGTGGGTGTGACGGAAACGAACCAATAGAAATTTGATAATATATTAAATTTAATTCTGCTTATTTGTTCAACAAAATTCTTATATGTATCTAATCGACATCGGTGGAGGAATTCGGTAAGTTACGACAGTTCATACTCCGTACAAATACTTCATGGATTTTCTTTAGACATTTTGCATGACCCCATTACAATTACGATCATGCAAACAGCTACTCCTACTCCATTAGTTTACTTCCACCATTGTTCATAGTAATTACCAACCTAGCATGAATTTAAGCCAAGCTATAGTTTTGATATCATTACATTAGCTTTATCATGTCAATGTACTCCCTCCCGTCAATGTATTTCGTAGTATAGTTTATTGGATTTTTTTAATTATTTAACTTAATGTCCTTATACTCCAACTATCCCTAAAAATTTCCGGGACTAAATAATCACTACAATCCTGAAAAATCATTGTTATTAGTCTTCGTTGTCGAAATATTAATATTAAATATTTTATTAATGAATTTTAATTTAACTTTTTTCCAACTAATTGTTCTAAGATCTAATAGATAGAGCATCTATTTCATTCGATAAATATATTAATTACCACACACAAATAAAAAAAAACTCAGCACCTATTTGATACTCTTTTAATTAATTAATGTAGGTATTTCTAACCAAAGCCGTCTATTTTCAACGCTAATCGATTTTTCTATTATACAATTACAGCTCGCGTCCTAAAGGGTCAGGAAGCAGGAGAGGGCACAGGAGAGACGCACGGCGCGGGGGAGGAGCAACCCTCGCGCCCAGATCTGACCGACATCAGCATATCAGGGGAAGACCTCAGTCCGGACATCGTTAGTATTATGTATCATATAAAAGAAATTTTTTTGGGAAGCTCATTTCGAAAATAGTTTGAAATGATGATTAAAAATTAGGATATCACTTTAGAATATTAATATTCTAATTAGCAAAAAAATACACGAACGTGAAAACAAACCACGAAAAGCCACTTCGAAAATAGTATTCTACGACAATTATTGCTCTTATTTTTATTACTTAGACTTTGGATGGTATTGTAAAAGTGGTTATATGGTATGGCTATAAAAGTTCACTGCTGAACATAGGTCTGACCTACAGATTTCTTCTTGGATCCCCCAAGGATTTTGCCATAGTTGCAACGGTTGGCAGGCGGGTTGGCAATCGATTTTTTTAATAATTTGAGTTGTTATCAGGAAGATTCTTTTGTCCATCTCCTGTTTCAGTTTTCCTCTGCCGCCTCTTACGACACCCACGGGACGATATGGAGTAATGGATATTCCGACCCATTTCGTTCCGTGGGTGCCGAGAGAAGTCAACTATGGGAAAACCAGAAAAATCGTATAACTTCCGATCCGCCCGATGACGGACGGCGCGTCAAAGGTGCGAGAGTGCGGGACATCTGCTACCACCATTGTCAATCCATTAAATGAAACTAATTTTACGGATTTTATCGCATTTATTTTAACTTTTTAATTCCTGACGTTTCGGACACTTTACAGCAACCATGGTCACGGGGAGGGACTGAAGTGTTTGACGTTCTGATGTCATAGTTGACAAAGGCTACCTTCAACTTTTAAATATTAATCTTTGGTCCGATCTACGCAGAATGAGCTTACATTATATTGAAGTCTTGCAGTAGTATGCTTGGGCTTGGATTTAATTTAATTAATAATTATGGGATTCCAAGCAGATGGTAGCACCCAGCTAACTTCTCTATTGAAATTAGGACTCGGCGTTATTTTGCTAGGATTTGTCGTCTATCAAATCTTATGTGATGGTTGGGACGATCTTGTATATATTACATAATATGTAATATTCACGTAAATATAAAAAAATCATTATCGTCAATCCAACTGTCTTACTAAGGCAAATCCTCCCGACAACGTGGGAGGCCAATATCCAGCAGTGGACTTTTATGGGCTGATGGAAAAGAAGAATTCCATCGTTAGTCAACGTTACCAAGGTTAGGAAGCCATGTTAATTATTTCTTCTTCTTATGCTTATTGAGTTTGCGCATTATCTGCAGGACCAGGAGCAGTCGGGAACGCACATCGATACGGAAGCTCGACCAGCCGATACCGGCGTCTTCATCATGAACGCGAAACCCGAGGACCGCGCTACCAGCTTCTTCGCGCAGCCTGGCATCCTCGCAGGTATGTACCGATAAGAAAAAAAGTTTTTCATTAATACTAGGAACAAATACAAGTAAAACCACTTAAAGGCTCCATAGAGTCAATATAATTCATTAATTTGGGTGTACCTTAAAATTGTTGACTTTTTGGTCAACAACTTTTGTATCTTGTGTATTCTTGACTGTACCCGGTCATCAACAAAATTATATGGCTTATTCGCAAGAATTGTCCTGTCTGATGACGGCCCGGCCAAGTCCCAATGGAACATTTTGCAAGCACGGCTTACCTACAATATGTACTGCCCGGAAAGCTCAACTGCCAAAAACCTTGACCGACTCGTTGGTGTAGAGGTCTTAAAAAATCTCTGTAGCAGTCCGAAGTCAGGAAGTTGGCGGTGTTTCACACCTGTATCTCGGAAAGCACGGAAAGCCGTTGGTCCTGCGCCTGATATCTCTCCGGTCGTGTCGGATTGCCGTCCCATCGGACTATACGAGTGAGGGAATAGATAATACACCTATGCTTGCGAATACACTCGGGGCGCCATAATCCTTTCCTGCGCAGATTCTCTCAGTTGAGACTGGTCCCTGTGACAGGAATTCGGTCTGGAGGACATTATTATGTACTCCCCGGAATATTTATTCTTTATTATAAAGTCTATAAATATTTTTTTCATAGAATAAGGGTTACAACAACAAGTACCCAGTCCACCTGATGGTAAGTGGATACTGTGCCCCATAGACATCTACATTTATCCTCAATTAAGAATCAAAATGCAGACCTCTGAAGACTGAGATGGAATGCCTCGTTTCCAGTAAAAAGGGTCTCCGGTTATCTACACTCACCATATGAAACACAGCAGTGTTAAGTTACTATTTTACGTTGGTAATCTGTGAGAGCGTGGTCCTACCCCAGTCGAGCTGACCCATTCGTGCTACAACCGTAATATGGCTGCATCGTGGATCTACCACGTATAAAAATATTCTATTATTTTTAATAATATATGATTATATCTTATCCTAACATATTTGTATTCTTATTCCAGCTGTCATCGGTGGAGCAGTCGTAGGGCTCCTGTGTGCGATCCTGGTGGTGATGTTCATAGTGTACCGCATGCGCAAGAAGGACGAGGGCTCGTATGCGCTCGACGAGCCCAAGCGGAGCCCCGCCGCCGCCTCGTACGGGAAGGGTCACAACAACCGCGAGTTCTACGCGTGAGACGACGCAGAACAAACCACGCCACGTGTTTATTAATAGCCACAGATTAAACACAACATTCATGATCTGTGGCCACAGATTAAAATCGTCCACAGACTACAAAATATTTCAATAGAAGCGCGCCATTGCACGCAATTTAGTTTCGCAACCGTGGCAAAAACTTGTTCTACGATCGTCTCCTACGAAACAATTTAATTTACGAATTAATAATTTATTTTTACATACCATTTTGGGTACAGATTGTACAATAAGTTGTACAAATCAGGTACATTTGTTTGTAATATCGGGGCTTAGAAAGTATAGTGAGTGGATCAATAATTCTGAATCTAATTACCTAAGAAATTAAGACAAAGTTTTGTATCATTCGATTGTCTTGAAAGCCCAAAATCGATCGAGAATAAATCGATTAATCTAAGTATGTCTTGATGTCCGTTTACATAATTTTAACTTTGAGACCAACGTTTGAATGTTGTTGGAGTTACTCTATAGTTGAATCTGAATCAAGGATCTTATATCTGTAAACATAAATGTGCCATCCGCTTTCTTTAACTGTACATTGCTAATGCTGTAGAATTATACTTTTCTATAGATACGTACCTACATTATATTGGTCTATTGTAAGTCCATATCTATTCACTGTGTATATATACTGCGTGTGCATTATTTATATCACCTGTTTAATGTAAACCAATATGTGTTACAATATATCGTAAACCACTAAGTTAAGGTGCTAGTACACTAGTGCGCTGTCAGAAAATTAATATTCATAAATATTTAGCCATCAATCCCTAATTGGACGTAGTTTAGCAGAAACAATTCAATACTAATTGGAATCTAGAAAAAATTAAGTAATAATATATAGTTATAGTCTGTTCGCTAAGATAGTGTCGGTACACCCGGAAGCGCGTGTATTATTTCGATATTATTTTATTATTTTTTACTGTGTTTGTTAAATTAAAGTTTTTCTATTCTGAGAATAAAACAGAATACTATTTTACTCTTATGGTTATTGTAATAAAATACGAATATAAATAATTAACACAAGTTACTTAGCAAAGCACCTTTCACTACGGCACTTCGTTTTAAAAGGCCAAATTCTCCTGCGGGTGTACGCCGCACGCGGCGACCTTTGATGACAAGTTGCGGCACGTGCCGAGGTGGCGCGACCGTATCTAAGCAAACAGACTATACATAAATGTGAGAGACATAGAGAGAGAGGGATAGAGAGGAGGGAGAGGAGGAGAGATAGATAGAGAGCGAGAGCGAGAGAGAGAATAAATTACAGCAAAAATACGTCCTACTGCTGTGCGCAAGCATCCTCTCATTTCTTTAAAAAATATATAGCAGTTATTGAACTTCAGTAAAAACCAACCTTGTAAGCAATACCACGTATAGCTTCTTAGTATCTGTATAAATCGCGTAAAAGTCAGATGCAAAGAGAGATTCTCAAAACTATTTCTCTTCTAAACTACGTCCAGTTATGTCTGCTTTTTGAGATAGACAGCAATCCAGACATGTAATAGATTATTGATGTTATTTTATAAATAATATATTAACATAAACGATAACAGAGTATGAACAAACATTTATTATTAAAGAATTCAAACATAATGGCTGCTGTAAAATTCGCTGCGAGTGCTTCTTCACGCAGGTACAGTTATGTTGACAATAACCTTTGCTTTCTCAATGCACAATATATAGAAAACAAATCCGTTATTGGCTGCATGTTATATTATCATCAGTAAATGACCTATTATGAAAGAGCTGTGGAATTTGTATACAAAAGCTTGTTTGTATTATTGTCTGTGCCTGTGCTAAATACCTTAATGTTTCTTATTCTTAATTTAGCTGCCATCTATAGCTGTACATTTTATACCTAGAGCCTAAATGTATTTTATTAAAAAACGAACGATGAACAAAAAAATATAAATAAATAAATAACAAAATATTAACAAACAATAATAACTATGTACTCGACTGTACTTGAGCAGAAGCGCGAGAAAACGTGTGCAGCTAAATTTGCGCAGAGCCTAGCGACTACTTTACAGCAGCCATTAGTGCTCATATACCTACTCAAACACTGCTCAATTTTAAGATGCCGTTGAATCTCGTGCTGTCTCTAACACATTAAGTCAAAGTGACTGCGACACCACGAGACTTAACGACATCTTAAAATTGAGTAGAATTTAAGTATTTGGCCATAGTTATTTTAAATAACCAGGATAGATCGCACTCTACCTTATTAACCCTTAATTCCTTTAATATCATTTCACACGCACAGGAACAACTGCTACTTTTGTTTTTGTAATAGCAAATGTTTAAAAAAGTCTAATGAACTCGATTAATAAATACTAGAATATATTTATTATGGAATGTATTGGGCGACAATTAAATTAATTCACATTGTAGGGTAACACACCTTATCATTGTTTTTTTTAACATTTGGCAAGTAAAAGTTTGCCAAGTAAGAGTTATAAATCACTTTTACATAAACTAAAATGCAAATAAATGTGTTTATTGCACACCTCGAACGCGAATCGAAGAGGATAGGCTTTACTGTCGACTTGATAAGGTAACGCTACCCGCTCTCGTTAAATCTCATATGTTATTTCTATACCGCACTAATACGCGAAGAAAAGCACGTTAATATTAAGAGGTAAACACTTATGAATAAAACTGATGTTTTTTTAGTTCGTTGCACTACTACACAATTAAAGCAATTATGATAAAAACTAAAAACACAGATTTTTTACATTCATCATTTCGCAGTAAGCCAAAAACCTGCTTTCTGAAACAAACGGAATAGGAACAGGAATTGTTTTCGTCAATCCAGAAATATTACCAGCGTGTGCGGCGTATAGAATCAAAACTTTTGTATGAAATGCATGCATTTGTGGTCACGCAAATGCATGCATTTCATAAAAAACACGGAACACGGAAAACGTAATCGGAAACCTAACATTTTTTTATTTATTTAAGTTAGTATGTGAAACAGAAATAGAGATTACATTGGAGCAGCTACTATTAAATGAAATGAAATTCTGTAATGAAATGAAATGAAGAATTATTAAAGTCCAAATCAGAATATTAAATACAATTATAATTACGTACATATTGTGTAAATGCTTTATTTTAAAAGTTCTTAGTCCGAATCACGCATCTGAGAATATGAATCGTGTACGTAATATTTAAAAAGTTTTTTTATGTGCCTAGCTGAATTATTTTTTTATTTTATCCTAACACATTGGGGGGATTAATATAGTTTTAACACATATAATTATTGTTTTTTATATAACTACTTCTACTTATATTCTAAATCATCTAATATTAGGCACTAATTTTAAATATTAGATTTGTAATTAACACCGTATGGTATAGTTTTAAGTTAGTTTTATTCTAATCTCGTCATTTTTATTCAATTATATTTGTAATATTTCTTTCTGTAGGTTGTGCAACGAAACGAATATACATTTAACTAATTTATGTTTTTTTCTTGTGTAAACTTTTGTGCCATTTTCAGCGTTTAATGTTATTTAATGTTTTATTATATTTTACATGCTCAACTCAAAAGTTTTAAGTTTTACAGCTACTGACATTTGATATTGTTTAATTTGAATAAATAATGAAATTGTTATAGGAATTTTTGTATGTTGGTTACACATTATCATCATGTTTATGGATGTATGTCATTATATGTAACATGGTTAACTATTAATGTATTAATAAATATTTATAATATATCGATGCAACTATCGAATACAAAACCTTAGATTTAAATGTAGTGTAACCTAAGCAGGAAACTGTCAAGATTCAGTTTTTATAAATGAATTATGTGCAGGCAGTTGAAACTAACTGTTAAAATCAATAAATCTTATTCAGTATAAATTAAAAACATTTGTGTAACAAAAACACTTATGATTGCTATTTTTTTATCTATAATAAATAAAACTCAGTGCAATTTATAACAAAAAATAAAAGCTAAACATTCCGATCGGATCCATAGAAGTACACTATTTGTTATAGCGAAATTTCTTACTAACGAACTTAATACTCTACCTATAAAATAAATTTTAACTAAAAAGTACACTCTAATCCAAAAAACACACATGTTTGTTAGTAAGTAAACCCGCTATAACGATCGATTTGAACGCTCACTTAGTATAAGGTCTGTACATTGTAACTGTAAATTCTTTTAGTACTAAAACCTAATAAGTTATACGTAATATTGTAATATTTTGTAACCAAAAATAATCAAAGAAAACTTCTTACGCATATAATAACAATTTTTTTAAATTCTAACAATGGCTTATTAATCGAACTATACTTATTTATTATTCAAGTTGTTATTTGGCAGTTTTTAAAATATTTCTTCAAAATCTATTTAGCTTCATTACAATCATCCAAACAGTCATAGGTGTTAATAAACGATTAACATTTAAAGGTACAAATTTAATAATCCTTTGAAATAAATAAGCAATTATCATGAATTTCAATCCATACAATTATCTTTTAACCTCATTTGGCAGTTTTATAGCACCAATGGATAGCCTTCACTTAATATCACACGGTGTCACAAATTTACGAAACTTGCAGGTTTTTTTTTACAATTTAATTTAAGAATGTCATAAATGAATATGTTAAACGTTAAAACTTTATATAAAAAGGCATTTGTAAACACATTTTAAGTCTATATAAGTCGGAAACCGCGTCCGTAAATACTACTATCGACACAGCTACCTAATGCATTAAAATAATCGAAGAGTTGTGTTGCAGGCTGTATGTTTTAAGTTTTTTAGAAGTGAAATGAATTGCGGGGCTTATTTCATCATTTCCTAAAACTGTCCATGAATTTATACACGATTCCTATCAAGGGCACAAAATTAAACTTGACTGCTATTTTATGACACTAATAATATTTTTATTCATACATATCTGTAAACTATAAAAATAGCTAATAAATTCAGCTCTATCTCAAGTTACATAAGACTGTTTTTTTTACAGTTTACAAGTAAAAGATTATGGTTGGTAAATTGAATCTTTTATTTTAATTAAAATTAACTTTACGGACCTATTGTTCAATTTGGTTCTTAATTTAGGTAAAAGTCGACCATTAAAATAGATTTCTTTACCCAAAATATATATTACACATATCATTTGTTTTAGTGTTTTCAGTTTGAAACACTTACATGACTACTCAATAAACTGTATAATTTTTTTATCAATTTATGCAAAATATATAATCTGGTGTGTCTACTCCTAATGTGAAGATTTTATTACACTATAGATATACATACATACATGTCAATAGAAGTACTTTTTATGAGCTGTTAACAGCATGACGTAATTATTTCTATAGAATGAAATAAACATCTCATTTATATATTTTTATGTATTATTTGTAATGCATAATATATAGATTGAATTAATGTTGAAATTGAATTTTTTCTTAAAACAAAACAACGATCATGTTTTCATACGCTACGAAATATAGCAAATAAAATTTATATAATTTAATAAAATGACGATTTCAAATAGGTACATATTGTTATGAATAATATATGTATTTATCTCCTATATGAAATATATTTATCTTCAGATTTCAACAAAAGGAAAATGGTGACGTGCTCAAAGAACCAATTAATAATAATACGTTTATATTTCTTTATTATTAAATTATTATCAGTGATAAAAATTTAACCCCTACTGTTGCAAGTTCCTTTTAATATACAACTGGTCACTGATGAAATAAGCCCTTCCATGTATTTTGTACACGTAATATTTTGCGTTTTCTTATTAAGTGTTTAGTGTTTATACATTGTAACGTTTAGATTAGGGTAGGCATAAACATATTGGTGTCCACCTTGTAAATAATGCTCCTTTACATTTAGGTAAATATACATGGTCATTATGAACAATTTGTTGTTTTATTTGTTACAAAGAATCCCATACATTTATTACATTCACAACCACATTCTTCTTATGACCATACATCTTTCCACGTTTATGTCTGCTTGCAAGCGTTACTTGTTTCTTTTTTATAAAACTGAAATAGCAAACGAATTTAAAGTCCTCCTGATGGTAAAGAGCTCCTGCAGTCCATGGATATATATACGTATATCTGCAAATCTGCAGCCAACTTAAACAAGGAAGGCTACAGATGCGTTGTCACCTTTGAGGACTAAGATGGAATGCCTCGCAACTTGTAATTAAACCAGCTCTCTATGTCCTACAGACAGAACACAGCAGTGCAAGCTATTTGCCTACCCAAACAGAAAAGGAGTCCTACCAATACTAATTACTAATATCTGGCCATACTCTCGATTCGGGGCAGGTAATGCTGTTTCCCATTAACAGTCTCTGCATCTGGGTTCAACTTTTTATATGGATTTTCCAACACAGGTCGGCGCTGAAGCACCATCAGTCAAGTCTGCACTACCTATGTCACAATAAAAATAGTACTATCTGCAGGACTCATGTGAATGATAGATCGAAACTATGCTCACATTATGCATCTAAAATCACGATTGTTGGTTTCAAATTATTTTAGGCGCTTATATGCAATATGTGTGCGTGACGGCATTTTCTTACAATAAGTTGCGCATGGTTTCCAAGTTCGTTGAAATGTACCTAGTGTTCTATCTTTATTTCTCTGTTGGTCTAAGGTAAGGTCAGGTTGTCATTTTGGGAAAATTGGCATATTCCACCCTTATATTTCTCATTTTTACATGTACCTATACCATATTTATTTTATACTTGCGACTGCCTTTTGGTGGGAGTTACACTTTTACATTTGTATAAAAAAATAAGGATTAAAAGAAAGATTATTTAAAATATGAAATTCCGGCTAACATTAGAAAATGTGAAAACAGATATTGATGACAATATCGAAGTGGTGGATTCAGAAATGGTAAATTTTTCTGTTGTCTGTCACTAACACAAACCTCTTATTCTATGGCAGGCAAACTGATACGGGCGAGGACATGTTAAAGTAAAAATGACAAGAAATCGCTTTACCTCTCTAGACTGGATAAAGGTACTCTTTGCCCTTATGAGAAAATATTTGTCGTTATCCTTACGCCGCTTGGCAGACGGATTTGTGATTGTACTACAGGATTAATAATGTAATGTACTCTTCTGTGTTCTAGTGTCGGACCGGATTCAGGTGTTTTTATATTACGAGATTTTTTTTTTTTTTGCGCCCAAAGCAAGGACTACCCTCCGGAAGCGGGGGAGGGAGGTGGTGAATGCCCTTAGCATACCACGCAGCCGGCTGCGTGGTTATGTGGGACTCACTATGAAGTGCCTACCCACTAAACACCACCTGACGTTAGAAATCTAGCCTGTGGGACTGGCTAGATTTCTAACGTCAGTTTATTTATACTAAATCTATGTAGGAGATAGTTATACCGCCATCTATCGGAAGCCGCAAGTTCTTTTTCTTTTATGTGTATGTCGCCACATCTACGGATGAGATGGAGTGTTAGGTAATTTTTTCAACTTCTTCAAACATGACCTAATGGTTGACAAATACAGACATAATTCATAGACACATTTTTCATTTTTATTAAACCAAAACGTATGTAATATTATATAACTACATAATGTACAGAAATTAGGGGAGAAGAGATTTATTTACATAAATCTCTCATTATTCTATAAAAAAAAAAGAAAAACAGATTGACATGTTTTCACCGATTTACCATATTGTCAATACTCACTTAAATAAATAAATATAATATGCGTTATTATTTCTTCGCCCATAAATTGCAATTAATTATTGAAAGGTTTAAAGAATTAAGCCTTCAAACTTCAAATTAATAATTTTAGCTATTTACAAAATATTATAGTGGTACCTTCTCATTTCACATAAGTCTTACGTGTAAAATACTCTTTCGTTTAACAGTATTAAAATAGCGGTAAAAAAACTTTTAGCTTTGTTATTATAGACCTGCAATTTTATATAGGTAGGTATAGTGTGTTTTTATTAGTTACACTGCCCTCTAGCGGTCACGCTAGTAACTTGGATTTTACTAGTAATACACACTTCGCAAAACGTCACCCACTATTTTTTTGCAATTTATTGTGTAAAAAAATGCATTATGTTCTAATTATTCTTAAGTATAGTATAATCTATTTAAAGGTCACATATGTTTATTAAAGCAATTGTTTTATATTGATGCAAACTATGCATGCAAAATATTTTCAATTGTTTTTTTATTTTAATTTATTAATTGTTTTACTATTTTACTTTCCCAATCGTAAGGCAGCGTGGCCGAGTGGTCTAAGGCGCTGGTTTTAGGCACCAGTCCGAAAGGGCGTGGGTTCGAATCCCACCGCTGTCAGATATTTTTACCATTTTTGTATAAATTTATTAAGTTGGTATTCATCCTGCAACGCCGCAACTGCAAAAATTTTATAACTAATTTCTTTAAACATCTTTTGAATTTAATTTCCTCGCCATTCATACAACTAAGAAAAAAAAACATTACGAATACATCATATTATATACTTATAGTATTTTTAATATGTATTCATAAATCTGCTTGGATTACATAAGTAATTGAATAATGGATCAGAAAACTGAATTGGCAATGGGTAGACCATATAGCTCGAACAACAGCTGTTACTGACAACCGATGAGAAAAAAAAAAAACTCAAATAAAATAAACTAAAAGCGGTCATCAACTAAATTGAGTGTGGAGTCCGATGAAACTGTAACAGCCAATTAGCTAACAGTACTGACATCGCATAAAAAAATATCGAGTGACGACCTGGTAAGACATTCAGGAAGTCGATGGATGCAAGTGGCACATGGGCGTGGCTGTCTCTTTCCTGCTCTTAACCCTTTAATAGGCAGATAAAAAAAAATCTTAAAAATATGAATTCGTTGAATAGACCTGAATTTAGATGGATAAATGAGTAGTCAGAAAATATTTAAAAATCTGTATTTATTATTTAAAAAAAAAATGTAAGGCCTGGTATACATTGCCAACTGCGTGAAAACATAACTAATCATTTTGATGTATCTTATGGCATACTTGGTCAATATACGGTAGTGACAAATAAGTTAAAATAAATCTACAAATTAAGAAAAAAACGTATTTTATTTATGGAATAATATAAAAACGATTAATTTTTGGTATGAAAATCAAGTTGGCAATTTCGCGGGTTCTTGCCAGTAACAAAACAACCGTACCTGACACTTGATACAAATAACGTAGGTCAATTTTGAGCGAAGACGGCATCGACCTCGACTAGTCATATCCATGAAATGGCCTACATTGTCATTATTTCACATTCTGGATCGGTGCAACTTGCGTAAGCTGTCGCCCGTCTTTTTACCTTCTCCGCTTCTATTGAAGTCTCAGATCTACCTGTTTTTTATAAATCTTCATAAATATCAAACCGGAAATTTTTCAATGGCGTTGGAGCCTGGGAGGATATTGTGGCATGGTCTTGCCTGCATAAAAGCGAAACATTGTTGCTACAAATATCTATCAACTGAGCGAAGATTTTTTAAATGTAACCCCTACTGCTTGGGAAGGAGACTTGAATAAAGAGATGAGCATATCAACAAGATCCACCGGTCCCATAAGCTTATTATATTCCGTCACGATCTGCGGGCAGTCTACATCTTCTTTACTACGCGATTCCTTGCAGTACCTTTTAATTTTATGAACTGGTTGGGCCCTGACGTAGAAGCTTATTAGGGTAACCGGTTTGTTATCACGGACAATAGATACGGTTTTTGTTGCAAACTACTTCGCCATAACTGCCCCGAGGCTTTAACATTTTCTGACGGTAAAATAATCTATAAAATAAGTCTATTGCTCCGTATTGTCCCAAGTCCATATACCCGGTAATTTTTTCTCAATATAGAAAATAATTCGGGGCTAGAAAAAAATTGTCGCAGTAATACCTGGTTTATTCTTGATAGCTAGGATAAATTTCATGAATTATAGTTGTTAGACGAATGCTTTGGCTTTGATCATTGTCGCTCTTCTCTTCAGGGTATGCTATGCATCTTTCTACAGAAGAGTAGAAGAGACTTCCTCTCCCACGCATGCGCGCTACACCGGTTGCTCCACTTTCACGGCAAGAAAACACATCACTGAACACGTAGTGCTTATAAAATTGATGTTTCTTATAACTTTTATATAAATGAATATATCGCAATAACTTTTTAGATAAGGGCCAAGTGTCTAAGAAATAAAAATCAGAAAACCTAATTGAAATCTATCCAGCAGTTTTTCCGTGATGCGCGCACACCTGCAAACCTCTATCATTTTATTTATTTACCTTTATTTAACTATCTAACAAAAAAAATTGAAATAAATTCACCTTTCATTCCCCTTCGGTAACTTAAAAATGATATATCTGAACTTTTGTTTGCTCATTAAGCAACAATCAATGAAATCAAGGGATTGGCGACGAAGAATAAGATAAAGCATGAGTTATGAGTTCTTGGGCATCAGACTTTTTGCTACACTCGGAAAGAGTTTTTTTAGCAGGCACAAGTACAATAATTCTATCACTACGTGTTAGTAGCTTTGCTGTCGGCAGTGGCGTAGCTACCTTGGGGCGAGGCGGGGCAGTGCCCCGAGGCCCCCAAGCTCAAACTACATGAACGACGTCTGAAAAAGTTATACATATAATATCCTAGTTGAATAAAAAAAATCGACTTTTATCTTTTTGGCCCCTGACCAACAAACCTCGAACAGCTCGAACTAAAATCACAAAAATTTCTCCCACCTCCAGAACATAAACATCATAAACATCATTGTTAAGGCCACATGCATACGGAATTCCGTTTCGGGTTCCGAACGCATAAAATCAAAAATATCGTATCGTGTATTATCGTTAAACATAGTCGTACATCCAAACTTGTCCACGGCTTACAGATTTAACAACTTTGGGTGATTTAGGTGTTAATGTCAAAGTTTTATCATTGCTGCCAGTTATTACACTATATCTTTATATACAATGTTTACAGTTGACTTTTCATTACACAATACGAACGGATTTTGTCTGTAATTGACTACATATACAGCTGTTCATGAGAAAAACACTCAACGCTCAGGTCTAAGCCCGCAACGTTGAATGTTTGACCTTGTGATTTGTTGATCCTCACTGAAAATGGTGATGGTTATATTGGTATAAACTTTCTCTACCAATTCTTAAAGGTCATTTTCTAAAACGCAAGGACTTTCGATGTCAAGATTAATTCTTCCATTGTCTTGTTGCATATACCCTTTGAGTAACAACTCTACAAAATGCCGGTTTTCATGTGCTGACAACGAAGGAGGCCGCGGCGGAGGCAGTGCAGGCCAGCCGTGATTTTTTTTGGTTGCACGTAATTTTGAGTTTGTGATATCTTCTAAAGTATTCTTTTAAATGATTTAATTTAAGGGATTATTTTAATTTAGATGAAATGCCCAAGTTAAGTAACATCTTTATTAAGATAAATATTAATACTGAATTAGAGAAATCAGCCTCGCAAATAAGCAAATATTTTTAATTAATTAATATTTCAAAGATAAAAATGGTTAACTGCGAGTCAAACTTAGGAGATAGACATAATATTTTAGTCGGACTTTTTTACGGTCGGATTTAATTACAAAATATTGAACTTTTTCTACTATTCAAACTTAATTAAAATGTAATGTATATACTAACGTTCCGTAAAAAAATCTCTAAATGAAAATGAAATACGTATCAAAATCCGTTGCGTGGTTGCGTAGTTTAAAAGAAATAAGTAGGTAGGGTTGTTTTCAAAACCGAAAACTACGTATTTATTTATTTTATCAACAGAGTACTCAACAGTCAATAAAAAGTTTCATACAAACTGTAACATCCTATTTCCTCCCCTTGGAGGTTGAATTTTCTTAAATCCTTTCTTAGTGGATGCCTACATTATAAAAGGCGTCTTTTGTCCTATTTTCAGATTTCTAAGTATAGCGGTTTGGGCTATGACATAGATAAGTCAGTCACTTAGGATATCCTCTTTTATATATATAGGTTAGGAAGTACGTTTAAATATTATCTGCTGCGTTACACATACTACATAGTAGCTTTGCTTTATTATGAGCTGCAGTAGGCGATAAGGAGCTGATTATGAAGTAGATTTGCACATTTAAAGTATTTAGTTTAGTTCAAATAGGGCCCCGATGTCATTTTTGCCCCGGGGCCCTTGGTTACATAGCTACGCCACTGGCTGTCGGCAAAGAAAACAAAACACCTAAGCAAATGCAAGCATGCCACACAAACAAAAATATAAATTAACAAAAAACATAACCTCAAATTGGCAATGTACCTATAACGTGATATACAAGCAATTTTAGCGATAACTTTCTATCAAAATAGGCAGTGTATATGATGAAATACAAAAGTTCGATATGTTATTTTGTTACTTTAGTGAAAATTTGCATGCATTAGTAATTATTGAAATACAAAATAACACTGTAACTCGCATAAAACACAGTCAAAATAAAAAGAAAACAAATGATTCTTACCTTGCTGAGTGTCACTTCTTCTTCATCGCCGGCATTTTTTATTTTATAATGTCAAAAATTTTGCGAGATCAATGAATTATTTTTTTACCAAATTTTAAATAATGTTGCCACCGAGATAATTGCAGATTTTATTAAATATTGTGTATATTGCAGTGTTTCCACTTTTAGGATTTCGCCCTTTTTTAGGGCGAAATAGCTCATTTAAAGTATGGGCTATTTTATATTTTTAGGGATTTAGGGTAATTTGGGGTAAAATTTAATAATAATAAGAATGTAAAGGTGGTAACACTATTTTAACATAGGTTTCGCCGTTCCAAAGTCCCTAACCCATTAAGAAAAAATATGTGCAAAAAATGAAAAGTTCATGGTTGGAGAATCAAGATTTCAAGAATTGGTTGAAACGATCAGATAAGAGTGAAACTAAAGCCTTTTGTTAACTCTACGATTGCCACCTTACTTGTGATATGTCTAAATTATTAAGACATCAAAAAAATGCCATACACGTTAAACAGATGGCCATTATATCAAAATGTGGCAAGTCATAGTTCTTAAGTAGACACCTGAACCATACTAATAAAGTTTTAGAAATGGAACTAAAGATTATACGGTTTTCCGGTACCGTCTACTTCTTCTCTTGATTAATTGCTTACTACCTAAGTAATAAACGATATATGATCGTAGAAAAACGATTTATTAAAATAAAAAATGATGTTTTTGTTTTATTTCTAACTCTTTAAACTTTACGCTCTAAATCAAGGATTTTCGGAGACTAATTTGAGGTATTTAGGGCAATTGTCAAAAAAATCTAGGGCAAAATTAAAACCTGATAGTGGAAATATATTGTGACATACAGTGTCAATTTAAGGGTTTCAGAAATCAGAGGTCTGTGTCCAACCGTGAGTATACCTATATAGTTAATTAACGTTAAATAAAATAATAAGACCGCGTTTTTTTCATATTCTTACATTGTCATTCTAAGTTATGTTCAAAATTTCAAGTCTCTAGCTCATCGGGAAGTAAGTTTAAAATCAAATCACTAAATTCGACCCAAACAGATTTACATGAAAGCGATTTAAAAATGATGGTATGACATAATATTAGAAATCTTTGCGAAAATAATAAAACTCATATAACTAGCTCCGCAGATGACTCTAGTATAGTAATATATATTTGTGATCTAATTTAAATTGTAAAGCATAATTTTATGAATACCTTTTTCCTTTTTATGGATTAATCATTAAAATAGAGTTTTATCGGGGTCGCATCACATCCACAGAGCCGTGGTATCTCCGGGGCGAAGCAAGCAAGTTCTGGGAAATTTCAGCGAGTTCGATCTCCTTCCTGGGTTCGATCTCCGCCGGCACTAATGAAATTGTTAATTGCAATAAATATGTGCCTTATGTGAATGAAATATTTCGAGGACGTGTGAAGTCCGCCAACACGCACTGGAGAAGCGCGGCGGACTGATCATTCCATGACACCCCCCCCCCTCTCCCCCCGCCCCAGAAATGAGAGTAAGCCAGTGCCTAGTAATGGAATGGGCTTTTACTTTACTTTTTACTGGAAACGAGGCGTTCCATCTTAGTCCTCACAGCTGACAACGCATCTGCATTTTAATTCTTAATCGAGGATAGAAGTAGATATTTTTGGGCTACAGCATCCACTTACCATCAGGTGGATTGTGTGCTCGTCTGTCGCCATTATTCTATAATTAAAAAAAACAAACTTACTTTCACACATTCCGCGTGTGTTATTAGGCAACTATAGGGAAGACCACAAAGACCTCAGGACCCCGATAGATAACGGTATACCATCTCGTAAGTATATGTCAGATGTACAGAGTTCGACTCCTCTCAAATTACCATGGACTACAGGCAATATTTGTCATTGTAACAAATATTACACTTACATATATTAGCAGCGTCAAAGATACGAGAGCAGATACCGCGTTCGCGATTTTTAAAATACCTATGTCCATTAAGTACGCATTTTAGTTTCTATTTAAAACTAATTAAACGTCGCATTTTGAAACTAAACTAAAAACGTTTTGTTACACATTGTTACACATCTACACGATTTTAGAAATGAGAGCAGGCCTGTGCCCAGCAGTTGGACGTATAAACAGGCTGTAACTTTAACTTTCCATTAGACGGCTCCGTGGCGCAGTGGCTTAGCAATGAGTTGTTGCGCTGGAGGCCGCGGGTTCGAATTCCGCACGGAACAAGTATTATAGGCATTAGTACAACTAACTTAAAGTAGATGGCGCGTGTATTGTACCGACAAATTTATTTGAAAGTCATAATAAATCATTCAATTTCAATGAATGTATTCCTCATTAAACAATATAACTCTTCCAAATTTAAAACGATTTTTCCATAATTATTTCTTTTGCGACTACAACGCGCCGGGTACCAGCTAGTATTTAAATAAAAATATATTACGCTGTATAAAATTAATAAGGCTCCATTTCTCTATAAGAAATGACATTCAACTATCTCTACTTTCTCGTGCATCGGAACGTCTGTTAATATTAATTACTGCTATGTTAATAAATCAAGTTCTTTTAAGTAGTACAGATAATTAATCAGAAATTATAATGTTCTAGTCGAATATTAATTAGGGGTATCAGTGTTAAATTTTTAATATTTTGAACACATTTCACAAAGTTATGATGTACACTGCAAAGAAACTAAAATTTACTTGGTCTCAACTCTCAACCTACAATTTTTTGACTAACGGACGAGGCGAGGCTCTAGCGACTAAGTGGCAACGGAAAAGCTACTCCCACACTACTAAATGTTAATCCCACAAGTTGGTAATGGAAAGTAGAATTGCCAGGGTATCGGATCTGCGATCGCTAATCTGCCAAGCGCGGCGATTAAGGGAAATAGCCCTGAGTCCTGACCATGGCAGAGGCCCATGACCATCAGTGATCTGCTACGAGGTGACGAATAAGAAAAATATTAATTAAATTTTTTCCTAATATCATCAACAATATTTATTGTTTAACTTGGAATTCTAAATCAAATTTTTTATATTTAAGGAATTTTATTCCCTTTTCAAAATCAGTTATTGACCTGTTTCCTTGTGGTTTGTTTACCCTGCAATATGACCATATAGACTAGAAAATTCGTGTTTTTTTTAAAAATTAAGTATGAGTTCCAATGTGGAAAACAATGCGTCTCAAATGGCACGCAATATCTATGAAGTGTACCGCGGACCTAGCGCTATATTACTGGTTCAATCGCTTTCGTCCGAGAAATTTTGAACTCACCTGCGATGAGAAGTAGATGAAGACAGTAGCTAGATCTAGGTGCCCAAGCCAAACAGTGTCCGAAGCGAAAGATACCCAGAGTTGAGAATTTTTTCTAAAGAATGCATTTAAAGGGTTTAATCGATTTTTGTGTAACAGAGTTTTTTATATCGTAAGTGCATCAACAAACTGCCCATAAAAATTTCAAGGTGTTTAGGTCTTGAATAATTAAAGTTCCAGTTGTAAAAAATTAGAACGTTTTTATTAAGTCACTTTCGTGTTTGTCTGTCTGTCTGTCTGTCGTTACGGGTGGAATCTTACAACTCAACTCTCACTTCCCGATAAGCTAGAGGCTTAAAATTTTGAACATAGCTCAGAATCGGATGACAATGTAGGAATATGAAACACATGGTATATTAATTTTTGTACTACAAAATAAAAAATAAAAACTTGTTTAATTTTTTTATATCAATTTATAAAACGGTACTTCCATAGTTGAAACCAAATACTATAGTATAATGTAACATGTGAAACTTTCAGACTGACAGATTTTATCCATCATCATCATCATCATTACAGCCCTTCACAAGTCCACTGCTGAACATAGGTCTCCCCCAAGGAATGCCACAAAGCACGGTCACGACCGTGACTTGACCGAGCACGGCCACCATCGACTTTCTGCATGTCTTACCAGGTCGTCACTAAATCTAGTGTGGGGCCGCCCCAAACTTCGCCTACCGGTACGAGGCTGCCACTCGAGAATCTTTCTTCCCCATCGGTTGTCGGTTAGTCAACCTTTAAGGCCGGCCATTGCCATTTCAGCTTACTAATCCGTTGTGCTATGACGGTTATTCTAACCAGAATTCACACGAGCCAATCAGCGCGACTGATTGGCTTATTGCGCATAAGTCGCGCTGATTGGCTCGTGTATATCGTTCACACGCGCTGATTGGCTCTCCAGTCGCATTCGTGCAATTCAATTCAGTGCCGCGACTTGTAATGCGTTCCAAAAAGGTAATTCACGTAAAGTAAGTAAATCTTCTGATAGCGTATAATATAATCCATAACATTGAAGTATGTATAATGTAGTTACAGTACATAAATCACAATGTCTCATAATTGAGAATTTAACTATTTACGCTTGCCTTGCTATTACTAACTTAGAAATGACTATATCCGCAGTAGAACTCTACTGCGGATATAGTCATTTCTAAGTTTATCACGCAGAGAAACCTCAAGCATAGCCCTCTCCATAGCTCGCTGAGCGACCTTCAGCTTCTTCATACGGCCAGCAGTGAAGAAACACGTTTACCTATTATATTTTATAATATTTTCATTCACGAGAAACTAAAAAAAATACTTGCAAGGTACATACATATATAGAGTCAAACAGAAATTCTGTTAAAGATTCTTGTATTTCTAACTACGAATTGAAATTTAAACGAATCATAAAAAAATAAAAAAACATTAAAATAAATAGCAACGTAACTCGGAATTATTGCGACAACCCTAACATATCTATACATAAAGCTATAAAGTATTCAATTTAAGATCCAGCTACAAAAATCGTATGTAATTTATCGATGTCAGACGATCGCTTAGAACGCTCGCAAAATATTTGCATGATTTATAAAGAGATATGATATAAAAATTCAGAGTTAAAATATATGTTTTAAAGATACCAAAGCGACAGTAGCCTAATTATTTATCAAAACTAAAAGATCTTGGGACCAATTCTCTATATCACCACTGACGTCAACTGCTTTAAGCAACACAATTTTATACGTGGTAGAGCCATGATGCAGCTATTATTATTTATTAGTATTAGTATAGTTGTAGCACGAATGGGTCGGCTTGACCGGGGAAGGACCACACTCTCACAGAATACCAGCGTAAAATAACAGCTTAACGCTGCTGTGTTTCGTATGGTAGATAACCGGAGACCCTTTTTACTGGAAACCAGGCATTTCATCTTGGTCCTCACGGGTGACAACACATCTGCATTTTTATTCGTAATCGAGAACAGATGTAGATGTCTATGGGCCACATCAACCACTTACCATCAGGTGGACTGTGTGATCGTTTGTCACCCTTATCCTACAAAAAATAAATTTAACTAACGTATAAAACTACACACAAATACAACCCTTCACAAAACCACTGCTGAACATAGGCCTTCCCCAAAAAATTCCACAAAGTACGGTTC
This sequence comes from Parnassius orleans, assembly GCA_029286625.1. NCBI lineage: Eukaryota > Metazoa > Arthropoda > Insecta > Lepidoptera > Papilionidae > Parnassius > Parnassius orleans. The sequence goes on along the minus strand of JAGSMP010000070.1, from coordinate 7,563,088 downwards.
TGAGCAGCCTGCATCCATCGACTGCCTATGACATCTAGTGTGGGAGCGCCCTATCCTTCTAGTTAGCCAATATGGTATTCTGTGATCGTTATAGAAAACTATAAAAAAATGAAATTAACGCTCAGTCACGTGACTTGACGTTCAGATATGTCATTCCCATTCATTTTACCACGTTTTTATTAAGTCACTTTCTTGTTTGTCTATCTGTCGTTTCGGGTGGAATCTTGCAACTCAAATTTCGAAAACTTCCCGATGAGCTAGAGGCTTGAAATTTTGAACATAGCTCAGAATAGAATGTCAATGTAGGAATATGAAACAACGTACAAAAAACCGGCCAAGTGCGAGTCGGACTCGCGTATGAACGGTTCCGTACCATCGTAAAACACGTGACACGTTTCAAGTAGGGAAGCCCACTTTAATTTTTAATTTATTTTAATTTTAATTTTATTATTTGTTGTTATAGCGGCAACAGAAATACACATTCTGTGAAATTTCAACTGTCTACCTATTACGGATCATGAGATACAGCCCGCTGAGAGACAGACGGAAGGACGGACGAACGGACGGACGGACGGACGGACGGACAGCGGAGGCTTAGTAATAGGGTCCCGTTGGTAACCCTTTGCGTACGGAACCCTAAAAAACGTGGTATATTAAATTTATTTAGTACAAAGCTTCCCCAATAGGTTTTAAAATACTTTATCGGTTTTTCTTTACGACGAAATTTAACCTTGCAAGCTCGGCAGCGGCCGCGGGTTCGAATCTCGCACGCAACATATATCGTATGACCTATGAAATAATTGCTCCGGGTTTGGATATATATGTCATATAATAATATATTTGTAAAACGCCTTCTCGGCAGGAGAAATTTCAAAGTAACGTTTTTGAAAAATGAAATCGGGGTGTAAGGGTGATGCAATAACTTCTCCAATTACCAATTCACTTGCACGCGGCGCAATCTACTCATATTTTTTTATAGTATGGGGAAACAAACGAGCACACAGTCCACCTGATAGACAGTGAATGCTGTGGCCCATAGACATCTACATTTATCTTCGATTGAGAATCAAAATGCAGATGCGTTGCCACCCCTGAGGACTACGATGGGATGCCTCGTTTCCAGTAAAGAGGGTCTCCGGTTCTCTACACTCACCATATGAAACAGCAGCATTAAGCTGCTATTTTACGCTGGTATTCTGTGAGAGCGTGGTCCTACCCCGGTCGAGCCGACCCATTCGTGCTACAACCATTATGTAGCTGCAGCGCGGCTCTACCACGTAAAAAAGTACCAAGTAATAAGCGAAACAGACTGCACACGCAATCCACCTGGCCAGCAAGGTTATATAGTATCACATTCTTAAAAAGGCTTGTATTCAGCAGTAGATTAAAAGAGACTGTTAAAGAAGAGTTAGTTTTTACCGTATAGTGGCGGTGTAAGAATATCCACTACACCATATCGTCCCGTGGGTGTTGTAAAAGACGACAGAGGTAACAAGTCAGAAGTTGGGCAGGAGTGTCTTACTAACAACAACTAGAAAATGAAAAACTGCGATTGCCAACCCAACTGCCAAACGTGGCAACTATGGCAAATATCCTTCCTATGAAGCAATCTAAGGGAAGTGATACATTCAGTAGTGGACTTTAATACACATGTAATGGAAGAGCTAGCGCAAAATTATCAGCAAGATTACTGTGTTTAGATTATATCAAATCTACAAGGCATTAGGACTCCTCTTCAGCTTAGGAGTCTAAGTACCTCTCTCTTACCTATCTCTGCCGCCAAGAAGCAGAGCGTGTAATATAGTGTTCTGGTCTGAAGGGTATAGACCACTGAGCCCGAGGCATATTAAAAACTGAAAATGAAGAATTCATACCAAATTTATACAGCGCTTAGAGCCGTGATAACTCAGGAGCTAAGCGCTCGCTGTAAATTTCACAGTACGAGAGCAACCCGGGTTCGATCCCCGCCGGTGAAGGAAAACATCGTGAGAAATAAGAAAAAATATTTCGAAGACATGTGAAGTTCGCCAACACGCATTGTGGCAGCGTGGTGGATATTTCCTTGCACTAAAACCCTCTGAGAAATGAGAGGAGGCCTGTGCCCAGCTGTGGGACGTATATAGACTGTAACTTTAAATTTAACTTTATATAAAATATATAAGATTTCATTCTGTAATCTGTATCCCGAGTTCGATCCTCGGCAGCCCCTATGAATGGGTACTGATTTACCACTTGCTTGGCGGTGATAGAAACCAGCCTGTTAGAAAACCTGCATGTGTAAACAATAAAGTATTTCGAGAAAAACTTTGTTAATTTACTTTTTCTACCTTCAAATTTGACTGTATGGTGGCGGTGTAATAATATCTACTTTCCCATACTATCCCGTGAGGCGACAGACGAAAACACACCAGGAGATGGGCAGCAGTCTTCTTAATTACAATTTAAAAAAAAACTGCGGTTGCCAACCCTGCCAAGCGAATATTCCCCCTATGAGACAATTTAGGGGTGAGGCCTTTGTTCAGCAGGGGACTTTTAAAACGTTGTAACCAAAAACGGTTAATTTCAAACTATGATAATTATTGATTACTTCAATTTTCTACCGACTTCAAAAGGAGGAGGTACTCAATTCGACTGTATTTTTTTTTGTTTTTTTTTATGTGTCATTACTTTTTTCTAGGTCAACCGATTTTGATGATTCTTTTTTTATTTGAGAGCTGGTGCTTCTCATGTGGTCCCATATAAATTTGATCAAGGTCTGACGAATAGTTTTTGAGTTATCCTTAATAATTTATATCGAAGTCGTTTGTACAAAATTTAAATTTTACTATTTGTTTTAGTAAAAATTCTGTAGCATAGGAAAACAGAACTTAAAACTTACAGTTATACAAATAAATTAGATTTTGGACAGGTAGTATTTAATTAACGTCGAACTCGACGTCATAAAAACTGCATCCTGTGACTTTGAAAGTAGACGAATTAGTTTTTTGAATATTCATTACAAATTGACAGATCTGTTACTTTAGAAATCACAAGATTATTATTAGATTTACTTCTCATACAATCACCTTTGGCATGTTGTCACATATTCGACGGAGAAAGAAAACTTCATAATTAAAGTATAAACCTTAATTATTACTTTCTCCAGAAATGTTTATAATGAAAGAATATTTAGAAGTACGTTGACACTATCCAGCCGTAATAAATAGAACTTTACACTGTGATATTTTTATTTATGTTTAATTTTATATACGTCGATTCGTTATTCTCGCCTCGTTGGTCTAGTGGTCGTAAGCGTGACTGCTAATTTTGTGGTCCTGGGTTCGTTCCCAAATCGGGCCATAACCAGTTACCTACTGGGTTTTTCTGTGCACCCGTGCCTTGGAAAGTATGCAAAGCCGTTGGTTCTGTGCCTGATCTCTCTGATTTTACCGCCATGTACCGGCCATTTGATATTTCTGGCATTTACCATAGGCGCTCTTAGGACACATACGGGACGAATTGTCTTACTCCCCACATCACCGCAATAATTAACAGCTCAGTTACGATTAATAGTTTTAATCAAACAAAATTTATTTGAGGACCTACTCTTTGTTAATGTTTTTGAAGTGAAAAGGATTTAGCCTGCGAAAGAATGAGCTAAAATACTGTTTACAGTGTTTCCTATAATCTCAGTCGCCTTTTCTGAAGGTTCCACTTCTACCGCGTGTGAACTGCGGACATTTTTTTTTAATAAAACTGAAGTACAAACTAACTTGCAGTCTACCAAATGGTAAGTGGCTACTACAGTTCATAGACACCTTTAGCCAACGTCATACAAATAAGGCTACAGATTGTCACCACAGAAGCCTGATGGAATGCCTCACATCCTGCAATGATACTGGCTATCGCTGGCTTATCAGACCGAGAACATAGCAAAACAAGCACTGTTACTTGGCGGGAGAAATATGTAAGATGGGTATCTACGCAGACGGACTCCTAGATTACCGATTACAAACTAAGATAACAGTATTTGTAGCTTGTAACCTGCAAGTCGACATTTTATCTGAGATCATACCAACATTGTACCAGTAACCTGTTTTTTTTTATCGAAGCAATCTTAATAATACATCGGAACAATATAAATCGATAGCGATACTGAACATGGTTAAAAACATGCTTATTAGGACTAATTATTGTAATAAACATTACAGTTTCGGAGGAAATATTTTTTTAAAGTATTTAATTTATATTTTATGACTTCCGGCTTAAGTATTAATATTTACAAGTTCAAGGGCGGAGCTGTTCGTTTATATAGAATTGTTTTTAATGTTTATGTTTTTTTTTTACTATTTTCTTAAATATATTTGGAAAATCCCCATAACCCAACCTTGACAGCAGTAAACGTGCTCAAAGTAATCATAATCATCATTACAACCCTTCACAAGTCCATTGCTGAAAATCGGCTTCCCCAAGGAATGCCACTAAAACACTACATCTTACTAGGTCGTCACTCCATCTAGTATGGGGCCAGCCACTCGAGAACCTTTCTTTCCCGCCGGTTGTTGGTCTTCGAGCTATATGCTACTTCAGCTTACTGATCCGTTGCGCTATGTCGATTACTCTGCTTCTACTGCGAATATCTTCTTTGCGAATTCTATCACGCGGAGAAATTCAGAGCATATCCTTTCCCATGCCTCCCTGACAAAGTAATACATCATAAGAAATGTTCAACTCCTGCGTAAATAGCTCGGCTCGACTGGGGAAGGACCATATTCTCATAGTACCTACGTAAAATATAATGGAATCACAGCCTGTAATTAAAGTGGCTTTTGGCGGTGCAAGCATTACACTATTTGGCTGCAGAAATAGGTAAGAGAGTGGGGTCCTATTATCTAGAAATATAATTATATGTACGTAAATTGCATAAAGTCCTATGTCCAGACCCGGCACAATCATTTGTAGGCCATATAACTACTTGTTTCTTATTTTATTATTATTATCCCCCGACGAAAACAGAGGGGTGTTATAAGTTTGTAGTGTGTATCTGTGTCTGTCTGTGTCATCATAACTCCTGAACGGATGAACCGATTTTAATTATGTTTTTTTTTTGTTTGAAAGGTGCCTTAATCGAGAGTGTTTAATAGCTGTTTCAAGAAAATGTTTGTTCAGTTGTGTTCAGCCGTTTGAAAATCATCTGCTCTTTTGGTTTTGGGGTTTTAATTTTTTTTAATTTTAGTTATTTTATCTTAGTACTCAGGGTTGACATCGCATCGCATTTTAATTCTAAATCGATTTATGGGCCACAGGAAGCAGCTGACGACTAGCAGTTGTACACTAATTTAGAAAACATGCGAAATCTGTCAACCGGCGCCCCTCCCATATCTTCTCAAAAATCAAAATAAGTCTTTACTAACACTGAAATTGTATACTACTATTATTTCATATTTTTAGTATTTAAGGGCTTATTATACATGATAAAGCCACGCTGCAATTATATTAAATGGGTCGGTTCGACCGGGGAAGGACCACTCTCTCACAGAATACCAGCACGACGTTTAATGCTGCTGTGTTTCGTGTGGTGAGTGTAGAACCGACCACCCTTTTTTCTGGAAAAGAGGCCACCCGTCTCAGTTCTCAGGGGTAACAACGCATTATGCATTTTAATTTTTAATCGAGGATAGATGTGGATGTCTAAAAAAAATACGCATGTCAAATTAGCTTTAAGAAAAAGCAATTAACAGTCTCTTAATTTTTGATAAAATTTCTAATTCTAAGAAAGATGTGTATCAGCTAGGAGGGATATAAACGACAAGATTTAGGTGTCTGAGATTTTTTCTCGATATTATGATGAGCACATTGAACACGGGTCGGGTCAGTGTACTCCGAAAAAATATATATCAATCCAGTCTTGCCGCTAAATGTTAAAATTTCAAATCGACCTCAAAGCGTCATAAAAACGTTAATAGAGCATTCGCTCAAATCAGTTTGAAACTACCGTAACTCATCACCGATATTTACGACTGATCGGCGACTTTTCTAGGTGAAGTTCACGACTTTTAGGCCAAACGTGATCCGTAGAGGTGGACGATCATTTAAGTATATAAGCTCGGAGAAATGCTCTCACTGTATCAGTTCATTCAGATTCATTCAGACGTCGGCTGTCGTATAATGTCAAGTATTAATATGGCGGCCAACCTTATTATAGTCCTGGCTTGCTTCGCCTTATGTCATTCCACTCCAGTCCTTATAAACGGTAAGTTTATTACAGTTTTTTTCAATATCAAATAAAAAAAATAGATAAATAAAAGTACGAAATAGTTCTCGAAAAATTACTAAATAAAGTAAAAGGCAAATATTAAATTCAAAATGTAAAATAATATAAATTACGATTGGATTTACTATAAGTTATTGCAATATTATTTATTTCTTAACAGGTGTCATATACCGTGAAGGGCGAAACTTACCAGGAGACGACAATAATGTGAACAGGGCAGAAGTCATCGACGTACAATTTGCGCCAAGAGAAGGGATTGCCGAAGTGTACCCAGAACAAGCTGACGCCCAAGCTGAAGCATACGACGTTCAAGGAAATTCCGCTAAATCTGTTGCACACACACAAAATGGAGTTGCATATTTCCCCATTCCTCCACCTGCAACGATCGTGTCGTACCAAAATTTCGAAGCACCAGCGGAAGCACGAAATGAAATCCCTACACCAACATCTGCTCAAGCTTCCGCTGTCCGCAATGGCAACTACGAATCTTCTGTTTCCTCTGCTACCGCCGCTGGCTCTGATTCAGCGCAGTCGTCAGCTCGCACTCAAGGCGTTGGCACTATTGGTGCAACCTCTTCTAACGCTAACGTCTATGGCTCTAAATTCGGTTCTGCAGCTTCGAGTGCAAACAACGGACAGGGATCAACTGTAACAGCAGCTGAAACACAGGCGAATGGATTTAATTCCGCGTCCTCTAAAACACAAAGCAGTCTTGGTACTACTTCAGCCGAAAGCAAGACAAACGGTGGATATGGGTCAGCTTCTTCTTCGTTGAACGACGTTGCTGGAAATGCGGTCATCTCTTCAGCTAATACTCAAGGATATGGTGCGGCTGCGAACGCGAATGTTAATCAAATTAATGGAGCTGCCGTTGCAAAGACCATCAGCCAAAAAGGTATCAGCTGGCATTTTGGAACTCTTTATGGAACACCGTCAAATGTTGCCCATGTACACGCCGATAGTCAAGCAGGAGCTGGTATTGCTAAATCCACCGCTCAAAGCCACGGTGGTAATTCTTTAAGATACGGTTCTGCCAATGCAAACGCTGACGTCAACGGTGCAGGATACGCCAACTCAGCTGCTAATACTCAGGGATCGGGTTACGGTGCCGCTACATCTACAGTTAACACACACGGTTTTGGAAATGTCAAATCCGCTGCTGACACTAACGCAGCTGGCTATGCTAACTCGATTGCCAGTACACATGGTTCTGGTTACGGATCTGCAAACACAGTAGCTGATGTGAAGAATGCTGTAGGCCATGTTAATTCAGTAGCACAATCTCAAGGTTATGGTGCTGCTAAATCAGCTGCAAACGCCAATGGAGTAGGCTACGTTCAGTCTGCTACGAACACCAATGGTTACGCTAACGCGAATTCCGTTGCTGGCACACAAGGAGTTTATGGACCTGTACAATCCGCCGCCGATGTTAGTGGTGCAGCGTTCGCTAATTCCGTTGCCAACGGATACGGTAATGTAAATTACTTTGCCAACGGATACGGTAATGCAAACTCCTTTGCCAACACCGGTTTCGGATCTGCCAAATCATTCGCCAACGCTAATGGACTGGGCTACGGTTTCGTGAACGCAGGTGCACATGTTCACGGAGCTGGTTATGCCAAATCGGCTGCCAACAGCAACGGGCTGGGCTATGGATCTGCCGTCTCATCTGTAAATGGTTTTGGATCGAGTAGTTCCAACGCTATTTCTCATGGCAATGGTTTTGGAGGATCTGGTACTATTGCAAATGCCCAATCATCAGGGTTAGGTCATGCCTCGTCTTCTGCGAATTTGCAAGGCTTGCCCACCGGCTACAGGGTTGTTAACTCGGCAGCCGATACTCATGGCTTCGGTTCTGCCCAAGCTAGTGCACACAGCGCGTAAACGTAATTAAGAGTAGTTAGCAATCACTTCAAGACGACTTTATGCCTGTAATAATTTACTTGTCTTGATGTATTTGCTTTAAATATCTTGGAATTTTTAAGATTAATTTATTGTATTTATTTAAATGTCGCCCGTGTAATGCATTCTATTTAATGTTTTGGAACAAAGATAATAAATAAAAAGAGTACGTTACATTTTTAGTTTCATTCATCCCTGAATTAAATATACGACGTAAAATGATATGATTACATCTTTTCAAAGATAGTCTGCATTCTTGTTCTTAAACATTTTAAAATTTCTTTTTTTTATAGGCTTTAAAGTTGCCTTGTGTTTTACATTTTAAGAATATTAAGAACTATACTGCATTAACCTGAAAAACAACAAAAATGGTTCGTCGAGATCGATACATGATGTAATAAGTTACTTCATTCTAACCAAGACTGTCAAGTTCCTTCGCATTAGCAATCAACCTTTTTAGGGACCGTGCGCGAAATATAGAGGCAGCACTATTGCCGAAGTAAGCGCTCTCTAGTGTTCTTTTGCCGAAGATAGTGGGATCAAAACATTCATTTAAAACATGATAAAATATTAATAAAAATTGGAAAAAAAATAATAAAATACGGATTTCAACCAGTTGTCAATAATATTATACGTAGCGTAAAGAAATTTATAATAAATGTGATAAAATAAAAATAGTTAGTATTAATCATACTATTACTTAACATGAACTTACATGATGTTCGGATAATAATTAAGTATAAAAAAAATATTAAAAACATAAAATTTTCGTTTTTTTGAAAATAAAATCACATAAATAATATGTACAGTTTTATTTCATACAGTTCCAAATTCAATACATTATTTACAATTTTCAGAAAAAATCTTACTAAACCACTTCTTTCTCCTTAAGCAATGGCTTCTGAACATTAATTAAGGCGCAGATAACAAAAACTATCTCATCAATATGAGGAAATAATGAATTTGGTACTTTAGATAAAATTTTAAAGTCCTTGATTCGTTGATTAACCCGTTATATGTATAATATGTGTATGTTATGTGCACAATATGTATCCTTACAGAAGCAATGTATGTTTCGTCTACTTCTTCTGGGGTGAATTGATCTTTGTGATCAAAAGGAGGCATCACAAATGCAGCATTTTTATTTTCTACTTAGGTTTTTATCTGTGGAAAGCCTTTGTCAGCGAGAACTACATCACCAGGCTCAATTAAATCAATTGATGGTTTAATTAAACCACAATCATTCGTTATGAAGCAATCACCAGCTCGACCACCATAACATTGAGAGATAAAACTTACAAATCCATTTGGCGTACAACCCATCATTATTTGGTGCCCAGTCTTTTGGATTTTCTCTGAAACCAAAAAAAAAATGAAAGATTAAGTTTTTATTATAAAATTAATATCATACATATTAAGAACTTAGTTATCAAAACGATAATATTTTACATGCCTCGAGCTTAATCTGAAAATTTATTTTAATTTTGTAATAAAATTTTAATTAATATAGGACTTAAGGTGCTTTGGGTAAATCCGACATATTTTCTGATTAGTTGATACGATGCATATTTTATAATTATTTAAAAAAATCTATCTAAGCTTACACCCAACTCATGTCACTTTTATTTATTGAAATACGTATCCTAATTATTTTGTTATTCATCTTAATAAAATGTCTTTGCGTTGCGTAAATATGATCATTTAAAATTTGACATATTTTTCTTCTGGATAAGGTATAATTCCGATATAACGCGGGGTAAAACCGAAAATTCGGTAAAGTGTTCCTTTTTGACTTTCGATAGAAGATTTGGATTTACTTTACGTTCGTCTATACCCCTCTACATAAAGCATTGATAAATACTTTATGTTTCTAATTAAACTATATTTTGCTCACTTGAATTTTCGGAATTACCCCACATAAAGTCCAGTGGTTCTAAACATTTAAGGCACCACCACGGCAGCGCACCTTGCTTTTTCGTAGTTGGACAGTTATTAGGCTTTAAAGAGGTTTCTTCAAACTTTTATAACAGGTAAGCGAAATTAAAATAAACTATTTTTTTATACATTTCTTTATATATTTTTAATGAGTCAAAGTATCCGAATTCGGGATTTTTCAAACCTTAAAAAACTCATAACTCCGAAAATATTAACTTTACCGTAAAACGTTATAGGACCTTTTTTATTTATATTTTGCCAAGAAATATAAAAAACATTGTTTATACTTTACTCTTTTTCTTTATGCATTTTTAATGGGTCAAAAGTATTCGAAATTGGGATTTTTCAAGCCTTTAACAATTCATAACTTTGAAGATATTAACTTTATCGTAAAAAGTCACGGGGCTTTTTTTATTCGTATTTTATCAAAGAATATAAAAAATTGTCCCGTTTGAAAATAACAATTCCTTGCAATTGAAAAATAAATCGGTTTAAACAATACCTATGGCACCGAGTTGCCCCATGGCAACATGCATTTATATCATCAGTAGGACAATTTGAAGGGAATCGCATAAAAAAATTGATGTTGAATAGTTTTCGGTACTCATGCGCCTATTCCTCCTGGACTATGTCTATATATTTGGCATAGCGGTAGGTACGCCTTGCCCACTCCCGTTGGTTAAATTCGCGAACGTGTTAAACTTATCCAAAGTATTACAATTTATGCTGACGAAAGATTGACAGCCACTGGAAACTACAATGGAAAAGTAGTTCGATAGTCTATTAATTCGTAATTAACCCTGTGGGGTATTTCCGAAAAAAACACAAAAACAATAGCTGGCTAATCCTAACCTATAAAATAAAGCTTTAAAAACGATTATCTATCATATAATCAAACAATCATTAAGATTACTTAGCAAATTCCTAAGATAATGAATGCGGGGTAATTCCGAAAAACCGAAAAGAGTGGAAAAAAGCTGTTTCCACCGAAAAGTTAACTTTGCACGCGCACTATTGAGACTAGCTACCTGAAACGACTGAAGCGAGGGAGACAAATAAAATATCGTCTAGAATAAATTTACTAGAGCAAAAAATATTGCCTAGTTAAGTCATAATTTGTAATTATTGGAATTCCCCCATTTTCGTAATAACCCCAAAGCACCTTACACATATTTTTACTGCTTTTATCCACTGTTTACGTTTTGTTGTTTTCCATGCAGCTCCAAACATGCTCTCTGGGATTTTTTTATATTTCACTTTCACGTCAATTCCACGTTTTTGACGTGATATATTATTACAGTCACGGATACAGCAATTTTTTCTTGAAGTTGACATTATTAAAATAATATCAATATATTTTGAGTATTAATAATTATTAAAAAATAAATGACGTGTTAAAATGTAATAAACGATCCCAACTAGTTAAGATGTTTGCCACAAGTTGGCGTAAAAGTCTAGACGCACGATACCCTGCATTCGTTTTTAACCCCCGACGAAAACAAAGAGGTGTTATAAGTTTGTAGTGTGTATCTGTGTGTCTGTCTGTGGCATCATAGCTCCTGAACTGATGAACCGATTTTGATTAAGTTTTTTTCGTCTGAAAGGTGTCTTAATCGAGAGTGTTCTTAGCTATGTATGTTTCAAGAAAATCTGTTCAGCCGTTTGAGGATCATCAGCTCTTTTTGTTTCGGAGGGTTTTTTATTTTTTTCAAAAATGAATATACTAGCTACTCAGTACATATTTTAGTGCCACATCACAAGTGAGTTTATACGTGGTAGAGCCACGTTGCAGCAATATTATAGTTGTAGCACGAATGGGTCGGCTCGACCGGGGAAGGACCACACTCTCACAAAATACCAGCGTAAAATAGCAGCATACTGTACTGTAGTGTTTCGTATGCTGAGTGTAGAGAATCGGAGACCGTTTTTACTGGAAACGAGGCATTTCCATCTTAGTCCTCTGGGGTGATAGTGCATCTACATTTTGATTTTTTATCGAGGATTGATGTAGATGTCTATGGCTACCTGATGGTATGTGTATACACATACCATCAGGTAGACTGTGTGTTCGTTTTTCACTCTTATTCTGTAAATAAACGTGCGTAACCGCTCGTCCAAATACAAAATAGGTAACACTCGAGCGATACGAGTAAGGAAGACTCGGATGCAATATCAGAGACACGAGAACATAATGGGCTTGTCGCCCTATATAGACGTATATCCTTGTTTCCCTGACATTATAAATAAAAACAAAGCATAAGTAAGAACATTATTTTATTAAACGAGATATAACAAAGTGCCAAAAATTAACATTAATATAAGTTAACATTTACTAGGTAACAGTTAGAATTCTACGCCTCAACCATATGAAAGCTAAGTTTAGCATTACAACATTTTATATTTTTTATAAAATTGAAGAAACAAATGAACTTACAGTCCACTTGAAGGTAAGTGGCTATTACAATTCATGGACACCTGCAGACAACTTCAAGCAAAAAAGGCTTCAGACTTCGACTAAGATGGAATGCTTCACACTCTATACAACGGGTATTCCGTTTCGTCATTGAAAATCAGAGTTTTCCGAGCATAAAAGGTTTGAGGTATTTGTGGAATGTCTCATTGACGGGCTCTTCGTTCAGAGGACTCTTCATGGCTTCCTCCATCAAGCGCTCGTAAGCACGACCGTCGTACGCGCCTAATGCTGAGTTCAGAATCTAAAATATATGAAAATATTTGTTAAGATACAAAAACAGTGTACATCCTATCTGTGATATCTTACTCCCACTGTATACCTTTGCGTGTTATCTTATTATTACCATTAAGAAATCAAAATAAAAGAATGTCTACGCGCATTGCAGCATTAATAATGTACCTACCGGGTGGCCAGATTCAGTACAACGACGGGTTAGTAGACGAAGGCTTCACTGATAAAAGAGTTGGGTTTTGTACGGGCGCCAAGCTTCATAGCGGTTCCAAGAATGTTGTATAGTCCATAGATCCAATGATTTAAGCAACTGCTATAAAGATGAGCACCCGTACAGATCTAAACTCTTTTTTTAGCGGAGCTAACAACCTCGAATGTTTTTTGTAGCGAACTTGGCCCTTTTCACATTTTATGTTTTTATGTGATTAAAATTAACTTAAAACTAACTAGGAAATTTATGAACCTATGTGTAACACACTGATTTATGTATTTACCTACATATGAAATGAAACTTCGACTTTAGAAAAATAAAATTTCCTTTGTCATAGATATCTTTTTTTTTTAAATCTACTACATCTACTATCGTTTCGAAATGATTTTCCTCTGACCATAAAAGAAACGGCGAAAGAAACAAAAAAGGTACCTAGTATTGTATAGGTACAGGGTTATTTTTCAAATATTAGCCAAATTTTAAACTTAAGTTCAAATATATAAATAATGATATACCATTATTGCAGTTTTTGAAAGTACGAGTAAATAAGGCTTTAATTTGAAATTATCCAAAATTGAATGTGATTTATGGGCAACAACGTTTTTGCCTACCGATCGACCCTTGCGAATGTGTGCGTGCGCAGTAAAATCAGTTAAAATAATGCATTACCACGCATTTTGAATTTAAAAGATAAAAAGGACATAATGTTTGAGATTTTTTTTTAATTAATTTTTCTTCAACATTTGCTTATATTACTTATTCTGAACGTTCTCTGCAAATTTGGCTGGTTATTGCAAAATAACCCTGTATAATTTGTCGTGTGGTTGCGGCGTAAAGGTACCATAAGCCCATTTCGTTCCGAGGGTGTCGTAAGAGGCGACAACAAATATGCCAGAAGAGTGTCAAGGCTTCCGGTAGATGGTAATATACTGCTATCTATAGTTAGATTTTTTTAGGTTGCTAGATTGATCTAAGCTATACTTTCTAACATTTTTAAAAACAAACCAACGTCGGAGTAGCGTCAAATGTACGAGAATTCTTTCGTACGTGGTAGAGGCATGCTGCAGCTATATTAATAGTATAGTTGTAGCACGAATGGGTCGGCTCGACCGGGAAGGACCACGCTCTCACAGAATACCAGCGTAAAATAGCAGCTTAATGCTGCTGTGTTTCGTATGGTGAGTGTAGAGAACCGAGTCTTTTTACTGGAAAAGAGGCATTCTATCTTAGTCCTCACGGCTGACAACGCATCTGCATTTAAATACGCAACGAAGATAGATGTAGATGTTTATGGGCCACTGCAACCACTTACCATCAGGTGGACTGTGTGCTCGTTTGTCACCCTTATTCTATAAAAAAATCTGGTACTGCAATATGCCGGCAAAGCGTGGTGACTAGGGTCAATACTCACTACAACGGGAGAGATCGAAGAAGATACTAGTAGGAATATTAGTAATTAAAGATGTTAAAAATTGATTAGCTAAGATCCGCGTAATACCTTTATTTTTTTTGCTGTTTGACACTAAAAATAGCAATTTCTTTTACATATTATAATATAATATACCTCTAATGATCCTAAAGAAAACACACCTCAAATATTATTTCTTCTTCAATATCAGGCCCACAAAACACTTCTTCCGGAGTTTTATATATGATATAATTTCTACAAACCTCATCCCTAAAATCGAAAGCGTCAACTAAGCCCACTGCATTGGGCCGGATTTTCTCCAGGAGATCGATATACCTTCGCTGCAACTCCGTGATATCTTTTTCTGTAATGGATGTGTACTGAAAGAGATATATATTTTTATAAAAACATAAAGATAATTTTAAAAAAAATGCGTGGCTGATAGGCGTCTCTTCATAATAATTATTGCCTAGTAAGTAAAAGGTAAAGTGAAGTTACAGCTTATGTAATTCCAACTGCTGGGCATAGACTTACTAGTACAATAATGTGTGCGCAAATACAGGTGCACTCTCTATTTCCTCACTTTCATAGTCCGATGGGACGGCCATCCGTCACAACTGAAGAGAGGTCAGGCGGCAGGATCAACGGATCTACGTACTTTCAATGGGGGTTCCAAGCGGTGAATCACCGCCAACTTCTTGGCTCCTGGCTGTTACTGAGAATTTCTTGACAAAAAAGAGAATAACATTTTCTGGCCCGACCCGGGATTCACACCCGGGACCTTATCGCGATCAGCAATCGCGCTGACGACCACTAGACCAACGAGGCAGTCAATAAGGACTATATTACTATTTAGGGTGAAACTATATGATTTAAGCCTTGAAAATACGTTCTATCAATCTTTCCTTATTCTAGATCGATTTATGATTTTAAGCCAAGCTTAGGTAAGCACTTGCCTCAAAAAACATAGGAAAAGAGATACAGCTATATTAGTGTACAAATTACAGAACCATGCTGCAACCATGTAGAGCCATGCTGCAGCTATATCAGTAGTATAGTTGTAGTACGAATGGGTCGGCTCGACCGTGGAAGGTCCACGCTCTCACAGAATACTAGCGTAAAATAGCAGCTTAACGCTGCTTTTCGTATGGTGAGTGTAGTGAACCGGAGACCCCTTTTACTGGAAACGAGGCATTCTATCTTAGTCCTCACGGGTGACAACGCATCTGCATTTTGATTCGTAGTTGAGGATGGATGTAGATGTCTATGGGCCACAGCAACTACTTACCATCAGGTGGACTGTGTGCTCGTTTGTCACCCTTATACAATTAAAACAAAAACAAAAAAAAAGGATATAAATCACTACGTTTAGAACAAAACGGAATATGACGTACCTGCCTTAACAAGCGACGGCCTTGATAATTTCGACGCACTAATGACTAATGATGGATAAAGCTCCGTTTGACGGATACATCAATATATTTTTTGTAGACTGACCTGTCAGAATAGCTGTTCAATAGCTGTCCGTAATGTGTATTCGCGAAGCTCACAATAGGTTACTGATAGACCATTTTCTATAAATTTGGCCACTTATCATATTTAGAGTTAAAAGTAGTATAGAGTAGAGCTTAAAGTTTTATCTGATTTTTTCTAAGACATTTTAATGTATCGAGGCTGATGTTTACCTTGCCGAGGTATTGGTTTAAAATTTCCGTCGTGAACAATTTTCTTTTTATTATAAGCTCGTGCTTGACTATAGTGTACACAGGGTACGGTGATGAATCCCTAGATGAAAAAATTGCACGCATCTTACCGTAACAAAAGCCTAACTCAGGCCTTGGAGACGGCAGATTATTCTACTCCTTTGCTGAATGCATTACAAAAGATGAAGCAGACCATTTGATTCGTGGAATGTCGACAACAAAGGGGTTAAGATCTGCCGACCACTTGGTTGTCCGATGGTGGGAAGGGGAGGGAGAAATTAAGGCATGTAATTCCTGCGCACACTCTCTGTATTGGCAAGTGTTACCGTATGCCTGACACTATCTATAAAAAAACATCTTCTGATTGTGTCGCTTTGGTTTTATATTTGATATGGCATATTAAGTTAATTGTTATTGATTTATTTTATAATATTTGTGATAAAAGCAAATTGTGATAAAAATTTGAAAGTAATTAAAAAATTTAAAATTTAATTTGTTGGTTTTAAGTCAAGAGGATTTTTAAAAGAGTAGTGAAAGTATGTCGTAACAAAAATAAGTAGTCTAGTAATAAAGTAGTAAAAGTAAAGTAAAACAAAGTAACATCCTTTAACATCCCACTCACGTCTTAGAAATGAGCGGAAGCCCCTGCAATGGTACCCTAGCATTTTCTTAAAAGAATTGATCAAATTTCACTTAGCACTTGTCAATGGTAGAAAACTAGACCTGTCCCAAGTTACTGATATCAAAATAAAGCATAATAAAATGGTTTTCTGTTCTTTAGAGGCAAACATTAAAGTCATAACAATAATGTTTAATAAATAATACTCCTAAACCAGAAAAATTAAGCCACATTGGAGTTCCCAAGACAAGTAACAGTTGACACATTATTTTTTATAAGTCCAACATAAACATTTGACCTATACGACCCCATGGGACGTAACAGTACCCAGTACACGAAATTTCTAAAATTACCAAATTGCTTAGACAAATTATATTCCCAGAACAACATGGGACATAACGGTACCCGGTATACGAAATTTCTAAAATTACGAAATTGCTTAGACAAATTATAATCTCAGTATCATAGTTCCAAGATTAGTAAAGCAACTTGTATCTAAAGCAAAATGACTCATATTCAAAGTTATTCGTAAAAAAATAAAATAAAAATGGCAATAATAACTGCTTGATGCATATAATTAGACAAGATCTCGTATTTTATACATTAATCAATTAGAGAGTGTCATTGAACTGATGTCGGAGTCCATAAATTATGGTTATATTAACTAGAACAGGTTAAAAAGATCTACTAATGAGCACGAATAAACTTTTACAATTCTTGCGAAAATCCAATAACATCTTCTGAATGCCCGGCACTGTAAATAGAGCCATCAAATTTTAATGAAGCTATAAACAGTTAATTAGATATCTTCTTGCGGTTCCTTTCAAGTGTACTTTTTTACACAAGGAAGGATGACAAAATAAGTAAGGGAGTGGTAACTATCTAGACAGACTCCTGGGCAGAAAAGGAATCCTATAACCAAGACATACAGACATACATACTCTCTCGAGATCATTCAGTAAGAGCTATTTTACACGATTTATATTAGCTTGCTTGTATGTATCTATGTTTGTATATATGTAATGGAATTTGTGATTCAGTTTTGAGCCACAACCATATGTATAAATAATCTGAAATTTTGCAGACGTTTATAGAACCGATGACAATACAATAATTTCATGACTATGACCGTATTTTCACTAGGATCATCACTGCTCATGAGCAATGCATGTTAAGATTTCTCTAACACTATATCTCTAATTTTTTTTTATAGAATAAGGGTGACAAACGAGCACACAGTCCACCTGATGGTAAGTGGTTGCTGTGGCTCATAGACATCTACATCTATCTTTGTTTGCGAATTTAAATGCAGATGCGTTATCAGCCGTGAGGACTAAGATTGGATGCCTCTTTTCCAGTAAAAAGGGTCTCCGGTTCTCTACACTCACCATGCGAAACACAGCAGCATTAAGCTGCTATTTTACGCTGGTATTCTGCGAGAGCGTGGTCCTTCCCCGGTCGAGCCGACCCATTCGTGCTACAACTGTACTATTAATATAGCTGCATCATGGCTCTACCACGTAAAATCGTACACGTTCGTATATCTCTAATTAGTTTTAACTTTTCAAATAATACATTCGTCAGTCATCCGGTTAATATGGTCACTTTCTTATAACTCAAAAACTACAGCCTATACGATATATAATATATAACATAGATTGCTCTGTGATACGATAGCTCTTCATCAGTCAATCAAATATTAAAGGTTCAAAAGGGCGCTGCTTTATCGACGCTATTTTAACAGTTGTCCATTACATTAAATATTTTAGTCGATTTTAGTATTGTGTAGTGTAGTAATTTTTTTTAAGTTGATTTTTCGAAGTGTTCCTAATTATTGCCAAATATTGTTTGCTATTTTTTTCTTAATATATTAGTTATAGTATGCGACTTTTTGTTTTTGTCTCTGTCCTCTTTCTAGTTTTGGTTTTATAAGGTCTCCATATTGGCTTCACGTACCTTATTTTGAGTTGTTATCTAGAAGAAGCTGCCCATCTCCTGTCTCACTTCCCTTTGTCGCCTCTCACGACACCCACGTGGCGGCGCCTAGATATTTTTCATCTGGCATATAGAAGAGATGGGTATCGTAGAACACAAATTAATCGCTTCATACGACACGCACGCGGCGAAATAGGGAGGTGAATTCTCTTAAGAGTACAACACGACAACAAGTCTATAATAAAAGTAATGTAACGTGGCAGTCTACGTATATACGTCCCACTGTTGGTCACGGGCCTCCTCTAATTCTCTGTAAATCTTTTAGGCCAAGGAAATGTCATTGAAATTATTTTAAAACACCTATCTATCTTTACCCTTCTTCATACTGATAATTTATCTCACAAAATATTCGCTCTAATGTAAGAACCGCTAAGTATTATAATCAATCTTAGAAAAGTAATTTATGAGATCTATCCGACTGCGGATGCATAAATTTGACCGAATTCGGTTAACGGAACATTGTTCACTCATAAAGCGTCAGTTTGGTCAAAGACATATATAGAAAATTATCAGTCTGTATTTTCGTCATGTTTTGTAAATCGTCATCATCATCATCATAATTAAAGTCCACTGCAGAACATAGGTATACAGTACACATAGGTTCATAGAGTGCCTAATAGGGATGTTATTTACCATAATTGCCATGATTGGCAGGTATGTTGGTAACCGCAGTTTTTGTCTGGTAAGGGTTATTATACTACTAAAGAGTACATGACTGACAATAACCCCTGGGAATGAGGTGATCGCTACCATGCTGTTTCTAAATGTTTTCATAACAATTGTATAAAATATTGTATTGTAAATTGTGTTTTTTTAAAAAAAAGTCCCGCTGGGTTTCTTGCTGATTCTTCCCAGGTAAGAGGTTTTTTTGCGAACCAGTGGTAAAAGTAAAAAATGACTTTCAATAAGTATTATGTATTGTAATCTATATTGAATAAAAATGATTCTATTCTATTCTATTGTTTCGAGTTGTTATCAGGAAGATGCTGCTGTCAATCCTCTGTTTTATTTTCCTCTGTCACCTCATAAGACACCCAAGGGATGATATGGGGCAGTGGATATTCTTACACCGCTACTACACGAAAAAAATAAGAATATTATAGGGTCTAAGTGACCAGAACCGTAGACCCTGTTTAACTGGAGACAAGGCGTTTCATCTTATGCCCTTATGCCTCAGGGGTGACAACGCATCTGGATTCTTAATACACATTTATTTTATGGGCTCCGGAATCTACTTACCAAACAAAATTCAACACAAAGGCGTTCGATGTAAAATTTAAATTGATTTTTTGATCTTAGTTATGCTGCCATTTTGCGCTGGTATTCTGTGAGAGTGTAGTCCTTTCGGGTCGGGCTTGTTGGGGCAGATTCTACCACGCTTCACTGGTTTTGAATATGCGTGTGAGATTTTTCAGCAATAGTATTAATAATAATAATTTCCGATTAAGGATCTAAATGCAGATCCTGTGTCACCCCCGATGACTGAGATTGAGTTATCAGTTAAAAGTGTTCCTCTCCTTTTCTTTCTAGAGTCCTTTCCTGCTTAGGACAGCCTGGGTAGGTAACACCCTCTTATCAATTTTTGGCGCCACTTCTACGTTTCTGTATGAAGGGTGTTGAGAGCCAGTATAATTGCAGGCCGTGAGGCATTCCATTTTAGTTCTTAGAGGTGACAAAGCATCTGCAAACTTCTTTATTTGAAGGTGGTTGCAGCTGTCCATGAACTGCATTAGCCACTTACCTTCAGGTGGGCTGTATGTTCGTTTATCTCTTTAATTTTTATAAAGAAAAACTTACACTGTTTTCATTTGTATAATATGATAAATTATTAGAAATGTTTGCGAAAATAATAAAACTCATTTGGCTAGCGCCGCGGGTGACTCTAGTATAGTATGATATATGTTTATGCTCTAATTTAAATTGTAAAACATCATTTTATGAACACTTTTTCCTTATATAGTCATGTTGAAAACAGAAATTATCACTTTAGGTATCAATAATTATAATATAGAGTTTTATCCGGTTCACATCACATTCATAGAGCCGTGGAAGCTCACGGGCTAATCAGTCGCTGTAAATTTCATAGTACACGAGCAACCCAGGTTCGATTCCGCCGGCCCCAATCAAATTGATAATTGCAATTTTAAGTGCTGATTAACCACATGATCGGCAGTGAAAGAAATCATCATGGGAAAACCTGTATGTCGGAGAAAATAAAATCATTCGAAGACATGTATAGACTGCTAACAAGCATTGGGGCAGCGCGGCGGACACTTCCTTGCCCTTAATCCATCTCACAAATTAAAGGAGCCCTTTGCCGTACGACGTAAAAAGTTACTTTACTTTTTTCTGTTTGTTACTCTAGTTTTGCTACAGATACCATCGTTACGGATTCTACCTCGCAGAAGAACTCCGAGCATAGCCCTCTCCATAGTTCGGTTATTGCTCTTTCGCATTAACCCCATTATTGCTATGATTATTGATTAATATTTCATCGCGACTCCTATATAAGCATCAAGTGTACACGTTAAAATACGTGCACAATTAGGAGCAGCTGAGACAAGAGGTCATCGAATGAAGATATAATAATCATGACCTAAGATTATATTTTGCGATAAAACCGCTCGGTAATTTTTTGCGGCCATTCATAATTTCAAGTAACTGTACGCTCCATTTCAAACTTACAATGTTTTGTAATGAGCGTTCAGTATAGAAAGAAACAGACTATAATAATACACCTCATGTCGTTTTCGTCAGCGTACGCACCTCTCTATGTAGTATCTACAGATAGGTTCTTGGTTCGCATCCGAAACGGTTTTATGACCAAAAGTCGAAGCCATAGCAATAAAAAAAAAAATTATTTTATTTTACAGAAATATAAATAAGTATCGGGAATTGACGATCTGTAGTTTATAAACATATTTATATGAATGAAAAAAATAACTGTCACTTACAGTCATTGTTAGGACTTCAACAAAACTTCAAACTCGATAAGATGATGAGGTAACATCCAAAAATAGGTTTTTTGTTTTACAAAATTTTATTTTTAGTGTTTAGTTTCGTGTTATTTAAAAACGATACATATTATTAAAAATATTAAGTATGCATGCCAACGTTCTTTTTTCGTTCTTCTCATTTTTAATTATTTTCTTTAGACTACACAGTTTCATTCCAGCCAGTATGTTTATATATTTATGCAAAAGTTCAAAATAGTATGGAAAATCCAAAAGTGCACGCCTCATGAGCGTTTCATTTTATTTTGATGAAAAAAATAAATTACCAAAATAAATCGATTACACGAAGTATAAAATCGATATAGGCTGTATGGTAAATTTGTCCTTTGCCTATCAAGGGCTAAAAAATATGAAAGCGTCTTTAAATTTTTAATAGCAATAAAACTTGTAAAAGTTGAAAATCATTTTATTAACAAAGTACGTGTACTAAACTAGGCTATTGATATGAAATAGGGCACCAGTTGATGTAATTCTGAAGCTAATAAAAAAAAACCCGGTCTCGTTAATTTTTCGGGAGTTATCGTGACCACATACAAAATCAACATCCGGACGTCCACGTAAAATATTTTCAAACCGTTTTTTTTTCAAAGTAGCAATATAAAATGATTTTTTTTTAAATATAACATGGATTAATTAGAGTGTTTTCTTGATATACGTCTACTCATATTATCGTATAAGTGCGATATGGTTACGATAGAGGCATTTTAAGAACACAAAATTTCTTGACTTTGACGTGTCGAGAGTAAAGCACTACCTAATAACGCTTCGCGTTATGACTTATGAGGCGTGCAAAAATGAATTTGCAGTCGTAAGCGGTAACAGTCATAATATCAAAGCTTTATAGTTTTTATGACAGTGATCATTGACTCTTAAAAATAGTTAGGTAATTAGTTACGTTTGTTATTTTCCCAAAACAAAAATATTATTATGATCCAATGTTCCATAACTTTATTTACGTGATTTTCATTATTTGAGGTATTTTTTACTACTACATAATTTAATATGAATGAATAATAAAATCCTGGGTAAATACAGATTAAAAAGCTAAAATTGAACATTTAATTTTTTTATTGATTATCTTTTAGAAATAATACAAAGTTAAAGTGGAAAAGACCAGCAACATATCTCGTCTTTTTCCACTTTAACTTCAAGGTTCTTATTAGGACGAAATAATCACACATCAAAAGTATTTTTCAGTTTTTCTCATTGCAGCACCTATTGCAGGCTTGATGATTATTTTATTTATTTATTTGTCTTACGACAACAACAATACCTTTAGGATGACTTTATTTTAATTCAATCTTTTTTTAACATACGGAACCACAGATATAGAGACGAACTATTTTTTCATCTACTTATACTTTTAAATATGTTGTGGTTCATATTCAATTACCATTTGGGCGGTATATGTTTATGAAAGTAATTAACCGTTGCGTGCCAATCAGGCTATATCAGAATTTATATCAGAAAAAATACTACAATTATAAATCTATTAAACGTCCGAGGAACAAACGTGAAATAATCGTTTTTTTTGTTGATGCTTTTTAAATATATTAATATATAGAGGTCCAAGATCCACATCTATATTATGTGGATCTTGGACCTCAAACAATTCCTCAAGCAATTTTGCAACATTCAATTAATAATTATATACGGTATGGTGCCGGCCTAAGAGAATATTTTACCCCATTTCGTCCTATAGGTGTGCTATGAGGCTACTATGAGGGGAACAGAAAAATCGCTTGGTCTCCGATATCGATATACTCCGACAGATCTCAAAGGCAGATGTAAAATACACAGACCGGCGACGGGTAGCAGCATCCAACGTGCGAGAGCAGATTGACAATTCCACGCTGCAGACATATTACGGTTGTAGCACGAATGGGTCGGCTCAACCAGGGTAGGACCACGCTCCCACAGAATACCAGCGTAAAATCGCACCTTAATGCTGCTTTATATAATATGGTGAGTGTAGAGAACCGGCAACCCTTTTAGTGGAAACGAGGTATTCTATCTTAGTCCTCAGGGGTGACAACGCATCTGCATTTTGATTTTTAATTGAGGATAAATGTAGATGTTTATGGGCCACAGCATCCACTTACCGTTAGGTGGATTGTGTGCTCGTTTGTCAACCATATTCTATAAAAAAACTTATTTTTAATTTCTTACTTACCAGCAATAAGTCGCTAACTTTTTCTAGCGCCCAATAAATTACGTACAACTCCACCAACTGATAAAGTACTTTCTTTAAAGAACGGGACAATGACGCAGTTCTCTTGTCCATTTCTGATTTGTACACAGACAAAAGGATAGCACGCCCGTGAGCCTGAAATTATTAAGAGATTTCAATGGTTTGCATGACAAAGTACAAGGCATTCAGTCTTGGTCTTCGAAGTGACAAAGCCTCCTTATCATCAGTTGGACTATAAACGCAATTGCTACTTCTAGGCTTGTGCCAATGTTCATTTATAGACAATCGATCGTTCAAGTATTGATTCGTCATACGAACCGGGTTATTCGGGTCGATCATTCAAGTGGATCATTTGTGAGACCCGCTCGGTTCAGTCTCTGGTCGGTCGTGAGCGCAGGTCTTTTAAAATAGACAGACAGACAGAACAGCCTAATTAAAATAATAAATTGAATATAATAATATTATAATAAATAACTAACCTCCGAGGCAGCTGTCAGATACACTGAAGCTTTATTCCAAGCGTCTTCTTGTGAAAGGCCAGACTTCTGGTAGTCCTTAAGGGTTTCCACTGCACCAGATACCTTACTACAACAATAGGTTTTATAGATATACCTAAAGGGTTTAATTCACACGTGTGAAAGAAATATTGCAAGGGATTCTGCATGCTTTAGAAATAAAAAATGTAAATACGAGATAGATCAGAATCGAGTATCCCTCTAATACTCTCTCAGAATTAGGAAAAGGCTTGTGCCCTGCAGTGGAACAATTTTTGCTGCTACATTATGCTTTTTAAAGGGTTCTTTATTGTTCTAATGGAGATATCCTAAATGTTAACTACTCGCCTACAATATCAACAGAACATAAAAAGTTCTCAGCTTAATTTTGGCCTTCGGCTTATTTGATTTGATCGCCATGCTTAGCGCTAATAGAAAAATAGAACTTTCTTCAAGTTTCGGTTTGCCAGAAGTACGAGTAATCTCATAAAGTGATATGAACACCGTTTGCAGTTAGTTTTGTTTTAATTTTGTTTAAAGTTTATTTTTTTGTGGAATTGTTTGAAATTTCAAAAGCAGAAAAATATAATTATTATTACTGCTTGAAATATTAATAAATAAATAATTTAAGTAACAAATTGATCTGCGATTAAAGGTATCAACGATACATTATGTTATCTCCAATCGACAATGAAAAATATACATGTGCACCTAAAATTATTTGCAACCAACAACATGGTTTTAGGTATATAATCATTAAATAATAAAGCGTAAGTAATCTTTTTTTGTTGGTCTAGTTTTGTGATAAATTTTTATCAAATGTTCGATGAAATGAAGATTACATGTACGAACGATACAAAGGCTAACCTAGTGAACTATCGTCTTTGTGATAATATAGAATTTCATCATCATTCATATTCATTCATCATCGAAATAATCGAAAACACGAATAATTACCGAATAGCAACAACTTGGAAACTCTTTACAATTGAATCCACAGAGCTATCCCACTTTTGCAGAGTTGTTGTTCCAGCCAAGTATGCCATGGTACCTTTTAACGGTTTTCCTTCTGCACGAACACTCCAAGCCTTCACTAGTGCCCTAAAAGAAAAAATATATAACGCCTAACTAGAAGAATCTGAAAGTATGTATTTTGTTTGTAGTAAGTAAGTAATAGGTATTATAATAAGGAATACTATGGATTTTTTGGTCCTTCGAGCAGAAAATATTCATTTTTAATGTATAACATTACCTGGCTGCTTGTAACAACAGAACCGTGTTTTCCCCTTCATAAGTGCAAGCCGCAGTGGCCAATCCATACGTCTGCGGTAGGTTAGAGGACAGCATATAACCGTGGCCGCCGCAAGCAAGCCGACATCTTTCTACCAACATGGTTGTGTCTGACGTGGATATCGGCTTCAAACAGCACGCTATAGCGTGTAGCTGAAATTATTTGCCGTAGATAAGTTTAGGGATAATATCTTCCAAGCTCATTTTGACCAGGGTGACAGCTTTTTTGAAGACCGTGTAGTGGCGGAATAAGTATATACACTACTACATATCATCCCGTGGGTGTCGTAAGATGCGACAGAGGGAAACAAATCAGGAGATATGAATAAAAATAAAACTGCGCTTGCCAATCGTGGCAACTATGGCAAATATCCTATTAGGCAATCTATGGGGAAGCCTATGTTCAGCAGTGGACTTTAATAGGCTGTGACGGTAACGGAAAGCTTTTGATAGTTAATTAGTTAAAAATAAAAATAACCGTGTCGTATGAGACGCCTATGGGAAATGCAAGAAAAATATTATTGCTTCCGATAGATGGCGGTGTAATCATCCCGGTTACGCCAGACGTAACATACCTAGGCTGGTAACGGGTAGCAGCGTCAGACAGGTGCGAGGCGTCTGGTACTGTGATCGTAAGGACTTAACCTCTCAGGCCTTGACATTTTATTGGGCCAACTTAGTCAGACCTATGGTCAAGTCAAAAGTATAGTAGGTCAGGCCAAAGACAATATTTTTTTGTAAATGATGGTAAATATAACTTAGAGTCATTACTCATTACTATGTTCTTATCCAAAAATAAAAAAATATCAACAATTAAAATATCGCATTACTTGTATGATTGTACGTTGTCGATAAATAAAATGTTTTGAGAAATTATCAATTACCGTGTAGTGGTTGTGTACGAATATTCATATCATACTGTGGGTGTCGTAAGAGGCGACTAGACTGAGGTGTTATTTTTAATAACCGTGACGGATGCTCTAGTTCCATATTTTCCGAACCCGTGGTAAATAAAAA
The DNA here is from genome assembly GCA_029286625.1 of Parnassius orleans. Taxonomy (NCBI): domain Eukaryota; kingdom Metazoa; phylum Arthropoda; class Insecta; order Lepidoptera; family Papilionidae; genus Parnassius; species Parnassius orleans. The sequence continues at coordinate 7,536,352 of JAGSMP010000070.1, read as the reverse complement.
ATGACTTTCAATAAGTATTATGTAATAATCAATATTGAATAAAATACCATTCTATTCTATTCATAAAAATAACAGTAAAATATCACTTTGTCACGTCCATTACTCATTAGACATGGACCAAAACGTTATTTTTCACCGTGACGTTATTAACCCATTCATTGCGGTGCACGCACAACGGCGTTATTTAAATTGCCATTCTTAGGCGGATGACGCCGATCGGCCTAAATTATATTTTAGCCATAACTTGGCCAATTTCTATTCTAAAGGGATATACTTTTTATATGTGCATGTTTTACATACATACATCATTATAGTCGCAGTTTCTGTAAATAATGATTTTAGAAAAATAACAAAACTATTCTCAGGCGCGGAAAACGCCGAACGGCGTCTTCCAAAGGTTATCAACATTAAAAACATTTTGATTAAATATTTATTTTGCTATTTTATTTTATGGAATTAAAAACAGTTATAGGCTTTCTTTTCGCGAACAAATGGTCTCACACCGTCACTCAATAAACTCTGTGACGATGGTCGAGCCTCACCTTCAAGTCATTATTAATTATTAAGTGAAACAAATTACGCTGCACTAGAAATAGTATGTAACTGAATACCCTTCTCGATGTTTTCTCTTCCCTTCAACTACTAATTCAAAACTCTACTTATTATACTTAGTACATTTAAAATAGTAGACTAAATACTATTATTAAAAGTATTTAACTTAAAAAATCAGAGAAAAGGTTCAATCCCTGGTCATATTTCAATAATTCCGAAATTATTAATATAAAACCCAATTTTTTTATTCAGTGTAATAAGAAATCTTTCTATAATGTGGAAAATATCCCTTACTTTATACTGAATAGAAAAGAAACAAATTCACTTACTATTTCCAGCCATATTTATGGTAAATATAGAAATTAGTATTTTTAATAAAACTGCAATGTTAATCACAAAATAACTTATTATATACAAATGAAATTTCGCCACTGAGTACGCAGTCACTACATGCCGTAATCTGATGAGCGTCAGTAAAATTCTGCCTAAATAAGCAAGAAATAATTTTCATGTGTGGAAACGCCGTCGGCGTCAGTGTTTAAATATGAGATGCGTTAAACGCCTACCGGCGTTAGTCCTTGAACCGCCCGCACCTACGTAATAAGTGAGATTTTTGAGCGGCCTTGAATGGGTTAATCACTCATGATTAGAGGCGACAGAGAAACAAATCAGAAGATGGGCAGCAGCGTCTTCCTAATAAAGACTAAAAATAAAAACTGCGGTGCCAACCCGCTTAGCAAACGGCAACTATGGTAAATATCCGGCAATATATGGTGGACGCTTATGATCTGTAGTGGACTTTAATAGACTAAAAGGACGAACATTTTTTAATTTAGTCTCGGCGGAACGCGGGTGTTCCGTGCTATATTTAGAACAGCGTTGTCGTGTGGGCGACATTTTTGCAGTAAAATCTTGAGCTCTCTTTATTTCTATGACCAATGGCAGTAGTGGATTGTTACGACCTTATGATAAAGAAAGAATTGTAAGGAAACCAAAAGGAGAGGAAGGGAGGTAATTTTATTATTTGAAAAATATTTGTGTAAAAAGTCATCAAACATCAACATCAAACAATTTATTAAACAAGTTGCATAAACAAGTCCAATGGTTAAAACAGTAATAAATAACAAAACCAAAAGTTTCCTGAAAAGAAAATTCAAATATTATATGTCACTTTCACAACTAAAGCAAGTCGAACAACACCCATATGTTAAAATCCATCAAGCAGTTTAGGCTACAGAGCGTGTAAAAGAAAAATACATCCATACATGCGCACTCAAAAACATTACCCGTCTTCTGAAGTAAAACATCACTGATGACTGACTGACAGTTCTACAGCGTACCGGTTCGTTTCTGTCGCTATATGAGACATGATGCTATCGTCCCAATATTGGCGGAATGCCTCATACGCACTTCCGGACGGCATGGTTGGCCCAGTTGTTTCGCAGCAAGAAACGCTTTCACCTTGAAAGGAGTCCAGCCAATCAAAGTTAAGAGAAGTCGCATCTTCGAATAGGGCTGCACGTCCAATGCCATCTGCCCCATCATCATTATCATTATCTACTTCCATCCTTCTCCTTTCGGCCTCTCCGAGCTTCCTATTAGCCACCAGTCTCAAAATCCTATCTCGCAAATCCTCAGGCACATCATCATCTGTCACACATACTTGTATAAGCGTCGTCACCACCACGATGAGGAGACGGAGGCGCGAGCACCACGGCGCGTCGACCGCTTCGTGCCCGTCGCCGGCCTGCTGTTACCCGCACGCACCGCTCAGCACCACCACTCGAACTCGCCAACACCTCGTGGAAAAGTTCGTGTTCGTCGCGAACAAGTACTTGTCGCCGTCCAACCGCTCAACGACAACAACCACTTCTGGACCAACATTTCGTCTACAAGGCATATATAAAAACAATATAATATAATTGAGTGCATACATATTTTATAAAACACTATATACAAACATAATAACAAAATTTACTTACGGAAAAGGTGGTGTGATGCCAGCGGATTTTCTTGTGCTGGCTCGGTGGAAGATGGGTCCTAAAGGAGATTTGGACACTCAACTGCTGGCCATGTTCAATGGCCAGTAGGATAACCTCATTGGGCCCTAGTCCCCTGATGCATATCCGTCTCCTGAAAAACATGTATGATAATAAGACATTATAGATATGCATATGACATATTTTTATGGTTATGAATTAAATTGACCAGGATGGTGCTGCTGCCTTTATTTAGTAAGTGAGAAAATCTGGAGACCCTTTTCATAGACGCATGTTTGCGTTATATGATAGGTGTAGATAATTTATCATTTATCACCGCCAACTTCTTGACACAGGGTGCTACTGAGACTTTCTTGACGGAAAAACTTAATAAATGATTTTTTGACCCGACCTGGGATTCGAACCCGGGACCTCATGATCAGCAGTCACTTTATACATCCAGTATATGCACTCATATTTATAATTATAATATAGAAAAAGTATAATAAATTACTTACAACAGAATATGAAAACATTTCTTCCTCTCTGTCACTGAGATATTCGTCGTCCGAGTCATGAAATAGCTCGTCAAATTCCGCCATTTTTCTGAAAATAGATGTAGTACAGACATTTGAACATTTTGTGTCTTCATGAGGCTCGAAAAGAGTTAATAGAAAGTTTATAAATTTACATATAACATATAAGAATAAATAATAAGAATTATGAGATACCAAATTACTACACTCAAATAACTACTATGTAGAAAAAAAACACTCGAAATTTCATAAAGAAAAGAAATATATAACATTATTATATCGATATCGTAATAATATACACTCATTAGGAGCCTCTAATAAAAAAATTCAATCATAGGTATATAGTTTATTACGCTATCTTTGACCAACGCCATTTTTGTTGAAAACAATTTCGCCATAATATTCACGATATATCGAAATTATAACATAAAACGTAATTTTCGCACATTGGACTTTGTAAAATATGAAAATTTGTGTTTTTTACATGATTTATGGTGATAATTTATACCTTATATTTCATTTTCAGTTACTTATTGACTATTTTATTTCATATGTGAACGACAGTATTTGAAGTACCAATTTTATAAATTTAGTAAAAATTGTTACGAGACGAAATATATGCAAATAACTTTTTTTATAAACTGTGTAATTACTTACCTTTTGTATAAAAAACTCACAACAAACTTTCCTTTAAAGGGTACACTTATAACTTATAATTAATACAGTGGCTTGCACTCGCGCGGCGAACTAGATGTACTGTAGTAAACGCGACGCATCATGGCGGAAACTAGTAATTTGACGTAAATTCTCTTAATTTATAAAAGCGTAATTTAGTAACGAAACTAATTCTAATAAAAATTTTAGAATTTGAGTTGTATAATTCTTATAAATATCATTTAAAAAAGAATTGTTTTGAGGGTCTACAAAGGTGACATTTGAATATCTCTTGTGTACTCCAAAGTGTTCAAAGATTTTAAGCAAATTCTACTTAGATAAAAAGAAAAAGAAGAATTAGTTAATTTATAATTATATAAATTATTTAATAGCTCAGAAATTATCAAATGTGCAGGAAATATTAGTGCAAGTCCTAACCAACCTCATTATATCTTTCTCAGTAAATAAAAGCTTTCATTAAATTATATTGGTCGATCGATTCGTCTGGTACTGCGATCGTTAAACCGACAGTGTGAAGATTAAAGAAAATCTTCAAAAAAATTAATGTATTATTCTTATTCATCATCATTATCATTACCACACCCACGGCATGATATGTGGTGGTGAATTCTCCTCTTACACCGTCACTACACGGCGATTCCCCATTAACTCAAGTTAAGGTGCTTAAAAAGGAAACTTATAACTAACTCCTATATAAAATATAAAGGTATTTTTAATCTGTGACTAATACAAAGTCCTCGCATTCATTTTGGCCTGTAGATAGCTGATGAGCATAGACGTAATTTGTAATAGGAAACTTTGCCGTAATGCGTTCAGCAGGCGGATTCAAAAAGTATTAATAATATAATATACAGGAAGATGGATTGTAATGTTAGACGCATCTTAGAGACGCTACTCATTATTTATTTATTATTTAAGGATAAAAATACCAACAATGCTATTAATATTTCTTATTCTCCCGTTAACTACCCCAAGTAAGCTTAATATGATTGTGTTAGGAGTGTTTTACGACAGTAGTAGAATGGCAGGTTCGCACCCCAACTTTACGAGTTTTCAGTCCGCACCCATAACCATTAGGCTACTATTGCTTAAGATTAAGATGGTAGTGTAAGGGGGACTATGCTCATGTTTTTTCCAATGCCAACCAAACGGTTGATAGACGAAGCTCAGGCGATCGACCAATGGCAGAAAATTGTCAAAGAAACGCCAACTTCCTGACTACGGGCTGCTACTGAGAATTTCTTGATAGAAAAACCCAATAATTGATTTTGACCCGACACGGGATACGAACCCGGGACCGCATCATCAGCAGTCTCGTTTACGACCAATGGACAAACCAGGCAGTACAACACATATGTGATATTTAACGTAATGTAGGGAAGTTGATATATTCTTCGAAAATCTTAAACTGAGCTTAGCCATTTATTATAAAATGTATTATAGCAGGTGCTGCATCCCTTGAGGGAGATCTATGTTCAGCAGTGGACTTGTAATAGGCAGTAATGTAGAATATAGGATTATTGATAATTATGACAGAAATCTTGCGACACAAAGTGTATTTAAGTGGTAGAGCCACGCTGCAGCTATATTATGGCTGCAACATGAATGGGTCGGCTCGACCGAGGAAGGAAGGAAGGAAACGAAGGAATAATTTCAGCTACACGCCTCACAGAACACCAGCGTAAAATAGCAGCGTACGAGCTGCTCGTATAATGCTGCTGTATTTCGTATGGAAGTGTAGAGAACCGGAGACCCTTTTTACTGGAAAAGAGGCATTCTATTTTAGTCCTCAGGGGTGACAACGCATCTGCATTTTGATTATTAATTGAAGATAAGTGTAGATGTCTATGGGCCACAGCATTCACTTATCATCAGGTGAAGTGTGTGCTCGTATTTAACCCATATTCCAAAAAAATAAATAAAGACATCACTTGTAATAAGGGTGATTAATACCTCAGGCAAATTTTCTAGCTTGCCAGCACATAAATCTTTATTAACGCTAAAATATATTTCCCATAACCACATGGCGTTGATGTAGAACGCATGGCTCGTTGCAATGGTGATGAACAGCTTATGTTGTTGAGTGACGTAGTCCAGGATTTGTGGCTCCGGCTCGCTGAAATAATACCGCTTTTGAGCTGATATTGATATATTAGGTCCTTAGATATGAAATTAGCGTTTTGTCGTACTGACCACTTTAATTTGAAATATCTCCTCTTTGGTTAAGAATTCCAAATTCAAATTTATAAATTCATTTAGCTGGTACATTTGAGTTTTGAAAACAGTCATTCATTTGTTTTTTCCTCATTATTTTATTCTTTGGTGTCGCTTATTACCGCACAATGGAAAACATGAAATATCGGTATATTTACGAATACGAGTTCTACTGTGGCACCAGTGCTGCAGAAACAGCTCGAAGGATTAATGATGTGTACGGCGCTGATGTCGCAAAGAAAGCACGGTACGTTTTGGTTTCAACTTTTCGTTCTGGAAATTTCGACCTTCAGAACCAACCCGTGGACGGCCGGAGACCAAAGTGGAAAATGAAGAATTAAAGGCTAATGTGGAAGCGGATCCATCACAAAGCACTTCAGAGATAGCTGCAAGCTTCGGGGTAAGTGATAAAACTGTATTAATCCACTTGAAACAAATCGGGAAAGTAAAAAAACTTGAACGATGGGTACTTCAGAATTGAGTGAATCGAACTTGCAAACACGCGTCGACTGCTGTGTTACTTTGCTCAACCGACACAATAATGAAGGGATTTTAAATCGAATCACAATCAATCACTTGTGATGAAAAGTGGATACTGTACGATAATCGGAAGAGCTCGTCGCAATGGCTGAACCCTGGAGACCCAGCCAAATCCTGCCCTAAACGAAAATTGACTCAGAAAAAGCTGCTTGTGAGTATTTGGTGGACTAGCGCTGGTGTCGTCCACTACAGCTTTCTAAAATCTGGCCAAACGATTACGGCAGATATCTATTGTCAGCAACTGTAAACCATGAAGGAAGAACTAGCTGCTAAACAACCGAGATTGATCAATCGCTATAGGCCACTGCTGCTCCACGACAACGCAAGACAACACACTGCACAAAAAACAACCATTAAGTTAGATGAGCTACAATTGGAATGTCTGCGACATTCACCGTACTCCCCGGACCTTGCTCCAACAGATTACCATTTTTTCCGGAATTTGGACAACTTCTTGCAAGGGAAAAATTCAACTCCGATGCGGCAGTCCAAGTCACTTTCAAAGAGTTTATTGATTCTCGCCCCCATGGTTTTTTTAGTGAATGGATCAATGAACTACCTATGAGATGGCAAAAGTGCATAGATAACAACGGTGCACACTTTGATTAATTATATATTTAATTTTACAAAAAAAAAAAAATTACTTTATATTCCTCCCGTACAAAACGCCAATTTCATATGTAAGAACCTAATAGATATACTTCTTAATTTGCTTACTATTAAATACTTTCTTCAAACCGTGTAGTGGCGGTGTAAGAATATCCACTATTCTATATTGTCCGGTGGGTATCATAAGAGGTGACAGAGAGAAACTAAAACAGAAGATGGGCAGCAGCATGTTCCTCATAACAACTCAAAATAATAAAAAACTGCGGTTTGCCAACACGCCTGCCAAGCGTGGCAACTATGGCAAAATCCTCCCTATGAGGTAATCTATGGACAAGACCTATAATATTTAGCTGTAGACTTTTATAGGCTGTAATGGAATAATGAAATACTTTCTTCTACTCATTAACCCGTAAGTCCACTGGTGGGCATTGGCCTCTCCCGTCTAGGTTGGGTTTGCTTAATCGCTTTATCGCTTTGCTATGACGCTTGGCTTTTGAAACTGCTCACTGGATGTTTTACGCCTGGCGTAAACGTGATGGCTATACCACCAACTATCGGAAACAATGAGATCGTTTTGGCGTATCCCATAGTTGCCTCTTACCCACGGGGCAACATAGGGTAATGGACCTTACGCCCTCACCACACAGCATTTTTAATTAAAGTTATGTATTAATTAATTTAATTAAAGTAATGAATTAAAGTTTACACACAGTATCGACTAACAAACATTGTAGGGTTATGGTAGGATATATTATGGCACCACTGCTCATTAGTTTTTTTTAAAAATAGTCGTGTCATATTTTCCACCATCTACTCAATGACTACTTGCTTAAGTTTTTCACTGACAATCTTCTTATATTTACCTCGTCCAGTGACATTGATATCGATATCATTAAAATTCTCATTGTACGAGTGCATCATACGTAATAAAGAAGACCATCGTCCCGCGTTTGTTCGGCATAAATTGGTAGAAAAGATTAATTTCTCCTTTGCAGTTTTATACCATGGTTACCAATGAGGGCATCCACGACTTTTCTGCCACCAGGGCGGCGCCACTAGAAAGTGAGGTATAATATTTGACAATTTCATAGCAGGGAAGTTAATTTGTTCGGAACATGTAAAAGTTATTGTTTATTTCTGTACTATTAGCTATATTTTATATTAATAACATTGAAAATAAATAAACCAAACTACAGATATTCATAAAAGTAGAAAAATAAAAAATGAAGTTAAAAATGTGCAAGAAATTAAAGAGCAAACCACTGACGCATTGTTTTCTGTATTAATTTAATACTCTAGAAACTGATAAACTTTTATTAAAAAACAACTTCTCAATTAAATTACATAGTGTAACAAAAAACTTTACCTCAGTGTCAACTAGCGACATCTGGTGAGCAGAAAATGATTAGCCCTCATTAGCTACAGGTGTTCATGGACTGCAGTAGTCACTTACCATCAGTTGGACTGAAAGTTCGCTTGTCACTTTAGTTTTATAAAAAAAATAGTTTGGCAAATCGATTCTAGATACGAATCACCTTATTTCTGACTAACATCAAAATCATGAAATGTGCTTACTTGGGTTTTGGCTGCGATTGTCTTCTAACAGCGCTGTATCTCACTACGATAGTTACAGCTTTTGCTAGGAGATTCGCCATATTGTTAAGTATTAATACTCGAACATACACCATGGTGCCGTAGGTAAGTTTGCTGTTGGTTGCCGCAATAAATGTACCATCCTAGAATATTAGGCAGTATTTAAAAAAAACGGTTAGAATCAAATTACAGCTGCAACTAGTATTATTAACATTTAATATAGGCCGTCAAAACAATTAATCGTGTATTCGCGGCGTAATCCACTTCCCGATATCATGCCGTAGGTGTCGTAAGAGGCGACAATAAAAAAATGCAGTTGTCAAGTGAGACAATTGCGGCACACACCTCTCCCCCATCCATGAGACAATTGCGGCACACACCTCTCCCCCATCCATGAGGAAATATATGGGGAAGGCCTATGTTTAGCAGTAGACTTGGTAATGGTAATGGTTGAAAAAACAATAAAAAAATATCATCTTGTGGTAATGAAGAGCACAAAAAAATAAAACACTCTCTACTTTTCTCTTGTTCTCTACTTAATCTCTTTTTTATATATAGTTAAATATGCTAAAAGAGAAATAGACTTTCTGTAGGTATACCTATACTCTATTATCGAAACTTTTGGATTCAAATGAGTGATGTGAACGTGGACAATCGTCTCATTATAAATAGTATTTCACAAATTAAAAAAAAAACAATTTTAATTTACATAACATAATATACAATATTTTATTATATACAATATTAAAAACTATAATAAAAAAAAACAAAACTAGTAATTTAATCAAGCAGTCCTACTCCACGCGGTATCGTGCCAAGAACGCTGGCAGCGTTCCCCGCTGAATGGCTATACTTAGCCTTTGATCGAGAAAAGAGCCAGCCCTCTTATCACCAGCAGCAACGACCAGCCGCGGATGGAGTTCCTTTAAGAACTTCACCGCACGTGGACCCCACGGACCGATAGTCTCTACAGCAAATGACACAAATATGTAGTCATCTCTCAGAGACAAGACAGATTTTAATTAATGTATTCACATTATGAGTTACCACCGATTTTTAATTAACCTCACGAAACCAAAACGTACCCTTGTACATTTTATTAAATATTGATAGTTAAACATTTTAAAGGGCCATTGATGGCTTTTATTTAATTACGGTCTAAATTTAGTTTGGAAATTGATTTGGTTTTACTCTCATCTAACCAATGTAAACTCAAAGTAATAAAAACTGAAGTTGACGTTAAAAGGGGATATCCAATATAGCGCTTACTTTTAAAACTTGAGCATTCTTCATTAGCATTCTATCTCTAGGTATCCTATGATTTTCAAAGCCAAGGAAACCATTATTAACGTTGTTAAACCCAAGCTTGGCACCAATCTCTCCTAACTTAATTCCAGGTAAAGGCATATGGGTTTCTTCATCTCGAATTTGCACCATGAATGGCTGAATGCCGTAGCTCTTTCCTCTTATGAAAAGACGTGCCATAACTACGCAGTAATTGGAAGTGTGGGCCACTGTGAACAATAAAGTATTTCATAAAAACAAGATCATTCTTATTTTTTGTTTAAAAAATTATGAAGTTAAATGAAATATTGTTGACAAATCGAATTGCACATAGGTGGCGCCATAGAAACTTTTAAATGAAATTTTATATATCGATTTATCCTCGCTTCTACACATACATCATAAATTATCGAAGATATCTGATGTAATTTTAGGGTAAAGTTTGCCACATACATTGTTATTTTATTTGTGCAACAAGATCTTGCCTCGTATTTATTTTATCACATGAACTCATAAACCTAACATTTATAAATTATTTCGTTCTTAGCATATGACTTACAGCCTCCGGGCCACCACTTGTAAGAAGAAAGTGTCGGACTATGCAAGATAAACTCCTCAGTCTCGGGATCATACGTGGCTTGTGTTTCCAGGCCTCGTATAAAACTTCCATGTCCAAGTTCAGTCTGTAAAAATAACATAGCCGTATTAAGAAAATGAAAAGTGTCAAGATGAACTTAGAAAAGAACATTTAGTCATTGATTAATCCTATATCAAGATGTTACAAATAAGTGATGTCAGAAGGCTAAAATTCTAGTAATAGAAATATATTAACTTAAGTTCAAATATATAACTAATGCTATAACGTTATTGCAGTTTTTGAAAATACGAGTAAATAAGGCTTCTACTTTTCTTTGAAATTATCCTAAATTGAATGTAATTTATGGGCAACATCGTTTTGCCTACCGATCGACCCTTACGAATGTGTGCGTGCGCAGTAAAATCAGTAATAATGCATTACCACGCATTTTATATTTAAAAGATAAAAAGGACATAATGTTTGAGATTTTTTCGATTAATTTTTCTTCACCATTTGCATATACATATTACTTATTCTGAACCATTTCTGCAAATTTGGCTGGTTATTGCAAAATAACCCCGTATAAAATCTTTAATCTGCATAATCTGCGACACACACACATAGACGCTTGTTTTTGAAAGTTTGCAGGTTATTTCTTTTTATAACTAATCATAGATAATATTTAACTAAATCTCAGTCATGTTAACCGACTAATGTTGAATTAAAACTAAGGTTCAGCGGTAGCCAGATATTATAAAAAAGAGAAGTGAAAGTAAATCATAATATTATTACCTGCGCATAAGTACCAATGATCTCCATATTATTGGCTCTTTTTAACCAATATGCTTTCTGTTCCTCAGTAGCCTGTCCCTTTATGGTTGGTGTAAACATTGAAAAATGCAATGATAAAGGAGTATGGTCTTTGAACACCGCCGAGGAAATCATGTTTCGAAAGTTGGCTCTATGAAATCAAACGTTAAAGATAAGACACTAAATTTTAGTGCTTTTAGCACATACTTCTGCATAATTTCCACTAAAAGAGTGTTAAATTAGTGTTAATTATTTATTTATTATAGTGTAAATGGAAATTATTTTATTCTTTTTAGTTTTTCAGATTCGGTTTTTAATTTCTTTTAATAATTTAATTAAAAACACGAATAATTCTTTACCACGTTAAACGATTTCGAAGATTATATTTTTTTTAGTTCTTTGAAATCTGTTTTTACTTTTTTCTAACCGACTTCAAAAAGGAGGAGGTTCTCAATTCAAATGTATGTTTTTTTTGTATGTATGTTACGTAATATCATCGCAGATTGTGAACCAATTTTAATGATTCTTTTTTATTAAATATTAGGTCGGGGAAAAAGTTTCTTCTTATTTTATATACAAATTCAAGACATTTTTTTAAGGAAGTTTGTATCTTTCTTAACCTATATATAACAGATTCTTATATCTCTTTAAAAGCAGAGTAGTAAAGTAGCCGTTTAGTAGTGCCGATAATGGTTTTGGAGATAAAAAAGGGGTTTGTAGAGCTTTTGTACATGTGTTGGATATAAAGTTGAGTTATAAATATACTTTTTAACACTATTAGACCTAAAAGAGGAATAAAGAAGATAAAAGCGCTTCAATTGAGTTATAAATATTGCAAATACCACTCAAGATAATACTACGTATATATAATATTTACAACTTTACAATAGATTTATGAAGATCTTAATAGCACTTTTACCGTATTGTAGAATTATAGCTCGATAGAAGAACTAAAAGCGGTATATTTCTTAAATATAGCGCGTAAATATAGTAACTTTCTGCATCATTTTTATACGGCTATAAGAGTTTTAAATCTATCCTGTATTACCATTAATTTTATTTTTATTTTTATTTTATTTCAAACAAAATCCACAGCTCTTTGTTACATCGTACGTACATCTTATGATCTTAAATTATAGCCAAAAACGGATTTACATTATTTAAATAGTATTTTCAATTTATAACGGACATGTTGAAGGCAAAGTAGTAGGGATTAAAAATACATATTTTTAAACATCTAGAAAACATTACAAGAAAATTAAAAGATTTTCAACATACATAATGCTTGTGTGCGCCTCCCTCACGCGGGCATATGTGTGTGTGTGTGTGTGTGTGTGTGTGTGTGTGTGTGTATGAGTTAATGAGTTACCCAAACTCACTACATCAGAAGTTTCAAAACATCCTTCTTAAACTTATCCTTACTGGAATGGAAAATATCAACTGAGTGGAATCTTTTATTATAAACTTTTTGTAAACGATTCACCAGAGAGTTTTGTGCATAGTTTGTCTTTGTCTTAACAACTGCAAACAAAGGTGTATGTCTCGTTCTACGTTTCGGAGTACAAAAGCAGAGAACTCTGTCAGCTAAAGGTTACACAGTCAATACTTCCATTACATAAACCATGCAAAATGCCATGTCCATTAGAGTACGTCTATCCTCAAGGCTTATTATATTGAAATATCTACAAGACTCTTCATAGTTATTAGTGTAAATAAAATTTCTATACTTTAAATGTCTCAGGAATTTGTGCTGAATTTGTTCTAAGTTATTTATATGAACAATGTAATGTGGGTTCCATATAGTACTGCAATATTCAAGGACGCTTCTAACATATGAAAAGTAAAGTAATTTAATACAGTTAATATCAGTAAAGGTCTGCTTACGCGTAGGATGAAGCCAAGGCTTTTGTAGGCCGAGTGCGTTATTGTTTCAATATGTTCTGAGAAGCTTAACTTGCAATCCAGTAATATCCCCAGATCCTTCACTAATTCTTTCTTAGTTATATTAAGGTGATTTATTTGGTAGTTGAAATTTGTAGGTTCTCTTTTCCTTGTGAAAGAAACGTAAAGACACTTGCTGACATTAACTCCTATACGATTTACTACATAATAGTTACCAAGACGCACAAGATCATCTTGAAGTTTCATGCAATCTACATAATCAGTGATTTTCATATATATTTTAGTGTCATCAGCGTACATTAGAAACTTAGCATTATGAAAACACTTGCCCACATCATATAGATAGCACACGTACAGTAGAGGACCAAAATAGAACCTTGTGGAACTCCGGATGTTATTTCCACGAAGTCAGAACGGAACCCTCCTAAGACTACTGCCTGAGATCGTTTCACAGATATGATTCCATCCACCTGAAAGGTTACCTCGTATGCCCAGCTCAAAAGCTTACGTAGTAATATGATGTGATCTACGCGATCAAAGGCTTTCTCAAGGTCAGTATAAATGACATCTACTTGCGACCCTCCATCCATATTTGAGGTAGTATAATCAATAAATGCGCCTAAGTTAGTTGCTGTTGAGCGCCCTTTCACAAAGCCATGTTGTTCTGGGGGTATTGAAGGTAATATGATGGGGTATATGTGCATATGAACGATTCTTTCTAGCAATTTACTTAACACATTGAGTATTGATATTGGCCGGTAATTCTCAATTATTGTCTTCAACCCTTTCTTGTGTATAGGCACAACATGGGCTTCCTTCCAAATACTTGGAAAGCAGCCATCGCGAAGACTCCTATTGAATAATAGTGCTATAGGAACAGATAAGGATTTTGCACATTTTACAAATAATACAGGAGGCAATTTATCGCTACCGGCACCTTTCGTAATGTCAAGCTTACAAATTAAATTCTTAACTTTCTCTGGATTTATTTCAATATCTTGGATTACATTTAAATTTAAATTATCAGATCGTATAGTCAAATTATTGTCAATAGATTTAGTAAAATTACTTTTAAAAAAATCGTTAAATGACGAGCAGATTGCTATTGGGTTATTCACTTTAGTGTCTCCGTATGTCATTTCTTGAGGATAATCAGAATGGTTTTACGCTTAGACTTTACATAACTCCAGAAAGCTTTGGGGTTATGTTTAATATTCTCTTGAGTGCGTGCAAGGTACAGTTTATAACATTGTTGCTGTAGTATCTTTTGTCGTTTTCTCAACTCCGAAAAGTCTGCGTAATCAATCGGATTTTATGCTTCTTCCAACTAGAGTGCAATTTACTCTTTTCTTTTATAAGGTTAATTAGTGCTCTGCTGTACCATATTGGATAAGAATAATTACCACTAGATCGGATTTTAGGAACGAATTTTCAATTAATTCATTTATTATACTGTAAAATTTATCAGTAACACGATCTAAACTTGTTTCCTTGTGATAAAAGTCCAGTCTTGTTTCAAAGTAAATCATTCATACTACGGTAGTCTGCTCGCTTAAATTGATATTTAGTCCTAAAAGAAGGCCTACGTGAAGGTACTAATATGTCCGTCGCAGATATGTACAGAGCTGGATGATATACATCTTCTATAACAAGCACAAATTCAGATTTTTGAACTTTTATCGGGGAAAGATGAAAAGATTAAGTCTAGAGTGTTCTTGCTACTGTTTAAGAGTGTATTGTATTGAGAAAGGCCTATGAAAGAACAACAAGATATAAGGTCAGATGCTGAAGTTTGAACTTCGACTGATCCTTTCCTACGTACAACTGGGTCTCCAGAAGTCCAGTCAATACATGGTAAATTAAAATCTCCTGAAACAATTATATAGTCATTTGGGTATTTATCACGAACAGCTAACAGTGTGTTAATGAGATCCTTTATGCGCGAAGATATTTGCTGATTAGGTGGTATATAAACTACCGAAATGTGTATGTCATATGAAGAGCCTATGTTACTTCCTGGAATGGTAATCCAAATGCATTCCAGATCGGTATTATTCCATTCTGGTCTCATGCGCGCCTGTAGCTTTGATTTACAAAGTAACATTACACCACCTCCTAATGATCCTCGATCTCTACGAAAAATTTTATAATTATCGTCACTTAGTTCTGCGTCCAAAATACCATCACATAACCATGTTTCAGAAATCATAACTATATCGATCTCAGACAGTAACAGATTATTATAAAACGTATTAGTCTTTGTTCGTAGCCCTCTAACGTTTTGATAAAGCAATGTAAGGTTGTTACTATTTTTACTGTTTTCATCCATTTCTGACAGGGTAGTAGTGGTGAAATCGATAAACGTACACTCTATAAAATGTTAAATATTTAAAGGAAAATAAACTATTATTTTAAGCCAAAGTTATTAATTAATATAGATAAATATTCGCAAACCTTAATGGTCAATGTATAACCATAAGTTAGGCCGTAGTATTTAATAGCATTTAAATGTGGCACTACGAGAAATTGCTTGGTTTAAAATAGGAGTGTAGTTCACATGGAAAGGATATACTTGTGAGGTACTCTTGCACTGCATAATAAATAAGTGTGTAAATAGAGTTGAGTGTAGAGAAGTGTAAAAATATTTTATGTAAGTGTAAGGGAGGATTATTGCATACATTGAAAGGTGAGTAATTATTAAATATCAAACAGTGTTTTACATTATTTTGGATATATCGGTTGATGAGGATATTGGAATAGGGGGTGAGGCCTCGTCCTTTCGAACGAAGATACGGCAGTTTTTGTCCAAACAAATTTATAATTTATCTCCTTGGCTTTTGTTTGCATGTATTTAAAAGAATTTTATTTTCTTTTGTAAGGTGCTCATTGATGTAAACTCTGTTAGTCTCATCACCCATTCCCAAATCCTTAGCATTCAGAGCACGATACTTGCGACCCGCTGCTATAAGTTTGTCTTTGACGGCACGTTGTCTGAGATGCACAACAATGGGGCGTGCGCGGGCAGCACTCACAGCGCGCCGAGGTTGGACCCGGTGTGCGAAATCGATATCAGTCTCCTGAATAGGAGCCCCAATATGCTGCGAGAGTTTCAATACTATTTGTTTAGTATCCTCGGCCTTATTCTCAGGAATCCTGTTATCTCTATATTCTGCATTCGTGTCCACTGTTGTTGTCTCAAGTTTTCGTCTTCCAATGCTTTAATCCTTGCAGCCTGTGCAGTAATACTATTTTTTTAGACTTTTATTTTCTTCTCTTATACATTTTAATTCAGAAGTGGTCGTTGCAAGCAGCTTTTTTAGTTCTACGAGCTCTTTGCGAAAATCCTCATATTGTCCACTAATAAACATTGAAGACTCCTGACATCCGGAACACTGGTTTTTTATTGTGGTTAACTGATCTGATAATTCCTTCAGGCTTGATTGTATAACAATTCTTAATTCTTGTCTTTCAGCCTCCAAGACATCCTTCAATTTTTTTTTTCCGTTATGTAGTCAAATGTTAAATCAGATTTTTTACGCAACGTTACATTCAAGTTATCTGCGTTATCGAGAACTGCCGACTCTGTCTGGTGCGATGGGCGTATAGGTGTGTTTGTGTTATCCTTCTTAGGTATTTTACTTTTGCATTCCAGGCATCTCCAATTACGCTTATTCTCATCATTTAACGCTCTATACCGCTGTGGTGAGATATTAGCGCATTGAAGGTCATACTTCTGTATACAACCAAGGCAGGTCATGTATCTTTTATCAGATAGTAGTGCTCTGCAAGCTCCACAGAATTGTTTATCCATTTTAGGCGCAATAGAATACTCTAAAACAACTTTTAAAATTTTCTAGAAAAGTTTGTTAACTACTATGTGCTAATTATTTTATCCAGGCGCTAAAAGATTAGTAAGTAAATATTGCCGTACTACGTCACAGCGAGCGAATTGCGAGTTGGGGTGATCAGGAGATTGGAGATATAAGATTTTATAAATATTAAAATGCTTCTTACTCCACAATTTCTTGATGTTTTATTGTAGTAATTACACACACACAATCACCGTCATATAAGGTTCACACATATGTACTAGTTGCAATGTTTCGCACTATAAACAGATATTTTGAATTTTAACTAGCCACAAAATTCTAACGATGTTTTATCTTCAACTGCCCTCAAGTTTGTCTGATGTTTGTCTGAGTCTGATTAATGCAGTAAAGTCTGTAGAAGACCGTTAATAATTTCACAGGATCACCTTATTGCGTGTTAATCCGGGTTTCGCTACAGTTTGTGGAGCTTGACTACCCTTTGACCATGATTTTTTCTCACGTTCTTGTTGTAGGTGATCAACTTTTCATCACCAGTGATCAATCTTTTCAAAAATGGTTCGGTTTCATTACGTTTGAATAGAGATTCGCAAATGAGTAAACGATTCATTAGGTTTCTTTCAGTGAGCTCGTGTGGTACCCAAATATCGAGCTTTTTTGTATAGCCAGACTTTTTCAAATGGGTTAAAACTGTTTTATGCTCAATCCTCAATTATGTCGTAACTACTAATATGCCGATCTTGCTCCACTTTTTCAAAAATGGCATTGACTTTATCCGTATAAGGGCGATCCGTATGAGAGCGAGCTATATCTTTGACATCAAAATTCCCGGACTGAAAACATTTGAACCAACTTTGTGCTACTCTTACTGACATTATAATATATACTCTTACTGCATTAGGTCCATTAACGTCACAATTTTTTGTTAGATTCACTCATTTTGGCGGACAGAAAAACAATTGAAAAATGGCGGGAGAGTGTTTTTTACTTTTTATTTTTATTTTTCTTAATGTCCTATTAAAATCAGCTAGATATAAACAGTACAAAGAGATTTTTCTTCCATTTTAGGCAAACAAAATACGAAGAAACTTTTTCCCCGATCTATTAGGTTATACTTCAAGAAGTAAAAAATGGTGGTGAAAAAATTTCACCCCTAAAGGTAGCAAATAAATAACTTATTCTTTAGCAATTTGAAGTCGGTTTTTACTTTTTGTTAAAACTTATAATTATTTAATTTAATTATCAAAAGACGTTTCGTTCTTTATCTTTATGCATATGTTTTTTTTAGCATAATGACGGCTCCGTGGCGTAGTGGCTTAGAGCACGGAACAAGTATTTTTATGGCATACAAATATTTGTTACGGGTCTGGCTGTTTGTCCTTGTGAAATTTATGTATGTAAACTGCCCTCAAAATACAAGAGAAAATCCTAGTGTGAATGTAACGTTTTGAAGCAAAAATATTGCATACCTAGTTTTCTCTTCGTCGGAAATGTTTGAATCGTCCACTTTTTGAAGGGTCCTATAATATAGTACCGCTTTTCGCACTGCATTTTCATATTTCTCCTTGTGACTAAGGTATTCTTCTGGTACGTCGTCCAACAGACCTTTCACGCTCAAAACTCTTTGTTCTGTAATGGAAAGGTAATGTAATCTGTAAGTGTAATCTTCTATACATAAACAAAATTGTACTGTCAGTGTGTAATTTACGAATTTTCACGTTTCAGTTTTTTGTTGTAAATATATTTGTTACCGACGTATATAACGTTTAAAAATTATCTGTCTCCTTTTTATACGATTAATATAATTCTTTACATTATCAGATAATTATGTCCCAACGTAGATAATATTTTCTTGTTTGCTATTATAGGTTTCGTGTTACAAATTAATTACTCATTAACTATTAACTAATCACTAACAAAAGGAGTTTTAAAGAAGCAAATAAAAAGCAATCGTGAGTTTTAGTCTCGATTAGCTTGAGGTTGCCGCAATTGATTTAATTAAAAAGGTAGGTATTACGAATCAAGAGTTAGATTTTATAGAATAAGGGTGTTATACGAGCACACAGTCCACCTGATGGTAAGTTGATGCTGAGGCCCATAGACATCACCATTTATCTTCGATTAAGATTCAAAATGCACATGCGTTGTTTGAGGACTAAGATGGAATGCCTCGTTTCCAGTAAAAAGGGTATCCGGTGCTCTACACTCACCATACGAAACAGCAGCATAAAGCTGCTATTTTACGCTGGTATTCTGTGAGAGCGTGGTCCTATTCCGGTCAAGCCGACCCATTCGTGCCATATAAAGTAACCATAATATAGCTGCAGCGTGGCTTTACCACGTGCAATGTGCTAACTTATTATTTACTTTTTAACTCAGCCAAGTTTTTGGCTACCAAGACACCTTATTTAACAACATAATAACTTGACATTTAGATCATTTATAAATTGTTTGAAATCAGTTTCGAATAATTCAAATTAGTTAATGCGACAAATTTTCAACTATGAGAAATTTCATTTAAGATATCTAAATATTTTACAAAAAACAAAATCATTACATTTATACAAAGACATACCCAAAGTTCTTCTCCGTTTCGTATACTGAGGTCCCCAATCTAGAAAGTTCGTTAACTCCTCAACATCAAAATTGCATTTAGAACGCTCTCTTTGCAAATCTTCGTTAACTTTCTTCGCGGCCATTTTTCAATTTAGCCACACCCACAATAAACATTTAATATTTGTGCACATAAATTTATCACATTTCAAGATGATTGATAGTGTGTTACAAAGTACAACATTTGATAAAAAAAAGATGACAAAACATACCTACGTCATAAAATATTCTCGACTCAACTCTCGAGTTAACATTAAGGCTTGATGAAAATATATAGGTAGGTCGCGTCGTTTAGTTATCAAACATAGAATATTTATTTAGTAAATAATGCATAAATGGTCAAATGAAGACCACAACGCTGAATAGTCTGACACGTACTATTCGGTTTATTAATTCATGTTGTAATCCTAAGTAGAAGCAAATACTGATAACACAATATGAGATAGGAATATTTATCTACTGGCAAACACGAACGTTATTTCTACAACTCATGTTGAAGCTACTTCGGTGTTACGATATAATTTTAAGTGTTCATACTGATACCAATGTCCATTAATATTGCATTACGCATATCAAATAGTCTACAAATACGATTACATTCATCCAAACATAAAAGAAAATAACATGATAGTTATTTTCTAATTTGATTCGAAAATGTTTCAGTACTACTCGTGCGGATAAAGAATGGGATTAGAAATGGCGGCTCGCAATTTTATAATATGGGAGTTTATATGGGACCACCCCTGAGTTAAAGTCTATTTAATAAACAAGTGGTAAAATAAAAAAAATTTGTTCTACCGACTTCAATATAATATATAAAATTATAACATCATCAATGTAGTCGAAGTCAATTAAATACGCATTATTAAAGATAACTCAAAAACTACTGATCAGATCTTGATCAAATTTATATGGGCGTACATGAGAAGCACCAGCTTTCAAATAAACATAATCATCAACATCGGTTCACCAAGAAAAATGTTCTGAGGTAACACACATAAAAAAATTCTGTCGAATTGTGTACCTCCTCCTTTTTTGAAGTCGGTTAAAAATAATCATTAAAATCGGTTCACATTTGACGACATACGCGTAACATACATGCAAAAAAACATACAGACAAATTATTTACCCCCTCTTTTTTTGAAGTCGGCTAAAAAGTAAATCACTCTTTTCTGAGAGGCCTGTGGAGCAGTTAGTCTGCTGTGCGTGCAGCGCACGTGCGTGTAGGTAACACATATTCTAAATATATATATTTTATATCCCAGACATGTTTTACTCACATATGTTTTTGAAGTGAAACTTTTTAGAATCGTTGTGATTTGAAACTCGATGAAAAAGCGACGCCAAAAAGAGACAAACATATATTTAGCATGCAACAGAATGATATAGAATACAGTATAGTAAGCGACATAGCCTAATGGTAGGATGCGGACCGCGAACTCAAAAGATTGTGGGTTCGAATCCGCTATTCGTCTACTGTTGTGAACTCATAACCAAGCATCTTCAGCTTACCAGTAGTGGTTAAAGGGAATATTAGTGTATTTTTTTATTAAAAAATACAGTGTTTTTATTACCTCGGTGTCCTCTTTGTGCTTTAAAGATGGTTAATATAAATTTTTACAATTAAAATACATAATATAAAAAAAATACAAATTAACAACGTACCTACCTAACGTACGTAAAGCAGTTGCGTCTGCGTCTGATCTCACTTCGGTCGTGTTGGATAACCATTCTATCGGACTATGAGAGTGAGGAAATAGAGAGTGCACTTGTGCTTTCGCATACACTCGGGCACTATAATCTTGTCCCCGCAGAAGGCTAGTCTCCGTTGACACTGGCCCCCGTGAACGAAGTTCGATTTGGAGGACAATATTAGTGATGTTGGGAGTAGTGATGACAGGGACAGTGCACGCAATTGAGGAAGGATGGAAAGTGTTCTTCAAAGCAGGTAAGACACTTCATTTTAATATTTTACGTGATTTTAAATAAAAAAAATATATGTGGCCGATTAAGCATTAGTTATTAATATACATATTTGTTATTAATATATTAGGATTCGACACGGAAAGTTTTTCGAATGTCAATTATTCACAAATTGCAAATTTTGAAGTAATTATATGGAAATACGTCCTAGATAATTGCAATTAATTTGTGTTACCTACCTTATACTTATTTCATTCCAACCTTAACGCTGTCCACTTCCGCCTGGAGACGTCGAAGCCGGCTTTGCTCTTTAGACTCAGGTGTCCTCTCCGGCTGATACTTCATATCTCTCCTACCCGGGGTACAAATTAGAACACTCCTTTGTGCCCCGGGCTGGAGTTTGCGTATACGTCAGAGAGGACATCTGTTTACGACGCCTCAGCAGTCTTGAAGGTACGGACCTGTCCATCCTATGGTTGCGCGTAGACAGCGACGACCATCCCCGCGTCTACGGGTGCCTCTATAGGTCCCATAACGGTAATGCCGAAACAGACCGACTCATCGACCACGTCCAAATGGCTACAGATTCTTTGTTACAGCAGATCCCATCCGCAGAGATCGTGATCCTTGGCGATTTTAATGCACACCACGCCGAATGGCTCGGTTCACGTTCAATCGATCATGCGGGGAGATATGTTTATCACTTTGCCTTGGCATATGGTCTGACAGAGCTGGTTGCTTCGCCTACGCGGATTCCAGATGTGGAGGATCATGCACCTTCCCTGTTGGACCTTCTGCTGACCTCTCATCCGGACGGATATCAGGTTTCCGTCGACGCTCCTTTTGGCTCATCGGACCATTGTCTTGTCCGGAGTGTGGTGCCACTCACACTAACGTTGCGGTTGCATTCTGCAGGCTGCTGCCGTGTTTGGCACTATAGGTCGGCCGATTGGAATAAGATGCGGTCTTTTTTTACATCCTACCCTTGGGGGTGGGTTTGCTTTTAGCCGGAAGAACCCAGCGTATGGAACTTTTTAATCCATCCTCTGTGGTGCCCATCGGAGGCAAATCCCAGCCATGGTTTGGTAGCTCCTAAAAATAGCAACACGCTATTTTCGGGAGTGCTACCGGGCCTGGGCTGACGCATCAACGTCTCGGGATGTAACACCAGCGCTCTTAAAAAGAAGTATAATTCCGCCTCTAGGTCCTTCAAAAGAGTCATTGCCAAGGCAAGGTCTGAGCACATCGGCAGAATTGGCGAGAAGCTAGTTCACCTTCCTTCGGGAACCCGTGCATTCTGGTCTGTCGGCAAGGCTGTCCAAGGGAACTTCTGTCTGCCATCTCTTCCACATCTGCACAGAGAGGACGACTCACTGACCCATGCCGCAAAGGAGAAAGCCGATCTGTTAGGCTCTCTCTTTGCGTCCAACTCGACTCTAGATGACGGGGGGAACACACCGCCGACCATTCCGCGGTGTGAGTGCTCCATGCCGAATGTGCGGTTTACACAGCGCTCGGTTCGCAAAGCACTCCTCTCCCTGGACGTCAGTAAGTCGAGTGGGCCTGATGGAGTTCCTGCCATTGTGCTGAAGACTTGTGCTCCGGAGTTGACAACGGTTTAACACGTCTTTTCCTGTACTCCTACTCCCAAGGCGTAGTCCCGAATTCATGGAAGACAGGTTTGGTCCCCCCGATCCCCAAAAAAGGCGACCGCTTAGACCCGTCCCACTACAGGCCTATCGCCATCACCTCCTTGTTCTCCAAAATAATGGAGTTCATTATAAACTGCCAGCTTATGAGGTACCTTGAGGATCACCAGCTGATTAGATGATTTTTACGAGGTAGAGCCATGCTGCAGCTATATTAGTAGTATAGTTGTAGCACGAATGGGTCGGCTCGACCGGGGAAGGACCACGCTCTCACAGAATACCAGCGTAAAATAGCAGTTTAACGTTGCTGTGTTTTGTATGGTGAGTGTAGAGAACCGGAGACCCTTTTTACTGGAAATGAGGCATTCCATCTTAGTCCTCACGGGTGACAACGCATCTGCATTTTTATTTGTAATCGAGGATAGATGTAGACATCTATGGGCCGCAGCAACCACTTACCATCAGGTGGACTGTGTGCTCGTTTGTCACCATTATCCTATAAAAAAAAATTGTGACCGCCAATACGCTTTTCGTCGGGGTCGATCAGCTGGTGATCTTCTGGTCTACCTGACTCATAGATGGGCGGAGGCAGTAGAGTCCAAGGGGGAGGCATTGGCCGTTAGTTTGGACACAGCGAAGGCCTTCGATTGGCTCTGGCACAAAGCGCTTCTTTCGAAGCTCCCTTTCGAAGTTCTATGAGCTTCTCGAGAAATTATGCAATTGGATCACCAGTTTCCTTGCTGATCGAAGCATCAAGGTCGTAGTAGACGGTGCATGCTCTGATTACAAGCCTACTAACGCTGGTGTTCCACAAGGCTACGTGTTATCACCAACGCTGTTTCTTTTGCATATCAATGATATGTTGCAAACTGGTAACATTCATTGCTATGCAGCCGACAGCACTGGTGATGCCTTATACACTGGCCGTGCCAGTATTTCTCGGGAAAACGTCGCCGAGTACCGGGACAAACTTGTGTCTGAAGTCGAGTCTTTGTTGAACAAATTCTCGGATTGGGGGCGACTAAATCTAGTCCAGTTCAATCCTCAGAAGATACAAGTTTGCGCGTTTACCGCTAAAAAGAACCCCTTTGTCGTATCTCCTCAGTTTCAAGGCACTCCCCTTGCTGCCTCAGCTAGCATCGGAGTCCTCGGCGTCGACATATCGAATAGTGTGCAGTTTCGTGGTCACACGTGGCCTCTAAAAAGCTTGGCGTGCTCAGCAGAGCGAGACAGTATTTCATGCCGGCACATCGCTTGCAAATTTACAAAGCGCAAGTTCGGCCTCACATGGAATACTGTTCTCATCTCTGGGCTGGGGCACCCCAGTGCCAGCTCCTTCCACTTGACCGCATCAAGCACAGAGAGTGCGAGGGGAGCGCTCTGAGAAATTGTTCGGATAAATTCCAGCCGCCAAATTTCACGAACGCACATCGCGTCAAAATTCACGATACCATCCTCACCATCTGGATGCTTAGCGGTCCACCACTGTGCGTTTTACTAGGAGTTTTCTTCCTCATACAGCTTCTCTGTGGAATTGTTTACCACCGGACCGATACGACTTAGGGACCTTCAAGAAAAGAGCTTACACCTTTCTAAAAGGCCGGCAACGCACCTGCAATTCCCCTGGTGTTGCGGTTGTTCATGGGCGGCAGTAGCCACTTACCATCAGTTGAGGCGCATGCTCCTTTGCCCCCTCTTCTATAAAAAAAAGACTAGGGACACCAGCTCTGTTACCTGCTTCAAGTGCAAGAGTCAAGGCCATTACGTAAACCGATGTGCTTCAATAAGCCAAAAAAGACCTAGTAGCAGGGTTGACCGTAGAGTCGTCTGTGGGTTCGAATATAAAGTCGAATTTAGAGTCAAAAGAGGCGAGTACAATTTTACACGTAGTGTTAATGTAAAGATGAAAGGCGAGTACGATTTTCACGGAGAGTTATATGCAGTGAATTTTAACAAACTTTATAACGAAACTACTTTTTATAACAGTGTTAACTAAAGTTAGATTGTTGGAGGGCATTCCACTACTACTCTCGCAAACTTTTTTTTTTCCTAATTCGCAACAAAATGTTAGACAATGACCACTATCTGTCAAAATATGCGCGGGTTTGCTTCTCGCCGGATGATCCCAACGTTGTTGCTGATTCTGTCGCTGATGTGGTACTTCAGGGAATGGAATTATTTATTCCATCATCTGTGGTGCCTATCGGAGGCAGAACTCGGCCATGGTTTGGTCGCTCCTGTAAAATTGCATCACGCTATAAGCAGGAGTGCTACCTGGCCTGGGCTGACGCATCAACGTCCCGGGATGTAAACACCAGCGCTCTTAAAAATAAGTATAATTCCGCCTCCAGATCCTTCAAAAGTGTCATTGTCAAGGCAAGGTCAGAGCACATCGGCAGAATTGGCGAGAAACTAGTTCGCCTCCCTTCGGTAACACGTGCATTCTGGTCTCTCGCCAAGGCTGTCCAAGGGAACTTCTGTCAGCCATCTCTGCCATCTCTGCACAGGGTGGACGACTCACTGGCCCATGACGCAAAGGAGAAAGCCGATCTGCTAGGCTCTCTTTTTGCTTCCAACTCGACTCTTGATGACGGGGGGAACACACCACCTACCATCCCGCGGTGTGAGTGCTCCATGCGGGAAGTGCTGTTTACACAGCGCTCGGTGCGTAAAGCACTTCTCTCCCTGGATGTCAACAAGTCGAGTGGGCCTGATGGAGTCCCACCTATTGTGCTGAACGTGTGCTCGGGTTGGCACCGGTTTTAACGCGTCTTTTCCGGTACTCCTACTCCCTAGGCGTAGTCCCGAACTCATGGAAGACAGCTTTGGTGCACCTGATCCCTAAAAAAGGCGACCGCTCAGATCCGTCCAACTACAGGCCTATCGCTATCACCTCCTTGTTCTCCAAAGTAATGGAATCTGTTATCAACTGCCAGCTCATGCGGTACCTTGAGGATCACCAGCTGATTAGTGACCGCCAGTACGGTTTCCGTCGAGGTCGCTCAGCTGGTGATCTTCTAGGTTACCTAACTCATAGATGGGCGGAGGCAGTGGAGTCAAGGAGGCGTTGGCCGTTAGTTTGGACGTGGCGAAAACCTTCGATCGGGTTTGGCACAAAGCGCTTCTTTCGAAGCTCCCTTCCTATGGGCTTCCCGAGAAATTGTGCAATTGGATCACCAGTTTTCTTGCAGATCGGAGCATCAAGGTCGTAGTAGACGGTGCATGCTCCGATTACAAGCCCATTAACGCTGGTGTTCCACAAGGCTGCGTGCTATCACCAACGCTGTTTCTTCTGCATATCAATGATATGTTGCAAACCGGTAACATTCATTGCTATGCAGACGACAGCAATTGGCCGTGCCAATATTTCTCGGGAAAACGTCACTGAGTACCGGAACAAACTTGTGTCTGAATTCGAGACTTTGTTGAACAAAGTCTCAGACTGGGGGCGACTAAATCTAGTCCAGTTTAATCCTCAGAAGACACAAGTTTGCGTGTTTACCGCTAAAAGAACCCCTTTGTCGTATCTCCTCAGTTTCAAGGCACTCCCCTTGTTGCCTCAGCCAGTATCGGAATCCTCGGTGTCGACATATCGAGTGATGTGCAGTTTCGTGGTCACTTGGAAGAGAAGGCCAAATTGGCCTCTAAAAAGCTTGGCGTGCTCAGCAGAGCGGGACAGTATTTCATGTCGGCACACCGCTTGCAACTTTACAAGACGCAGGTTCGGCCCCACATGGAATACTGTTCCCATCTCTGGGCAGGGGCTCCCCAGTGCCATCTCCTTCCACTTGACCGCATCCAGCGCAGAGCGGCTCGAATCGTCGACGACCGAGTTCTTTCCGATCGGCTGGACTCACTGGCACTGAGTAGAGATGTTGCATCTCTTTGCGTATTTTATCGCATGTACCACGGGGAGTGCTCTCAGGAATTGTTCGGACTAATTTCAGCCGCTCAATTTCACCATCGCACATCGCGACAGAACTCGAGATACCATCCATACCATCTGGATGATTGGCGGTCCACCACTGTGCGATTTAGAAGAAGTTTTCTTCCTCGCACAACTTCCTTGTGGAATCGATTACCACCAGCGATTTTTCCGGACCGATACGACTTAGGGACCTTCAAGAAAAGAGCCTACTCCTTCTTAAAAGGCCGGCAACGCATCTGCAATTCCCCTGGTGTTGCAGTTGTTCATGGGCGGCGGTAGTCACTTACCATCAGGTGAGCCGCATGCTCGTTTGCCACCTCTCCTATAAAAAAAAAAAATAATTAAGATCAAAATGCATAACATACAAGTATCACCATGATTAAATAAAAAATACCTGATCATCAAGTTTAACTTACTTAATACTGAGATGAATGACTGATGACAAGTAAATAACTTCCTCCTCCTCTTCCTTCTACTATGGGAGATACTTTCGTCCTAAAGTGGACTGTTAAGGTTTGATAAAAATCAAGAAAAAGAAGCAGGCTGCACCATAATCAGATGATGGTGACATTAGTAGAAAAGTTCATAAGCTAAGACTCGAATTTATCTTTAGATCCACTACTAGCCATTTAATTGTTAGTATTATGTTCTTAGTAATGACTAGGTCTCGAAATCGTTCATGAAATGATAAACGATTTCGAGACCTCATCAAAATTGATGTCGATTTTTAATTATATTTATATTTTATTTTAGAGGTACCAAAACAAAAGGAAAAATATTAAAACAAGGTTACACTTACGCTTTAATAAATAACACTCTTTTGTATATAAGTTATCGTTAAAAATTTTTGGTAACATACTTAAGCATAGATATTTAATACTTTTTCTAAAATTAGATCTCCATAAACCGCACCCAAAATAAATGATGATCATAGGAACAATTCACATTCAATAAAATGTATCTGTTGCAAAATAAACTTTAATTTAAATAGGTTAAGAGCATAATTTGTTGCAAATTACTAATATTAATAGCCATGATATAATTATAAAAATAATAATATATAAATTTAAGATATTCACACAGATAAACACTGGTCACAAAAATCATACACGCTATAATTAACGTGTTCATTTTGCACATTTGTGGTTTGTGGACCAAGATATTGCATTCCATTCAAGCCCGAAATAACACTAGATCTGCATAATAAAATCAAAAAACATTTAGCATTTACATTATTATATTATAGACGAATTATAAATCATAGACAAATATTATTTTGATTCCCCAAATATGCATTTATTACAGTTTCCCCTTGGTCAGTGGCTTGATATATTTGTGAAAGCTTGCTTGGACAGGTCCGTCGTTGAGTGGACTCTTTAGAGCTTCTTCCATTAAGCGCTCATAGACTCGACCGTCATACGCACCCAAAGTTGATTGTAAGATCTAAAAATTAAAAAAAAAAATATCTTAAACTTGTTTGAAATTTTTCATTTGATAAAAAAACGCTACCTCTAACGTTATCTCATAATCGTGGTGTTTTTAGATTTCTATCCAAATTTAAAATCTGTTGGATACCGTATTGATGTTGGGTATCGTAAAAATCAATTGGGAGAAATACCAGCAAGCTTCGACAAATCCTATACATGACGGAATGACGTGTAAGGTCTGTCATAGACTACCACTACCCCATATCATCTCGAGGTTGTCGTAAGATGCGACAGAGAGAAACTAAAATAGGCGATACAGACAGAACGGCAGCAGCATCTTTCTGATAACAACTAAAATTAATAAAAACTGTGATTACAAACTGGCCAGCCTAGTGTTGCAACTATAGAAAAATCCTTTCTACAAGGCAATCTATGGAGGAGGCCTATGTTCAGCAGTGGACTTTTATAGGCTGTAATTGATATATGGATGTATTGCAGCATCAGTATCACATCTATGATGTAAACACTCTTTACTTGCCTGGTCTATGGTGAGTGTAGAGAACTCCAGGCCTATTTTACAGGAAATGGGGAATTCTATTTTAGTCCTCAGGGTGACAACGCATTTGCATTTTGGTTCTCAATCGATGATATGTGTGTCTAGGGTCATCCACTTACTATCAGATGGACTGTGTGCTCGTTTGTCACCCTTATTTCATATAATAAAAATAAAACAACTCCATTAAGGACGATTCCTCTCATTGAGCTTTGGTGTTTATTTTTTATACCGATACATCAAGTGCATTCACAAACCTCATCCCTGAAATCGAATGCGTCAACCAAGCCCACCGCATTTGGCCTTATCAACGCCAGCAACTCTTCATATCTTTCCTGTAGACGGTTGAGATCCTTTTCAGATATTGTAGAGTACTGAAATTATAGATAATAAAATAAGAATAATTAGGTATTTGTTGAACGATTATGGAAAGGTTTTCGGTAAAAATCTATAATTTCGTACTTATATTAATCCTCAATATTATTTGAAAAAAAAAGGAATATTTTCCAGCAACGAGTTTACGTTGTAAAACAGAAAACACAGTAAGCAGTTAAAAGTAAATAAATACAAGATACAAGATAACGGATTGAATGACTTTGACGGCATGGCCGCTAAGAACAGAAACATGACAAACAAGATAAGCGACCGAATGAATTTAGCGGAAATCGCCCCGTCCCTAGGTTATTTTTTTGTATGACAGAGGCACACGAGCATGCGGCTCACCTGATGGTAAGTGACCGCCCATGAACAACTGCGACACCAGGGGAATTACAAATGCGTTACCGACCTTTTAAAAAAAGAGTAGGCTCTTTTCTTGAACGAGATAGGTACCAGATCTATATTATCGTTATATAATAATAATAATAATAATTTAATAATATTTTCTTTATTCAGGAAAAATATTAACTACATTTGCATCTGCGCCTGAACTAAGCATAAGCTTATACCTATCTGAGACAACAGTGCTCTTTCTAATGGGACAATTTTACAAAAATCTATATTATCGTTATATAAATATACTTGAACAGTTGGCTTTTACAGCATTATTAGACTCAAGGCTCGCGGCCTGAAAGTCAGCGAGCTATATAAAAGGGGGACTGATGATGATGATGATGATGATGATGATGATGACCCTAGGAGAAGTCGATAACCCAAAATTTTATAGTGGCTGCAAAACAACTCCGTAGTGAGAAGTGGGAGTTGGGGTGGCAGGGAGTGGTGTAATGTTTCCGCACCTCTGCATTTGCAATAAGTTGCTGTATTAAAAATCTTCACTTTAACAGCTCACAAACAAACATGATCTTAAAACAATAAGGTACAAAAATTGTGCAATTAAAAAAAATTACCCTCAAGAGGTCACCCGACCTCTCCAATGCCCAATATATAAGGTAGAGGGTAACAAGCTGCTCCATCACTACCTTGACGTTAGTGCTGCACGATGCGGTCAACCGTGTGATCTCATTCCAGTACGTTTGACATATCACCGATCGACAGTGGGACTGAAACGGCAAATACATTTAATAAAATAACTGTGAGGATTATATATTCATTATAATATTTTAATATTTTTTGTCTCAGTCTGACATTATTTTTGTCAATCTGAAAAATATAAGCTATTAAAATTTTCATTAATATTTATGTATTTTTTAAACTATGTACATAAAATAAATATACGTATAAAAGGACAATGGCAAACCCGCACATACAAGTTTCGTTGCATTATTTTTGTAACTACAGATAAAATATTTGTGTTGTATAATTTCTTTACGACTCTAAATAAAATAAATTATTAAACACTTATGTAAATTTATATAGTTTGCATGTCTGAGCAATATTGTCGTTCGTTTTTTAAACTAGCAATATTCTTTTATTACAGGCTAACAAAAGACCACTGCTAAACACAGGCTTTCCCCATAGATTGCCGCATAGACGGAATATTTGCCATAGTTGTCACGCTTGGCAGGCGGGTTTGAAACCGCAGTTTTTATTATTTAAAGCTGTAATCTGAAACATACTGCTGCACATCTCCTGTTTCATGTCCCTCTGTCGCCTTTGATAACACGATATGGGCAAGTGGATTCTCTTAAGCCGTCAAGACTTATTACTGTAAGTTTGAGATGAAGGTGTCAAAGAATCTATTACTCCGTTTGGTCCCGTGGACATCGTAAGAATCAAGTGTTATGTTATAGCTACTTAGCTACTATATACTTTACATATGTTATAGATCCTATATAATTTGTATGGTTTATTTACTTAGAAGCTAAACTCATTAGATGTTAATGTTTAAATGTTAATGTTTAAATGTTAATGTTTGTTGTTCCAGAGTTTGCTATTCCTAATTGTATCTTAGAATAAGTTAATGATAACACAAACAATAATATTATTGTTCCCTAATCTTTACCCCCACTTCCTAGTTCCTACACTATTTGAACCAAAGCCTCCGATCCCTCAAGTCAGTTCCATTTCCAACTTCTTTGTATTAAGTTCTATTTGTGCCATTTGCTGTAGAGATTATCGGTCCGTAGGGTCCACGTGCGGTGAAGTTCCTAGGATATCTATCCGCGACTGGTGATAAGAGGGCTGGTTCTTTTCTCGCTCAAAAGCTAGGTATAGCCATTCAGCGAGGAAACGCAGCCAGCGTTCTTGGCACGATACCACGGGGAGTAGGACTGTATGATAACTGAAGTTATTACTTTTAGCTTTTTCATATTTTGTATATTTTTTTTATTTGTATATTTTTTATTATATATTTTTCAATTTAGGAAAAAGATGTTATTTTGACATTTAATAAAGTAAATAAACAGTATAAAGTATATGGGGTGTATGATATAAATGTAAAGTAAATAGTAGCTATAACATAACACAAGTATGTGATATGCCAGAAAAATCTTATTACATCCGATAAATGACGGTATAAACATTCCATTTACGCCAGACCAGTAAAGAACTGGGACCGATGACTGGCAGCAAAGTAAAAGATACGAGACGTTTAGTACTGCTAAACGTCTCGTATCTTTTACTTTAATCGTCGCTAATCCATCTGCCAAGCGTGACGGTCTGAGGTCTTATACCTCCCTACAACGGGAGAGTTCCATGCCCAACAGTGAACTTTTCGGGCTTCTCGAGATGAAAAATATTTATATTAAGCTTGATCCTTTTAGATACATTTCAATTTCGTATTTAGTTATTGGTTTTGTATTATTAAAAAAAATACCTCAGCAGCAGACACTAATCTCACTGTCGTTAGTTGCCAAGCATCTTCATAACAGATTCCCGTTTTCATGTGACGCTTGATAGTTTCAGCGCACGCCGAAATTTTACTAAAATGTAAACATATATTTATCGTACACATTCAAATATACATATATACTCAAATATATATACTATATTTTAATTTTAAATTGCCGTGTTACTTACTAATTCATAAACAATGGGGAACATCATTATACAAAAATATAGAAAATGTTATGTTGAGTTGGTCAAGACATATGCATCACTCTAATTACCAGCGGGTTTAGAGATGCCCAAAAGGAATATACAGTATTGGCATCTCATTCTGTAGGTGTTGTAAGAGACGACTAAGGGAAGTAAAAAAATAAGTTGTGGCTTTCAAAAGAAGGCAGATTAACCAGCAACAAGATTACCAATGAATTTTATCATAATGACCATCATCATTAGACTACATTTGATCAAGTACTATGAAATTTTAAGGCAAGTGCTCATCCCCTGAGCTACCCTGACTTCTCGGTAGAAATCAATATGAATTAAATAATATAAACAGGTCCATTGTGATTTACATAATTATAATTATGTACCTCGTTTAGAGTCGAGGCGGCATCAGAGGCAGCTAAACTAAGTAATTTTTTTTTAATAGGATTAGGGTGACAAACGAGCACACAGTCCACCTGATGGTAAGTGGTTGCTGCGGCCCATAGACATCTACATCTATCCTCGATTACGAATCAAAATGCAGATGTATTGTCGCCGGTGAGGACTAAGATGGAATGCCTCGTTTCCAGTAAAAAGGGTCTCCGGTTCTCTACACTCACCATACGAAACACAGTAGCATTAAGCTGCTATTTTACGTTGGTATTCTGTGAGAGCGTGGTCCTTCCCCGGTCGAGCCGACCCATTCGTGCTACAACCATAATATAGCTGCAGCGTGGCTCTACCACGTGCGGTGAAGTTCCTAAAGTTCCTAACATTTACTTATGTATGTAATTACTCTAAAATATCACATTTCAGAAGATCTGTAATTGCTACGTTTTCAGAACATTGAACTTTTCACTGAAATTTTATTGAAAATTTCACGAATGTCATTACCACAGAACACAATTACTCTCTACCACAGAACACAATTACTCTTGCTCTCTACATTATAATGTGTGCATTTTTTTGACACTGTCATATTATGTAAAAATAGTTTTTCTGTGTAGTTTTTAATACTTACTAGTTGTCATATTTTGTTTTGTGTGCACACTTTATTGGAAAGTTGTAATAATATTTGTAACTGTAACAATGTTATGTATTGTCTGCAATTTGTTTGTGTGACTTATAAATAACAAATAGAAATAAAATTACCGTGCCGCAACAGCTTGGAAGGACCGTATGATTCCCTCAGCGAAATCATTCCATAACACCTTTTCTTTGGTAGCAGCTAGGGTTAAGTAAGACACGGTCGGTGTTACAGATTTTCCAGCTTCCACTTGCTCCCAAGCTTTCACTAAAAACCTGGCAATAATTAGTTTTAACTAATATAAAAAAACATTAAAAAAAATTTATGATGACAGAGTAAAACAGAACCGAAGCGAATGCTTGGCTAAAGCTTGACCGCAGACCGGGACCGACCTCAATTGTGAACCGATTTGATTATTCTTTTTTTATTAAACAAGTCATTTTGTAGGGGTGGTCCAATTAAAAATTTGAGAGAAAATTCTACCCTTAAGGATGGCAAAAGAGAGAATGCAATTTTTAATCTAGTTACATTAAACATTTCATTCTCTCTTAGACGATATTAAGATTGTGATATTCCTATTTTTAAGTCCACTCAAAAGGGTAAAAAAGTTAACTTTTAAATAAACTTAATACTATCATAATTAATAAACAAAGAACTAAATACTATAATAATTAATAAACAAGGAACTAAATAATGTAATAATTAATACATTTTATTTTAGATTTCTAGATGGTAGGACTTCTTTTCTGCCTAGGAGTCCGTCTGGGTAGGTATATATATATTTTTTAGTTATTATAAGTCAGTGCTTGATCACAATCCACCACATAATAATAATAAATAATAAATTTATTTATTCATAAGAAATATGGTACAAAGATGTTCGTATGAAATAATAAAGTACTTATCACATATTTCAAGAGTTTACCTACCCGTTCCTAGTAGGATATTACCCTTACCATTACCTATTTCCGCCGCCAAGCAGCACTGCGTGCATTGCTGTTTTCCGGTCTGAATATTGTAGAGCCAGCATAATTACAGGGTGTGAGGCATTCCATCTCTTTCTTTGTTTGAAGTTGGTTGTAGGTATCCATGGACTGCAGTAGTCACTTATCGTCAGGTGGACTGTGAGATTGATATTTCAATTTTTTAAGAAAAATGCTACTGGCGAAATAATCCGGTTATACTTTTGGTTCTGTTTTTGGGTCGCAGAATAATTTCACCAAAATTGTTTATAATATTTGTGCATTTAGTGAAATTTTTAGTAGGTGGTCAAATTTATTAATATCTAAATAATAATATTTAATCATTTGATTAATTAACCAATAATAAGCATTAATATTTAAGGCGTAATGTAAAAATTTAATTTTGTAATAGATCATTGTAGTCTGTATCAAATAAATTATTAATATTATTATACGAGTACAATTTGGGCGAACGAATTCAATAGAAATTGGCCCCGAGTTCCCGGCACCCCTTTAATGGGGCAGGGGTGCGAAGAATCTCGGGGAGGAAAACCGGCGACGAGGTTCACCACCTGTCACGTTCTATCTCCCGGAGGGGCGAAAAGTGGATTGCGGAAGCCCGTCTGGCTACGCTGAATGTATGTGGAGCAATGAATGATAAGATGGATGAAGTATGCGATATGATGTATGATAGAGGAATAGATGTGTTATGTGTAAATGAGACGAAACGGAAGGGAAAGGATGCCACCACACATGGCATGTATACCGCGTACTGGTCTGGTGTAGACGAGACCGAGCGGGCATGCCAGGGAGTCGGTATCATACTTTCAGAGAGAATGGGTCATAGTGTGAAGAGTTTGAATGTAAGCCGAGACTGCTATGGATACGAATGAAAGTGGGCTTAAAGAAGTTGTTTGTTCTAGGGGTCTACGCCCCAGACATGTCTAAGCCCACTTATATCCGAGAGCAGTTTTGGGAGATGGTAAGGATGGTGCTAATGAAATGCAAGGGTAATGAAAATATTGTTATATTAGGAGATTTTAATGGAAGGGTTGGCGTGAAGAAGCTTGGTTATGAAAGGATATTGGGAATGTTTGGTGATGAAAGTATAAATGAGAATGGTGAAAGCCTCCTCACCGTGTGTGTGGGAAAGAATCTTTTTATGACGAACACTTTCTTTCGTCATAAGAAGATTCACATGTATACATGGGAAAGAGGTGATGATAGAAGCATGATAGATTTCATAATTGTGGATGAAAGAATGAGGAGCGCAGTGGTAGATACAAGGGTTTACCGGGCGTCCAACGTAGGGACTGATCATTACTTGGTCTTATGCCGAATTAATGGTCTATTCAGACGTTGGCAGCATCGGAAATCTGTGTCTACCACTGCGTTACAGCGTATAAGAACAGAGAGATTACAAGATGAAGGTGCGAAAGAGAAGTTCAAATGTAGACTGAGAGAAAATATAAGTGGTATGGATGAATTGTGTATGAATGATTTAGACTTGGAGACTGTGTTGTATAATGTCAAGAAAGGTTTGGTGGATGCAGCTACCGAAGTATGTGAACGTAGTAACAGAAGTAAGAGAACGAATGAAAGGAAAAATAACACTTTATGGTGGGTGGTGTATGGTGGTACGGATGGAAGTAGAAGCAAAGCAGAGAGCATGGTTAGATTTACTAGCAACCAAGGCTAGTTATTCTAGCGGTATGAATGATGATATTGAAAGAAAAAAGGCAGTCTTTAGACATCTAAATAAGAGAGTAAAAGAAGTAGTTGAAAGGAAAAAGCAAGAAAGAACGGATAAGAATGATAGAAGAATATCGGATAATTTCCAGGCAAATATTAAAATGTTCTGGAAACTCGTAAGAACTGCCAGGAGACATTCAAAACAGCCTAGAATGAATGCTATACGAGACCAGTATGGCTGTATTCTGAATGACGAAGTGTCGAGTTTAAGGAGATGGAAGGATTACTTTGGAAGCGTGTTTATGAGTGATGAGACGTTTGAATTAAATGAAATAGAAATTCCGAAAAAAGAGGAAAGAGATAGAGAGATAAGTATAGATGAAATAATGAAAGCAATGAAAAGTATGAAAGCAGGTAAGGCAGCCGGATACGATAGAGTATCACTCGAAATGCTAAGGGCTGGAGAGGGAGTGGTGGTAGACCTGCTGTACACCTTGTTTAATTTGTGTTGGAAACTTAAGCGGGTACCGGGCGACTGGTAAAAAGCCGTGATAGTCCCACTATATAAAGGAAAAAGATCGCAGCAGGACTGTAAAAACTACCGTGGTATCAGCCTTCTTAGCATAGTGGGAAAACTGTATGCTAAGGTACTAATTGAAAGAGTTATGAAAGATACTGATGGAAAAAATTTGGGATGTGCAAGCGGGATTTAGAAAGGGAATGGGATGTACGGATCAGATCTTTTCCATGCGCATGATCGCGGAGAAGTTTTTGGCCAAAAAACAGAAACTTTTTTGTGCGTTCATGGACTTAGAAAAGGCACGTATGGCAATTCACAATGCTGTGTTAGTCCCTACTTTAATGTATGGTAGTGAAAGTTGGGTATGGCAGAAGAAGCACGAGAGTAGAGTAAATGCTGTGGAAATGCGGTCATTAAGGAGTATGTTAGGGCTGAATCTGAATGACAGAGTGAGAAATTGTGTGATAAGAGAAGAGTGTGGTTTGCAAGATGATGTTGTGACCAGGATTAAGAAGGAATGCTTCGGTGGTTTAGTCATGTAGAAAGAATGAATGATTGATGAGTAAAGAGTGACAAAGCAAATTTATGTGGCAGAGGTGAATGGCAGAGTCGGAAGGGACGCCCTAGGCAAAAATTTATCGACCAAATTGGCGATATATTGAAAATGGGCCAAATTAAGAGTACCCTTAACCGATGAGCGTGTATGCGTAGGTATATGGATGTGGAGGAGGCGAGAGAGGTGTGTCAGGATCGTGCCAAATAGAAGTACATAGTCTCTGCCTACCCCTCTGGGTGACAGGCGTGAGTGTTTTTGTATGTATGTTTATGTATTTATGAATTCAATAGTAGTATAGTAAAGTTACAGCCTATATATGTCCCACTGCTGGGCACAGGCCTTCTCTCATTTCTGAGAGGGTTTTAGGGCAAGGAAATGTCCGCCGCGCTACCTCAATGCATGTCGGCGGACTTCACATGTCTTCGAAATATTTTTTTCTTATTTCTCAGACATGCAGGTTTACTCTCGATGTTTTAATTCACCGCGGAGCACGTGATAAATCAGCACTTAAAATTGTAATTAACAATTTCATTGGTGCCGGTGGAGATCGAATCCGAGGCGCTTGCGTACTGTGAAATTTACAGCGAGCGCTTAGCCCCTGAGCTACCACGGCTCAATGGTGAAATCAATAGTAATGATAATAATTTGCTTAAGGCAAGTGCCTGTGCCTTTCAAATAACAACTAGAATATAACAAATTGAGATAAAGAATGAATAAATGTTCATTTATTCATTCTTTATCTCAATGAATAAGTTATTATTCCTTTGACTGCCTCGTTGGTGTAGTAGTCGTAAGCGCGACCGCTGAATGTGGTCGCGGATTTTTGAGGATTTGAATTGAATTCAAATCGATTATTATTATCTTTTCTGTCAAGAAATTCTCAGTAGCAGCCCGGAGTCAGGAATTTGGTGGTGTTCCACCCCTTGCTTCAAAAAACACGTGTGGCCGTTGGTCGTGCGCCTGATCTCTCTCAGAATTTTTGACGGACGAAACGCAACCGTTTTCCCGACGACGAAAACGGTTGCAGAAAACGATCGTCGTTGCAACCGGTTTGAAGACGGCTTAAAGGACGTAACTTATTCAACATGGAATAGAATTGCGTTTTCGTCGAGTGAAATAGTTGCAGTTTCTTACAACTAGGCAATTGTCTCTGTCTACGTTTGTAAGCGAACGTGGAACCAAAGACTACAATATAACGCGGAACGTTAAGGACGACGACGCGACGAGTGAGATAGATAGTTAAATTACTGCGTTCTCGACTGTATTTTCATAGGCGTAAAATAAAAAATCGCACCAAGTAATTCGAAGACTGGTTTGTGCAACGAGGACGTAAAACGGTTTCATCGTCGCAGAACACAAAACGGTCCTTGTAAACGGTTTGTCGTCGCAACGCCCACCCCTACATCATGAGAATGAGGGAATAGCTTTATTATCTTGCCCTACGCAGATGGCTAGTCTCAGTTAAGACTAACCACCATGACTAAAATTCGGTCTGGTCTGATAATAATTATTACATATTCTTTAAAAAAAAGGAATTAAATGTTTTCGTTATCCCTAGACTTATTTACAGTATAGTAATAGGCAGTTAGTAGTAGTTTTTAACAGAAACTTCATAACTTTTTAAGACGGGGACAAGCCTTAAAAGAAATATGATCTCAATTTATAATACCTTAAGGTTCGTATTCAAGTTGATGGCGAACACAGACCTTTAGAACTATAGCTGGTATACCATCAGGTTCACTAGCTTTGTTCACGTCTAGACTTCGCAAGGTTTTAAGAACCTCCTTGTTGATGATACGGACCACTGACATAGAGGTACCGCAGTGAGGTAATTGAGATGGTACGCTGTTGAAGAAGAAGCAAAAAGAGAAGTAAATAAGTCCGCGTTTTCCTTAGGCGCATGCGCCAGTGAGCCATCTGGTTTTACCAGCGAAGGCAGTGTAGACCGACAGAAGTTTGTCTCGACCGCTTTGAGGCAACTTGATAAAGCATGAAGCTGGAAGCAACAAGTTTAAATCAATCTACTTAATTTTCACCGTTAAGCGGTTGGATTCTTTTTCGACTAGGGGTTCATCAGCGCAGGTTTCACCCTCACCTCACAGGTATCACCTATTTCTGCCGCCAAGCAGCAGTGCATGCATTGCTGTGTTTTGTCGATACGGTCTGAAGGGTATAGAGAGAAAGAGCGAGTATAATTACAAGCTGAGATACATTCCATCTTAGTCCTCAGTGGTGACGAAGCATCTGTAGTCATCTGTATTTGTAGTTGGTTGCAGGTGTCATGGGCTGCAGTAGCCACTTACCATCAGGCTGTAAGTATACTTATACTTCACTTTTATAAATAAAAATATATTATAACTATTTCAGCAACGGACACGCGCTGTATACATCGCGCATAATATGCGTTCCACGCACGCTGGTTTTGCCTGCCAAAAGTAGCCCGCGGAGAGTGAGTGTGAGGACAAAAGATATCGCAATCCGTAGCCGGAGAGCCAGGTGCCGAAGGAGAGCCATGTCAGTCCCTCCCCAATAATTGAGGTCTATGTGACAGGTGGTTCGATCCGTCCGCTCTATATGTATTACCTCAAACTGGAGAGTCCCAGCTCCACTCCCGCAAATAATATTGGGTTAGGGCAATATTCACGGCTATTTACAGGCTAGTAAGAAAATGAATAAATACATCATCAAATCAAAATTACCTCAGGCAATGAATCCGTGTTCCCCCCTCTCAGGTCCGCCAACACAGCTTTGAAAGTACGCCACAGCCAATCTCCAGTGATCTGAAGTGCGTGCGCCGTCGCAATACAGATGAACAGTTTGTGTTGTTGTGTGGGATAGTCAATGATTTGAGGCTCTGGTACACTAGACATATGTTTTACTTATTAAGAACTATTAACTACTAGCTGTTACCGCTTACCGCATCTCACCGCTTCTTACCGTTCTTACTAGCTACCCCATATCATCCTGTGGGTGTCGTAAGAGGCGACAGAAGGAAACAAATCAGGAGATGGGCAGCAGCGTTTTCCTATAACGACTAAAAATAAAAAACTGCGGTTGCCAACCCGCTTGCCATCAGTGGCAACTATGGCAAATATCCCACTATGAGGCAATACATGTGGGAGGCCTATGTTCAGCAGTGAACTTTAATAAGCTGTAACGGTAACGGTAACTATTAGCTCGAAGAACCGATAACCGAAAGGGATGAAAGTTTCTCAAGTGACAGCTTCGTACTGACAAGGGCATTGTTTTGAGACCGCCACTAGTTGGAGTGACGACCAGATGAATCATGTAAGCGATGGATGTAGGTGGCTAGGGAACATACTTATTGGGAATCAATGGCAGTTGACTAGTGATGAGCTGTTGTGATATTATATAATCTATGACCATATCCACGACGGTCCTAGCCACTCATCATCATTACAGCCCTTCACAAGTCCACTGCTGAACATAGGCCTCCCCCAAGGAATACCACAAAGCACGGTCCTGAGCCACCTGCATCCATCGACTTCCTGCATGTCTTACCAGGTCGTCACTCCATCTAGTGGGAGCACGCCCTACACTTCGCCCGCAGGTACGAGGCCGCCACTTGAGAACCTTTTTTCCCCACCGGTTGTCGGTACTTCAAGCTACATGGCCGGCCCATTGCCACTTCAGCTTACTAATCTGTTGGGCTGTGTCGGTCACTCTGGTTCTCATTTCTAAGTTTATCACGCAGAGAAACCCCGAGCATAGCCCTGTCCATAGCTCGCTGAGCGACCTTGAGCTTCCTCATACGGCCAGCAGTGTAGGAGTACCTAACTATCTATACAAAATAGAGGAATTTTCATCACTACATCGCTACCTACTCTTAGTTTAGTTTATTTTTGTCGAAATTATGA
This sequence comes from Parnassius orleans, assembly GCA_029286625.1. Lineage (NCBI taxonomy): Eukaryota > Metazoa > Arthropoda > Insecta > Lepidoptera > Papilionidae > Parnassius > Parnassius orleans. Next base: position 7,495,097 of record JAGSMP010000070.1, on the reverse strand, counting down.
ATTTCATGTGAGAACGTTTGCTTTCTTTATGATTACAAGGAATAAACTATCTGGCTATCAAATTGCCATACATAACAAACATAACAAAAGTTTCGCAAATCTGCTGATGCAGTATTACAATTGCTGAAATATAAATAAAATGTCATTAACTAAACAATTAAATAATAATACAAATTTTAGTAATTAAATTTATTAAAAGTCATTTTTTTTTTATAGAATAAGGATGACAAACGAGCACACAGTCCACCTGATGGTAAGTGGTTGCTGTGGCACATAGACATCTACATCTATCTTCGTTTGCGAATTTAAATGCAGATGCGTTGTCAGCCGTGAGGACTAAGTTAGAATGCCTCTTTTCCAGTAAAAGGGTCCCGGTTCTCTACACTCACCATACGAAACACAGCAGCATTAAGCTACTATTTTACGCTGGTATTCTGTGAGAGCGTGGTCCTTCCCAGTCGAGCCGACCCATTCGTGCTACAACTATACCATTATTAGAAAACTATGCTGGCTATTTGTAACACTAGTTAAATTATAGTTACTAAGCACTAGTTAGTTAAGTTATATCACAGAATAAATTGGTTATATTAAATTACGACGAGTGAAGTTAGTCACATTTACTCGTAATTATCTTTGATAGCCTAAAAATAGCATGGCAGAGCTATGCTGCAACTTATTAGCACTATATTATGGTTGTAATTATTAATTAATTAGTTGTTTTATTGATAAATGTGGGTGTCTATGTACCACAGTGTCCACTTTCCATCAGGTGGACTGTGCTAATTTGTCACCCTTATTCTATATAAAAAAGAACCAAGCAAAAAAAATGTTTTAAATCTGGGTAATAATATATAAGTTTGTTTGCATGAACCCCTCCTCAAGTGAAGGTGAAGGCCTCCTCTAAAGAATTCCATGTGTCTCTATCTTGAGCTATTTGCGGCCAGCAGGTACCAGCTATTTTATCAAATCGTCTACCCATCTCGTGTGGGGTCTGCCTTTGAGACGTTTGCCGATTGGACCCTTCCACGTTGTTACCCTGGTGGTCCATCTCTCGTCCTTTAGCCTCGCTACGTGTCCAGCCCACTTCCATTTTAGTTTTTTCGTAGGTTAGAGCATCCGTCGCTTTGGTGGTTTCTCTAATTTTTGTGTGACGAATTTTTTGCATCTTTCTAATGTTGAGCATACTTCGTTCTATTCCGCGTTGGCAGGTAGTGATTTTGCTTTTTAATTTGGATGTAAATTTCCAAGTTTGACATGCGTAGGTTAGACAAGGTAGGAGGCATGACATCATGACTTTATTTTAATACTTTATTTACGGTATAAATTTATTTTATTTATACCGATTCATTGATATTTCCATAAAACTGGCGCCATTCTCAACGCGTGTGTCCAGCGAGACGTACACTCTCATACTGAACGGCAGGCGTGTGTGTAGAGACAGGTCCGATATTGCCCGGATCGCTGTACACCCTAGATTGCCCCTGCGGCAGGCATGTGAGTAGCCGCCTTAAGTGGATGCTGTGGCCCAAGAGCACCTACATCTATCACTAATTAAGAATCGAAATGCAGATGCGTTGTTACCCCTGAAGACTAAGACTGAATGCCTCGTTTCCAGTAAAAAGGGTCTCCGGTTCTCTACACTCACCATACGAAACACAGCAGCATTAAGCTGCTATTTCACGATGGTATTCTGTGAGAGCGTAGTCCTTCCCGGTTGAGCTGACCCATTCGTGCTCCAACCATAATAGCTGCAGCGTGGCTCTACCTCATCCATTCGTCTTGGATTTCCAATCCAGTAGATAGTTCACCTGGCCGTCTGGAGCAGTAACACCGTGTAATCACCCTCGTACGTCCTGGTTGCAGTAACGAAGGAGTAGATCAACGGCAAGTTGGAGGACAACATGTAACCGTGGCCGCCACAAGCGAAGCGGCACTGCTCGATGTACGCAGCGGAGTCCGAAGTGCTGATCGCTTTGAGACAACTTGATAAAGCATGAAGCTGGAAACAACAAGTTTAAATCAATCTACTTAATTTTCACCGTTAAGCGGTTGGATTACTTTTCGACTAGGGGTTCAGCAGCGCAGGTTTCACCCTCACCTCACAGGTATCACCTATTTCTGCCGCCAAGCAGCAGTGCATGCATTGCTGTGTTCTGTCCATACGGTCTGAAGGGTATAGAGAGAGAGAGAGCCAGTATAATTACAGGTTGAGATACATTCCATCTTAGTCCTCAGTGGTGACGAAGCATCTGTAGCCATCTGTATTTGTAGTTGGTTGCAGGTGTCCATGGGCTGCAGTAGCCACTTACCATCAGGCTGTAAGTATACTTATACTTCACTTTTATAAATAAAAAATATATTATAACTATTTCAGCAATGGAAACGCGCTGTATACATCACGCATAATATGTGTTCTTCGATCTTAATGCGTTCCACGCACGCTGGTTTTGCCTGCCAAAAGTAGCCCGCGGGGAGTGAGAGTGTGAGGACAGAAGATATCGCAATCCGTAGCCGGAGAGCCAGGTGCCGAAGGAGAGCCATGTCAGTCCCTCCCCAATAATTGAGGTCTATGTGACAGGTGGTTCGATCCGTCCGTTCTATATGCATTACCTCAAAATGGAGAGTCCCAGCTCCACTCCCGCAAATAATATTGGGTTAGGGCAATATTCACGGCTATTTACAGGCTAGTAAGAAAATGAATAAATACATCATCAAATCAAAATTACCTCAGGCAATGAATCCGTGTTCCCCCCTCTCAGGTCCGCCAACACAGCTTTGAAAGTACGCCACAGCCAATCTCCAGTGATCTGAAGTGCGTGCGCCGTCGCAATACAGATGAACAGTTTGTGTTGTTGTGTGGGATAGTCAATGATTTGAGGCTCTGGTACACTAGACATATGTTTTACTTATTAAGAACTATTAACTACTAGCTGTTACCGCTTACCGCATCTCACCGCTTCTTACCGTTCTTACTAGCTACCCCATATCATCCTGTGGGTGTCGTAAGAGGCGACAGAAGGATACAAATCAAGAGATGGGCAGCAGCATTTTCCTATAACGACTAAAAATAAAAACTGCGGTTGCCAACCCGCTTGCCAACTGCGGCAACTATGGCAAATATCACTCATATGAGGCAATCTATGTGGGAGGCCTATGTTCAGCAGTGGACTTTAATAGGCTGTAACGGTAACCGTAACTACTAGCTCGAAGAACCGATAACCGAAAGGGACGAAAGTTTCTCAAGTGATAGCTTCGTACTGGCAAGCGCATTGTTTTGAGACCGCCACTAGTTGGAGTGACGACCAGATGAATCATGTAAGCGATGGATGTAGGTGGCTAGGGAACATACTTATTGGCAATCAATGGCAGTAAACTAGTGATGAGCTGTTGTGATATTATATAATCTATGACCATATCCACGACGGTCCAAGCCACTCATCATCATTACATTCCTTCACAAGTCCACTGCTGAACATAGGCCTCCCCAAGGAATACCACAGCACGGTCCTGAGCCACCTGCATTCATCGACTTCCTGCATGTCTTACCAGGTCGTCACTCCATCTAGTGGGAGCACGCCCTACACTTCGCCCGCAGGTACGAGGCCGCCACTTGAGAACCTTTTTTCCCCACCGGTTGTCGGTACTTCAAGCTACATGGCCGGCCCATTGCCACTTCAGCTTACTAATCTGTTGGGCTGTGTCGGTCACTCTGGTTCTCATTTCTAAGTTTATTACGCAGAGAAACCCCGAGCATAGTCCTCTCCATAGCTCGCTGATCGACCTTGAGCTTCCTCATACGGCCAGCAGTGAAGGACCACGACTCAGATCCATAATGACTTATGGATCTGAGACGAGGTCCTTCACTGGCAACACGCACTGGTTGTACAATCTCGTTTTCAAGTTTTGAGGTATACCTGACGAGAAGATGTGCCGTAATTTCCCGAACGCTGCCCAGCCGAGTTGAATCCGTCGTTTTACCTAGTCGGACTATTTGTCCCAGGTAAACATACTCGTCAACAACTTCGAGCTTAGTGCTCCCAACAACTACCGGCATAGGTGTGACATGGACTTTAAGCATGATCTTTGTTTTGTACATGTTCATCTTAAGACCTATCCGTTGGGAGGCACTATTGAGGTCATTGGGCATAGTGCTTAGGTCCTCCAGCGATACTGCTATAAGGACTATATCGTCGGCGAATCGAAGGTGAGTGATGTACTCGCCGTTGATGTCAATACCGTACCCTTTCCAGTCCAGTAGCTTGAAAACGTCTTCCAATGCAGCGGTGAAGAGTTTCGTATATATAACGACACCCTGTCTTACACCTCTCTGCAGTTGGATAGGTTTCGTACTCTGGTTCTGTACTCGAATAGCCATCGTAGCCCTACTGTACACTTCGATATACCGACAGTCAACTTGGCACCGCTGAAGGGACTGTAGCACCGCCCAAATTTCGACTGAATCAAAGGTTTTCTCATAGTGCACATACGGAAGACATGTGGAGTATGTGGAAGTGGCAAATTGGACTTCTGTACAATTTGCCAAAGGGTATATGTGGTCTATGGTGCTAAAGCCTTTTCGGAAACCGGCTTGTTCGGGAGGCTGTAAGTCGTCGAGTCTGAGTGTGAGACGATTCGTAATGACTCTCGAAAACAGTACGTAGACGCGGCTCAGAAGGGAAATCGGTCGTTTTCAAGAGCGTTGTCGCCTTTCTTGAAGAACAAGACTTCTGCTCCATGCCTCCGATGTAGTGCCACCATGGAGGACGGAATTAAAGAGCTTCTCAAGGACTTCAAGTACCGGTTTTCCACCCGCTTTCAAAAGCTCCGCTGTAATTCCATCCTCGCCCGGGGACTTGCCATTTTTAAAGTGCTGGAGAGCCATTCTAATCTCGCTCAGACTGACGTCCGGAATATTATCGGAATAGTGTCGGATAAGACTTGCTCTTGGAGCGTTACTCACACTTGCGTGTGTCTTCACCTTCGACAGTTGGCTCTTTCTGGCAGACAGATCTCTGGCAAAGACTTTGGAGCCCTGGTTCCGCTCGATCGCTTCTTCAATACGAGCTGTATTGAAGTTGCGTAAGTCCTAGCCATTAAATCAGATTTAATGATAGGTACAAATCCTCACTAGTGTGCACGGAAACTATTAAAATAAAAAATATCTAAGTTTTATTAAATAAATATGACTTGGGATTAAATTAATCCACCCATCACCTAATTTTGCCTTGTGCCGTAAGAATCAACACTCCGAAAGATGATGAAGAAAGATATCTACATCGTTTAAAAGCCAGAAGCTAATTTATAGAACTAATTATATTGCTTATATGTGCATTACGTTAATTAACTTTATTAATGATATATTTTTTATATATTATTCTAAGCCAGCGCTTAACTACAATCCCACCTGATGGTAAGTGGTGATGTAGCCTAAGATAGTGAAGTGCACTGACTTAACAAAAGCCTATTTACTCTTGCCTTGAAGTTGCCTTGAAGACACCCAAATTGTAATCGGATGGAAACACAGATGCTGGCAACTTATTCCACTCCTTTGCTGTACGCATGATAAATGATGTTGCAAACCGTTTGGTTCGAATGCGTGGTAAGTCAACAATGAAAGGGTGGAGACTGGCCGTTGTCCGATTGTGGAAGGGAGAGGGAGGAATTAAATTATGCAATTCTTGCGCATACTCTCCGAAATGCATCCTATAGAAAACCGAAAGGCTGGCTACTTTGCGTCTGTGTTCGAGACTGGTAAGATTGGTTTTAACCATGTACATATTATATAATTACTTACTAAAATATAATAAGGACGTGTAATAACGGCGTAAGTGAATCCACTGCCTTATACCATGACTTGGGTGTTGTAAGAGGGGCCGGAGGAAACTGAAACAGGATGTAGACCCAGCATCTTCCTGATAACAGCTCAAAGTTATTAAAAAACTGCGGTTGCTAACCCGCCTTCCCAGCGTAACAACAATGCCAAATATCCGTGCTATGAGGCACTCTATGGAGAATGTTCAGTAGTGGACTTTGATAGACAGTAATGAAAGAAATGTAAAACACATGTAAAGAAAACAAATTAAAACGTGTTTCTTTTACATAACACTTTCGTTTTGCGAAACAATGTATTTTATTGGTCTATGTGCACTCAGAATCCCCACATCCCCATATGAATCGCATCATAATTTAAAAAAAGGCTATCTGTTCCAAATTCTCGGATATATTCTAGATCAATAAATTCTTTTACTAACTCTGGCTTGGGTTGCGATTGTCTTCTTACGGCCGAATATCGCACGGCGATGGTAGCCGCTTTAGCGAGATTAATGGCTGCCTCCTTCACCAGGGTCACACGCACAAACACCATGGTGCCATATGTCAGCTTTTCGTGGCGAGCCACTTTTACATAAGTGCCATCCTATAAAACATTATGCTTATGTATTTTCAAATGTTTCTAATTACTAATTACTTAATACTGTAAGAAAATTTAGACGCTACTGTTCGAAGCCAGTAATTGCGCAGTGCATAACAAATGTGTTTTTTTCGTAGTTACGAGTAACTTTGTTTAAAAGATTTAGTTCCTAAGTGTTAAGTGGTTATACACAAAGCCAAAAACACAGCAAGAAAACATTTTAACTTTTATTTGTTAAAATACAATAAACTGTTAACTTTGCTTACGTACATAAAATATGCAAGGAATGTTTCTGTATCGGAACCTACATTGGATGACGCAAATTGTCTGCAAATAATAATAGAAAATACACTTACACTTCTTAGGATTTATCGAACTTGTTCGTTCGCTAATCCGGACCGTTTTATACAATCGCTCGATTCTACAATTCATTCTAACACTAAAGTTCCTAATGATTTCTTATATTTATGCGAACACTACACATTGAATAAAACTACTTTTACGGATTCTATCGCGTTTAATTATATTTATTTTTAAATTCCCGACATTTCGGCTGCTTTACAGCATCCATGGTCATGGGGGACTGAGGTGATTGACGTCCCAATTTCAGAGTTAACCCGGAGTACCTTCAGCTTTTTTAATTATTAGTTTTGGTCCAATCTGCAGAATTAACTTCAAAAGTGAATGAAATTCAAAATAAGTAACTTCAAAGTAAATTCAAGTACTAAATTTCAAAAGTGACGATCTTCCTGTTCTATATGGCGTCTCACAGGGAAGTATTTTGGGACCGAGCCTGTTCGCCATTAACATGGATAATATCCTAAATTTAAATGTAAATAAAGCGGAACTAATCTGTTACGCAGACGACACTGTAGTGCTTTTTCATGATCGCAGGTGGAAAGAAGTGTTTAAATTGACTGAACATGGTGCGACAAGCTTTTATATTATATAAATTGTGTTATGTAAGAAATTGATGGGTTTGATTTAATTTAAAGTTTATTTTCTTCTTTTTAGAGCATTCTTTTTAGTACAATAAAAGCTTTTTTTTTTTTTTAATATTAATTTATTACTATCATAGGAAGTGACCTAGACATTTATGAAAAAAAAAATATTTAAACGCGTATTATACCTTCAAGACCTTAGCGTTCTTCATCATCATGTTCTCCCTAGGTATTCTATAGTGATTGAAACTAAGGAATCCATTATCGGCTGTGTTGAACCCCATACGAACTCCGACATCACCAACTTTGACTCCAGGAAAAGGCTCATGAGTTTCCGTGTCACGTATAGGAACGATGAACGGATGGGTACCATGACATTGTCCCTTGGTGTATAATTGAGCTACGACGATACAGTGATTGGCTGTATTACCCACTGAAAAGCAAAAATATAATGGATAGTATTGTGGCAGCGCTGTCGTCGCGCCACAAGCGAAACGCACCAAAGCCTAAATCGCGCTATCAAAGTTTCGAAGTTATCGTGCTATATATAGAACAGCTCCGAAATAACACATGGAGCGTTGACCGCTCCCCGGGCCGATCACCGGGAGATCTTCCCCTTTACCTTTCACGGCCAAAGTATTTTTAAAAATATCTATTTCATTTGAAATACTTCGTGGGTATCGGAATGATCGATTAAAGAAAAATCTGATTGCGTACAACATATGGCAGTATAGCCATCTTGAGTAAAGCAGTACACTCAAACCAAAGATGAGTAACGTCTGAAGTGTGAAGCTTTCAGGATTTACAATCCCCAATTACGGCTAAGGTTTGATTCTGGCATGTATCGGTAACTTGTCAGAGGCATACGAATATATCCAGCGATGAACTACATTCATGATAATAATATAGGTAAGCCATATAGTGAGCGAAAGTAATAATATTTTTTGTAAAAAGTAAGTATTTAAAACACAGAGTTCAAGCAAGGCCTTGAATTTCACCGTGGTCGTATGCAGGTATGTTAATGCTAACTGCAATAACACAAAACAAAATAAAAGAACAATGAAGGCGAATTGTTCCGACGTTTTTATATAAAACCGGTTTATTATCGAAATTCATGCGTCAGTTTTTCCACTATCATTTTAAATGTGACGGAAACAGTGTGTGTGAGTATTGTTAGTTGTAGAATAACAATCAATAACCATCTCTAATCATCATTCAAACTCAATGCAGCTTTTGCGGTTTAGCCTTGAAAAGACCCACCGAGAAAGACGCCACACTGCTAAAATGTATTTTTGTTTGCCAAATATGTGGGTTTTCCCATGAGCTCATGACATATTAGGAGGAACCAGCTCTCCTCGTATAACAGCTATAGTTTTGCATTGAGTGCCATACAACCCCACTGATGTTGAGAAGCAGGCCGCAGAATTGTGCCGTGACATGATTACTAAATTTTAAACAGGCTCGTCTCGGCGACATTATTACAGGAAGTCGTCGATTTACCAATACAATTCAGAAATGAAGCGACAGTCCACGGTTCGGCTGTCTCAAAATGAACTGACGCCTACCAAAATTATTATGAAAAAATTTTGATCACTAGTTTTTTTTAACTTCGTCGAGGAACTTTGTCAATTCTATTACGAAATAGAAGTACCATCAATGTTGAATGACGTACTACCAACTGAACCGCTTGCCAGAAATGTTTATTGCAAATGTATATTGTTTAGCTGGAAGATGCACTAGCAGCGTTTGAGCAGGCCGTCGTCGAACGGGTATCAGAGACAGAGTGGATTTTTTTTCGATAATTTATATAGAACTTTGAAGTTTGTTTAGATGCTGGTGGATTTCGAAAAGATTTACTAATAAAAACTTTAACCATAGAACTTTTTTTTTAGCTAAGCCAAACTTTCTGAGTGGCTCACGTACATCACCTCATCTTTTCCCGTGTGTGCCGTAAAAGCTGACTAAGGTAAATTTTCGTATAGTCTTTTGGCCCTGGAAACATGGAACAATATCTAGACAATGTCAAAGGTGTGAAACGCCAATCAGACTTGCTGTAGGAAAGACTCGTAAACGGCTTACGAGTTGAAAAGGTGGTTGTAAATGAAATGGAAAATCTGACAGGGACAGCCCGAACATTTTATTATGACACAGCTCCATCTAGCAACATTTTAATCTAGGAAAAATTATCAATTATCAGATAAATTATAAAACACGCGCCTAAATTACACTTGCGGTATAATTTTTGAGTGCAAGTTTCGAACAACTGGCTAAATTTTAAAACCATCCGAAATATCTGTATATCCTATTTTGTGTTTAAAAATGTTTAAAATGTTTATTTATTAATTGTCAAAATTTTTAATGACTATCATTTCGTATTTAAGTAATACCTACGTCCTCCAGCCCACCATTTGTATGACGTTAACGTAGGACTGTGAAGAACAAACTCCTCTGTTTCAGGATCATACGTTGCAGTTGTCTCTAATCCTCGGATGAACGTTCCGTGACCAAGCTCCGTCTGAGTACAATCATGAACACCACATTTTATAACTCAATCATTTTATCATCTTATTTTGTAAGTAATAAAATTTACTAATCTGAACGTTAATATTTATGCTAATGGCATGGCTCTTGTTTTTTTATCAACCACTCTTAATTTACTGCATTACATTTTCAAGAATTCGCATATTCAAATACATATATAATAAACTTGATAGATTTGACCATATCACCATTAATAGTTAGGTGATTGATTGGTGAGGGCAGATCTAATAGCCAGATTCTATAGTTTTTTTTTAATCCATATGATAGTAATTGGATGCTGTGGTCCATAAACATCTACACCTGTCCTCGATTAAGCATCAAAATGAAGATGCGTTGTCACCACTGAGGACTACGATGTTTTCTTTTCTCGTGCCTCGGTTCTCAAGAAACACAATTTACTATAAATTTTAAACAGAACTTATTTTCTCCTGTATTGTAGAGGTGCTTCAAATAGATAAAGTGTACATATACAATTGTTGGTCCTTCGACCCACACAACATTGGTGGCATAGACTGGCAAGCTGAAGGCCTGTTAGTTATTGAATACGATAAAACCAGCTGTAGTCCCGCTACACCCTGACCCCAGCTGTTGAAGAACAGATCTACCTGCGCATATGCTCCAATGATCTGCATCTCTAAGGCGCGTGGTAGCCACTTCGCCTGCTGCTCTGCGGTACATTGCCCTATAATGGTAGGCACGAACATACCAAGGTGAAGCATAAACGGAGATAGGTCTTTAAAAAAAGCATCTGCCGTACGCCGGAGCACTGGATTTCTGAAATGTAATAGGTGAAATAATTATAAAGTATTTAATATAAATAGTTATCCGCTAATTTTTAATAATGAATTAGGATTAAAATTCTTCCAAATTGTAATACTAGTATCCAAGCTCGTTACTCGCTAGCGCTAATTAAATTGTTAATAATTGGAGATTTCAGATTCTTCTTCTTCATAACTCTCTCATAAATGAGACGAAATAATTAGTCTAAAGTATTATTATATATAAAGCCAACAAAATTTGTCATCGTCATCATCCTGTTAATGTCTACTGCTGGACATGGGCCTCTCCCGTAGTAAGGATGATTAATCCTTAACCGTCACGCTTGGCAGGCGGTTTGGCCACGAGCGGATTGATTACCAGACGTCTTACCCTTGACGCTGCTGCCCGTCGCCGATCTGAGTATTTTACGTCTGGCGTGAAAGAGATGGTAAATATCGAAAGCCACAAGACCTTTCTGGCATATCCTATAGTCGGTATATCACATCAGTAACAAACTTAAAAAAAAACAAAGTCAACGGGTCATCCAATTTTAATTTCCAACAAAAACAACACTAAGGAATATGACAATTGCTAACGTATAAATGTATTTAACTAATATTCTATTGAAGACACAGTTTAGAACCGGTCACCGGTCAAAATATTTTACATCCAGCTTATACAACTATCAAGGGCTATGAAATCTTTCTAGACTTTCCCAAAGTCCGATTAGGACACTCACGGGACGAAAAAGTGCACATGGCACAGATAAATAACTTATTAATAATATTCAGGTCTCGACGTTTATGTCTTCTTTGTTTGCCGCCACTACGTCAAAACTTAATTAGACAGCTAGGAATTTCCTTCACTAGTTGACAACTTTCGATAATTATTGTTTTCTTGTCGTCATAAGTCGCTGTTGTCAAAATCAGCATGTCTTTTAAATTATGACAGGCAACGGCAAAAATACAGGCATCGTGAGCCGCTTGACTTACCCCAGTGCTTCCAGTCCAGTGATTTCCAGAATTTCATTTTTAACGATTCTTGCGTAAATGCAAGATTTTCTAACAGCGTTATCATACCTCTCTTTAAGGCCAAGACACTCTTCCGGTATCGCGTCTATTGACGCCCCACTATTCAGTGCGATGTCCTCTGAAACACGACACAATGAATTCAATTCATTACACATGTAACTGTAATTGCACTGTACATTTAGTAAATAGGATACATTTTGATAGCATTGAATTTATTAACATACATATGTGTACATTGTCTTGACCTTTGGAGTCCATTAATACTGGCCTGTCCGACCTGTTTATTTTATTATAGGTTTCAATTGACTCTACCTGTACATTCCGCTTTCAGTACCTTTTTAGTTACACAGTAACCCGTGCACATTTTAGACGGCTTTTGCTATTTGTTTTCTTAAGATTTTGTCGCATTTCAATTAGTCGAGTATTACACATTCGTGTGAAGGAGTTAACTACACGTTGTTTCATAAAGTAGAAATATTATGTACTTTGTTAGTCAATTCGGATTTTAATACTTCGAAACCCGTATCACCGACTTCAAATCCTATTTAGTTATGTGAAAATTATTTTATTTTATTTTTTAGATTTCTCTAGTCGGTTTTATCTTTTTCCAAGTTTAATTTTATAATCTGTTGGAGTGGACTAAGCAATATTCCAACTTTAAGGTAGCAACTAGAATGTCGTCTAAATAGATAGCAGTTACATCAAAAATTTCACCCTCTTTTTTCCAATGAGACCACATTTATGAAAGAAAGCCTCTTTAATAAAAAAGAATAATTAAAATCGGTTCACAATTGGCGAAGATATCGCGAATATACGAAAAAATGGGGAAAAAACTGTCAAATTGAGAACATCGCCTTTTTGAAGTCTGATACAAAATCAAAAAGAATTGAAATTAAAATACAACCATATTCAAACGATTAAATAATTATTTTTAAATAAGAAATTATTTATGTGCGAAAAAATATTTAACAGTTTTTATTTTAAACGATGTAAACGAAAGAACCTAATATCAATAGATAGAAATCACGTTGCACTTACAGGTGCCTTGTAATCTTGTGATAATCGTTCAATATTGGATTTCTAATATCACTGTTATTGTTTATTTTGTAATGTAAGTGAGTATTATTTACATCGTAATAGATAACTTTCGTTGATTTATTGAATAACATAATATGGATCTCGTAAACAGACAAAGGAGGTAATAATAAACTTGGTGGCAGCGCACGGGCACCTTTCAACTTCACAATATTACTCTCTACTAAGTAAAAGATGTAAATGTCTCACAGCCTGTATTAGCTCTCAAGCCCTTCAAGCCGGAACACAGCAAGCTGCACTGCTGTTTAGTTGTAGTAATAGGTTAAAAGATAAGCAACCCAAACGGGTTTTAGTCAGAGGTTTCCTATCATTGGCTTAACTAAAAGGAAAAATTTCACTTACAGAGGTTTTTCACTGATCTAGGTTTACTGTAATGATTTCTTATATCTACGCGTATATTGCACTTTGAATTAACTTATTTTTTGTTGATGTTATTGCGTTTTCATTAGATACTTATTGTCGCAAAATAAGTTAAAAATAACCTGAATAAACTGTGTGCAGATTTCACTGTATAATATATGTAATGCACTAGTTGAACAATGCAAGTACATATTATGTTGATATTTTTACCAAACAAATTACTAGTGTGAACAATAGCTGTATAAACAGGAATTGGAGTTTATACTTATTTTTTAGTTTTATTTTAAACGTCTTACCTATTTTGGTATCGTTATAAATAGATTTTTTTTAAACTGAAACTTACCAATCTTTTTTCGCTGCAAAGTTTGTTCTTTCCCACCATCAAATATGAATGTCACCTCTTGTATATTAAAATTGCATTTTTGCCTCTCTTTCTGAAGATCAACATTGACCTTGACACTCATTTTATTTGTACTCATATTATGTGACCGATTTGTTTTGCAAAAATTTCCCTCTAAAGTGTGCGGACCTTACACATACAGGCGTCTACTTGTATAGAAATTTGGAACGAACTGACTGAATGAAATTAACTCGCCAAGCGAATTAAATTACTGTGAAACAAGAAACAAATAAAACCGATTATATATGAGAAGTCACTGGGTATTTTCTTATGTTAATACCTATTTAAAAGCGACTAAACTGTGTTACTTTAGTCTATCTTTTCATCTTTTCAGTAGTTTTTTAAAGATCCTATATTGATTTCAGGAAATAAATTAATGAAAACGAACTAAATTAGATTATTATTCACTTCCTGTTTATATTTTCCATACAGTTATGACGATGGCTAATTGTTAGATACATTAGAAAAAGCATAACAATTCAAAAGAAGAAAAAGCTAATTGCTGTGCGAAACGTAAAAATAAATCTAAAGTGCAGACTATAATAAACATGACCATATAACCAGAAAATCCATATAAAGAAATAAAAAAAAATCTCAGCAACGTATAATGAATGTAGCAAAAATTCTTACGAGCGAACAAAAGGATTTAACATACCTATCTTAATTCTACATCGAAAAGTGAAACACATTTATTTACAGACAACGTTATACTTTACATATTAAATGTTTTACTTTTGTAAAAGACCTTGAGGTAATATTAGTAAATTTCTTTTTAAGTTTTGATTCGTATTTTATGTTTATTCCACAGATTCACTAAAATGAATTAAATAATGCAAAAACAATCCAAAAACAAAACCATCCAAAGTATGAATGCATAAATTGCTATAATCATACGGACTGTCCGTCAGTAGTCAGTACCTACATGTCTTGTGCCATTGTGACGTTAGACGACCGGTCGTCCGGCACTAATGAATCAACTTGTTACTACGCTGCATATGCAGATAGGGGGCACTGCACTTTGAAGCTAGCGCTTGAGTTATGCAAACTATACTATTAGTTAGATACTGGCTCTTGTATTAAATATTTCACTCTTGTATATTTGACTGCCAATAGTTACTCTAATGATTATAAGAAATCAGGTTCGAGTACCGGGTCAGGTTTAAAATCAGTTATTGGATTTTTCTGTCAAGAAATAGCAACAAGGAGTCAAGAAGTTGGTGTTGTCTTGTTCCACCTCCGTGCCTCGGAAAGCACGTCGTGTCGGACTGCCGTCTCGTCGGACTAAGTGAGTGAGAGGATAGAAAGCACACATACTTGTGCACTATAATCCTGCCCTAAGCAGTTGGTTAGTCTCTATTGCAATTGGCCGCAGTGACCGAATATAAATATTTCATGTCATGAGAGCAATCATACGACTTCCGATACTCTCCTTTAAAATTAGGCGCTACAATCAGAAGTGCTCATTTACGTAAATAACGTATAACTGAAAATATGTATATTTTAAGTTCACACAAAGTCCAGTGAGTGTCAGAACCTCTGTACCATAAGAGAAATGTGATATCTGAACAATACAAGATTTTAGTACCTATTTAATACCCAGTGTTAAATATTGGGTATGTTGTTAAATAGAAAGAAAAATTGCACAAACGTTATCAGTAATCCTGCCGTCAGGACGTCTCGATCAAATTTATTTTACCTATTTCTAGTCAGTCTAACAAATTTATCTCTTTTCAAGATTTAGTACAAAATAAGTACTTACTTAGATTTCTTTTAGATTTTTTTAAATACACAATATGGAAAGTTATACCTAAGATATTTTCATAACCGTTTTATTAAAATATCTTAGGCTTTGTTTGGTAGAAGAAAAGATTGCAAAATTGAAGATTTAAAGGGGTTTAATCTTTGTTCTGCCTATTATTTATTCTGTGGTTCTGCGTAGATCGGATTAACTGCGACACAAGCCGTGTTCCGCCTCTAATTTATTCTTATTTTGTTATTTTTTCGTTACTTCCATAATTAATAATTATTCTTTTGATCGATTTCTTGTGATTTCTTGTGAATTTAAAAGACAATGATATATTTTTTGGTGTTATTTGTATAACACCAAAAAATATATCATTGTCTTTTAAATTAGATTAATATTCACTTTTACTACATTATTTATTTCTTTTCTAATTACTCATGCGGTAGATGAATTCAGTGCTTTATTTCCTTCTGGGCAGAGTTGCGTTTATCCGCCTAGTTTTACTATTAGTATTAGAATAGAGCAAAATGGACAAAAAACGTCATGACATAATGAATTTCAAGGTTACTCTTAACACTATACATAAAATAAGTACATTGTGTAATTTGTATTCACAATAATAGAAAGGCTAAACTAAAATTAACAAATGGACCTCTCAATGCGGTAATTATATCGTAATACAGCAGCACAATGCTGTTACTTTCGTATGGTCAGTGACGAGAACTTGAGATCCTTCTTACTGGTGACTAGGTACCTACGGCGTCATAGCCCTCAGGGCTGGCTCATTTGTCACCCTTACTTATAACGCTGTTACTTTCGTATGGTCAGTGACGAGAACTAGATATCCTTCTTACTGGTAACGAGGTACGGCGTCAAAATTTGGTCAATGTATGATCACGGACATTCAAATTCTGTGTATGACATTGTGACAGGAGATGAAACATGGATACATTGTAATATTCCGGAAAGAAAGCAACAATCTTCTGTATGGGTATTCGAAGTTGACCGTAAACCAACAAAATTTAGGCAGGCTAGAAGGGTGGGAAAATAAATCGTTGCGTATTTTTTCTCCTAGACGGGTTCTGTCTGCATATTCCCACTTAATGAGCAAAAAAGAGTTAATGTGGAAACCATTTGTTTGCAAAGTGTCTTTGAGAAAGTTAGGGAAAAAGGTACAAGAAGTCGCATCCTATTGCCACCATGTCAATGCTTCGGCCCACACCGCGAACAAGACAAAGTCATTTTTGGCTTCTGAAAACGTGGAGCTCGTGGCCTATCCCGCATACAGTCCAGAAATTCATACGATTTCTTTATTTTCCCAAAAATCAAAAATTTTATGAGAGGTTTGACATGTATGGAGCCAAAAGAGGGCGTGATAGCTTTTAACCAGCACGTGAAAAACATGCCCCCAGACCAATGGTCCTTATGTTTTAAAAATGGTTTCAACAAATGAAGTGTTTAAAATGTAATGGTAAACTTTGAAAAGTTGTAAATATATTAGTTTATGTTTATTAATTGTTTCATTTATGAGTTACGTAAAACTTTTATTGTACTTAGAATTTTTAAATTTTTACATATAAAACTCCATCAATCTCATTATTTTTAGTGTCCCGTATCAAAATTAGGAAAATTGTGGTTAATTTCGGGTGACAATTTTTGATGACATTTTTTGAGAGAAGGTTATCTTGTAGTGTCAACTGAACTTTCTGAAAAGTTTATCAAGAAAAATTAATTATTGGCTGTGATTGTTAATTTACACATAAAATACTGATTGACCGCGTGCTCGGCGGTGAATAAATAGGTCATGAGACCTGTTTATCTGAGTAATTGGTAATATTTCGAAGAAATGTGTTTTAGGACACTGTTTCCTGTTTCAAACTCTTCTCAAAAGTTTGAAACGACCTTGCATTGGAACTATCTAAGCTATTATTCAACTTTTTTTTACTACATCGACATCTAAATCGATTCTCGCAAATGTCACAACGTCAGTTATTGGGTCACTGGTACTCATCGCTATCTACGTAATGAATTTCCTATTTTCGCATCGGTGTTACGAGCAAAGAGCGTAATATATTTTTTTTATAGAAGAGGGGGCAAACGAGCATGCGGCTCACCTGATGGTAAGTGACTACCGCCGCCCATGGTAAACCGCAACACCAGGGGAATTGCAGATGTGTTGCCGGCCTTTTAGAAAGGTGTAAGCTCTTTTCTTGAAGGTCCCTAAAAATAGCCGGTGTACGAGGAAGAAAACTAGTAAAACGCACAGTCGTGGACCGCCAAGCATCCAAATGGTGAGGATGGTAACGTAAATTTTGACGCGATGTGCGTTCGTGAAATTCGGCGGCTGGAATTAATCCGAACAATTCCTCAGAGCACTCCCCGTGGTAGATTCGATAGAAAATGCAAAGGGATGCAACATCCCTACGCAGCGCCAGTGTATCGAGCCGATCAGAAAGAACTCGGTCGTTGACGATTCGAACCGCTCTGCGCTGGTTGCGGTCAAGTGGAAGGAGCTGGCACTGGGGTGCCTCGGCTCAGAGATGAGAACAGTATTGCATGTGAGGCCGAACTTGCGCTTTGTAAAGTTGCAAGCGTTGTACCGGCATGAAATACTGTCTCGCTCTGCTGAGCACGCCAAGCTTTTTAGAGGCCAATTTGGCCTTCCCTTCCAAGTGACCAAAAAACTGCACACTATTCGATATGTCGACGCCGAGGATTCCGATGCTGGCTGAGGCAGCAAGGGGAGTGCCTTGAAACTAAGGAGATACGACAAAGGGGTTCTTTTTAGCGGTAAACGCGCAAACTTGTGTCTTCTAGGGATTGAACGGGACTAGATTTAGTCGTCCCCAATCCGAGACTTTATTCAGCAAAGACTCGACTTCAGACACAAGTTTGTTTCGGTACTCGGCGACGTTTTCCCGAGAATTATTGGCACGGCCGGTGTATAAGGCATCACCAGTGCTGACGACAGCACTGGTGATGCCTTATACATAGCAATGAATGTTACCAGCTTGCAACATATCATTGGTATGCAGAAGAAACAGCGTTGGTGATAGCACGCAGCCTTGTGGAACACCAGCGTTAGTAGGCTTGTAATCAGAGCATGCAACGTCTATTACGACCTTGATGCTCCGATCAGCAAGGAAACCAATTGATCCAATTGCACAATTTCTCGGGAAGCCCATAGGAAGGGAGCTTCGAAAGAGCGCTTTGTGCCAGACCCGATCGAAGGTCTTCGCTATGTCTAAATTAACGGCCAATGCCTCCCCCTTGGACTCTACTGGCTCCGTCCAACTATGAGTCAGGTAGACCAGAAGATCACCAGTTGATCGACCCCGACGAAAACCGTATTGGCGGTCACTAATCAGATGGTGATCCTCAAGGTACCTCATGAGCTGGCAGTTTATAATAGACTCCATTATTTTGGGGAACAAGGAGGTGATGGCGATAGGCCTGTAGTTGGACGGGTAAGCTGTCGCCTTTTTTAGGGATCGGGTGGACCAAAGCTGTCTTCCATGAATTCGAGACTACGCCTTGGGAGTAGGAGTACCGGAAAAGACGCGTTAAAACCGGTGCCAACTCCGGAGCATACGTCTTCAGCACAATGGGAGGGACTCCATCAGGCCCACTCGACTTGCTGACGTCCAGGGAGAGGAGTGCTTTGCGAGCGCTGTGTAAACCGCACATCCGGCATGGAGCACTCACACCGCGGCATGGTCGGTGGTGTGTTCCCCCCTTCATCGAGTTGGATGCAAAGAGAGAGCCTAACAGATCGGCTTTCTCCTTTGCGGTATGGGCCAGTGAGTCTTCCCGAAGGAAGGTGAACTAGCTTCTCACCAATTCTGCCGATGAGCTCAGACCTTGTCTTGGCAATGACTCTTTTGAAGGACCTGTAGGCGGAATTATACTTCTTTTTAAGAGCGCTGGTGTTTACATCCCGAGACGTTGATGCGTCAGCCCAGGCCCGATAGCACTCCTGATTATAGCGTGATGCTATTTTACAGGAGCGACCAAACCATGGATGGGATCTGCCTCCTATGGGCACCACAGAGGATGGAATAAAAGTTCCATAGCCTGAAGTACCACATCAGCAATAGAATCAGTAACAACGCTGGGATCTTCCAGCGAGAGGCAAACATTTTTTGCATCCCCAAGGGTAGGATGCAAAAAAAGACCGCATCTATCCCAATCGGCTGACCTATAGTGCCAAACACGGCGGCAGCCTGCAGAATGTAACCGCGACGTTAGTGAGAGTCCACACCACACTCCGGACAAGACAATGGTCCGACGAGCCTAAAGGAGCGTCGACGGGAACCTGATATCCGTCCGGATGAGAGGTCAGCAAAAGGTCCAACAGGGAAGGTGCATGATCCTCCACATCTGGAATCCGCGTCTGGAACTAGCTGTGTAAGACCATATGCTAAAGCAAAGTCATAAACAGATCTCCACGCATGATCGGTTGAACGTGAACCGAACTATTCGGCGTGGTGGGCGTTAAAATAGCCAAGGATCACGATCTCTGCAGATGGGACCTACTGTAGCAAAGAATCTGTAGCCATTTAGACGTGGTCGATGAGTTGGTCTGTTTCGGCATTACCGTTATGGGACCTATAGAGGCACCCGTAGACGCGGGGATGGTCGTCGCTGTCTACGCGCAGCCATAGGATGGACAGGTCCGTACCTTCAAGTCCGCCGTCTCCAGATGGTAGTGGACGATTTGAGTGAAGTCCCCTGATTTGCAAAAATTCACGGATAGCGTGACAGGGGTCGCCTTGGTCTTATTGCTCCGCTTGCCCCAAGCAGTATTAGTCGCGAGCGGAATTTTGCCCCCCCCCCCCGAATACGCGGGGCAGCATGAGCACCCACGCTCAGGAGTGGAGTAGCTTGGTCATGGATGCTCAGCGAGGGATTCTCCAGGGGCGCTGGTACCCTCCTGGGGTAGTCTTTCGTTTAATTCCGCTACCATGTTGATGGGAGGGGGGGGGGGGGCTTGGGCCTCCGGCCACCTGCACTCACCAAGCGAAACGGGTAAACCTCTACTTCACGCTGGTATTCTGTGAGGTCGTGGTACCAACCCGGTCCGAGCCGGCCCATCCGTGCGACAGCAAAAGCTGCCGCGTGGCTCTATCACTGTTAAAAATATAATCTATACGGCTAAGAGTATATAATAGCGATCCATTTTGCAACCAGTATGTACTTGAATGTCGATTTTGTTTTCTGTTACGAGAATGTTTACACTTTCTGATTCCGAGTAACAGGCAGATAGTTGGCTGTCATCGCGTGCCATAGATCAAATAGCCGTAGCCAATATTTGTACAAAACCACAAATTGTTTCGGGGTTGTTTGTTTGAATTTTCTTACGTTATTAACTTTGCATTATTATGACAAGTGCATTTGTGTTGGCGCATACATTTATATTCCATCTTTCTAATGTATAAAAGTTAATGTTTGTTTGTTCGTATTTTATGTGCTGCCATATGTGTATCAGATTGCGGTAAATCTTTACCAACTTATTGGTTGCACTTGCGCGAAGTTTATAGATATAGTATAATTAACTTACAGTAGATAGCGCGTATCGTACCGACAAATCCGTTCCGCCACTAACCATTGTATCGGCGTATCTACCGCCGCTTAAACAACTATTATAATCAGATATCTCAGATTTACTAAATCTAGGCTCCAGTGTCAAAACAGCAAGCATTTTTCCTGGAACTCGCTTGCAAATAGCACGAATGGTAAGACATTGTTCGAACCCAAGGAGCGACTAAACTTCGATGTTATCGCGCCTGAGACTCCAACCCATTACCCATTCGCTACCGGACAGCAACCGGTTATCCTTGACGTTGCAATATTCAAAGATGTGTCCATCTCCTCCCGGCACTTAGACACAATACCTGACAAAATAGATTCGACAGAGGAAGCCAATGAGGTGATTAGCGCCCTATCGGCCCCCAGTGCCGCAGCGGTTGAAGAATGCTCACGTAAGGTTCGTGTATCGAGCAATGAACACACGAAGTTCCCGAGAGATTAGAGCGAAAAACACGACCCTATGACATTAGGACTTCTATCGTATTATTGACAAATTTCGACTACACACCTTCCAAAATAAGGTAAATCAGCGCAAAGCCGAATTTAGACACGATAAATGGAACAATCTGTTAGAGGAAATCGGGCCATCGCACACCGCCTACTGGCGGTTGACCTGAGCACTGAAAGCAGAGCAGACCTCACCCATGCCGCCTCTCATTAGGCCAGGAAACCTTGACCTTGCCTGCGACGAATATTTCGACCGAATGCCTAGCGGACAGTTTAGAGAGCCAATGCACTTCCTCTAGCCAACCTTTAGATCTCGCTCACTCCTCGAGGTCGAAGCGGAGGTCGAGCGTAAGACCGCACTACCACCTCTTAGATCCTGTGACTGTCGACGAAGTCACAGAAGCCATCTGTGATCCAAAAGTCTCAAAAAGAAATCAGTACCCGGCCCCAAAGGCATCAGCAATAGGGTGCTGAAATCACTCTCTGCGCCTCTTGTCTGCCTCCTAGTATTCCTTCCCGGACGCCTGGAAAGCTGTGGACGTTATAGAAATCCTGAAACCAGGGAAACCGCGCAACTTAGCCTCCAGCTACAGACCCATCAGTCTCCTCCACACTACACACACATCTAATGTCATAAACAGAGATAAGGACAACGCATGGGACGCAGCGTTCCACCGCGTGCCTGGGTGGTGCTCAACGTTCAGAATCTCGAACCGCACGAGTTAGCCGTCAGAGCCGGGGCCGGCAAACCCTGTTCAGACGGCGGTTGGATAACTCATCTTTACACTAAAAACGTGTATAGGTGAACATCGTTACGAAAGTAACGCTAGAAATTATAAGTCCCCCCCCCTCATTTTTATACCTCGCGGCCTTACGCCCTCTGTCCGATTAAGCTGTAAAAGCCAAAAGGCTAACAGCACTAACATCTCCGTGGCTTGAGAAACTAGAGATGCAAGTGGCTCAGGATCGGGGCAGTGATTTGTAGCATTTCTTGGAGGGGGCTCCGTTCAGCCGTGGACTTGTGAAAAGTAATATAACGATGATGATGAAGTTTAACACGCTCACAGTTTCAAGATGTAAATAAGATAATTTGTTACAAAATCAATTTGCATCTACAGGCTATAATCGCTTGATTCACAGGTAAAAAAAATTATTATTACAACAAACATTTATTAGAGACCACTTTATGACTAAGACACTTTATACCGTGTAGTGGCGGTGTAAAAATATATACTACACCTCGTCCCGTAGGTGTCGTAAGGGGCGACAGAGGGAAATAAATCCTACTGATTTGCATAGGCAGCAACGTCTTCCTAATTACTACGAAAAATAAAAACTGCGGTAGCCGACCCGTAACGACTAAGAGCATGGAATGTATTTTTGTAAAAGGTTTCTGAAAATACCACCATTTATGAAATGCAGTACAATTGAAAAAAAAACAAATTTATATTCGAATTGCATGCGTAGTCAGAAGCAGAACGAAAAGGCATGTAATTTAAATACAAGGTGTCGTTAATGCAACGGAAGTCACAACGCGTTACTTAACTCTTTAATGAAACAAATAATTTCAAGATCGTCTACCGCGACGCCAAATTAGACAACTCGGAGATCAAGCACTTCACACATGGCTAAGCAACGCAATGTGCCCGAATTTGTTTTCAAATCGAAATTAAGATAAATTTTGTAAACCATGCTGCAGATTTATTATGGTTGTAGCACGAATGGGTCGACTCGACCGGGGTATTTTACGCTGGTATTCTGTGAGAGGACCACGCTCTCACAGAATACCAGCGTAAAATATCAGCTTAATGCTCTTGTGTTTTGTATGGTGAGTGTAGAGAACCGGAGACCCTTTTATTGGAAACGAGGCATAACTTCATAGCCCTCAGGGGTGACAACGCATCTACATTTTGATTCTTAATGAAGGATAAATATAGATGTCTATGGGCCACAGCATCCACTTACCATCAGGTGGCTCATTTGTCACAAATATTCTATAAAAAAAAACTGCAAACAAGCGGTTCAACAAGTTAAGTTAACCAGCCAATATTTCCATAAAAGGTGTCGGCACCAAAGATAGCACGTATAAAGGTACGATTAACATAAATTGTACGTCATTAAGCGGAAGTAATAACTTTAATTCGGATATATAGCCGAATATATTTATAACTAGCTGTTACCCGCGACTTCGTCCGCATGATTTTGTTACGATTGGATTTCATGGGTTTTAATTTTTTTTCGTGGAACCCTAATTCTTTTTCTAAAATAAAAGTAGCCTATGTTACTCCTTATAACATCAGCTGTCTTCCAGTGAAAGTCCTGTCAAAATCGGTCAAACAATCTTACGTACATATACGTACCGTATATACTTTCATATACATTTAGTAGAAAGCTGTTATTTTGACATTACAAACAGACACTTCAATTTTATTTATTTGTATAGATGAGATTTGACAAGGAACCTACATTCCAGCAATCCAGCGGTTGCCATCCAGTCATATCAAACGTATCCACCACATTATGAAAAAGTGCATGAATACCATCAAAACTTTGGCAACGATATTGATGTTAGATGCAGAGGCTCATAGAATTTACACAAGGTATTTGCTAGGCCCTGTAATAATAATACGATACAGCGGATATCGTCACAATTAAAGACCACGCTTTGCAATGCGATGGAAAGATCAAGTTATCTTATCGCTTAACAACGTCATGTTCCCGAAATTCTTCTTTCGTCTATAATATATCAAGGGTGTGGACGAAATAAATACCTTGTTTTTATTATTTAAGGCTCCCAAGTATCATTTCTCACCGATAATGCGGCTCAACTTTTAGCTCTAATACTCCTAGATAACTGAGGCAATAAGCGCTTGCCTTAAATTCCTTACTGCGCGACCAAAGAACAGAGTCCGATCCCTGCCGGCATAATATAAAACTGAATGAAAAAATTGTTCATTCCAATTTTAAATACAAATTTATGAAAATTAGGAGAATTTAAAAAATATTTCGAGAACATGAGAAGTCCGCTAACAAACACACAGTGTGGTATCGCGGCGGCCACCTTCCTGCTCCAGAAAGAGGAGTCCTATATCATAGGCCTCCCCCATATAAACAATTTTTAACTGCATAGGATATATTTATATAGGTATAATTTGCCATAGTTGCCACGCTTGGCTTGGCACGGGTTGGCAACTGCAGTTTTTTTATAATTTTGAGTTGTTATCAGAAAGATGATCTGTCGCCTCTTACGACACCGACGGGACGATTTAAGACAGTGGATATTCTTACACCGCCACTACACGAATATGTGTATATAACAAAAACTTCATCAATTGGTTTTTTACTTTCACATTTAAAGTTTTGTATTATTATCACTCCTCAATATAAACCCGCAGCAAAATATGGAAATGAAAATGAAAAATTAATTAAATGAAATTAATTAATTTCCATAAACTTAAAATAACATTGAATAACCTAACCCCACATGAGATTTATGCCAGTACTGTAGGAAAAAAACAACTACAATTTCCATATAAATATATAATAAGTACATAGAAATAGTTATTTAATATAAAATTAATTAAATAAAACAAAATAATTTTAATTTTAACAAATGTAGGTATATAGTATTATACAGTACAAATGTACAACCAACCACGTCCTTCTACGATTTAAGAAAATTAAAAATCGAAGTATATTTAAATACAATAAAGAAATTAAATTTTAGCTTTGGCCAAAAACGGTTTAATATATTTATGGAAGCTTTGGTTTACGGGCTCCGAGTTGAGCGGACTTTTCATTGCCTGCTCCATCAAACGCTCGTACACTCGTCCATCTTATGCACCAAGGGTAGAACACAGAATCTAAGGATAACGGAAAAACAAATCTGCGCACAACGAAAAGTAGAATTGAAGTTTTAGCCGACTTTAAAAAAAAGAGGAGGTTTATTAATTTACAATTAATATCAAATAAAGTATTATTAAAGTTAAAAATTGTCTTGGTTAAACTCAAACAGGTACAATTTTTATGCAAAAAATGTTCCAATAGACAGAATTTTGTTATGTGTAAAATTGACTCCTTTTGCACATGAATAGCATTAATTCGCTACTTACATTAGATACAATAGTGAATTACCTATGCCATTTTAAATTTTACATTAAACTATGTTCTACAAAAATATAGATCTTTCCTCTATCTAAAAAAAAGTCCGCGATACCATATTCCCATTTCTTATACATAAGCCACAATAAGGTTTTAAGTTAAAAAGTGATTTATGTGCGTTATTATTAGGCATAGCATATTAATCCTTACGAACGAAAGTTACTTCATCATCAAGACAATTTTTATAAAAATAAACTTTGCTCTTTATAGAATGTTATTTGGACACATAGTTTAAGAGATAATGAAAAATTGTAATGATTGAAAATGGCTAATATAAATTTTAAATGTTAAAATAAATAATTAAAAAATTATATATGTCAACATTTTGTAATTCACCAGTGGACTGGTTTCAAGCATGTGGTTGTCCGAAGGCGGAAGTATAGGAATTAATAGAGAATTATTCTATAATAAAATAAATAAAAAAACGAGCACATAGTCCACCTGATTGTAAGGGTCTCCGTTTCTGTATATTCACCATACGAAACACGGCAGCAGCTAGAAAAACATGCAGCAGCTTTTACGCTTGTATTCTGTGAGAGCGTGGCCTTCCCAGATCAAGACGACTCATTCGTGCTACAACTATACATTACGTTATTTTGCAAAAGTTCAGAATAAGTAATATAAGCGAATGGTGAAGAAAAATTTATAAAAAAAATCTCAAACATTGTGTCCTCTTTATCTTTTAAATTCAGAATGCGTGGTAATGCATTATTTTGACTGATTGTCATTCATAAATATCTAACACCTACTATTTTACGCACACACACATTCGTAAGGGTCGCTCGGTAAGGAACCTTGTCGTGCGTCTTCCCACGCCCTTCCCTTCCGTTTACCGTTACACCACTAGGTACCTACGTCCGCTCGCCCGGCCGACAGCTGACAGTGTTGACCGTGACATCATTACGTACGCTTCGTTACCAATTACGGAACGAAAATATTCGAACCGCGTATACTATGAAACTATGAAATGGTGCGATATTACATTTTGTGCAATGAAAGTTTACGAAAATCTCAAACATTAGCACAAAGATAATACGAAAGTGAGTCTTTACCGCGGCAGGAAATTACCGTACGTGTACCTACCAATGGAAGAATAATTAACAGCTAATCAAACTGTTCAAGTGTAGTTAGCGATAACTTAAATATGTAGTGAATATGAAGATAGGTGGATTGCTCAAGGAGGTCCTATACTATGGTCTGCAAACTCACCGGAATTTTCACCGTTAGTCTTTTAACTGCGGGGTGAAACAAAGAGTCGTGTTTTCGTCAAAGAGGCCCAAAGTTATGGAGATCGCCACAGTAAAGTTATTTCTGCGTTCACGGAAGTTAAAAGTGCTCAAACACAGGTAATAAGCGTAAAAACTAATTCAAGAAAACGTGCTCGTCTATGCATAAAGAGTGTGTCGGCAAAGCCCTAGCTGTTCCAACGTTCGGCAATTTTCGGAAGCGCTCGGCTGCGCGGGAGCAACCGGCTCCAACAGTCCTACAGTCCAACACCGTGAGGCGGCTGCTTTGCTTCGCTCTGATCTGCTACTTTGAATTTACGTTGTGAATAAACGGTTATTTAATATGTGGTGTGTTCGTTATTCACATCCCCACAAGAGAAACTGATTCCATTTTGAGGTACCAATATTAGATACTGGGACTACTTGCGTAATTTAGTTGTAAATAGTTTATTCCAATTTTTAAATACGCCATAATAATGACAGTCGTCGGTTACGTCGTTGATAAGTAAAAATATAAATATTTTTAATTTTATTTATTATGCGATCCTAGGCCCGTTAAAAGTATGAAGGGAAAATTGGAATCATAATTCGCGTCATGTATTTATTAACTTAAGCATTAGTAGTAAGCGTGTCACTCGTATTTTCAAAAAATGTAATATCGGTATATAATAATTTATTTATTTGAACTTAAATATAAAATTTGGCTACTCTTTGAAAAATAACCCTGTATAGCTGCAGAATGGCTCTACCGCGTACAAATTAAGCAAATTTTGCGAACTGTTTCCGAAATATATCGTGTTTTTATTAAATACCTTGTCAAAAATAGATATATGTCTATCTCATGAAGACATCTATATGACGAAGGTATACAGGATCTTTAGAAATACTACATTTCATACTTTCTTACCCTGCAGCGATAGTTTGAAAACCTTCAATAATTCCCGTACGTGTGTTCTCCCACGTGATGTTATTGTTCTTGACTAAATATGACACGGTCGGAGTCAATGGCTTTCCTTCAGTAGTTTGTTTGTAAGCTTTTACGAGGTATCTGAAACACGAAAAATAATAAATAATTTAATAAGATTTTCCATAAGTCAGAGGTCGCAAGACTTTTATACGTTAAAATGAAGCTACCTTTTTTTTCTTTCCATGACGCTCCAAAATATTTTTAAAATTATTACCATTTTCATTACAGTCTATCAATAGTTTACTAATGAACATAGGCCTGCCCCATAGATTGCCTCATAGAGGGAATATTTGCCTTAGTTGCTAAGTTTGACAAGCGGGTTGGCAACCGCAGTTTTTATTTTAGTTATTATTAGGAAAATGTTGCTAACCCTCTCCTGGTTTGTTTCCCTCTGTCGTCTTTTACGGCACCCACGAGACGACGATATGAAACAGTAAGTAAATTTATCGATCTTTTATTCTTCATCGATTCATCTTCAACAGCTGGTAAGTGGACTCTTAAATTTGGAAACATGCCTCGGCCAATGCAGGAAAGATTTAAACTAATCGTCACGTTTGGAAAGCGAATTGACGATCGCAATACATCCACACATTCGAGTTCTAAATCAATCAAATTTTATTCGAACTCATTAAAATTTCAAACTCCCAAAACCGTAGCAAGCACACATTCGAATGGTGGTTCGAAAATTGGAATTATCAGAACGAAATATTTCAACTTTCCGCTGCTAGATGGCGCTCGTAATCGCATGCGAAGAGAACGCTTTTTCTAGATTAGTTTATCCTATTTATGTAATAAAATATTGTAAGAAGTAAAATATTAATTACTAGCTGATACCCGCGACTTTGTCCGCGTTGCTTACAGACATCACTGAACATGTAGTGCATATAAAAATCGTTGTTTCTTAAAACTTTAATAACTTTATATTAAATGAAGACATCGCAATATTTTTTTATAGGTAAAGGCCAAGTATCTAAGAAATAAAACTTAGAAAACCTAATTGAAATCTATCCAGTGGTTTTTCCATGATGCGCGCACAACTGCAAACCTCTATCATTTTATTTATATAGATATAAAATGATCTCGGGATAATGAAATATCCCGATGTGCCTAACGGCGCCGATAAGCTTGTTCGTTACTCGATCATGTTCCTTGATTCGAATTGGATCAGGAGTATGCTTTTAAAATCAGTTTCGAAAAAACGACATTTTCAATCGAATATCGAATCGAATCAGAAAACAATTTCGGGAGTAAGCCCTCAGATGTCTCGTATATTTCATAGAAAATTAAACTTTCACATTGCCAAACTTTTAGACTAAACTATTAGACACATTTTGACATTATACAGTTTGAGTTTGAAGTAATTACCTGAGTATCAAGAGTCGTCAGAATTTTAAGTTTACTAGTAAAAGATTTAACTTCCTTTTTTATCTATATATTTTATCGTCCTGTGGGTGTCGTAAGAGGCGACAGAGGGAAACAAACTAGGAGATGGGCAGCAGCGTCTTTCTAATACCTAATAAAAAATAAAAAACTTCGGTTACCAACCCGCCTGCCAGGCGTGGTGACGATAACACTATCCCCTATGAGGCAATCAATGGGGAAAGCTTATGTTCAGCAGTGGACTTTATAGGCTGTAACGGTATCGGTAAAAAATAATTTATATTGGGCTGTGCCAACGAATCGGTCGCCGACTCAGCATTAGCTTACAACAAAATTACCATAGCAGTGTTATTCTGATGGCACCTCGGCAATAATTCACTAGCATTTTTCGATACAATGAATTCCGAAATTCGTAATTGCTCAAGTGACTTCCGATCAGCCTTCGCAGGAATATTTGACATGAACCAACCAATTATAATCAATAAATGAACAAAACCAAGCATTTAATTCGTTACCTCTGGCAACTGGTCCATGTTCCCTTTCCCCATATCGGCGACAAATTGATTGTAAGTATTCCACAACCATCGGCCAACGGTTCTGAACGCGTGGCTAGTTGCGATCGAAATAAACAGCTTATGCTGCTGTGTGACGTAGTCCAAAATCTGTGGTTCAGGTTCTCTGATAATATAATGAAAAGAAATTAATAACCGTGTAATAATATTGTTCAACGTGTGGGTTGCGATCACTTGGCGAGTTGTAACTTACGAGATGCCACACCTACTAGTGGCGAAATATCCATTTTAGTATACCGATGTCACACCACATTGACTTGTACGGTAACATCATCGCCAGTATGAGAGTATTAACACTGCACGCATATATAGTATATTATCTATGACTGCACCCACCAATTTATGTGTTCAGTGTGATAATTATGGATAATTGGATAACAATTCCAAGAAACAAGTGTTGGCGCATGATTTGAAAAAGTCGACATAAATTAAATACAATCTTGATTTCTTATACTCGTATTTACGCGAATACTGCACATTGAATAAAACTACTTTTACGGATTTTATCGCGTTTAATTATACTTATTTTTAATTCCCGACGTTTCGGATGCTTTCCACCACCCATGGTCCATTATGTAG
The DNA here is from genome assembly GCA_029286625.1 of Parnassius orleans. Taxonomy (NCBI): domain Eukaryota; kingdom Metazoa; phylum Arthropoda; class Insecta; order Lepidoptera; family Papilionidae; genus Parnassius; species Parnassius orleans. The sequence goes on along the minus strand of JAGSMP010000070.1, from coordinate 7,464,896 downwards.
CAGCTTCTGAAGTCGGTGCTAAGGAAAACTTTAAGTTTTTCGAAGAAGACTTAAAGCCCCGACTTCAGAAGCTATAAAAGGATATGAAAAATATTTTATTCTTTACTGATTTTTTAAAATTGTTTTTATTTTCAATATTTTGAAGTTTACTTTTTAATCCTTTAAAGTGGACTAAGCAATATCACAAGGTCAAGATGAAAATAATGTCGTCAACATATTTACGTAAAAATTCTTCATTCCGTATTTTTCCACCCTTTGGCGTAGTATTTTCTTCATATTAAAATAAGACCATCCTTGATGTATTTAAATGATTCTTTTGGTTAAGTAGAATCATTTAAATCCATTCAAAATTGACAAAAATATCGCGTAGCATACGTAATAGGTCGTGGAAAAAGTTTCTTCGTATTTTGTTTGTATAAAATTGAAGAAAAATTTCTTTGATTGTACTGTCTGTATATGGCTGGTTTTACACATTTTACATTAAGAAAAAGAAAAAGAAAAATAAAAACTCATTCCCGCCATTTTTCAATTGTTTTTCTGTCCGCCAAAATGAGTGAATCTGACGAAGAAATTCGATACATTCTAAAGTTTTATTACAGAAAAGGGAAAAATGCGACTCAAGCTGCGAGAAAAGTTTGTGACATTTATGGACCTAATGCAGTGTCAGTAAGTTAAGTAAATTAAGTTAATTAAGCGTTTTCATGCCAGGAATTTTGATGTCAACGATGCAGCTCGCTCTGGTCGCCTTCGTACGGGTAAAGTCGATGCCATTTTTGAAAAAGTGGAGCAAGATCGACATATTAGTAGTTACGACATAGCCGAGCAATTGTAGATTGACCACAAAATAGTTTTGACCCATTTGAAAAAGTCTGGCTATATAAAATAGCTCGATATTTGGGTACCACACGGGCTCACTGAAAGAAACCTAATGAATCGTGTACTCATTTGCGATTTTCTGTTGAAACGTAATGAAACCGAACCATTTTTAAAAAGATTGATCACTGGTGATCAAAAGTTGATCACCTATGACAAGAACGTGCGAAAAAGATCATGGTCAAAGGGTAGTCAAGCTCCACAGACTGTAGCGAAACCCGGATTAACACGTAATAAGGTGATGCTGTGTGTATGATGGGATTGGAAGGCATCGTTTATTATAAGCTTTTACCGCCGAGCAAAACCATCGATTCGGATCTCTACTGCCAACTACTAATGGGACTCAAACAAGAAATAGAGAAAAAACGGCCGGAATTGATCAACAGAAAAGGAGTGGTCTTTCATCATGATAACGCCAGACCACACACATCTTTGGCCACTCAGCAAAAATTGAGAGAGCTTGGTTGGGAAGAAAAAAAATGTCTTGAATTTGTATATAAAATACGAAGATACTTTACTTATAGTCTCCTCATTTTTGAAATCGGCTAAAAACAGAAAATATAGAAATAGGAAAAGATCTATCTTTGATCTATCAAGATGACCTCTCTAATGTAGTCTAAATATTTACGTAAATATACGGAGTGGAAGTTTTCCTTTTTTCCTTGATTTATAGTCGATTTAATATTCAATAATTAAAAATTAAAAATTTTGTACAACCGGCTTCAATATAAATCATTAAAATAACTCAAAAACTATTGGTCAGACCTTGATCAAATTTATATGGGACTCAATGAGAAGCACCAGCTTTCAAATAAAAAAAGAATCATCGCAATCGATTCACCCAGAAAAAAGTTATGAGGTAACACACATAAAAAAAGATACAGTCGAATTGAGTACCTTCTCCTTTTTGAAGTCGGTAGAAAAATCATTTAAATCGGTTCAAATTGGCGAAAATATGCCGTAGCATAAGTATAGCATACAAAAGAAAAAATACAGCCCAAATGTAAACTTCTATATACTGTCTATTTTTAGCTGACTTCAAAAATAAGAGATTTTTGAAGTCAGCAAAAAATAGACAGTATAAAATCAGTTAAAGAGAGATCGCAACTTGCTACTAAAATATTTACCACCACTGCAGAAGTTAATCTTAGAACTAACCCAGAAGGACCTAAAAAGAGAAGCAACCCTACATCCAGTGAATTTGACCCCATCTAGTAAATCTTTCGCGACTGCCTCGCTTGCGTTGTCTTTTTCGATCTATGTTCACAACTTACCCAGGTTGAAGCTGGGACTGATGTCTGACAGCAGCGTATCTCACAGCTATAGTCACGGCTTTTGATAATTCATAAGAGACTTCCGTCAGTATGGTTACTCGAATAAACACCATGATTCCATATGTGAGTTTGTTGTTTTTCGCCTTTACATACGTCCCGTCCTATAAATTGAGGTAACCGTATTATTCTTAATTTTCAATTTAGAAATTTCAATCAATTCATATATAAATTATTAATTTATATATGAATTGATTGCAGTACTGTACTCACTTCACTAAGGTTGATAATATAATGAAACTACAAGTACGTGTAAACAGAAGCCTATATTAAAAATATTACAGAGACCATATTATGCAATCAACTATGAAACATTTCCTCGTGACGTAACTCGTCACTGGTGCCATCTAGTTTACAAAATTAATATGCCGCCCACCAAGGACGATAGTGATCGTTCTTCACAACACCGTTCACCATGAGGTCAAAGGGGTACTTACACAAGAAATCATGAACACAAAAAATAAAATTAAACATGAAAAATGCCTTAAATACAAATCATAACAGTATAATAGTAAAAAATAGTGTAAAAACAAATACATCTCAAATCACTCAAATCAATCATACAGTTACAGGTAATATACAAATTTTTGTTATGGGTCTTTTAATTTCAGAACCATTACATTTTAATGTCACCACTCGAGTAATTTCGTCCAAACCTGGATGTTTTGTTACTATCCTACCTAATAACCATCGAGCCAGAGGAAGATTATCTTCCTTTACAAGAACAATATCACCGATGTTTGGCTCCGGAGTAATTTTAGTCTATTTGTATCTTTGCAAACAATGCACTAAATATTCATTGGACCACCTACGCCAGAAGTCTTGTAACATCTTTTGTATCATTTGCCAACGTCTTAAAGTACTCATATTGCATTGCTCATAGTTACGTTCGGGTACTATTATCAACGGCTCACCTACGAGGAAGTGACCTGGTGTAAGGGGTGAAGGGTCATTATGGTCATCTGTTAAGATTGATAATGGTCTAGAATTAAGACACGCTTCAACGTGTGCCAGCACTGTGATCATTTCCTCAAAAGTTAGAGTAGAATCCCCGATGACTCGTTTGAGATGATATTTTGTGGATTTCACTCCTTCTTCCCACAATCCTCCAAAATGTGGAGCGTGAGGAGGAATGAAATGCCATGAGACACCATTTTTATTTAACCATTCTCGAATCTCGAGAGCAATTGCTGATTGTTCTATCGTGACTAATTTTTGTAGCTCCTTGGATGCTCCAACGGAATTAGTCCCATTGTCGCTCCATATTTCCCTCACGTGACCTCTACGGGCTGCAAACCTTTTAAAACCGGTAATGAAACTTTCGGATGTTAAATCGCTGATGGCTTCCAAGTGAATAGCCTTTGTAACCATGCACACAAATACACATATATAGCCCTTATACGACTTATTGCCTCGTCCTTATGATACGTGTATATTAATGGGTCCAGCAAAATCTACTCCACTGCTGAGGAATGGTCTTCCTGGAGTAATTCAACACGCTGGTTACTGACCCATAATTTGCGTTGCTGTAATTTCTGCATGTCTCGCGCAGATAACACATTTACGCACATGCAATTTTATACGACTCTTAGCCGAAATAATCCAGTAACGTGAGCGCAAATAATTTATGATAAGAGATGGACCGCCATGCATTGTCTTTTTGTGGGCGTCGTCAATGACAAGGTCTGTAAAATGACTTTTATGTGGAAAAATGAGAGGATGTTTATCCAATTCAGGAATGTTGGCATTTGAGATTCTTCCGCCGACTCTTAAGAGTCCTCTGTCATCGTGATATGGATTCAGTGATTTTAGTCGACTATCCTCTAATTCTTGCGCTTGACACAGTCTGATACAGACGTTTAGAGCTTCGTTTAACTCAGAGCTTTCTAGAAAAGGAGCAATATTGCGATCTGATTTAGGTTTTTTAAGTTTAAGAAATCTTCTGCAATAAGCTACAACGCGAACAAGACGTGAAAGTGAAGAAAATCGATTTCAGATGAAATCATCAGTCGTTGATTTCGTAGACAGATGAACCTTAATTTTTCTGCGTTCAAGATTAGTGGAAGGTCGTTTGGATGGTTTATATTTAATTTCTGCCTCGCTGAGCCAAGGTGGACCGTGCAGCCACATACTATTATGTGCAAGTTCTAGAGGTGTACATCCTCTAGATGCAATGTCTGCAGGATTTTGGCCCGATGATACATGAGACCACTGAGTGTTATCGAGCCTTGATAGAATGTCGGACGTTTTATTGCCAATGAATGTTGTCCAGCCGCTGGGGTGACTACTAAGCCATGCTAACACCACCGTGGAATCAGTCCAACCGTGTATTTTATCCCGACTAATATGCAACATGTTTGCCACGTCAGTAACTAATCTGGCCAATAAAACGGCTCCCATTAGCTCGAGGCGAGGAATAGACACCTGCATAGTTGGAGCTATCTTAGTTTTAGCAGCAACTGGATTGACATGAATCTTACCAGCTATGTCAATAATCCGTACGTAAATCACTGCAGTGTATGCAACATTGGACGCATCGCTAAAACCATGTAATTCCGTGCACTTTTGTTTCGACCCATCGAGGAATGCATACCTTTCGGATGTAAACTAATTCTGACCGATAAGTAAGCCACTCGTCAAGAAGATCATCTGGCAACTCTTCATCCCAATCAATCCTAGTCAACCACAACTTCTGTATCATCACCTTGGCTGTAATGACACAAGGAGCCACTTATCCTAAAGGGTCGAAAAGACGTGAAATGTCTGAAATTACTTTTTCTTTGGGATGGGATTTTCTTGCATGGTAAGTTGCACCGAGTAATGAAACGAATCAGTTTCTTTATCCCAGGTAAGTCCTAGCACTTTCACTATCTCATCTATCTTTATGTTAATCCTTCCTTCTTCATTTCCATGTTCTTCCATAACTATTTCTGCCAATTCTGAAACCCACCTTTGCTTTATAGTTCTTTCATTTCCTTGTAGATTTGCTTTCCTTCTTCAACAGTTTGACATCATGTCAAGAGATCATCTACATAATAATCCTTTTAACCTTTTCAGCCACAAGAGGATATGCACTGCCTTCATCGATCGCAAGTCGCTGTAACGTCTTCACAGCCAAGTATGGTGCCGATTCTGTGCCACGCAAGCCTCTGAAATTGTACATCTTCTTCTGCGACTATTATCTGGCGATACATTTTGACTATATCCGCGCTCAAGCATATAGGGTGCATACGCCACTTCAGTATAATGTGCCGTAAATCTTGTTGAAGCTTAGGACCAATCATCAAAGTGTCGTTGAGGGAAATGCCGTTGTTACCCTTGCATGAAGCGTTAAACACAACTCGGACCTTAGTTGTGCTTTTGTCTTCACGTATAACTGCATGATGTGGAAGATACACAGAGACGTGTTTCCTTTTGTCATCGTCCGATATACGCACCATGTAATCCAGGTTCAATTATTCATGAATTACCTCTGAATACTTATTTACGCTTTTCTAGAAGTTGAAATCTCTTTATGGCAATTTCTATTGAATTGCCATACTTACACTTTGGATGCTCCTCACGAAACGGCAAGCGAACAACCGGACGGATGCATCTCGTCTGGTCGTCTGGTCATAGACATCCTCACAGAGTTATTCTTCTTTGGTGAGGATTTTTGTATCAAAAAAATCATTTTTAATTTCCCAACATTTTTTGAGCACAAGAGTCTCAAGGATGACAGTGAGAACTTACAATAATGTTATGATGACAATGTGTTGATTGGGATTGTATGTTCTTACCTTGATGGGTTGGACCCGATAGTATCCATCCTAAAGCCGTGTACTGAGCGGTTGGCATACCTGTGGAGCCTTTTATCAATCCTTCTCTTATTAATTCACCATTAACATCAGCACCGTGTAGTGGTGGGTAAGAATACCCACTACCCCATATCTTCCCGTGGGTGTCAAGAGGCGACAGAGGAAACTGGAGCTGGAAGAAGAGATAGACAAGTTGCGCTGGAATATTATAGGATTATCTGAGGTCCGAAGAGAGGGGGAGGACATGGTAATCCTCGAATCCGGCAACTTGTTCTATCACCGGGAGGGCGACCATCTGTCCCAAGGAGGTGTCGAATTTATCGTCCACAAGTCTCTCGTTAACAACGTTGTAAAGATTGAGAGTGTGTCGACGAGGGTTGCGTACCTTATACTCAGAATCACCAAACGGTATTCGCTGAAGGTCATATAGGTTTACGCATCAACCTCGGCACATCCCGATGAGGAGGTGGAGGAAATGTATGAGGATATAGAGCCATGCATTCTCTAAAACCCACTATACGGTGTTAATGGGAGACTTCAATGCAAAACTAGGCACAAGAGAGAACGGTGAAAATAGGAAATTTGGAATAGGGCAACGGAACCCAAGGGCCAGCAGCTGGCTGACTTCATGGAGAAAGATGGACTAAAGACTATTTATGATGAACTCTATCTTCCAGAAACGGCCCCACAGGAAGTGGACCTGGTCGAGCTCCGACGGTTCTACAAAAATGAGATTGACTTCATTATGACGACCAGACGACAACTCTTCAGTGATGTATCAGTGATCGCGAGCGTGAAAACCGGCAGCGATCACCGAATGGTGAGAGGCACACTGAACCTAAACGTTAAGTTGGAGAGGTCACGTCTAATGAAGTCAAAGCTCCGTCCCACTCGTGCTCTAATCCTAAGTCCCGAAACCTTTCAGCTTGAGCCACAAAACCGTTTTCAGTGCCTAGAAGATTGCAATGCAGTGGACGATATTAATGACAAGCTTGTGGAAACTGTCCATGCGGTCGGAGCTACGTTTTGCAAGACCCGCCGCAGAAGAACACAAAACTCTCCGATCACACTCTTAATCTCATGGAAATGAAGCTGCAGTCTTCAGTAGATTTGACAGCATAAAAGCAACTGAACAGACAGATCTCCAAATACATGCGGCGGGACTTACGCAATTTTAATACTGCTCGTATTGAAGAAGCGATCGAGTGGAACCAGGGCTTCAAAGTCTTTGCTAGAGATCTGTCTGCCAGAAAAGCCAACTGTCGAAGCTGAAGACCGAGTGTGGCAGCGTCGTTTCCGGGACATTTGACATTTTAAGTGAGATTGAGAGGTTCTATGGGCAGCTGTACACATCATCGTTGGAGCCACACGCAAGTGTGAATAACGATCCAAGAGCAAGTCTTATCCGGAATGATATTCCGGAAGTCAGTTGAACGAGATTAAAATGGCTCTTCAGCACCTTAAAACGGCAAGGCCCCAGGCGAGGATGGAATTACAGCAGAGCTTCTGAAAGCGGGTGGAAAACCGGTACTTGAAGTCTTTCAGAAACTCTTTAATTCCGTCCTCCATGGTGGCACTACACCGGAGGCGTAGGGCAGAAGTGCGGTGGTCTTGTTCTTCAAGAGGAGACAACGCTCTCTTGAAGAACTACAGATCGATTTCCTTCTGAGCCGCGTCTACGTGCTGTTTTCGAGAGTCTCGCATGCAGACTCGACGACTTCCAGCCTCCCGAAAAGCCGGTTTCCGAAAAGCTTTAGCACCATAAACCACATAGTACATACCTTCGGCAAATTGTACAGAAGTTCGAGGAGTACAATTTGCCACTATGTCTGGCATAAAAGCCTTTGATTGCGTCGAAATTTGGGCGGTGCTGCAGTACCTTCAGCGGTGCCAAGTTGACTGTCGGTATATCGAAGTGCTGAAGTGTTTGCACAGTAGGGCTACGATGGCTATCCGACTACAGAACTAGGTACGAAACCTATCCAACTGCAGAGAGGTGTAAGACAGGGTGACGTTATGTCCCGAAACTCTTCACCGCTGCATTGGAAGACGTTTTCAAGCTTCTGGACTGAAAAGGATACGGTATTAACATCAACGGCGAGAACATCACTTTCGATTCGATTTGCCGACGATATAGTCCTTATGGCAGAATCGCTGGAGGACCTAAGCACTATGCTCAATGACCTCAATAGTGCCTCCCAACGGATAGGTCTTAAGATGAGCATGGACAAAACAAAGATCATGTATAACGTCCATGTTATACCTATGCCGGTAGTTGTTGGGAGCACTAAGCTCGAAGTTGTTGACGAGTATGTTTACCTGGGACAAATAGTCCGACCAGGTAAGTCCTACTTCGACCGAGAGGTCAATCGACGGATTCAACTCAGCTAGGCAGTGTTCGGAAATTACGGCACATCTTCTCGTCAGGTATACCTCAAAACTTGAAAACGGGACTGTACAACCAGTGCGTGTTGCCAGTGATGACTTATGGAACTGAGACGTGGTCCTTCACTGCTGGCCGGATGAGGTAGCTTAAGGTCGCTCAGCGAGCTATGGAGAGGACTATGCCTGGAGTTTATCTGCGCGATAAACTTATAAATAAGGATGTCCGCAGTAGAACCAGAGTGACCGACATAGCCCAACGGATTAGTAAGCTGAAGTGGCAATGGGCCGGCCATATAGCTCGAAGAACTGACAACCGATGGGGAAAAAGTTATCGAGTGGCTTCGAACCGGCGGACGAAGTGTAGGGCGTCCCCGCTAGATGGAGTGACGACCTGGTAAGACATGCATGAAATCGATGGATGCAGGTGGCTCAGGACCGTGCTTTGTGGCATTCCTTGGGAGAGGCCTATGTTCAGCAGTGGACTTGTGAAGGGCTTTTTTTTGTGTTTAACTGTGGATCAGCCAAAGTTATATTAGTTATTTCTGGCCAATCAAAATTTAATACCTTCTATGACGGAAGGAGACTCGTAATTGCACGTACGCTTACTTGGAAACTTGGGTCATGACGTGATTGAATATCCATCATAACGATGTACTTCGAGGCCATAACACTCTTATTATCACCGCCAAGACCTGATATGATACTCTTACGTCTGGGAGCCCTGGTCTAAGAGAGCTCTGAACAGGTGGGTATAGCCATTTCTTGCCTTTGATTCAACAAGAGCCGTTGCTAGCAGAATCTGATTAGGTGCCGTTGTCTTCGAAAAATGTGATGTAAAATTGGAAGCTGATTCAGAACTAACTAATGATGCCTTTACTTTACGTTAGACAGTACTTATTTTCGCCACCCATTGCTTACGCGACTTGCTGTCTTATTTTGTACTAATAATATAAATTATGATTACATCCCATGTATCGACGTTAATGCCTAAATTTTTCAAACCATTCATAGTGTCGTTGGTTAGGTCTAACATTTCCTTAATGGCACTGCAGCTCTCGGTTCAAATGTTAGGTTGATTTATAAAACGCCTTAACAAACAATTAGTAAGGTACATATTTCTTATTGTTGTATCCATTATTTAAAAGGAACCATGAGTCTTGGTACATGTCTCAAAAGCTGCGCCGCTTCACCCGATAGATGCCCCTTTAAGTAATGCATCTTTTGAACATTGTCTAGTGAAGCATTCGTATGAATTAGTGATACATACATATCCCTAAATATTGGCCATTTATTATACATTCCAGAAAAAATTGGAGAAATTTTGGGTAGGTTCACATTACTCTCATTTTTTGCTGCTTCATTTGGTGAGTTTGCAGCAGGAGCTAACAAACTTAATGCATCCTTTAAATCAGATTTATATAATATGTAAGTTTCCTCCATACTACCATAAATGTCTTCCTTAAAATACTTTGTTTCAAATATAGCATCAGAACCCTCCATACGTAGTTTCTTATGTGTTTCAGTGACTAATGTCCATTGTTCTTCTAATATATCTAATCTAGTCTGAAGATAAGACGTTTTAGCTAACCGATCCTTCGGCGATTTTTCTAGAACTCTTTAGATTTCTTTAGAACTTCTCTGACTCTTAATTAAAGCGGCCATTTTAAGTATTTGTAAACAAAAATGCTATTAAAACTAAACAAAATGCTCACTTAGTATTAAGCAGTTAATTTCACAATTAATATCGAAAATTTTCTAAGTGTTTGAATTTAAATACAAAATGAAAAATCGGGCATAGGTTCCCCGTCTGTTCACTTTTCTTAAAACTATTCTAAGTCTAAAATTTAACATGCAAATATTTATTTACTTAAGAAATTTTTTCCAAAAATTCAAGCAAAAAATCTTAAAACTTACTGTCTTTATTTTATTAAGTCTCAAGACAAACTTCAAATTTATTAAAAGTCGATGAACTTTTTACACAATAAACAAAATGTACTCACGATTTCACTGTAGATCACTGATTCGCTCACTTACTTCACAATGTGTTGATTGTAGTTGTACCTCGCTCTGCCTCAGGGCTGTGACGTAACGGATGGCACGACTGAAACGCGTCACTACTGACGTCGCCAAATGCTCCGTTGACGTTCACCACTTGTATTTTCACGACACTCATCGGCTGACTGAAGTACTTCAACTTCACTTACAGCCACCCGTTACGTCACCAGATGACGTTCGGTGTGCACTTTCCATAACGATCCGCTACCACTTTCCAGTGCAGTACATGCAAAAATTGTCGAGAGAGAACTTCGCTACTACTAGCGCCCTCTTTAATCCGGCTCGAAGGATCATGAACAAGTTGCAAACCGGCCCCAGTACTCACTAGAGATGAGACGTATTTACGCTACCAGGTTTTAAAACCAGGTTTTCACTTCAAAGTACGGCGCCCTGGTACGAGCAAAAAATACTTGCAAGTATGAAAGCAGGTGTTGTAAGTCAGCTCGAAGAACTTGAACACAACACATGAAAATACTTTCATAGGAAAATGATCCATATCTTAATAGGAATAAGAAACTCAATCGTATTTGTGAATAAAAAATACTTTGAGCTTCAAAGTTTTTTTTTATTTAGACGACTTTGCTCCTCATTCATAATAGAATTACATGGAATACGGGTCGAATTCCTATGCAAGTATTTTCAAATTTTGACACCGCGGCTGGACACGTCCACGACACGCAGGAGTGGGTTGTCGAGGAAGGCCGAATGCTTGAACCAAAATCTGCGTAGGTACTTAATGCACGTGCCATCCGATCGGGTCGGGAACTTGTTAATCAAATAAGCTAACTTATACAGGGTATTTTGAAACGCTCCGAAAACGAAGACAGATGATAGTACTAAGGATACCTATGATGATGGGTCACAAAGAAATTCGATCCCGAGGAAAAAAAAATCATCTTTTCACAACGTTTTATTAACTTTATTCACGCTCCATCATGTTATTAAAGTTATTTGAAACGATATTTCAAAAAAAAATATCATGAAAATACTGAAATATAATACCAGCAGTGAAACTTTAAAAAGAAAATCAGCTGACAATAGGGTCAATATCCTCGCGGGCGCCGAACTCTTACCTAGATCGGTACGAAACAATGCATTAGGTATACTACTTACTCACTCTACCCTTCCCTTTCACACACACGCTGCTTCGTGTCGCCTCGCGCTGTGGAATTTCATATGCTTCAAGGACGTTATAATAATTTTAGTTTTTGAGACAGTGCCATGTTGACTATCACGAGCGATAGTTCAATTGTTTTGTTTATTAAATTATTGTCGTTATAACTTGTTATTTATTAATTAATGATGTTGTTCTTGTTGTTACGTTTTGTGTTTTTTGTTTTGTTTTAATAATGCCTAACGCGTAGGTACATTTATAGTGCTTGTGAATACGGCAACATGTTAATGTGCCTTGAAGAATCTCATAAGGCCACGGAGGATCGGTAAGCTGTTTCATACCTAATTTTTTTTAAATAACTTAGTACTGAACTGATCTGAATAGGTACATAACTGAATACATCAGAATAATAAACATAATTACACAATGGATAACAAAGCATGACTCTAACCTTGTAAACATTTTATTTAAGTATTTTTTTCATTAGCGGGGAATCGAACCAGTTATTTGGTTTATTTAAGCTAATTTTTTTTAAATAACTTGTTAACATTTTATTTAAGTATTTTTTTCATTAGCGGGGAATCGAACCAGTTATTTGGTTTATTTAACCTGTGAATTCGAATTAAAGTGGCTACGTGGAGACAAGCACAGTGGCAAAATAGTAGATTAAGTAGATAAGTTAGGTATTTAGACAAGTGTTGTAAATTATTGGGTATTGTGGTACCATCGCTAGTTGCGGCCGCGCGAATTTGGCGTTCGCGCGTACATTGACCCGTAGTCAGCTGATTGTAATTCAGTAATTCCACTGCTTGTTTTATATTTCAGTATTTTCATGATATTTTTTTATGAAATATCGTTTCAAATAACTTTAATAACATGATGGAGCGTGAATAAAGTTAATAAAACGTTGTGAAAAGATGATTTTTTTTCCTCGGGATCGAATTTCTTTGTGACCCATCATCATAGGTATCCTTAGTACTATCATCTGTCTTCGTTTTCGGAGCGTTTCAAAAATACCCTGTATGAAACAAATTAAGGAGCATAATTGCGAAAACATGCTATTCATAAAATTTCTTTTGACTATTTCGCACCATTCAAAAGAGACATTATTGCGTGTATTTTATTTATTTGTAAGTAATAAGAATTATGTTTATATTCGAGGAAGTAAAAGTTTTGTTTCGATTTTTTGTAAATTCAGTTGTTATTGTGAACTGATTACGTAACCTACTGACCGTGACCTAATTTTTAAATAGTTATTTCGCGTGTATATTGAATTTAGAGACAATTTTAAAACTTTTATTAATTAGTGTTTAGTCCTAAGCCTGTGATTTAAAAAGTAGGAAGGAAAGATTTCATTTCGTTAACAAAAAATTAAAAAACGCTCAGTCAAAATTGTGGCCCGACTCGAACTAGTCATTCATATATATATTGACACTAACAAATACTTTCAAGTATTTTTAAAACCTGGTTTTCGACTCTGGTATTTTTCCATACTTGTACTTAGATGCCCTGGTATTGAATTTTGCAAGTATGCCTCATCTGTATTACTCACTTCACTAAGGTTGATAACTTGATAATATAATGAAACTATGAGTACGTGTAAACAGAAGCCTATATTAAAAACATTACCTACAGAGACCATATGCAATCAACTATGAAACATTTTCTCGCGACGTAACTCGTCACTAGCGCCATCTAGTTTACAAAATTAACATTAGTAGCTTTTAAAAACTATTCCAAGAACTTGCTGCCAGCTGACAAGCATTACTTGTAAGCTCACGCTCAACACGCTTGCAGGCAGGCAGTAGTTCAATGAGCGCAGAACCAATAACCTCGTAGTAGTGCTCAACGATCTATCTGTGAAATTTGGGATCATATTTTTTGAATTGATTTCGTAAAAATATCGTCCATCAATCAGTAATTAGTATCTATGATGAAATGTTTCATCTACATACGTCCCACAGCTGGGCACAGACCTCCTCTCATTTCTGAGAGGGTTTTAAGGCAAGGAAGTGTCCTCCGCGCTGCCCCAATGCGTGTTGGCGGACTTCACATGTCCTCTAAATATTTTTCTTTTATTTCTCAGACATTTTGTTTACGAAGTTTTCCTTCACCGCCGAGCACGTGGTAGATCAGCACTTAAAATTGTAATTAACAATTTCGTTGGTGCCGGCGAGGATCTGTGTTTAGTAGTAAATTTAAATAAGCTAGCTAATAGAACTGAACTGACTAACGGATTAAAGAAATTTATCGAATTTTTGCACAAATTCATAAAACTCATTATTCATAAGCTCGTGTGGACATAACACGTCTCTATTCCCTGTCCTGGGACTCACATAAGGGTCATTGCTACTGTCTTATTATTGTATCTGCAAATCGAATAGTGAAAGTGTTAAATAGGTAATCATCTAATTTATAACATCCTTTCTTCATCAGAATACCATATATTTAACATACGCTTTGAATTGATCTATAGTTTAACATTTACCCAAAAATGAGCCACTACTTTAATTGAGCCTGTAGCTTTAAACGGCAAGTTTAGATAGTGCGTGTTAAAGTTATGGACATCACCCATTTTGTCAAAGATCAACTGATTGTATTTCCGAAAGTAATATGATTCTGTACAAACCCTTAACACTTGAGAATACTTCATAAGCATATTCGTTATGGGTATCCGATAATTATCAAATCCTAGAAACCCATTGTTGGCCGTCTGGAAACCAAGTTTTGGTCCAATTTCTCCAACTTTTATACCTGACATTGGCATGTGTGTTTCTATTTCGCGTATTTGCACCAAGAAGGGATGTATGCCGTATTTTTTCCCTTTAGTATGAAACTGAGCCATAATTATACAGTGGTTTGCAGTTTGTGCCACTGGAAAGAAGATAGTCAACTACTTATACAAGGTGATAAGCTTGTTTTAAAGACCATTGTTATTATAATTGTATATTTATATTTTTACGTCTAAATACCCAAACGCTGCTCAATTTTAAGACGCCGTTGAGTTTCGTGCTGTCTCTATCACTTTGAGTCAAAGTGACTGTGACACCATGAGACTTAACAACATCTTAAAATTGAGTATTTGGCTATTAGTCTCTTAATTCAGCCGGTAGTCGTAGATTTTTCAAAAATATGGCAGCCTCTATAACATATCTAAATTGTTGTTAACAAAGAAAAGATTTTTGCAAGGGAATGATAAACACATATTATGCGTTTTCCACGTATATCGCATTTTTTTAATTCTGACATTTTCGTTATTGCCAAACGTTTCAATACTAATATTAGTAGGATCAATAGTATTATAAAGAATTTTTAGGAAACTTACAGCCCCCAGGCCACCACTTGTAAGATGTAAGCGTAGGACTGTGGATAACGAATTCTTCCGTATCTGGATCATATGTAGCCGTAGTCTCTAGACCTCTCAGGAACGTTCCATGTCCGAGCTCGGTCTGCAAATTAGAAATAATTTGGTATTATCAGATTTTTATCTCGAATACCTCTGATTATTGACTACCTCTAGTTATTGAAAGACTATGTGTATGATATATAGACTTTCAATAATCATAGGTCCTAATTGTCTTACTAAGAACTTCTCTGCGTAGTGAAATTGGCATACGGATATGCCTATGAAATGGAATGAAATTAAATAAAAATTAAATTATATTTATTTCTCCGCCACAAATGCATATAGATAGTTCTACTAACAAACTTAAAAAAATATGGAATGTTGTGATGTTTTTGCGGCAAGACTAAACTAGTGGATCCCTGTATTTCAATACTCCAGGCCGCTCGCTCGCTGATTACTTCCGAGTTTGTCGGAATTTGCAGAATAAAGTAATAGTAGGGCACATGTGTGTGTGTGTGTGTGTGTGTGTGTGTGTGTGTGTGTGTGTGTGTGTGTGTGTGAGTGTAAAGAAAACTTGCATTCATATAAGGTTTTTGGATAGAAGTTTAACTCTAGAAATATAATCTTATTTTGACCTACTTCAAAGAAAATACGTCTACTTGAAGAAGCACTGAACTTGAAAGGTGCATATTTCACAAATTACCATGATTGAACAGTTTAAATTTAATTTAATAATTACTTTAGGGTTTTATACTACAAATAAAACCAAAGTTATTATAAGAAATAGAATATAATAAAAAAAAATCTGTAAACTTCTTACAAATCAACTATAAACTACGAAATCTTCCTTTTATTAAAAATTAGGTTTATTTTGTATAAATCACATTTTTTTATGTATTATTAAATTTTAAATACTAATCAGTCTTTATGCTTAAAAACATTAAAATAATTAACCCTAAATCACAATTAGATACAACCATTACATAAATCACTTTTATGTTCTTTTTTTATAGAAGAGGGGGCAAACGAGCATGCGGCTCGTGATGTTAAGTAAATCGAGCCGGTCAGAAAGAACTCGGTCGTCGACGATTCGAGCCGCTCTGCGCTGGATGCGGTCAAGTGGAAGGGCACTGGGGTGCCCCGGCCCAGAGATGAGAACAGTATTCCATTTGTGCTTTGTAAAGTTGCAAGCGGTGTGCCGGCATGAAATTCTGTCCCGCTCTGCTGAGCACGCCAAGTTTTTGGAGGCCAATTTAGCCTTTCCTTCCAAATGATCACAAAACTTCACATCATTTGACATGTCGACGCCAAGGATTCGATGCGGCAGCAAGGCAGCAAGGGGAGTGCCCTGAAATTGAAGAAATACGACAAAGGATTTCTTTTTAGCGGTAAACGCGCAAACTTGTGCCTTCTGAGGATTAAACCGGACTAGATTTAGTCGCCCCAATCCGAGACTTTGTTCAGCAAAGACTCGACTTAAGACACAAGTTTGTTCCGGTACTCGGCGACGTTTTCCCGAGAAATATTGCCACGGCCGGTGTATGGAGCATCACCAGTGTTGTCATCCGCATAGCAATGAATGTTACCGGTTTGCAACATATTATTGATATGCAGAAGAAACAGCGTTGGTGATAGCACGCAGCCTTGTGGAACACCAGGGTTAATAGGCTTGTGTTCGCGCCACTTCGTCTTAGCGTTTTAAGTATTTATTATTTAAGAAGATGTAATGTAACTTGTATAGCAATTATTATGTCTTACGTGTAGGTACGTTTGATTTGTTAGGCTAGGTAATAGTACTAAGTTTCACCGTAATTGTTTACGTTTAAGGTCCATATGTCTTTCTTATAAATCTATATTGTACTTACTGGCAATAGCCAACGACTGTTCAATTGAATTATTCAATGTACCTTTACCTTCTCGACTCTTAATATGTTAGCACGTCCTATTCAATATTTTTAAGATAATTGTGTACAAGTTAAATAGTACATTAAAATAAATTACTGAGACTCCTTCGAAGTTTCATTTCTTTGTACCATATTGTACAAAAGTGGCGACCGTGACAGGACTTGCTAATTATTCGTCGGATTTTGAAGATTAACCTACATTGATCAAAGGTAAGGGCAAAGAGGTCATAGCCACGCCAGGCTAGCTCAGCACCTAGATCTACCGGAATACTACGGGATCAACTAATACTTCGTGCGCCGTGCAGCCAGACTACTACGACTTACAGCTTCGGGATTCGGGAATAAACAGGAGCTTCGCGCCAGTGTGTTCGCAGCCTACACCAGCAGACCGGCATCTACATTGGACATTTTTTTAAAAGAGTGAGCTCGTTCCTTTTCCTATTCCCCTTTTCCATTTCATTATTTGTTGCATAACAAGGCGATAGTCCTTTTTGACGTGAGTGATTAGCTTCTAGTCTGTATATTAAACTAGAAGGCACTCTTAAGCCCAAATAATTTGCATTTTAAGCTATTTCGGGCCAAATATACTCACAGTCCTTTGTCTTTCGTAAATTCCTACCCTCAAACTTTAAAGCGAGTCATCTTTCCCCATTTTATTTTTCAAGGGCTCATTATTTGCTTTATAATTAATTACTATAGCTTAGTCTAACATAATACAATTATTTTCGCCCTTAAGTTATTCAAAATCACCCTCAAAAGGTCCCTCATTTCTTCATCCTCCCTTACATACAGTTTTTAGCCGCTTGTGTGTTTGTCTATTTCCAAGGGGAGCTGCGTATAATTTCTCTGCACCTGTTAATCCTACGCAGCTCTGAACTCAGTTGCAACCTCTTGTCTTCGTGTGCTGGTCACCTTCAATGCGACTGCCCTACAGCTGTTAAGAAAATAATCTTCGGCTGTTGCTGCACAGTGGCTGCAAAGTGAGGAGCGTATCGTATGCAATTTTTTTTATTATATTTTTTTTTTACTTGCTCACCTTCGATAACTTCATTGCAATAGTCGATTCTGGTAAATTTGAGACGGATCTTAAGACATTATATTTAAAACGTAGTAGCATAAAGGGTCGCGTAACTAAATTTAAAAATTACTTAGATGACTTAACATCAATTGAGCATATTTCAGACTTAGAGTTAAGTAAATGTGCGATGAAATTATCAAGAATTGAGTCTTTATTCTCTGAGTTCGAGGAGTTGCAAAACCAGATCGAGGAGAAAATAGCAGCCTCTGATCTAGATAGTGAGTTGATTTCGCGTGAGCTAATTGAACAAGATTTTGATAACTGCATTTCTATTGGTCGTAATTTAGTGCAAAAGGGCTTACAGCTTAACCAACCTAGCCCTCATTGTTCAAATAACGATAGCCATTTTACTTCGGTTAATGAATCCGTGAGTTTTAAGCTGCCTGTAATACAAATTCCTAAGTTTGACGGCACTTATTACAAATGGTTAAAGTTTAAGGAAACCTTTGGTTCATTGATTAACGATAATGATAAAATTCAAAACGTTCACAAGTTTTATTATTTAATCTCCTATTTGGAAGGGGAAGCGGCTCGCGTTATTTGCAACTTAGAAGTTTCACATCAAAACTACAATGAGGCTTGGAAGCTCGTCTGCGAGCGATTTGACATCAAAAGGCAATTAATTAGCAATCATTTAAATTCGCTATTTAATTTTACCAGTGAGCGTGAGAGCGACAAGTCCTTACGCTTTATTATTGATCACGTAACAGAGAACTTGCAGGCTCTCAGTACTCTGGGATTGCCTACCGAAAAATGGGACGTTTTAATTATACATATTCTATCTGCTAGGTTAGATAGCACTACCTCTTTAAAATGGGAGGAGTGTAGAAATACTCTCCCTGAAATTCCGTCGCTTAAGGATTTATTTATTTTTTTAAAGTGTCGCGCAGATGTTCTTGAGAGCGTTCATCGTAATAAAACCAAACAGGTGACGACTTCCTCTAATAAAGGGCAAACGAAATCGCTGATCGTTACTTCCAAAGGCTCTAGTCTAAATAATTCTTCTACCTGTAAACCATCGAAAAAGACTTTCGAATGTATGGTATCTAAGTTCGAGTGTCCAGATTTCAAATCTAACACTCCTGAAGAGAGGGTTTCTACGGCTACGTCATTGAATCTTTGTAAAAATTGTTTAATACCGGGTCATAACGCACGAGGATGTAAGCTTCATATCTTTTGTCGTATTTGTAAAAAAAGACATAACTCAATGCTTCACTTAGATATTAATACCGAAAATGCTAACTCTGTTCCAAATGAAACGTTGTCTATGTCAGCAGTTTGCGCTTCTAAAGTCTTATTATGCACCGCTAAGGTCCGAATCTCTAATCCGAAAACCGAAAATACTATAACTGTGCGAGCAATACTTGATAGTGGGAGTCAGTCTTCATTTATTACTGATACTGTAAAACAAAGACTTAAGCTGACTTCTCAGCCATCAAATATAAATAAAACACCCACGCCTGTCACCCAGAGGGGTAGGCAGAGACTACGGACTTCCATTTGGCACGATCCTGACACACTTCTCTCGCCTCCTTTACATCCATATATCTACGCATACATGCTCGTCGGTTAAGGGTACTCCTAATCTGGCCCATTTCCAATTGGGTCGATAAACCTTCGTCTAGGGCATCCCTTCCCGACTCTTCCGTTCACTTGTGCAACATAAATTTGCTTTGTCACTCTTTCCTCGTCCATTCTTTCTACATGACCAAACCACCGAAGCATAACGTCATCTTGCAAACCACACTTTTCTCTTATCATACTATTTTCTCACCCTGTCATTCAGATTCAGCCCTAGCATACTCCTTAATGACCGCATTTCTACAGCATTTATGCTACTCTCATGCTTCTTCTGCCAGACCCAAATTTCACTACCATACTTTAAAGTAGGGACTAACACAGCATTATGAATTGCCATACTTGCCTTTTTTGACACATTCTGAATTTTCATAATAGCGTGTAGAGCCCGATTCACCCTATTTCCTGCGTTCACTCGTCTTTCTATATCCTTATCATATCTACCATACCTGCTAAATAAACATCCTAAATATACAAACTCATCCACTTGCGCAATCATCTCCCCTTCTATTCTTATTTCACATAACGTTTTACTTACTTCTCTTTCAAAAACCATCACTTTCGTCTTACTTGCGTTCACTTTCATACCCCTTTCTTTTAATGACCAGTTGATTAAAGTAACCATTATTTGCAACTCAGCCGCCGACGATGCAAATATGACTTGATCATCGGCATACAAAAGGCATTTGACGGTTAACTCACCCATTCTCAACCCACATTCTTCATGCACAATTAAGCCAAAAATTTTGCTACAAAAATTGTGGGCTGAAAAGTTAGATTGGGACGAACCCGTTTCTCAAAGAATAAAGTCGACTTGGCAGCGTTTCGTTCTCCATTTAGAGTCGTTGTCTTCGCTAAAAATCCCGAGACGGATTTTAATTGATAAACCAATTTATATTGAAATGCATTGTTTTTGCGATGCCTCGCAAATAGCATATGGCGCGTATATTTATTTGAGATCGTGTAACGCTAATGGTGACATAATTGTTAAACTTTTATGCGCTAAAACTCGTGTAGCGCCTCTTAAGGCTACGACTGTCCCCAGACTTGAACTCTGTGCTGCTCTTTTGGGTGCTCAATTAGGCTCTACTGTCATTCAAGCTCTAAGGTGCAAAATTCATCGTCAAGTTTATTGGACGGAGTCTAGTGTAGTATTAGGTTGGCTAAACTCATGTGATAAGGCTAAACCTTTTGTCGCAAATAGGGTGGCAGCTATAACTGAGCTTTCAGATACCGCGAATTGGCGGCATGTTCCTACCGCCCTAAATCCAGCCGATCTTGCCTCTCGCAGAGTAGATCCTCAAGACGTGTGCGCCTCCTCTATATGGTGGGATGGTCCACCCTTTCTCCTTAAACCAGAGGCTGAGTGGCCAAAATTCGAATCCTGTAGCGTAGAGCTGCCTGAAATGCAATCCATTTCCACCTTAGTCGCGGAAGCTTGCACTAAGGCCCCATTTGATTTTAAAAGGTATTCTAACTTAACTATGCTACAAAGAGTATATTCTAGAGTTTTTCGATTTATACATAACTGTCGCAATCCTAGCTGAAAATTATTAGGTCCTCTTCGAGTTGAAGAACTACAAAAATCATTAACAGTTTAAATTAAAATAGCTCAAAGTGAGTCCTTTCAGAATGAAATAGAGCTTCTTCGTACTAAAGGGGCCTTGTCATCCAAGGCGCCTTTATCTTCTCTAACTCCATTTCTAGATGAGAGTGGCATTCTGAGAGTTGGCGGAAGAATCGATGCTTCCACTTATGCATATGACAAGAAACATCCCATCATTTTAAATGCAAAACACTATTTAACGGAATTTAATTTTTCAAAGGTAACATAAACAACTGCTCCATGCGGGCACCTCAGCGCCTACTTGCCTCTATTAGGGAGCGCTACTGGTCGACTGGTGGTAGAAAATTAGCTAGGCAAGTGACCTTAGTAGTGGCTTAGTATATCGTCGCTTTAAGGGTCAACCAATGACTAATATTATGGGTAATCTTCCCTCCGGTCGCTTAATGCCTGATTATCCGTTTTGCACGGTTGGCATTGACTTTGCTGGCCCATTTCTTATCACTGACCGCAAGGGAAGGGGATATAAGATAACAAAATGTTATCTATGTATATTTATCTGCTTTCGTTATAGATGTGTACATTTAGAAGCTGTAAGTGAGCTATCCAAAGATGCCTTTTTGTTGATTCTTAAAAGATTCATCGCTCGCAGAGGACTGCCAAAGACAATTTTTCGTGATAATGGCAGAATTTTTGTCGCGACTGCTAAAGAGCTAAAAATTTTTTGAAATCAAACAATGACTTTATTTATGATTTTACTGCTTCTCGGGGCATTGAGTTTAGATTCTCCCCTGCATACGCTCCTCACTTTAATGGTCTCGCTGAGACCAGCGTTAAATCAGCCAAATTCCATATTTATAGAATTATGGAAAAACTCATCTGACGTTTGAGGAACTATCGTCTTTATTTGAACAGATCGAGGCCATTCTGAACAGCAAACCCCTGTCTCCTCTCAGTCCTTCACTAAATGACTTCTAACCTCTTACACCGGCTCACTTTTTAATTGGCAGGCCATTGACGTCTATTGCATCACCAAGCTTCGTGGACATCAATAGCAGACGTCTCGATCGATTCCAGCGTCTTGAGCAGAGTGAGGGAGCACTTCTGGCAAAGATGGACACGCGAATATATAGCTGAACTACAACAGCGCACAAAATGGCGAGCGAAATGCAAGGACCTGCAATTAAACGATTTAGTTTTGCTAAAGGAAGAAAACTAGCCACCTCTCTGCTGGCGTCTCGGGCGAATCAGCAAAATATTTCCTGGCTCGGATGGTGTTCCCCGCGTCGCGGACGTCAAAATTTCAAATGGAATGATTAGAAGAGCTATAAATCGGCTGTGTATCCTGTACTACTTGAAATATTTAGCTCAGATTTCTAGGGCCCGGGAAGATGTTCGCGCCGCTTCGTCTTAGCGTTTTAAGTATGTAGATGTAATGTAACTTGTATAGCAATTATTATGTCTTACGTGTAGGTACGTTTGATTTGTTAGGCTAGGTAATAGTACTAAGTTTCACCGTAATTGTTTACGTTTAAGGTCCATATTTCTTTCTTATAAATCTATTTGTACTTCTACCAATAACATATCGTTACGTTTACATACGTAGTACTAAAGATATTTTATTTTAACAAGATTGCGCACTCACGACTGACAAACGAGCTGAGCGAGATAGCGCTTTTTAGGGATGCATCCTACTCTATTAGGGTGACTACACGATTTGTTGCTTCAAGGAAAAAAGGACAAAGTGATGCTAAGGGATTCCTCTATATTTATTTTATTTAGAACAATAAACAAGGATTACAATAATACATATGTCATTTATCAAGAAATATGTATAATCTACATCGTTATTTTTTTTTTTTTAATTTAATGATACATAAAACATATTACAATAGTGCATAGTTACTATTCAGCACCATTAAACCGCAAAACGGTTTGTATTGGTGCTTGCAGACGTCTATACGCATAAATAATATATTATTTTTAATAACTACCATCGTAAAATTGGTAAAATTAAGCATGATAACAACTAACAACCTATTCATTGTATTAGCGACATGACGACAAATAGGTTTCGCTAGTTTACCGCAATGAGCGTGTACGGTATGCTATTCCTAAGATAATTAGGTATGTAGTGTGTGTGTTATCCCTAGCTTAATATATAAAAACTTGTATTACCTACTGACTCTGTGTTAAGAGAGAAAAATAAAAGACTGTAGAAAATTGTCTTGTGTTGCTTTTGACGCATGGCGGCTGTGTCCAATCAATTTTAACGTTTCACTTTTTCCATCAGCCCTTAATCTTAAATTTAAAAATTGTAGCTATACATTTAATAATTTCTGTCTCATGCCTATTTTCACACTTTATAGAAAGAACCGGATAAGGTGGAATGAATATATCATTTAATTTCGGATAGAAATGACGAATTGTGTTGAGAATTAACTTGTTTTTAAATTGATCTTGCCAAATTTCATGCGACACAGAGTTAAAAAGTATTTAAGCGTGCCTCACTACAACGAATACAAATTTTGAGGCGTATTTTAGGCCTCTTTTGTCAACAAAAGCAGTAAATGACGAAAATTCACAGATATCCTATCCAATATGTACGAATGGTGTTCATGCAGTTTTTTTACCAACAATGCAGCTCGGCAATAGTGACAAGTTATTTTGTCTGGTATTTTATTGACAATATAGCCAGATATATAAAAGAGGATATTGTTTTAAAATCAGATACAGTATTTTTATCTGCTTGATACATAAGTTCGTCTATGTGTCTGTCTTCATCTGCGTCACTGGTTTGTGAACTGTCGGGAAAAGAGTTTGTAAATAACGTTCTCTACTTCTGAACTCGAGAATAGGTGTTTTTTCGTAATTTGAATCTGTACAATTGGAGTTGATGCTGGGCTTGATAATATTCCGAAACTGTAGTTTCCGCATCGTATACCTGATCTGAAGAGCGTCCGGATTGTCATTAGAACCACCTCTCGCTCGGATACATGAGAATAACATCATAATCCATACATATTGTTATTTATGCAATGAGGAATTTTGAGGGGCACGTTCTAAAAAAATTCTCATAGACGGCATTGTAAATGCCCACAAGTTAAAAAGCAGTTTGTGTTTTGGCTATACTGATTAGAATTCTGTCAATGGCGAATAATTAAAACTGTATGAAATATATGGCAACACGTTTCCTTGACTTAAGAGCTTATGACCGATTAGCCTGTGACAATTATGATTTTATTAAACTGTTAATAAACAACAAATTAACAAATAATAATAAAAATAATTAACAACAGTTAATTATTTGCTATTGAGTATTGAGAATAGTAACCAGTGTAGCCAAAACACCAAAAAAACGTGTGGCGGTGGAAGGAAAAGGGGAGATCTCCCGCCGGGCAAGGTGTTCTGCCCGGGGAGCGGCCAACGCCTCGAGTGGTAGTTGGAGCTATTGTATATACTGTTTTAATTCGGAACTTTGATAGCGCGATTTAGGCTTCGATGTATTTCGCTTGTGGCGCGACGAGCGCCGCCACATCACCCCTGCTCAGACCGGAGGTCGATGGTGCAGTCTAGATGTCGACGAATGTGCGCCAGGAAATTGCCTTGTAGTCTGCGGTGAGTCGAGAAGAAGGCAAGTAGTAATCTGCGAGTGCCGTGAAGCAGAGGCGAGCAGTAAGGCTCAGAGCCGTGCCGAACACTGTAGCGCAGAGAGTAGCTTGAAGGAAAGGAAGCATTATTATAGTGCTGCGATGAACCTTGTAAAGCTAGATGGCTTGCAGGATGTGATGACTGAATATTTGCTCGGGAGCGAATGAATGGGATATTTGAGAACGATGACGAGGATTTGAAGGTAGTTTTCCGAAGGCTGTTGGTTGCGTGTTCATATCACGTCGGTTGGTCACCACTGGGGCGGTGGAAGGAAAGGGAGATCTCCCGCCGGGCAAGGTGTTCTGCCCGGAGCGGCCAACGCCCGAGTGGTAGTTCGAGCTATTGTATATATACTGTTTTTAATTCGGAACTTTAATAGCGCGATTTAGGCTTCGATGTATTTCGCTTGTGGCGCGACGACAGCGCCGCCACAAACGCTTTTTAAGGATGTATCTCAACATGGGCTGTCTGTCTTACTCACACAATGCTACATTTTTAAATATTAGGTCCTTACATATGAAATTAGCGTTTTGTACGGGAGGAATATAAAGTCAATTTTTTTTTGTAAAATATATTTAAATAATCAAAGTATGCACTGTTTTTATCTATGCACTTTTGCCATCTCATAGGTAGTTCATTGATCCCTTTACTAAAAAAAACCATAGGGGCGAGAATCAATAAACTCTTTGAAGGCGGTTTGGACTGCCGCATCGGAGTTAAATTTTTTTCCTTGTAAGAAGTTGTCCAAATTCCGGAAAAAATGGTAATCTGTTGGAGCAAGGTTCGGGGAGTACGGTGGATGTCGCAGATATTCCAATTGTAGCTCATCTAACTTAGTGGTTGTTTGTTGTGCAGTGTGTGGTCTTGCGTTGTCGTGAAGCAGCAGTGGCCTAGAGTTGTTTAGCAGTTAGTTCTTCCTTCATGGTTTGCAATTGCTGAGAATAGATATCTGCCGTAATCGTTCGGCCAGATTTTAGAAAGCTGTAGTGAACGACGCCGGCGGTAGTCCACCAAATACTCACAAGTAACTTTTTCTGAGTCAATTTTCGTTTAGGGCAGGATTTGGCTGGGTCTCCAGGGTTCAGCCATTGCGACGAGCGCTTCCGATTATCGTACAGTATCCACTTTTCATCACAAGTAATGATTCGATTCAAAATCCCTTCATTATTGTGTCGGTTGAGCAAAGTAACACAACACAGCAGTCGACGCGTGTTTGCAAGTTCGATTCACTCAATTCATGAGGTACCCATCGTTCAAGTTTTTTACTTTCCCGATTTGCTTCAAGTGGATTTATACAGTTTTATCACTTACCCCGAAGCCTGCAGCTATCTCTGAAGTGCTTTGTGATGGATTCGCTTCCACAATAGCTTTTAATTCTTCATTTTCTACTTTGGTCTCCGGCCGTCCACGGGGTTGGTTCTGAAGGTCGAAATTTCCAGAACGAAAACGTTGAATCCAAAAATGTACCGTGCTTTCATTTGCGACACCAGCGCCGTACACGTCATTAATCCTTCGAGCTGTTTCTGCAGCACTGGTGCCACGGTAGAACTCGTACTCGTAAATATACCGATATTTCATGTTTTCCATTGTGCGGTAATAGGCGACGCCAAAGAAAAAAATAATGAGGAAAAACCAAATGAATGACTGTTTTCAAAACTCAAATGTACCAGCTAAAATGAATTTATAAATTTGAATTTGGAATTCTTAACCAAAGAGGAGATATTTCAGATCAAAGTGGTCAGTACGACAAAATGCTAATTTCATATGTAAGGACCTAATATACAAAACAACTGGTTGTCATATTCAAATTACACAAAGAACCGTTCCCTAAAATAATAAATTAGGTCGTATTAGCACCTTAATTTGCGGGGATGTGCAGCATCATCTTTTAGATTTTATTAGAATGTTGTTCTCAAAGTTGCTCATTATACTTTGTATATTAAAGGTAAAACATACCACGGGAAAAATAGACGAAATAGCATTTACTTTTAATCATTTTCTTGCTGCTGCAGGATGGGTGGTGAAGTATTCGGATTTAAAAAGCAGGCCACAAACTATTGAATGTTGTGTAATGTTTCCAGAGATAATGTCAAGCCATCTTTTTTTATTTCTTCGTCTTTTGGAAACCTGAAGCAGATTAGGATATTAAAAATTTATTTATCAAGAAAACATGCGGTTTACAGAGAATATCTGTTACGAATTATAGCCAAAACATTAATCGACACAAGGCAAGACACTTTTCAGGTCTCTTATTTGAGACTAAACATTGTCGTTGTCGCATGCGACGTGACTCGTGTGTCACCTTGTGAGACCCGCGTCATAAGGTAAAAAAAAAACTGAGCCCACGTACGCAACGTATGCGATGTTACCGGGGAGTGTTGGTGTGCACATTTATCTTACGTATACAACGCATTATGACATATTTTCAAAGCGATACCTACGTAATCGTATCGTAAGTTCTAGATTTAAGATAGAAACAAACTGAGCCCACGTATGCAACGTATGCAACGCATTATCATATCTAGACGATTGATTTTGCATAGAAACTCTATGAATAGAAACATCTTAGAAACACACTTGTCATACGCAACGCTATCACACGCGTCACTCGCAACTAAAGATCTGTGATCGGCCGGCGAGGGAAGGTGGTGGAGATGATCATACGCTATTGTACGCGTAAGACAAGTGTGATTCTAGAACTTACGGTCAGCAGGTACAGCGCATCAGATGCGGATTGAATGTTTGACGGATAGTAGGTATCGCTTTGAAAATATGTCATTATGCATTGTATACGAAAGATAAATCTGCACACCAACACTCCCACGTAACATCGCATTCTGTCAAACAAAACATTAACTCATAACATAAATCACTTTAGTAATATGGAAAGCTAGAAGATTTTAGTAGAATAAAATAAATATGGACACCCTATTTCAAGCATTACAAAATATTTGCCTATGAAAAGATACACCACTTCCTTTGTATGATTCACTTTTGCATCCTTTCACGCAACAAGTGAGAACCATTTTTAATTATTTGGACATGATAAAACTTGAAACTTTAAAGTAAATACTGGGCAAACACAATTCACTACTCGATCGATTCACACAAAGTATACGCCATATTGAAGATTGTAAGACACTTATAGTTCGGCCGTTCAGAGAATGCGTTCCAGACACGTCGCGATTGAACTGACGACGTAACTTTGTAATGGCGTTGCAGTTACGATAAAAATATTTTTGCTGGTTGTTTACCGTTTTAACAATTGATGAGCATTAAAACAACATTATTATATCAATAATCAATGAATGTTATAATTTTGTGCCAAACTGAGTGTCAAATAACTTGGTAAACAATATTTTTCTAAATCTATACTGCGCGATTACAAGGTTATGTCAGCGCTTTATATTTGTAGTGCTGTGCACAATAACAGGCAATAACAGTATCGTAATCTGTTCTTATACAGTTATACTTTATAAAATAATACGTTTTGTTTTTTTTAAGAATTTGAAAATAATGGACTATAAGATAACTTTTATTAAATATAAAAATAAAACTACGACCAAACCGAACGCGCGAAAGAAAGTAGCATTTTATATTTAGGTTGAAAATGGTAACCCCAAATGGCGTTATGGGCCGCCATTTTGTGACGCTAAAACAGTCGTCTGTTGTCGTTTCGCGCATAGACCACGTTCTTCAAGTGTTTTCGATCTGTTTTTATTTGATTACCGGCTTTCGTTTAATGGACTGTTTCTGCTTTTCAAACTGACATCGGCGCTAAATCGGACTTCGATTGTGTTTTGTATTGCGTTCTTTTACTTTTGGTGCAAAATAATGCCTAAACGTGGACAAACATTGAAAAGTGGAGCCCGTGAGTTAATCATCAAGCTGCAAGATTACTTTGAGCAGGAGCGGCAAAATGGCGGACCCTGTTACCTGTCGAACAAGTACAATAACGCGTCTCTCAGGCGCTTGAGTTAGCAAACGAACGATAACAAATATTAATAAAGAAAAGTTCGGCTCTACTGGCGAAAAAGATAATATTTTACGTACTCTGAAGAAGAAACGTAGAACTAAACCCGTGACAGATATTGACACCTTTGACGCCGATGCAATCAGAAATCATATATATGGTTACTATTCCAGAAATGAATATCTCAACAGGAAGAAGCTTTTGGCATCGTTAAGAGAAGCTGGACTGTTTAGCGGGGGTAAAACTGCTTTAACCAAAATCTTAAAAGATATTGGTTTTCGTATAAAAACAGACAAAGAAAAATTTTATTAGAACGACACGACATAATTTTAAAACGGATAAGTTTTTTGAGAGAAGCAAAAAATATTGATAACTGGGATAATGTCGTGTTCATTGACGAGACATGGCTAAACGCCAATCACACGGATTCCCGTTCTTGGACGGATGATACAAGCGTCGACGTCGAAAGTACCAATGGGTAAGGGGCCCGTCTGATACTATACGCAGGTTCTGCAAAATACGGCTTTGTGGAGAACGCGTTACTGGCATTTCAATCAAAACCACAAATGACTACCACGAGGAAATGAATGCCACTACATTTAAAGAGTGGTTCCAGAACGTGCTTTTGCCCAGCCTACCAGAGCCTTCTGTAATATTCATGGATAATGCCTCCTATCACTCGGTTCAAATACAGAAACCACCTACCCAAGCTAATAAAAAGAAGAAATGGTGGCTTGGTTACAAGCAAAAGGCATTGACGTAAATATGCAGATGCTAAAACCAGAGCTAATTAAATTAGTTAAAGAAAATAAATCGGCAAATGCGATACGAAATCGATGAACTGGCTCTGGAGTACGGTCATCGCGTTCTAAGAATTCCACCGTATCATTGCCAATATAACGCGATTGAGCTAATCTGGGCTAAAATAAAGGTTACGCCGCCCGCCAATACTTCCCGTCATTCAGCACGAAAAGATGATGACCCTATTAAAAGAAGCCTGCGGGGAAGTCACAAGAGATGACTGGGCAAAGGTTGTTGAGAAGACTAAAAACCTGATTGTGGAATATTTTGACCGAGATATCAGGATTGATTCTGTTATTGATAATAATATAATTATACATGTAGGCGAAGATGATGATGAAGACACCACCTCCTCAAGCGAATCGGAGTCTGATTAATATTCTGTACGCACATTCAATTCAATGTACTTTATTGCATAGAAATACAGATTGTAGCTTTGTAACAAAGAATAAATAAAACAATTTTATTATATTAATATTAACTTTTTTTGGTTTCCACTTAAATTACTAAAATATAAATTTGAAATGATTCCGCCAATTTAAAACGAAAATAATCTTAAAAATAACGCGGCGGTTCATTTTGGACGAACGGTAACGAACTCAGTGTTATGTTGTGCCCATCACTAGTCGTGACTAACTGATAGGTGTCAGGAACGCATTCTCTGAACGGCCGAACTATAGTGTTCATTGTTTGTAAAAATTGCCAAAACTACGACTCTGAAACAAAGCAAGTAGTTAAACACGGTTGGAAATTACGCATAAGTATAAATATTTTCTTATGAAGCCTTCTCTTTAATTTTATTTAATAATTATTTAAAACTATTACAAGAACAGAAATAAAAAATATCATTAAGTTCTACTACGTGAAAAAATATTTCACTGTTGCAACTCGATAGACAAGGACGCATTCCTTAATAGAGGCATCTCGCTCAGCTCGTTTTTCCATTGAGCCTAACATTATATGAAAGTAGACTTTATTTCAATAGCATAGAATACATTTTACGTTTGCAACTTCTTCACAGTGCACAATATTGTTCTATACGAAGTATATTATAATATCTTTGCGTAGTACTGGCAATAGCCAACGACTGTTCAATTTAATTATTCAATCTGTTAGCACGTCCTATTTAATATTTTTAAGATAATTGTGTACAAGTTAAATAGTACATTAAAATAGATTACTGAGACTCCTTCGAAGTTTCATTTCTTTGTACCATATTGTACAGCTTGTAATCGGAGCATGCACCGTCAAATACGACCTTGATGCTCCGATCAGCCAGAAAACTGGTGATCCAATTGCACAATATCTCGGGAAGCCCATAGGAAGGAAGCTTCGAAAAAAGCGCGTTGTGCCAGACCCGATCGAAGGCCTTCGCTATGCCCAAACTAACGGCCAATGCCTCCTCCTTGGACTTGATCGCCTGCGCCCATCTATGTGTAAGGTAAACAAGAAAATCACCAGCTGAGCGACCCCGACGGAAACCGTACTGGCGGTCACTAATCAGCTGGTGCTCCTCAAGGTACCGCATGAGCTGGCATTTAATAATGGACTCCATTATTTTCGAGAACAAGGAGGTGATGCCGATAGGCCTGTAGTTGGACGGATCAGAGCGGTTACCTTTTTTGGATCGGGTGCACGAGAGCTGTCTTCCATGAATTTGGGACAACGCCTAGGGAGTAGGAGTACCGGAAAATACGCGTTAGAACCGGTGCCAACTCTGGAGCGCACGTCCTCAGCACAATTGGCGGGATTCCGTCAGGCCCACTCGACTTGTGGATGTCCAGGGAGAGATGCGCTTTGCGTACTGAGCACTGTTTCAATCGCACATCAGGCATAGAGCACTCACACTGCGGGATGGTCGGCGGTGTGTTCCCCCCGTCATCGAGAGTCGAATTGGACGTTAAAAGGGAGCCTAAGAGGTCGGCTTTCTCTTTTGCGGCGTGGGCCAGTGAGTCATCCTCCCTGTGCAGAGATGGTAGTGATTTACATAAATTCCCTTAAACAGCCTTGGCGAGAGACCAGAATGCACGGGTTCCCGAAGGAAGGCGAACTAATTTCTCGCCAATTCTGCCAATGTACTCATACTTTGCCTTGGCAATAACTCTTTTGAAGGACCTGGAGGCAAGGTTATACTTCTTTTTATGCATGCTGGTGTTTACATCCCGAGCTGCCGAAGCCTCAGCCCAGGCCTGATAACACTCCTGCTTACTGCATAATGCAGTCTTACAGGAACGACCAAACCAAGGCTGAGATCTGCCTCCGATGAGTACCGCAGATGATGGAATAAATAGTTCCATCCCCTGTAGTACCACATCAGTGACAGAGTCAGCAACAGCTCTGGGATCATCCGGCAAAAGAAAACCCGCCACCATGGGTAGGATGCAAAGAAAGACCGCATTCCGTCCCAATCCGCCGACCTGTAATGCCAAACACGGCAGCAGCCTGCAGAACGCAACCGCGAGGGGAGCATGAGTGGCACCACACTCCGGATCAGACAATAGTCCGAAGAGCCGAGAGGGGCATCGACGGAAACCTGATATCCGTCCGGACGAGATGTCAGCAGTAGGTTCAACAGGGAGGGTGTATGATCTTCCACATCTGGAATCCGCGTAGGCGAAGTAACCAGTTGTGTCAGACCATATGCCAAGGCAAAGTCATAAACAGATCTCCCCGCATGATCAGTTAAACGTGGACCAAGCCATTCGGCGTGGTGGGCGTTAAAATCGCCAAGTATCACGATCTCTATGGATGGGATCTGTTGTAGCAAGAAATCTGTAGCCATTTGGACGTGGTCAATGAGTCGATCTGTGTCGGAATTACCGCTATGGGACCTATACAGGCACCCGTAGACGCAGGGATGGTCGTCGCTGTCTACGCGCAGCCAAAGGATGGACAGGTCCGTACCTTCAAGACTGCCGAGGCGTCGAGAACAGATATCCTCTCTGACGTATACGCAAACTCCAGCTCGTGGCACAAAGAAGTGTTCTAATTTGTACCCCGGGTAGGACAGGTACGAAGTATCAGTCGGAGAGTACACCTGCGTCTCGGTCAAAAAGAGCAAGGCCGGCTTCGCCGTCTCTAGATGGTAGTGGACGACGTTAAGGTTCGAGTGAAGTCCCCTGATGTTGCAGAAGTCCACGGACAGCGTGGCTGGGGTCGCCATGGTTTTATCGCTCCGTTTGCCCCGTGCAGTGTTAGTATAGAGCGGGATTTTGCCCCCCCCCCCCCCAGAATACGCGGGGCAGCCTGAGCACACCTGAGGAAGAAGAGGATAGCTTGACCGTGGATGCTCAGTGAGGGATTCTCCATTGCCAGGGGTGCTGGTACCCTCCTGGGGTAGTCCTTTCTTTTTGAATTCCGCTACCATGTTATGGGGGCTCCGGCCACCTGCATTCACCAAGCGAAACGCAGAGGTAAGCCTCTACTTCACGCTGGTATTCTTTGAGGTCGAGGTACTGGACTGGTTCGAGCCGGCCCATCCATGCTACAGCAGAGGCTGCAGCGTGGCTCTACCACTGTTAAAACTTTTTTACTTTTAATAAGTCTATTCACTGTTGATCATAGGCTTCCCCCATTGTTTGTCAAATAAGCCGGAAATTTGCAGTAGTGTCCATGCTTGGCAAGCGGGTTGGCAACCGCAGCTTTTAATTACTTAGCGCTGTTATCAGGAAGATGCTGGCAGCCATCTCCTATTTCAGTTTTCCTCTGCCATCGCCTACGACACCCACGACACGAAATGGGGTAGTGGTTTCTTTTTGATTTCTACTCCCGTTCATAGTTCGGCCATAGTTATTTATATGTACTAATTATATATGTATAAACTTGTATATATTTGTAATATGTTTGTATATATATATTCGTATATATATATATATTTATATATAGGTTATATCTAAATAGTTCGTGATACCTCCTCTATCTATTCTTTTGTTTTAAGGAATGCAATAAAGATTAAATAAATAGATTTGCCAATTAAGTTGGATATTTACCATAGTATATGGTAAATATCCAACTTAATTGTTATATATATATCCAATAACTGCATATTTTTATTATTTTGAGTTGTGATCAGGAAGACGCTGCTGCCCACTTTCTGTATATATTTCTACTCCCGTTTATGAATACAGTTTTTCTCACACGTTCACCGCGAATAGGGCTACATTTATGAAATTTTGAAGTCTACTTAAACGTAAAAAATACTGGCATGTATTTTATAATGCCAATGAATATTCAATGGGGCCAATTATTTGAATCAAATAACGCAAATAAACACTATGCCATAAAAACCATGAAATTGAACATTATTTTGTCAAAACTATATGAACTTTAATTATGAATATTATGTAAATAACGTATTTCGGATACCAGGGCAATTTACCCTTCATAAAGCCACATCGGAAGACATGCCCGATATAAAAAAGTGTTGTTAAACGTATGTTATTAATGCAATTCTAATAAACTCATGTGATTCTGTAGCATATTATATTGCCAAATTTCAATCATTTACGTCCAATGTAGACACAGATACTGAGGTGTCTCTACAAGTGATCCAATTTTGCTAACTTTAGCACGGAATGATATTAATGATGTGTCTAAATTGAAGCCCACGCGAGCGAAGCAGCGGCGACAAAGACGCGATACGTCTCGTACTGCTATCGCTAATCAGAATGCCATGCGTGATTATTTAAGAGGAAGTGCCGATATGCGGTAATCGCGCCGCATATCGATATTTTCAAAAATGGTATTCGCAAGTTTGGAAGTTATCGCTTTTTATATGTAAATTTACAGCTTCACAATCCTCTTAAGCAAATTCTCCCTAAAACGGGACCATGTTCAAACTTTTACGCGCTAATGATGATAACGATATATTAGGTATGAAAGAAGCAAAACGATATACCTGAGCATAAGTTCCTGTCATCTGCGAAACTTTCTGTAGCCATTCAAGCTGCTGTTCGGGGGAGGCTTGTGAAACTATCGTTGGCAAAAACATTCCGTAATGAAGCATAAAAGGCGATATGTTCTTTATGACTCCCGTAGCGATTTTGTAATTGTTGGAAATTCTAAAAACAAATGAAAACAAGTTCGAATCAAGAAATCTTGAAGCAGTTTGGCAGCAACCGACTTCAAACAAAAACTCCCCCTGAACTTGGTGACGGTTTGTAGATGGTTGCAGAATTCTGTAGCCTGCAATAGCCATTTACCATCAAGTGGAATGTTAGCTTGTTTATCACACGAAAATAATTAAAAAGAAAATGTTTTCTTTCAATCATGTACATATTATTATTAGTAACAAACGAGCATACAGTACATCTGATGATAAGTGGATACGGTGGCCCATATACATCTACATCTGACGACTAAGATGGAATGCCTAGTTTCCTGTAAGAAGGATCTTCAGTTTTCTACACTCACCATACGAAACACAGCAGCATTAAGCTGCTATTTCACGCTGGTATTCCGTGACAGTGTGGTTCCACCCCTGTCGAGACTACCCATTCGCGATACAACCATAATATAACTACAGCATGGCTCTACCACGTGTAGATATTATACTCAAGGAATAAAAAAATTAACTAGTCACTACTATACACGTTTGTGTTTTTGATTTAAAATATTTACTTACTTGGATTCTGGGGACGGACTTCGTTCTATTGACCATCGTAGTAAAAGCGAGTATAGGATGCAAGATTTGCGCACTGCGTTCTCGTAACGCTCCTTATGACTTAAGTACTCCTCCGGCACCTCATCTCTCAGCTCTTTATTACTTAATACATATTCCTCTAAAATGTTATTTAAAATTTATTTCGTTGTTAGTATAAAAATAAAAATAAATATAATTTAACCGCGTTTTTATTAACTCGCTTTCGTGTAGATGTATCTGTTCGGGTCGAATTTAGTAATTGATTTTAACTAACTTCTCGATGAGCTAGAGACTTGAAACTTTGAACATAGCTCAGAATCGCATGACAATGCAAGAAAAAAAGTAGCATATTATAAAAAAAATATTCATAATTTTTAAAAATTACACTTGTACTTGTGTTTCAATTACGTTTTTTTTATAACGATAACTTATTTCATTTTCAATATATTTTTATTATCATTAATATTTATATTTTGTTTAGTTTTACATTCATGTCTTTTTACAGTTATTCTTGAAATCACTTAAAGTCTCGACTGTAAACCATTGCTGTGATACCCCACAGATTATTATTGAAGCCGGAGTCTTATTTGTTTTTTTGTTTTTGAATGTTTTTGTTTGTAAAATAAATAAAAATCTTTCTTATCCCACCCCACCTACTTTCGTGGGGTTTGTCAAAGTCAACTACAATCCACTACACGTGAAAATAATATTAACATTCGAAAGACAGCCGAGAGTCCGTCGCATGATAAAATTAAAATACCGTATGACGAGCAGAAGCGTTTTCATTACAAAATAAAAGGGTGCGTAAAGTAATATGCTTGCACTGCTCAACAGGCACACAAACGAAGTAATTTTGAACCGCATTGTTACCTGCGACGAAAAATGGATTCTGTTTGACAATTGCAAACGCTCTGCAAGTCGTTCGGATCCTGGTTCAGCACCTAAACAATGCCCTGAACGGAAACTTACCCCTAGAAAAGTGATGGTCACTGTTTGGTGGTCTAGTGCCGCTGGGATTCATCACAGCTTCTTACATAACGGGATGAGAATTACTGCAGATGTGTACTTTTTAAGAACTGAACATAATGATTTGAATGAACACACACACCAGCTTTGATCAATCGCTCGTCCCCGCTGCTCCTGGACGATAACGCGCGACCTCATACTGCGGTCTCCAAATTACAAGAGCTGGGGGTTGAAAGCTCTCCGTCATCCGCCGTACTCACCAAGACTTGCGCCTACAGACTTCTCTTTTTCCAGAATTTGAATAACTTTATGGCGGGAAAAAAAATCAATACCCGAGAGGCAGCACAAAATGCCTTTGAAGAATTTGTTGAAGAATAAACTGCCACTGCGTTGAGTGAGTGATTACTTTGATTAATAGAAATAAAAAATATAGAAAAAAAAAATTACGTGAACTTATTTCATAAAAAAATAATAATTTCATAGCTAAAAACCTAATATGTTCACTTAACCACCATTAGCCACATATTCCCTCTATTTAATTTTTGAACCTACCAATTTCTTTTCTTTCTAAAGTATTTTGTTCTCCGCCATCTATTATATGAGTTAATTCTTCAACATTGAAAGTGCACTTTTTTCTTTCTCTAATCAAATCTTGGTTTACTTTGGTGTCCTTCATTGTCGAACCTAAGAGAAATAACCTTTTTTTGATTTCCTGTTCAAGCAACCACAGAACTTTCTATTATGTTATTACATTTTTTTTATCCTAATGTACATAGATACAAAAGTTACCGAATGAATAAAATATAATAGTTAGTTAGTTAGGCGTTAAATTCTGACATATATTGTGCTTATTTGGGAGACAACGCTTTTCATTTATTTAAATTATATTTTGATAGTATTTTTTAAAAATTAATTCACGGGAAACTAGCTTTATGCGCAGCACGAGCACGTTCCGTGTTCGCTGTGAAACTGCATAGATGCTAATGATAACGAAAAGGAAGACCTGTTTCAATTACAGATATTATGTAGAGTTTCTAACACAGAGTAAAGAGTCGGTTTCCTTACTCATGTGGTTTGTAACAACACACCATAAATTATTGACTTGACTCTATCATGTACAATGGTAATTAACCAATGTCTGAATTAAAGTTAGAAAAATTTACTTTGCCAATATCCGCTCAATAAAATAAAATGATGTGTCTTACCTAGTTTGAAGGGCACCTCCCGCCCTCCCTCAATTGCGTGCACTATCCCCGTCACCACTAATCCCAGCACCACTACTCCCACCACCACTACACTAAGTCTTAGTGGTCAGCCACCGTAGAGTCTACTACACCTGAAGATGCCTCTGTAGTAAAATTTTGTATAGGCCTGCACCAGCACTATATATTTATATCTTTACTTTTTATTTATGTACATTATTGTGAAAGTTTTGATTTAATTTGTCGGAGCGTCTATAAAATACCGGTTGGATCGAGGTGGAATTGAGGGTACATCGAGAAACCTCCACTTGTTTGTGCAGTATAAAGTTTACTGTAGGCGCCGTGCGTGGGGGATTCCTCTTGAGTCATTCTACGAGTGAAGTCATTATACGCGTGCTAAGATAGAGTCGTGGTTCTGTCTATTGTATTGATTCTTCTGGTGCTGGCAAGGAGGATGGTATTGCTGAGAGGCTGTGCTGTGTTACATTGAGATGGGTAGTGTTGCTGTTGGTTTGCATACTTTGGTGTTACCATGTAATTATGTCCTTCACGTTACACCAGTAAGTAATTGTGACGAGGCCATATTACGGTATGGTCGAAATGTAATTGCCTATACTGAACGTATAGTGCAGTTACGCTGTTTTATTGCCGCTAATGATTAATTGCGTAAGCAAGAGAGCAAGTTGAACATCCGCTCTCACACTTTTACTATTTTTAACAACTAACCTTTCCTGACGTATTCCCGCTAGTTTCGGCAAATTCATTATTGTA
This sequence comes from Parnassius orleans, assembly GCA_029286625.1. Taxonomy (NCBI): domain Eukaryota; kingdom Metazoa; phylum Arthropoda; class Insecta; order Lepidoptera; family Papilionidae; genus Parnassius; species Parnassius orleans. Next base: position 7,426,866 of record JAGSMP010000070.1, on the reverse strand, counting down.
ATGTTACTACTTTATTTCCTAAACGTTAATATTTAAAAGCAAGCTGTCGCAAAATTCAATGATGGCCTGGCCAAGTTTCCGTGCCGATGAGTATATATAAATATTTACAATTAATTGATCACACTGACTTTGGTGCCCAAAAGAAAGTTTTATGACTTATAAGATAGTGAAAAAAAATTGTAAGTTGTAATTCTATTCGTCAAAGAGTTCCAGTAGCATTCACCAAAGTACACCTTCAGGTCACTCTATCAAGTCCGGAGGTAAGGTCTCATCATAACTAACAAAAACAAGGCCAAACTCGGCACACCTAGTTCTAATCTTCTAGGAGTTCCAGTAGCATTCACCGAAGTGCGCCCCTAAGCGCATGCCTAGTTTGCCTTAAGGATAATCCGCCACATTCCGGAGGTAATCTCTCATCATAACTAACAAAACGAGGCCAGACTCGGCACACCTAGTTCTACTCTTCGAGTAGTTCCAGTAACATTCACCGAAGTACACCTTCAGGTCACTCCGTCAAGTCCGGGGGTAAGATCTTGACATAACTAACATAACAAGCACAATCTCGGCACACCTAGTTCTACTCGTCGAGGAGTTCCAGTAGCAGATACCGAAGTACATCTCCATAAAGTCCAAGACGTATAAGTATATTTATATATAAATCCTACGTACTTTTAGCAAAAGAAAATATTGTAATAAAAATCTGTGATTATAAAAATAACCTTGGTCAAATATAAATTTGGTTTTTGGAATATTTTGTATTTCTACAGCGATCGATATTTTAGCTGCCTATTACCGCTGCTGTAAGCAAACGATACAGTAATCCACTCACAGACTAACTAGTAGATTCTACCCGAATAATCCACTCACCACGGCGGCCGAGACCGAAGTGCGAGTGAGCTGTGAGGCAAAGTGTATTTAGTAAAAGAAATTTTTACAAGGCTACTCAAAACACCGAAAATTTTGGCATTTCTCAGCCGAAAAAAATTAATTACAACTAAACAAAACAAAATTAAACTGCCATTTTCATTCCATGGCTTCCCACATGATAGATGAAGAGATTAGAAATAGATTGAGTTCAACAATTAATATTTTCAAAAGTTTTCGTGTTTACCCCTCCATGCGGACTTGATAAATCTACAAAATAAGCCACTAAAACCACTTTTTTATGTAAAAATAGCAATTAATCAATTTAAAAAAAAATACTACTTGCGTAGACACTTTGGCGGCCTCTCATCTCAAGGGTACATCGTTTAGAGCCTGGGCGGCATCAGAGGCAGTTGAACTGAGTAAGTGGCGCAAATATGAGTCTCTGAGAGATGACTACATATTTGTGCCATTTGCTGTAGATACAATCGGTCCGTGGGGTCCACGTGCGGTGAAGTTCCTAAAGGAACTCCATCCGCGACTGGTCGTTGCTGCTGGTGATAAGAGGGCTGGTTCTTTTCTCGCTCAAAGACTAAGTATAGCCATTCAGTGGGGAAACGCAGCCAACGTTCTTGGTATGATACCGCGGGGAGTAGGACTGTATGATAATTAAGTTACTAGTTTTAGTTTTTTTTTTATTATAGATTTTAATATTGTATGTAATAAAATATTGTATATTTAAAAAAATTATAAGTTCAACAATCATTTATCTTTCTGACAATGTGCTTTTTATATCATTTATATGTTCAATATGATTGTTAGATACGATTTCATGCGACAAAACGTTGGAATCTTGATTTTTAGGCGCTAGTAGAACATACCTACGCGCTTTGCGCTTAAGGCACATGAGTAAGGCATCCAATATTCCAAAATCCAAATTTGATATATACTAAAAACTATAATAAAAAAAACTAAAACTAGTAATTTAATTATCAAACAGTCCTACTCCACGCGGTATCGTGCCAAGAACGCTGGCTGCGTTTCCCCGCAGAATGGCTATACTTGACCAAGGTTATTGTTTTTATAAGCACAAATTTTTTACAATATTTTCTTTCGCTAAAAGTATGTAGGATTTATATATTAATATACTTATACGTCTTGGACTTTATGGAGTAACCTGAAGGTGTACTTTGGTATCTACTACTGGAACTCCTCGACGAGTAGAACTAGGTGTGCCGAGATTGTGCTCGTTATGTTAGTTATGACGAGACCTTACCCCCAGACTTGACGGAGTTACCTGCAGGTGTACTTCGGTGAATGCTACTGGAACTCCTCGAAGAGTAGAACTAGGTGTGCCGAGTTTAGCTTCGTTTTGTTAGTTATGATGAGACCTTGATAGAGTGACCTGAAGGTGTACTTCGTTGAATGCTACTGGAACTCCTCGAAGAGTAGATCTAGGTGTGCCAAGTTTGTTCTCGTTTTGTTAGTTATGATAAGACCTTACCTCTGGACTTTATAGAGTGACATGAGGATGTACTTTGGTGAATGCTACATATTCAAATGCAATGCAACCAGTCTTATTTATTAAACAGTCGAGAACTCGTAGGGTTTTACACATTGGAATTTGTACCGTTCCTATTACAATCGCCGTAGAGGTAAAACTCGAAATAGAAGTGTAAAGGTTCATGTACTCTTATACCTACACTTTCCTATCCTCTATATTATTACCTTATTAAACACCCCTTAAAAGTGTAGGTACTGTTTGACGCACATATATGCACCTAAAACCATATTACTGGTTGTAAATGATATTATATAAATAAGTACATGTGTGCCGGTTTTCAAAATTAGTTAAGCATAGTTTTGGCTTACTTTTTGCTTCACTTGAAATGTGTGCAGTGCTCAGTTTTTTTTTCTTTCTTGATCTGTGCTTAGTAATCAATACATCACCATAAATAATAAATACAATTAAAAATCAATACATCACCGCGTCTGTTTATTCGTACTGTTGACTCCGGTACTACTAAAAAAATCCATCCACTAAGATTTTGAAGAACCTACAACTTTTTTATACTTTTTATTATTAACAGTGCAATATTATAACATATAATATCGATAAAAACTATTAGACAGTCGCTTGTTTGAGATATAAGGTTATAGTGAGGTTGCCGTTTGATTGGTAATTTCTCGGTATTCCCTTTAGGTATGGTAAAACCAATATTACTATAGTAATCTAGAGATTATAAGGAGTAAATCTACATACATTTCATAAAGTGCATATATGTGCGTCAAACAGTACGTTACAGTTTTTGGTGGGCCCATTATCCATACAAAAAGAAACTGTCTCCTTTGACATCAAATTATCGGGAAATTGTAAGTATAGTAATAAAAATACGCAACTAATTTCGTAAGTACGAAACGAATTTCGTGAGTACGAAACAAATTTCGTAAGTACAAAACTAATTTCTCCCGAAACGAGTTCGAAACGAATTTCCTATGTACGAAACTAAATTCGTATGAACAAAACTAATTTCGTAAGTACGGAGGGCGGGCTGGTTTTAACGGAGGTAAGAATTAACAAGCTTATTCTCGCCAAACGTGAAGTGATAAAAATGAGACTCGGTTTAGAATAACTATATACAGCCGAACCTGTCCTAACTTGTCAGTTATCGATCGGCCGTCGCTAGTGATACAGCGTAATAACCTCGAATTGACAGGTAAACAAACTTTTGTACTTCGTAATAAATTGATTTAAGATTTATTTTTCGCTAAATTTAATCAAAGTTTATCCTAAATGGAATTGTATTTTATTGATTTTAAAACTATTATACTTGTTTGTAATTATTTTGACTAGTTTATTTTCTGTAATTTATGAAATATAAAAGTGACCTTGGGGCTAAAATTAATATATGGAGGGGTAGGTATTAACATGTTAATACTTACCCCATATGTAGGTATGTGATATTAAACGAATGTTTTTTTGCAATAAGTATGTTTTTTTATAGAATGAGAAATTACAAAAGGAAGAGTACAAGGGGTCTACGTCTCAAGAAGTATTTGAGCTGGCAGCTGAAGAAGTTCTGGTAAAAACAAGAAATATAGAGATGTTGCTACTGAATACAATATTTGTCATGTAACACTGTTTAAATACGTAAAGAAAAAAAGGCGGAACTCTGTTGAAGTGGGTTATAAAAAAACCGTCTAGTTTTCAATTCTGAGCAAGAAACAATGATAGCTGATTATTTAGTAAAATGTTCTAATATCTATTTTGGATTGGTACCAGACGATGTCAAAAAATTAGCTTACGAGCTTGCCATTCGATACAAGATAGATAATATTCCAGAATCTTGGAAAAGAGACGGAAAGGCTGGCAAAGATTGGTTTACCGGTTTTATGAAGCGCAACGCATTATTGTCTATTCGCAGTCCGGAGGCAACCAGCAAGCAGAGCAACATCCTTCAACCGTACTAATGTTCATTCATTTTTCGAAAAATATCGAGAAGTGCTTCAACGATACAATTTTTCACCGAGTAGAATCTGGAACGTAGACGAGACTGGAGTCACAACGGTGCAAAAACCCAAGAAAGTGGTAGCTCAACGAGGTTCCAAGCAAGTAGGTGCAGTCACATCTGCAGAACGGGGTACTCTCGTCACAATTGCAGCAGCGGCAAATGCTATTGGTAATTTCATACCATGTATGTTCGTTTTTCCACGGATAAGATATAGTGATTTATTCGTCCAAAATGGGCCACCCGGGTCTGTAGGCGTAGGAAATAGTTCCGGATGGATGACTGAAAAAGAATTTTCAATATTTATTGACCACTTTGTAAAACATGTTAAAACATCAGAGCATGAGCCAGTTTTATTGCTATTAGATAATCATCATTCTCATGTGAATGTGGAGGTCATCACCAAGGCAAAAAAAAACCACATCATTCTTTTGTCTTTCCTCCATTGTTCCCATAAACTTCAACCTCTAGATGTTGGTGTGTATGGACCGTTTAAAAATTATATTAGCCGGCAGCAAACGAACTGGATGATTAATCATCCTGGAAGACCATGACGATCTATGATCTCCCTGGAATTGTAAAAGAAGCATTTTCACTGGCATTCACTCAAAACAATATCATCAACTCATATAAAAAAGCTGGGATTTGGCCGTGCAATGAAGATGTCTTTCAAGACTGTGACTTTGCACCATCATTTGTTACTGATCGTCCCGATCCAAATACTGCTTCGATGGGCAACCAGGGATCACTGCAGCCTGGAGATAGTTCTGTCAACCCAAGAGAAGTATCACTAAATTTAGACTCTTCAATCCGAAATGAAATTATAGACAACATGCCTGATATTGATATAAGTATTTCAGAGGTTATTGATCAACTATCACGTACCATCAAATAAGCAGCGACCGTCAAATGAACCAGGACCGTCAAATACAAAGCCTACAGAAAAGTTTAACGTAGAAAAATAAGACCGCTTCCAAAAGCACCACCTCGTGTCGAATCCAAACGAAAGCGTTCAAGGAAATCAACGATTCTCACTGATACTCCCGAAAAATTGGTCTTAGGAGGAAGCAAAATTAAAGTCATCAAAAAGATAAAACTAGTCTGACTGAAACTAAAAGTAAGGTTAAAGGCAAAGGAAAAGGAAAATTAAAGCTAAAGAAACCCGGAAAGTAGAAGTAGAAAAGGTTAGAAGCATATTCTGCAGGATGTTAGTGAAGAAGATACCTGCTTCTGTTTAGTTTGTGCCGAGTCTTATAATGAAGACACATCTGGACATGACTGGATACAATGTATTTTATGCAAGGATGGGCTCATATCACCTGTATTATAGGTGATACCAGAAAATACATATGCCTCAACTGTTTCTCAGATGATGAGAAATCGTATTCTGATTAATTATTGCCTGATATGAAGTACCTATTTCCTGTCTAAGTTTATACAAATTAGTTTAATACTGATTAAACTAGTTACCTTATTATTTAATTATTATATTTAAACTATTTAAAAAATGTTTGTAACAGATTTATAAGATAATACTATTTTTTACTTCATTAAGAAACTTAAAGACTGTTCAACCTAAAAGTTTAAGTAACTTTAAAACATTAAGATTAAACTGTGTGTTTATTTTTAGGCTTAAAATATTCAAACTGTAGCAATGATTGTTATTAAGTGTAGATTTAAAATAATTTGTTATATTCTTTGAGTTCCTATCATAAAAAGTCAATAAAACATTTTCATTAATGTCAATGACATTTATTTAAGTATTTGACAAAATTTTAGTCTCTGTTAATAATCGCCCCTTACGTTAATACTAGCCCCAGCTCCGTTAATATTTGCCCACATGCGGGTATATATTAACAAATGACTTTTTTGGTTTTCATGGCTCTCTTTCTGGAAGCACTTACATACCTGATGATTTTTGTTGTTAATATCATAGCTGAATAACCAAAGCATGTTTTCAATAACAAATAAAATGAAAAAGTCTATTATCAACGAAAATATAAATCATAATACAAAATTTGTTAGTACCAGCCCCGTCCTCCCTACAAAACATTAAACTATTATTCCTTTTCAATGTATTATCACTTAATCCTTATACATTTATTAGATCTGTCAAATAAATTATTAATACCGTCTAAAAAAAAGACTTATCTTGGGCGTCAAAATAGGCCGAAATTGCCGAATTCACTTCATCATGGTCCCAATTTTTTTCCCACGCAGTTCTTTCTTCATTTTTGGAAACAAATAATAGTCGCTTGGGGCCAGGTCTGGGCTGTAGGGTGGGTGACGCAGTTGTTGAAAACAGCACCGGTGAATGGCAGCCGTGGCAACGTGGCTTGTGTGTACGGGCGAATTGACGTGCAAAAAGAGCACGCCTTTTGCAAGTTTTCCACGCCTTTTTTTCTTTAATAGTTTCCTTTAATTGATCTAATAAAGAAGAGTTGCATTCTCCCGTTATGAAAACACCACGTTTCTTATAATCAATCAAAAGGATACCTTCTGTATCCCAAAAGATCGTTGCCATGATCTTTCCGGACGACTGAGACACCTTATACTTCTTAGGAGGTGGTGTGCCTTTTCTATGCCACTGCATCGACTCTTGCTTTGACTCAGGTTCATAATGGTGTACCCAAGTTTTACCGTCAGTTACAATTCCGACGATAACATTCCACGCGCTCGAGTTTTTAATGCGCAGAAAGCATTCTCGGAACCCATCTTGCACAGACTTTAGTCATCCAAGGTGTTGATGTATGATGTTTAAAGTGATTTTTTCTGATACTCCAACTAATGCTGGAAGCTGTTTTTCCTTTAGCCGGGCATCTTCCAATACAAGTTTTTCAACTTTTTTGATCATTTCCGGCGTGGAAGCCTCAATTGGCCGTCCCGGTCGGCAGTCGTCTTCAATCGAGTCCCTGTCTTGTTTGAAAAATCCGTAAGTACGAAACTAAATTCGTATGAAAGAAACTAAATTCCTAAGTATGAAACGGATTTCGTAAGTACAAAACTAATTTCGTAAGTACGAAACTAATTTCGTAAGTATGAAACTAAATTCCTAAGTATGAAACGAATTTCGTAAGTACGAAACTAATTTCGTAAGTACGAAACTAATTTCGTAGGAACGAAACGAATTTCGAAATTACGAAACTAATTTCGTAAGAACGAAACGAATTTCGTAAGTACGAAAGTAAATTCGTGAGAACGAAACGAATTTCGTTAGTACGAAACTAATTTCGTAAGTACGAAACTAATTTCGTATGAAAGAAACTAAATTCCTAAGTATGAAACGGATTTCGTAAGTACAAAACTAATTTCGTAAGTACGAAACTAATTTCGTAAGTATGAAACTAATTTCGTAAGTACGAAACTAATTTCGTAAAAACGAAACGAATTTCGAAATTACGAAACTAATTTCGTAAGAACGAAACGAATTTCGTAAGTACGAAAGAAAATTCGTGAGAACGAAACGAATTTCGTTAGTACGAAACTAATTTCGTAAGAAAGAAACGAATTTCGTAAGTACGAAACTAAATTCCTCAGAACGAAACGAATTTCGTTAGTACGAAACTAATTTCGTAAGAACGAAACTAAATTCGTAAGAATGAAACGAATTTTGTAAGCACGAAACTAATTTCGTAAGTACGAAACTATTTTCGTAAGAACGAAACGGATTTCGTAAGTACGAAACTAAATTCTTAAATATGAAACTAAATTCCTAAGTATGAAACAAATTTCGTTAGTACGAAACTAATTTCGTAAGAACGAAACTAAATTCGTAAGAATGAAACGAATTTCGTAAGCACGAAACGAATTTCGTAAGTACGAAACTAAATTCGTAAGTATGAAACTAAATTCCTAAGTATGAAACGAATTTCGTAAGTACGAAACTAATTTCGTAAGAAAGAAACGAATTTCGTAAGTACGAAACGAATTTCGTAAGTACGAAACTAATTTCGTAAGAAAGAAACGAATTTCGTAAGTACGAAACTAAATTCGTCAGAACGAAACGAATTTCGTAAGAACGAAACGAATTTCGTAAGTACGAAAGTAAATTCGTCAGAACGAAACGAATTTCGTTAGTACGAAACGAATTTCAAATATGAAACTAAATTCCTGTACGAAACTAAATTCGTAGTACGAAACTAATTTGTAAGTACGAAACTAATTTCGTAGGAACGAAACGATTTCGAAATTACGAAACGAATTTCGTAAGAACGAAACGAATTTCGTAAGTACGAAAGTAAATTCGTCAGAACGAAACGAATTTCGTTAGTACGAAACGAATTTCGTAAGTACGAAAGTAAATTCGTCAGAACGAAACGAATTTCGTTAGTAAGAAACTAATTTCGTAAATATGAAACTAAATTCTAAGTATGAAACAAATTTCGTTAGTACGAAACCATTTCGTAAGAACGAAACTAAATTCGTAAGAATGAAACGAATTTCGTAAGCACGAAACGAATTTCGTAAGTACGAAACTAAATTCGTAAGTATGAAACTAAATTCGTAAGTATGAAACGAATTTCGTAAGTACGAAACTAATTTCGTAAGTACGAAACTAATTTCGTAAGAACGAAACGAATTTCGAAAGTACGAAACTAATTTCGTAAGAACGAAACGAATTTCGTAAGTACGAAAGTAAATTCGTGAGAACGAAACGAATTTCGTTAGTACGAAACTAATTTCGTAAGTACGAAACTAATTTCGTTAGAACGAAACGAATTTCGAATTTACGAAACTAATTTCGAAAGAAAGAAACGAATTTCGTAAGTACGAAACTAAATTCGTCAGAACGAAACGAATTTCGTTAGTACGAAACTAATTTCGTAAGAACGAAACTAAATTCGTAAGAATGAAACGAATTTCGTAAGCACGAAACTAATTTCGTAAGTAAGAAACTAATTTCGTAAGAACGAAACGAATTTCGTAAGTGCGAAACAAATTTCGTAAGTACAAAACTAATTTCTTCCGAAACGAGTACGAAACGAATTTCCTATGTACCAAACTAAATTCGTATGTACAAAACTAATTTCGTAAGTACGAAACGAATTTCGTAAGTACGAAACTAAATTTGTAGGTACAAAACATTAAACTATTTTTCCTTTTCAATGTATTCTCGCTTAACCCTTATACATTTATTAGATCTGTCAAATAAATTATTAATACCGTCTAAAAAAGACTTATCTTGGCGTCAAAATAGGCCAAAATTGCCGAATTCACTTCATCATGGTCCCAATTTTTTTCCCACGCAGTTCTTTCTTCATTTTTGGAAACAAATAATAGTCGCTTGGGGCCAGGTCTGGGCTGTAGGGTGGGTGACGCAGTTGTTGAAAACAGCACTGGTGAATGGCAGCCGTGGCAACGTGGTTTGTGTGTACGGGCGAATTGACGCAAAAAGAGCACGCCTTTGCAAGTTTTCCACGCCCTTTTTCTTTAATAGTTTTAATTGATCTAATAAAGAAGAGTTGTATTCTCCCGTTATGAAAACTACCACGTTTATAATCAATCAAAAGGGTACTGTCTGTATCCCAAAAGATCGTTGCCATGATCTTTCCGGACGACTGAGACACCTTATACTTTAGGAGGTGGTGCCTTTTCTATGCCACTGCATCGACTCTTGCTTTGACTCAGGTTCATAATGGTGTACCCAAGTTTTACCGCTAGTTACAACCCGACGATAACTTTCGACGCGCTCGTGTTTTAATGCGCAGAAAGCATTCTCGGAACTCATCTTGCACAGACTTTAGTCATGCCAAGGTGTTGATGTATGATGTTTAAAGTGGTTTTTTCTGATACTCCAACCAATGCTGCAAGCTGTTTTTCCTTTAGCCGGGCATCTTCCGATACAAGTTTTCAACTTTTGATCATTTCCGGCGTGGAAGCCCAACCCGTCCAGGTCGGCGGTTGTCTTCAATCGAGTCCCTGTCTTGTTTGAAAATTCGTAAGTACGAAACGAATTTCGTGAGTACGAAACGAATTTCGTGAGAACGAAACGAAGTTGGTAAGAACGAAACTAATTTCGTAAAAACGAAACGAATTTCGTGAGTACGAAACGAATTTCGTAAGTACGATACTAATTTTGTTAGTACGAAACGAATTTCGTAAATACGAAACTAAATTCTAAGTATGAAACGAATTTCGTAAGTACGAAACGAATTGCGTAAGCACGAAACTAAATTTGTATGTACGTAACTAAGTTCGTAAGTACCAAACTAAATTCTAAGTATGAAACGAATTTCGTAAGAACGAAACGAATTTTATAAATATGAAACTAAATTCCTAAGTATGAAACGAATTTCGTAATTACGAAACCATTTCGTAAGAACGAAACGAATTTCAAGTATGAAACTAATTTCAAGTACGAACTAATTTCGTAAAACGAAACGAATTTCGTAAGTACGAAACTAAATTTGTAAGAACGAAACTAAGTTCGTAAGTACCAACTAAATTCCTTAGTATGAAACGAATTTCTTAAGTACGAAACGAATTTCGTAAGAACGAAACGAATTTCGTAAGTACGAAACGAATTTTATAAATACGAAACTAAATTCCTAAATATGAAAAGAATTTCGTAAGTACGAAACGAATTTCGTAAGCACGAAACTAATTTCGTAAGAACGAAACGAATTTCGTAAGTATGAAACTAATTTCGTAAGTACGAAACTAATTTCGTAAAAACGAAACGAATTTCGTAAGAACGAAACTAAATTCCTAAGTATGAAACGAATTTTGTAAGTACGAAACGAATTTCCCTCGAAACGAGTACGAAACGAATTTCGTAAGAACGAAACTAAATTAGTTAGGACGAAACTAAATTCCTATGTACGAAACTAAATTCGTATGTACAAAACTAATTTCGTAAGTACGAAACGAATTTCGTAAGTACGAAACTAAATTTGTAGGTACAAAACATTAAACTATTTTTCCTTTTCAATGTATTCTCGCTAAACCCTTATACATTTATTAGATCTGTCAAATAAATTATTAATACCGTCTAACAAAAAGACTTATCCTGGGCGTCAAAATAGGCCGAAATTGCCGACTTCACTTCATCATGGCCGCCAATTTTTTTCCCACGCATTTCTTTCTTCATTTTTGGAAACAAATAATAGTCGCTTGGGGCCAGGTCTGGGCTGTAGGGTGGGTGACGCAGTTGTTTAAAACAGCACCGGTGAATGGCAGCCGTCGCAACGTGGCTTGTGTGTACGGGCGAATTGTCGTGCAAAAAGAGCACGCCTTTTGTAAGCTTTCCACGCCTTTTTTCTTTAATAGCTTCCTTTAATTGATCTAATAAAGAAGAGTAGTATTCTCCCGTTATGAAAACACCACGTTCCTTATAATCAATCAAAAGGATACCTTCTGTATCCCAAAAGATCGTCGCCATGATCTTTCCGGCCGATTGAGACACCTTATACTTAGGGGGTGTGCCTTTTCTATGTCACTGCATCGACTCTTTCTTTGACTCAGGTTCATAATGGTAAACCCAAGATTTATCGCCAGTTACAATTCCGACGATAGCTTTCGACGCGTTCGTGTTTTTAATGCGCAGAAAGCATTCTCGGAACCCATCTTGCACAGACTTTAGTCATGCCAAGGTGTTGATGTAGGATGTTTAAAGTGGTTTTTTTCTGATACTCCATCTAATGCTGCAAGCTGTTTTTCCTTTAGCCGGGCATCTTCCGATACAAGTTTTTCAACTTTTTTGATTATTTCCGGCGTGGAAGCCTCAATTGGCCGTCCAGATCGGGGGTCGTCTTCAATCGAGTCCCTGTCTTGTTTGAAAAATTCGTAAGTACGAAACTAAATTCGTAGTACGAAACTAAATTCGTGAGTACGAAACGAATTTCGTAAGAAGGAAACGAATTTCGTAAGAACGAAACGAATTTCGTAAGAACGAAACGAATTTCGTAAGTACGAAACGAATTTCGTAAGTTCGAAACTAATTTCGTAAGTACGAAACAAATTTCATAAGAACGAAACGAATTTCGTAAATACGAAACGAATTTCGTAAGTACGAAACTAAATTAGTAAGAAACTAAATTCGTAAGTACGAAACTATATTCCTTAGTATGAAACGAATTTCGTAAGTACGAAACGAATTTCGTAAGTACGAAACTAATTTCGTAAGAAACTAATTTCGTAAGAACGAAACGAATTTCGTAAGTACGAAACTAATTTCGTAAGTACGAAACTAAATTCGTGAGTACGAAACGATTTCGGTACAAAACAAATTTCGTAAGTGCGAAACAAATTTCGTAAGTACAAAACTAATTTCTCCCGAAACGAGTTCGAAACGAATTTCCTATGTACGAAACTAAATTCGTATGAACAAAACTAATTTCGTAAGTACGAAACGAATTTCGTAAGTACGAAACTAAATTTGTAGGTACAAAACATTAAACTATTATTCCTTTTCAATGTATTATCACTTAATCCTTATACATTTATTAGATCTGTCAAATAAATTATTAATACCGTCTAAAAAAAAGACTTATCTTGGGCGTCAAAATAGGCCAAAATTGCCGACTTCACTTCATCATGGTCCCAATTTTTCCCACGCAGTTCTTTCTTCATTTTTGGAAACAAATAATAGTCGCTTGGGGCCAGGTCTGGGCTGTAGGGTGGGTGACGCAGTTGTTGAAAACAGCACTGGTGAATGGCAGCCGTGGCAACGTGGTTTGTGTGTACGGGCGAATTGACGCAAAAAGAGCACGCCTTTGCAAGTTTTCCACGCCCTTTTTCTTTAATAGTTTTAATTGATCTAATAAAGAAGAGTTGTATTCTCCCGTTATGAAAACACCACGTTTCTTATAATCAATCAAAAGGATACCTTCTGTATCCCAAAAGATCGTCGCCATGATCTTTCCGGCCGATTGAGACACCTTATACTTCTTAGGAGGGGGTGTGCCTTTTCTATGCCACTGCATCAACTCTTGCTTTGACTCAGGTTCATAATGGTGTACCCAAGTTTTACCGCCAGTTACAACTCCGACCATAACTTTCGACGCATTCGTGTTTTTAATGCGCAGAAAGCATTCTCGGAACCCATCTTGCACAGACTTTAGTCATGTCAAGGTGTTGATGTATGATGTTTATAGTGTTTTTTTCTGATACTCCAACTAATGCTGCAAGCTGTTTTTCCTTTAGCCGGGCATCTTCCGATACAAGTTTTTCAACTTTTTTGATTATTTCCGGTGTAGCAGCCTCAATTGGCCATCCAGGTCGGGGGTTGTCTTCAATCGAGTCCCTGTATTGTTTGAAAAATTCATAAGTACAAAACTAAATTCGTAGAACGAAACTAAATTCGTGAGTACGAAACGAATTTCGTAAGAACGAAACGAATTTCGTAAGAACGAAACGAATTTCGTAAGTACGAAACGAATTTCGTAAATACGAAACGAATTTCGTAAGTACGAAACGAATTTCGTAAGTACGAAACTAAATTCCTAAGTATGAAACGAATTTCAAGTACGAAACGAATTGCGTAAGCACGAAACTAAATTTGTATGTACGTAACTAAGTTCGTAAGTACCAAACTAAATTCTAAGTATGAAACGAATTTCGTAAGAACGAAACGAATTTTATAAATATGAAACTAAATTCCTAAGTATGAAACGAATTTCGTAATTACGAAACCATTTCGTAAGAACGAAACGAATTTCGTAAGTATGAAACTAATTTCGTAAGTACGAAACTAATTTCGTAAAACGAAACGAATTTCGTAAGTACGAAACTAAATTTGTAAGAACGAAACTAAGTTCGTAAGTACCAAACTAAATTCCTTAGTATGAAACGAATTTCTTAAGTACGAAACGAATTTCGTAAGAACGAAACGAATTTCGTAAGTACGAAACGAATTTTATAAATACGAAACTAAATTCCTAAATATGAAAAGAATTTCGTAAGTACGAAACGAATTTCGTAAGCACGAAACTAATTTCGTAAGAACGAAACGAATTTCGTAAGTATGAAACTAATTTCGTAAGTACGAAACTAATTTCGTAAAAACGAAACGAATTTCGTAAGAACGAAACTAAATTCCTAAGTATGAAACGAATTTTGTAAGTACGAAACGAATTTCCCTCGAAACGAGTACGAAACGAATTTCGTAAGAACGAAACTAAATTAGTTAGGACGAAACTAAATTCCTATGTACGAAACTAAATTCGTATGTACAAAACTAATTTCGTAAGTACGAAACGAATTTCGTAAGTACGAAACTAAATTTGTAGGTACAAAACATTAAACTATTTTTCCTTTTCAATGTATTATCGCTAAACCCTTATACATTTATTAGATCTGTCAAATAAATTATTAATACCGTCTAACAAAAGACTTATCTTGGCGTCAAAATAGCCGAAATTGCCGACTTCACTTCATCATGGCCGCCAATTTTTTCCCACGCATTTCTTTCTTCATTTTGAAACAAATAATAGTCGCTTGGGGCCAGGTCTGGGCTGTAGGGTGGGTGACGCAGTTGTTGAAAACAGCACCGGTGAATGGCAGCCGTGGCAACATGGCTTGTGTACGGGCGAATTGTCGTGCAAAAAGAGCACGCCTTTGCAAGTTTTCCACGCCTTTTTTCTTTAATAGTTTTAATTGATCTAATAAAGAAGAGTTGCATTCTCCGTTATGAAAACACCACTTTCCTTATAATCAATCAAAAGGATACCTTCTGTATCCCAAAAGATCGTCGCCATGATCTTTCCGGCCGATTGAGACACCTTATACTTCTTAGGAGGGGGTGTGCCTTTTCTATGTCACTGCATCGACTCTTTCTTTGACTCAGGTTCATAATGGTAAACCCAAGATTTATCGCCAGTTACAATTCCGACGATAGCTTTCGACGCGTTCGTGTTTTTAATGCGCAGAAAGCATTCTCGGAAACCATCTTGCACAGACTTTAGTCATGCCAAGGTGTTGATGTATGATGTTTAAAGTGGTTTTTTTCTGATACTCCATCTAATGCTGCAAGCTGTTTTTCCTTTAGCCGGGCATCTTCCGATACAAGTTTTTCAACTTTTTTGATTATTTCCGGCGTGGAAGCCTCAATTGGCCGTCCAGGTCGGGGGTCGTCTTCAATCGAGTCCCTGTCTTGTTTGAAAAATTCGTAAGTACGAAACTAAATTCGTAGTACGAAACTAAATTCGTGAGTACGAAACGAATTTCGTAAGAACGAAACGAATTTCGTAAGAACGAAACGAATTTCGTAAGAACGAAACGAATTTCGTAAGTACGAAACGAATTTCGTAAGTACGAAACTAATTTCGTAAGTACGAAACGAATTTCGTAAGAACGAAACGAATTTCGTAAGTACGAAACGAATTTCGTAAGTACGAAACTAAATTAGTAAGAAACTAAATTCGTAAGTACGAAACTATATTCCTTAGTATGAAACGAATTTCGTAAGTACGAAACGAATTTCGTAAGTACGAAACTGATTTCGTAAGTAGGAAAATAATTTCGTAAGAACGAAACGAATTTCGTAAATACGCAACTAATTTCGTAAGTACGAAACGAATTTCGTGGGTACGAAACGGATTTCGTAAGTACAAAACAAATTTCGTAAGTGCGAAACAAATTTCGTAAAAACAAAACAAATTTCGTAAGTACGAAACTTATTTCGTAAGTACGAAACTAAATTCGTAAGTAGGCAAAAAAAATTAGTAAGTACGAAACTAATTTCGTAAGAATGAAACGAATGTCGTAAGGACAAAACTAATTTCGTAAGAACGAAACTAATTTCGTACTTGCGAAACGAATTTCCCTCGAAACGGGTACGAAACGAATTTCATAAGTACGAAACTAAATGAGTTAGTACGAAACTAATTTCGTAAGTACTAAACTAAATTCTAAGTACGAAACTAAGAAGTAAGTAGAAACTAAGTACGAAACTAAATTCGTAGGTATTCGTAAGTACGAAACGAATTTCCCTCGAAACGAGTACGAAACAAATTACGTTAGTACAAAATTAAATTCGTAAGTACGAAACAAATTTCGTAAGAACAAAACTAAATTTGTAAGGGCAAAACTAATTTCGTAAGTACGAAACTAATTTCGTAAGTACGAAACTAAATTCGTAAGTACGAAACTAATTCTGTTGAAGTTTTGTCCTTAAATTAGGGAATTTGACATGAATTTTCGGAGAATTTGACAAATTGGTGTTGGCAATGCTGCCATGTTACACCAAAATTTAGTTTACCGGCGACATATAGAGGCGGCAATCACTATAAAACTTGCAAGTAATTTTTAATAATTTTGACGTACCTCTTTTTAAATTTAAAGTATTGGTCGGATTAAATACGGAAAGTCAATTAAAATAAAGTAAAATTATTATTTTTTACATTAATTCTGATAGATTAATTAACTGTCGATCATAATTGCAATTGATTTTAACTATTAAATTATTCAGTACCATTTCATTTATATTTTCTTATAAAAAATCAAATAAACGATGGTAGCGAAGCTCCATAGAAGCCGAGAAGCCAGGCTTGCTCTATCAAACTGCTCAATCAATAATATCAACTAATAAAATAACTCGTTAACTGTTTCAAACTACTTCTGTTGTTTGAAACAGTTAAAGAGCTCTTAAACGAGTTTGCGCGTTCCTCTGTTATACAATATACACAGGTCGTAACCTCGAACGTCAACACGCGGCAAAACTGTGCGATACTGCTGTCGATTAGTCGTCTCTCTCGCACGCGTGGGCTTTTTACCGAGCTTTCGAAAAGACGATCGCTCCCTTTCTAACCTGTGGCAAAATGTTCTATAATGAAATATAACTACGATTGTTTATATAGCAATTAATATGGAACGCAGAAGCCAGGCTTTCAGTGTTAGTAGTGGTAGTTGTCGAGAGTGGGGGCGTTCGGGCGATACATTTGCAGTGTACTTCACATTTCAATGTTTACTCTGTGTGTTTACTTGAGCGAATGAAACTCGCAATATTGAGTTGAAAATTTATACTTTTTTTAAGATTTTTAGTGAACATGGAGAATAATAGTGTTCCTTGTGATGAATTGAAGTGTATTAAAGTGCTAATCGGCGAGGAAAAGGTAAAATCTTTAAACTTTGTTGAGAAAAAACAGCTCATATCCACGCCGAAAACAACGCCTGATCTGTGTATTTCTCAAACGAGTAAAACCCACAAACGGCAATTTAATAGATCTGTTTACAAAATTCATTGGGTTGTTGGCTGCTCTCATACCAATAAGTTGTACTGCTGGTGCTGTATATTTTTTTCCAACGAAAAAACAGCTTGGAATACTACTGGATATGATGATTTAAATAACTTATCTGGAGCCATTAAAAGGCATATGAATTCTCAAAAACACATGAATGTGGTAATTTCGTTTAGTAATTTTGGAAAAAATCGGATTGAAACATCTTTGTCGCGTCAGTTATCCGAGGAAATTACAAAACACAACATGATTGAAAGATTAGTCGATATTGTTTGCCATTTAGCACAACAAGAACTTCCTTTCAGAGGTCACGATGAGTCGAAAACTTCATTAAATAGAGGCAATTTTTTAGAACTTGTATCGCTTCTTTCGAAGTACGATCTCGTGTTAGAAAAACATATGCAGCATCAACAAAGCGACAAACGGCCGAGTTATTTATCTAGTATAATCCAAAATGACATTATTCATTCTGTCGCTGATGTAATGAAAACTCGCATCGAGTACGAAGTAAAATTGTCAAAATTTATTTCAATTATTATTGACGAAACTCCCGATGTTAGTCACAGAGAGCAATTGTGTCTGATTCTCCGATATTATTATGGAAACGATATTCATGACCGTTTTATGGGGTATGTAGATGTGTCTGAAAGTCGCACAGCAGACACACTTTGTAATATCATATTGGAATTATTAAACAAACATGACTGCACCACAAAACTAGTTGCGCAAAGCTATGACGGTGCAAGTGTCATGTCCGGTGTCAGAAATGGAGTGCAACAAAAAGTTAAAGGTGTTTGTCCCCAAGCCATGTATATTTGGTGTAATGCACACATTTTGGCATTAGTTTTGTCTAAATCTTGTAACAGGATTGGGGAAGTCAGCACTTTTTTTTCAGCCCTTCAAGCTTTATTTAATTTTTTTAATAACAGCACAAAACAGTCGTATTTTTATAATACACATTGCAGTAAAAAATTGCCTAATGCCCCCGCAACTCGTTGGACGTATACGTCACGAATTGTGAATACAATATTCGAACAAAAAGATAATTTGGTTAATTTGTTTTTGGATATGTGTGACAATCCGCAGAACTGGGACGGCGATACGATCTTGGCCGCCGAGAATTTTGAAAACACATTGCGTTCATTTAATTTCAATTTTTTTTCTTTCAATGTTCCACCTGGTGTTTGAAAAAACCGACTGCTTGTACAATATTTTACAAAAATCACAAGTTGATGTCGGTTATTGCAGTAATAAAATAAAGGAGTTTCAGACATGGTTACGTTCTGAATTTCAGTCAAATTTTGATCACATTTATGAAAACACATTGCAAAATAACTCTGCTCCTCGTTTGAGACGCAATATGCGCTGTGCTCAGACAGAATACAAACGACTTTTTGTTGAAATAATTGATAACATATCTTCAGAAATTAATGGCCGATATACTGAAATTTGCAAAATAAAATTTTTCCAATTGTTCAACAACAAACTATTCGAAAAATATCGTTCAGATTTTCCTTTAGAGGCATTAGATTCATTATTTGAAAATTACGCAAACCATTTTGATAAACAAACATTGAAAAACCAATTGATTTCATTGTATTCCTCCCCTGAATTAAAAGACCGCAATGTTTTCGAACTCATTGACTTTATAAACGAAAATAGTCTTGAAGAGGCCTTTACCCAGCTTTTAAAGTTAGCTTATCTTGTCGTAACTTTTCCAGCCACAAGTTCCTCTGCTGAATGTGCTTTCTCATCTCTGAAGCGCATCCACTTATTTGAGAAATACACAAGGTCAAGAGCGTCTTTCAGACTTATCAATTATCGCAATCGAAAAACAGTTATCGGTACAATTAAAACGTTCACCAACATTTTACGCGGACGTAATTAAATCTTTCCTTAAGAAAGAGAGACGATTCGATTTACAATATAAATAATTTGTTGTTTTAATTTTGTACATAGTTTGTTTGTACTTTGTTCATGCGTTTCTTTTGTTCATGTATTGTATTGTATGTAAATATCTTTTTCTTTCGCTCAAGCAAACCCAAACGGCTTTTTTCAAAGCCACTGAAGGTATGCAATTGCTGATATGTCATACAATCTATCTAGCAGTAGTATGCCTTCTGTGTGCTTTGTTAAACACGTCCTCGACAGCACTGAATATGAAACTGAAGAGTGGAGACAGATCAAGATTGGTGTATTTTTATAAAACTGCTAAAAACAACAAAACCATATCTTGGGCTTGGCCTAGTTTGGAGCCTTAGCTTCGCCACTGTGAGTACCCAATTAGGTACGTTTATTAATTTCAATAATTTTTGTAGTAAAGAACTGCTTGTTGCGTCAGGGTACAATTGACTGTGTAATTGTTTTAAAAATGACAACCATAACTTCTAATAAATTCCATATGAAAACTAGTCGTAGGGATAACTAAACTTATAAATAAAATAAACGTTGGCGATGTCGTAACGGCTTAACGGTCTGTGGGAGTGATCAGTGCTTCAAGGACGTTACCTCGTGCGCATTTGTTTTGGCGGGAATGATTAATAATTTTACGTTTTGAGTTTCCGTGTTGACTGTCATGAGCGACAGTTCAATCGTTTTGTTTATTAAATTATTGTCGTTATTACTTGTTATTTATTACTTAATGATATTATTCTTGTTGTTACGTTTTGAGTTTCTTGTTTTGTTGTTATAATGCCTAACGCGTACGAAAGCTCACGGGAATGCTTCGCGTGCATTACGAATTTACCGAGAGAAATTCCCGACCGCTCGACATCCAACTAACTCACGTCTGATAACAGCAGCATTTCAGCGAGTGTTGGAAAATCGGCCCATTGCTCTGGTAGCGGCAGGAGGTGGAAGTCAAGTGACTGTTCACTCAGAGGAGCACATTTTAGATGTCGTTCGCCGGAATCCGAGCCTAGGTACACGAAGTATCGCTAAATTGTTAAGGCGTCGGGATGGAACAAGTGTCATAATGTACAGTTCACAAGGTGTTAAAACGTAACTGAATGCGCCCATACAAAGTGTACAAAGTGCAAGCATTAGTTCCCAGCGATCACGACCGCCGGCGAGTTTTCTGCCGTTGGTTATTAGACCAGCAACAACGTGTGCCTGGTTTTATTGAGCACGTCATCTGGACGGACGAGTCGACATTTACCAAAAGCGTCCTGTGGAACCGAAGAAATACACACGTATATTCCGAGGTTAACCCGCACGCTGTTCGACAAACCGGGCACCAAACCCGATGGTCGGTTAACGTATGGGCAGGTTTATTTAAGGATCGCATACTAGGACCAGTGTTTCTGCCACAGCGACTTAACGGACAGCGATACCTGAACTTCATAAATGAACAGTTGGTTGACATTTTAGACGACCTATCGTTGGCTGAATATCGCCGCACGTGGTTCCAGCATAATGGTGCCCCTCCACATGTCGTGAGGTTCGCCCGTGAGCGCCTCACCGAGCTATTTTATGATCGCTGGATCGGCAGACTAGGACCACACGTTTGGCCACCTCGCTCAACCAGATCTGACCCCGTTAGACTTCTTTCTGTGGGGGTATGTGAAAAAAAGGGTTTTTAATCGTGAGTGTGACAGTGCTGACGAAATGCGCCAAAGGATCGTTGATGTTTTCGACAAACTACGTGTGGACTGTGTCGAAGACCCCACGATGATGCCCCGCCTACATGAGGAGACGCAACGCCGAGCCCAAATCTGCCTCGAAATGAATGGGTCACAATTTGAGCCGCATCTCATAAGACCACGGATTTAGATCTATAAGCTGTTTCATACCTATTTTTTTTTTAAATAACTTCGTACTGAACTGATCTGAATAGGTACATAACTGAATACATCAGAATAATGAACATACCTACACGATGGATAAAAAAGCATGACTCTAACCTTGTTAACATTCCATTTAAGTAATTTTTTCATTAGCGGGGAATCGAAACAGATATTTGGTTTATTTAACATGTGAATTTGAATTAATGTAGCTAGGTGGAGACAAATACAGTGGCTAAATAGTAGGTCAAATAGATAAGTTAGGTATTTAGACAAGTGTTGTAAATTATTAGGTATTGTGGTACCATCGCTAGCTGCGGGCCGCGCAAATTCGGCGTCCGCGTGTTCATTAACCCCTCAGCTGATTGTAATCCCACTGCTGGTTTTATGTTTAAGTATTTTCATGATTTTTTTAATGAAATTATCGTTTCATTTAGCTGTACTAACATGATGGAGCGTGAATAAAGCTAATAAAACGTTGTGAAAAGATGATTTTTTTCCTCGGGATCGAATTTTCTGACCCATCATCAGCGGTCGTTATATTGTCTGTCTTCAGCTCGTGAGCGTTTCACAAACACCCGGTGGTATATATTGATATATACAGGGTATTTAGAAACGCTCCCGAAAACGAAGACAGATGATAGTACTAAGGATACCTATGATGATGGGTCACAAAAAATTCGATCCCGAGGAAAAAAATCATCTTTTCACAACGTTTTATTAACTTTATTCACGCTCCATCATGTTATTACAGTTATTTGAAACGATATTTCACAAAAAATCATGAAAATACTGAAACATAAAACCAGCAGTGGAATTACTGAATTACAATCAGCTGACTAGGGGTCAATGTACGCGCGAACGCCGAATTCGCGCGGCCCGCAACTAGCGATGGTACCACAATACCTAATAATTTACAACACTTGTCTAAATAACTAACTTATCTACTTAACCTACTATTTTGCCACTGTGCTTGTCTCCACGTAGCCACTTTAATTCGAATTCACAGGTTAAATAAACCAAATAACTGGTTCGATTCCCCGCTAATGAAAAAAATACTTAAATAAATGTTAACAAGGTTAGAGTCATGCTTTTTTATCCATTGTGTAGGTATGTTTATTATTCTGATGTATTCAGTTATGTACCTATTCAGATCAGTTCAGTACTAAGTTATTTAAAGAAAATTAGGCATGAAACAGCTTACCGATCCTCCGTGGCCTTATGAGATTCTTCAAGGCACATTAACATGTTGCCGTATTCACGAGCACTATAAACGTACCTATGCGTTAGGCATTATTCAAACAAAACAAAAAACACAAAACGTAACAACAAGAACAATATCATTAATTAATAAATAACAAGTAATAACGACAATAATTTAATAAACAAAACAATTGACCTATCGCTCATGATAGTCAACATGGAACTGTCTCAAAAACTAAAATTATTAATCAATCCCGCCAAAACAAATGCGCACATTGTAACGTCCTTGAAGCATGTGTAAATTCCACAGCGCGAGGCGACACGAAGCAGCGTGTGTGAAAGGGAAGGGTAGAGTGAGTAGTATACCTAATGCATTGTTTCGCACCGATCTAAATAAGAGTTCGAGCCCGCGAGGATATTGACCCTATTGTCAGCTGATTTTCTTTTTTAAGTTTCACTGCTGGTTTATGTTTCAGTATTTTCATGATTTTTTTAGAAATATCGTTTCAATTAACTGTAACAACACGATGGAGCGTGAATAAAGTTAATAAAACGTTGTGAAAAGATGATTTTTTTTTCCTCGATCGAATTTTGTAACCCATCATCATAGGTATCCTTAGTACTATCATCTGTCTTCGTTTTCGTGAGCGTTTCACAAACACCCGGTGTATATATATTGATATATACAGGGTATTTAGAAACGCTCCCGAAAACGAAGACAGATGATAGTACTAAGGATACCTATGATGATGGGTCACAAAAAAATTCGATCCCGAGGAAAAAAATCATCTTTTCACAACGTTTTATTAACTTTATTCACGCTCCATCATGTTATTACAGTTATTTGAAACGATATTTCACAAAAAAAAATCATGAAAATACTGAAACATAAAACCAGCAGTGGAATTACTGAATTACAATCAGCTGACTAGGGGTCAATGTACGCGCGAACGCCGAATTCGCGCGGCCCGCAACTAGCGATGGTACCACAATACCTAATAATTTACAACACTTGTCTAAATAACTAACTTATCTACTTAACCTACTATTTTGCCACTGTGCTTGTTTCCACGTAGCCACTTTAATTGAATTCACAGGTTAAATAAACCAAATAACTGGTCTGATTCCCGCTAATGAAAAAATACTTAAATAAATGTTAACAAGGTTAGAGTCATGCTTTTTTATCCATTGTGTAGGTATGTTTATTATTCTGATGTATTCAGTTATGTACCTATTCAGATCAGTTCAGTACTAAGTTATTTAAAGAAAATTAGGCATGAAACAGCTTACCGATCCTCCGTGGCCTTATGAGATTCTTCAAGGCACATTAACATGTTGCCGTATTCACGAGCACTATAAACGTACCTATGCGTTAGGCATTATTCAAACAAAACAAAAAACACAAAACGTAACAACAAGAACAATATCATTAATTAATAAATAACAAGTAATAACGACAATAATTTAATAAACAAAACAATTGACCTATCGCTCATGATAGTCAACATGGAACTGTCTCAAAAACTAAAATTATTAATCAATCCCGCCAAAACAAATGCGCACATTGTAACGTCCTTGAAGCATGTGTAAATTCCACAGCGCGAGGCGACACGAAGCAGCGTGTGTGTGAAAGGGAAGGGTAGAGTGAGTAGTATACCTAATGCATTGTTTCGTACCGATCTAAATAAGAGTTCGGCGCCCGCGAGGATATTGACCCTATTGTCAGCTGATTTTCTTTTTTAAGTTTCACTGCTGGTTTATGTTTCAGTATTTTCATGATTTTTTTTTGTGAAATATCGTTTCAATTAACTGTAACAACACGATGGAGCGTGAATAAAGTTAATAAAACGTTGTGAAAAGATGATTTTTTTTTCCTCGGGATCGAATTTCTTTGTAACCCATCATCATAGGTATCCTTAGTACTATCATCTGTCTTCGTTTTCGGGAGCGTTTCAAAAATACCCTGTATATATTGTAAAGCTTCCTTTTCGTGATGAATGTCCGAAGTGCCAGTATGGCAACTCTAGGCATATCGCTTTCAGCTTTTAGAAAAAAGATTGGCAAGGAATTTAGATTTAAAAGAAAGATATTCTGCTGTTATTCGTGAATATATTGATCTTAATCATATGGAAATCGTACCAGAGAGAAAAGGACAATGTTTGTGTGCCTTATTTGCCCCACCATGCTATCATTCGTGAGGATAAGTCTACAACAAAGCTTGGAGTTGTTTTCGACGCATCATGTCCTGGTACCAAAGGGAATTTCTCTTAATCACGATCTTATGGTAGACCCTGTTCTTCAGCTCAAGTTAAGATATTTAGTTATGCGTTGGCGCGTACGACCCATATGCCTAATAGCAGACATAGTTAAGATGTACAGACAAATACAGGTTTTCAAAAGTGATATAGATTTTCAGCCTAGCCGCCAAATTTCACGAACGCACATCGCGGCAAAATTCCCGATACCATCCACACCATCTGTATGTTTGGTGGTCCACTACTGTACGTTACACTACGAGTTTTCTTCCGGTTACGACCTCTCTGTAGAATAGCTTACCACTGGCGATTTTTCCGGACCGATACGACTTAGGGACTTCCAAGAAAAGAGCTTACTCCTTTCTAAAAGGCCGGCAACGCACCTGCAATTCCCCTGGTGTTGCAGTTGTTCATGGGTGGCGGTAGTCACTTACCATCAGGTGAGCCGTATGTTCGTTGGCCCCCTTTCCTATAAAATAAAATAAAAACTAAGTAAAACGCTCATGAGGCGTGCACTTTTGGATTTTCCAAACCATTCTATTCTATTCTATTCTACTGTACCTGTAAGTACATATATAAGTAATAGATAGAAGTATAAGTAATAGATGGGATATTTATTAGACGAATAAACAATGCTGCTGAGCATCGCACAAATCTTACTCAGAACCCACCAGATAAATTCATACACCGTTATACTACGCGCGTCCTTCATCATAGTG
The DNA here is from genome assembly GCA_029286625.1 of Parnassius orleans. NCBI lineage: Eukaryota > Metazoa > Arthropoda > Insecta > Lepidoptera > Papilionidae > Parnassius > Parnassius orleans. The sequence goes on along the minus strand of JAGSMP010000070.1, from coordinate 7,401,356 downwards.
CACATCTTACTCAGAACCTACAACTTTTTATACCAATCAATCAAGAGTGCAAATACCATCCCCAGCTACCACTGAGCCTCCTTGCATACATATTATATTAAACTTTTGTCGGATGTAAGCATTAATAAAAAGGTTAAAAAGGACCCAACAAATAACACACTTAAAACAACTAGTGACCTCATAAAGAAACACTCCGAAAAATTAAATCTGGACGTAAAGTCGATAATACCTACGTGTGCCAAACCACCGAAGTTGTATCGGTTACCAAAAATACACAAGCCCAATGCTCCACTACGTCCCATAGTGAGCCAAATCGATTCACCAACTTACAGATTGGCTCAACACTTAGCGGAAATACTCTCACCGCTCAGGGGACATACAAGAGCACACAAAGGATTCCTACAATTTTCTCAGCGAGATTAAAGACCAACATCTGGCAGACAATGAAACTATGGTCAGTTTTATGTGCAGTCACTGTTCACATGCTTACCTGTTATAACTAAAAGCTGGAAGAAAATAACATGCCCGTAGAATATGCAGTATTACTTAGACACTGCCTTACATCTGGCTACTTATTGTGGAAGGAAGAGTTATACAAACAAGTAGATGGTGGCAATGGGCTCACCTGTATCTCCCATAGTTGCCGATATATTCTTGGAAGACTGAGGAGAAAGCCAAGCGGTACGTAGACGACACTTTCACAATTCTACTTTTAGATATAGCAACTGCATTTTTAGATCATCTTAACTCCATAAATTCTAAAATTCAGTTCATAATGGAATTAGAGACAAACAACTCTTTAGTTTTTCTAGATGTGTTAGTAATTCGAAGCCTGATAACGCTTTGAGCCACACTGTGTATAGATAAAGACCCATACAGATAGATATTTAAACGGTGATTTTACCACCATCCTTCACAGTTAGCTACCGTGGGTAAATATTTGTTTCAGAGAGCACGAGGAATCTGTGACAGTAAACACCTGGCCGCCTAGCTCCAACACGTCCAGCAAGTATTGCACGACAACAAGCTTCGGGTCCCGCGCCTACGTCACAGTAACCGAGTGAAGCCGGCCACAGTCGAGCGTGTGCCTGCAGTACTACCTATGTCAGAAGAGTCACAGACAAGGTTGGATACATCTTGAAGCGAGCTTCCATTAAAACATATTTTAAGCCGCCGAAGAAGATTAGTCAATTTTACCATCCGTCAAGTGTCAGATCCCTCTCCAAGGTGCAGGAATGTACAAGCTGGATTGTGAATGTGGTCTCTCTTACATAGGACAAACAAAAGATCTATAAAACCCGCGTAAAAGAACATATAGCTGACTTGAAGCATCAACGTTCCGGGAAGTGTGCAGTCTGTGAACACGTACTGGATTGCCCTGTCACTACATTAGATGTGATAGACCACAAACTCGCAAAAGAACACCGATTCCTTCCAAGGATGATTCGCAAGGCTATTGAAATCAAAAACATCCTAATTTCAATGGAGAAGATGGCTGGGTGCTACCAACTGCTTAGGATCCTATAATTAATAAAATGAAATCCCGACCCAAGCATACAACTGCAAGACTTCAAGATACTATAAGTTCATACTGCGTAGATCGGAACAAAAATTAATAATTTTAATCTGGATATAGCCGTGGTTAACTGTGACATTGGAACGTTAAACACCTCAGTCCCCAGGACCATGGGTGCTGCAAAGTGCTCGAAACGTCGGGAATATAAAATAAGTAAATATACGCGATAAAATCCGTAAAACTAGTTTTATAAATATTATATCAGATCAGATCTTGACCCCAGGAACCAGTTATATATATATATATATATATATATATATATATATATATATATATATATATACATATATAACTGGTTGGTAATTACTAATTAATGGTACTTACTAATTGTAAGTAGTTGGTAATTATAAAACTTATCAAAAAAAATGGTTAGATATTGTTAAATAAAATATAGGTACTTACATGGTTCTGTTACGATGAATAGAAACCATCCACCATCTTCTTCTTCCACATGGATATTAATTTTCTTTTTATGGTAAATGTGTAAAAAAATATTATAACCAACAACACAAAGGCAAAACGCAACAACAATTTCTTCTAGGTAAATCGCAGCAGGCATCCGGAGTTCAAGTGATTCAACGAGTGTGTAAATAGTGTGCTCTCGTGTCGAGCCTTTACGCGACAAGAGCGTGTACAGCCGCCATAAAGCGCGTGATATGGATGAGAATTTACTGCACGGAATAAAAATATAGTAAGCGACAAATGCATTTTATTCAATAACTCGAAAAATGTAATTAATTTTTAAAAATCGTTGAAGACAGCGCTTGGTAATATATAAATTATGTCGTTTATTACATATTTTGCTTAATAATATGCACCACAACCAGAAAAAAATCGGTTTTCGATGAAAATAAGAACTAAGTTTATGATTTTATTTATCGAGATAATTTTATTCTATTATGTTTTTAATCAATGGCGTCCCTCACAATTACGATGTTATATCCATATTATTAATTTTTTGTTACTTTGAACTTCATTTAGCTTTGTAAAAATCAGATCTAAGATTGGCAATTTGCCTTTATAGTTACTCTTAAGCATTGCCAACAAACATTCATTAGATACCACTTTATGACAAAGACCATGGAATCTATTTTGTAAAAGGTTTCTGGAAACACCACCATATATGAAATGCATTACAATTGAAAATAATTTGGAAAATCCAAAAGTGCACGCCTCATGAGCGTTTCATTTAATTTTGATGAAAGAAATAAATTGTATTCCTGACTTAAAATATATTATTTACGTGTTTAAAATTTAGCGCTCTATTATTTTAACAGGTAGTATAGTAGTACTTACAGGGAAAAAAATTTATAATGTTTACCAAAATAAATCGATTACACAAAGTATAAAATCAATTTAGGCTGTATGGTACATCTGTCCTTTGTCTATCAAGGGCTAAAAAAAATATAAAAGCGCCTTTAAATTTTTAATAGCAATAAAACTTATAAAACTTGAAAATCATTTTATTAACAAGCAACGCGTACTAGGCTATTGATATGAAATAGGGAACCAGTTAATGTAATTCTGGAGCTAATAAAAAAACCCGGTCTCGATACGTCAATTTTTGCGGGAGTTATCGTGAACACATACAAAATCAACATCCGGACGTCCAGGTAAAATTTTTTTCAAAACGTTTTTTTTTTTTCAAAGTAGCAATAAATATAAAATGATTTTTTAGAAAATATAAGATGGTTTAATTTGAGTGTTTTCTTGATATACGGCTACTTGTATTATTGTTTAAGTGTAATATGGTTATGACAGAGGCATTTTAAGAGCACAAAATTGCTTGACCTTGATGTGTCGAGAGTAAAATACTACCTAATAACGCTTCGCGTTATGAGGCGTGCAAAAAATACAAATTTATATTTGAATTGCATGCGTAGTCAAAAGCAGAACGAAGAGGCATGTAATTTAAGTACAAGGTGTCGATAATGCAACGGAAGTCACAACGCGTTACAAAACGCTTTAATGAAATAAATAACTTCAAGGTAGTCTATCGCACCGCTAAATGAGACATCTCAAGAATCAGGCACCGAAATACTACTTTTAGCCACCACAGATGAAGTTTATCAAATCTACGTGCACTCAAACTGCAAACAAGGGGTTTAAGAAATTAAGTTGACCCGCCACTAATGCTAAGACGTAATAACAGGTGTCAGCGCCAAAAAAAGCACGTTTATGGAACCATTCACGTAAATTGCACGTCTTTAAGTAGAAGTTATAACTTTAATTCTGATATACATAATATATCCGAATATAATATATACTTATATAATACTATTAATGAGTTTTGCATTTCAATTATGTATATTATTACTCTAAAAGCTGGTTTACGCAGGGACAGTAACTGGCTCCAAATTCGAGGCAAGTCAGTGCTGACCCGCTGTTGGCATAATGTAAATTGATTTGGAGTCAGTACAGCACTTTCGCTTGTGCTGACTTCAATATTCCTGCTTGAATATTTTGAAGTCAGTCGACTCCCCCCGCCACCCGCGCCAGCGGTATTAACCTTGTCTAAACGACCAAGTCAGTAATTGGTTAGTCGCTGGCGCTGCATTGTAGGGTGACGTCAAAGATTACAAAGTTAGGTGACGTCACGTCCACAACAAAGCAGAACCTCAGAAGTTTCTTTTCTGTCGTCTATTCATTTTCTTATCAAAAGTCGTTTCTTTTTATTTATTTATTTATATAATTTGCATGCCACAAGATTTTTTTTAAATATCTCTTCTTCTAACATTTCCGTCAACTCTTTCAACAGCAGATAGGAACATTTTCTCAATAAATATTTCAATCGTTGTAAATTCTGCCGTTTCCGTGAATTAATTTTTCCCACTGACTTCAATAACGTGTGTACACCCTAGTTACTGACCCCGTGTAAATCAGCCTTAACATTCCAGCAATCCAGTAGTTGTCATTCAAACGTTTCCATGACGTTATGAAAGAGTGCATGAATATCATCAAACATTTTGGTATATATATTGACACGTAGGCTCCCATACTATACATATTTTGAGCCCAAAGTTAAGCAGAGACTCATAAAGAGTACACGGGATAATTGTTTATAATTCAATTTTACATAAGGCATTTGCTAGGTCCTGTAATACTAATAAAATGAGCCGTATATCGTCACGTCATAGGCCACGCTTTGCAATGCGATGGAAAAAACAAGTTTATTATTTGCTCAACAACGTCATGTTCCCGAAATTCTTCTCTCGACAATAATGGTTAACATCAAGGGCGTGGATTTCGTTTACAGAAAAATGCGTTCTTTTATCGACTAAGGCTTCCAAGTATATAATAAAGGATATTACCGATAATGCGGTTCAAATATTTGGCCTTCTAGTGGTAACTGAGGTGATGAGGCGCTCGTCATAAAATTCCTTACTACGCAAACAGATTCCGATACCTGCAGGCGGCGTCAATGAAATTGTTAACTCCATATTTAAATACAGATATATCAAAGTGTGCTTGGTGGCAAAGAAAACATCGTGTGGAAATAATGTATATTGGAGTATTAAAATATTTCGAGAACATGGGAAGTCCGCCAACACGGACTGTGGTAATGCCGCGGTCTCTTTCCTGCTGCAGAAATAAGGTCTATATCCAGTTGTGGGTTATGAAAGCTATTCCTTTTAACAACAAATTTCATCTATTCCTCCATCCACATACTACAGCCTATAAAATTTCACTGCCTTCCCAATAGATTTAGATGCTCTGTCGCCTTTTACGATATCCATGGGACGATATGGGACAGTGGATATTCTTACACCGCCACTACGCGGTTAACAAAAACTTCATCAATTATTTTTACTTTTAGTTTTTAAGTTTTGATTACATTATCACTGTTTAATATAAAACAACAGCAAAGTGTGGAAATGAAAATGGAAAATTAATTTAATTAAATTAAAATTGATTTATTCCCAAAACCTTAAAATTACATTGTAAAACTTAATTTCACACGAGGTTTATGCCAGCCCTGTAAGAGAAAGCAACTGCAATTTCCATATAAATACATAATAAGTACATGGAAATAATTATTTCAATATAAAATTAATTATATAAAACAAAATAATTTTAATCGTTTATTTAAATACATTAAACAAATTATATTTTAGCTTTGGCCAAAAACGGTTTAATATATTTATGGAAGCTTTGGTTTACGGGCTCCGAGTTGAGCGGACTTTTCATTGCCTGCTCCATCAAACGCTCGTACACTCGTCCATCATATGCACCAAGGGTAGAACACAGAATCTAAGAATAACAGAAAAACTAACGTTAAGTCTGCGCACAAAGCAAAGTCAAGCAGTCAAGCAAAGTGTAATTGAATTTTTAGCCGACAACAAAAAAGGAGGAAATTTACAATTCGACTGTATGTTTTTTTTTTTGTATATAATAAGTTGCGCGATATTTTCGTCAATTGTGAATCGATTTTGATGAATCTTTTTTATTATATAGCTCAATAGTGGTCCCATATAAAATCGGAGGAAAAGTAGGCCGGCCACATACATACGGAATTCCGTTTCGATATTCCGATTCGGAATTCCAAATGCAGCAAGTCCATATAAAATCTATGACCCGTCACGATTTCGATTTCGGTTTCGATTCGAGATTCCGTATGACCGCCTGTGCGTTCGGAATCCCGAATGGAAAAAAGCCGCTCCGAACGCAAGTCTTCCATAGATTTTGTATGAATCGCAACACACATTCGTAAATTCCGTACAGAACGCGCTCAGTGTTCGTCGCACGACCGAAGCGAGTATGTGTGTTTATGTATGTTTTTACATTTAATCTTATATGTGTATAGCTTTTCATAATTTTTCATCTTATTTTATTTAATAATTCGTCGAAAGAGTTTACAGACATCCATATTAAAAAAATATCTTTAAAATATTTTTACATAATATTCACTATATTGCAAGCTTAGGGTGCACCCAGTAAGAATGATACAGGAACAATGGAATCGCAATCAGAAAATCGTCGTCATTATTCGCTGGCAGAATATCTAGACTCAATGGCTAACGTCTTTCAACTGATCATTGTTATTCCGAACGGAAATAAACGTATGTGTGTGATGTATTCACGGAATCCCGAAACGCAATTCCATATGTATGTGACCGGCCTTAAAGGATGGCAAAATACAGAATGAAGTTTTTAATGTACTGTTAAGACATCATTGAGAGTGTGTCTTAGTCCACTAAAAAGGGTAAAAAAATACCTTTTAATAAAAAGTATAAGCCGACCTAAACACCTGATGGTAAGTGGATGCTGTGGCCTATAGACATCAACATCTATCCTCGATTAAGAATCAAAATGCAGATGCGTTGTTACCTCTGAGAACTAAGATGGAATGGGTTTCATGTAAAAAGGGCTCCGGTTCTCTCACCACACGAAACACAGCAGCATTGAGCTGTTATTTTATGTTGGTATTCTGTGAGAGCGTGGTCCTTCGTACTACTATACTACCATAATATAGCTGCAGCATGGCTCTACCACGTAAAAACACCTTCTTTTTTAATTTGCTATAATTTGCTATAATTTACGAGGGACGGTCGTCCATCTCAATCAGACTGGAACTACTTGCATGCATGCTGTTTCGATCTGTTTCTTCAATGACTGAATGATTAAATATACCTACAGTACAAAGTGGAATTATTTTCATTCAGTCATCTCTCTTGCAGTCTTTGGCAGTAGAATTGGCGAGATGTACACCTTTCCCGATAGGCAGTTTGGCCGTAGTAAGGAAAAAGAGAGATCTCCCGCCGAGCCAGTGTTCTGCCCGCGGAGCGACCAACGGTCCGTGTGTTAGTACAGAGCTGTTCTATATATAGCGCAGTACTTCGGAACTTTGATAGCTTGATTTAGATTTCGGTGTATTTCGCTTGTGGCGCGACGACAGCGCCGCCACATTACTCCCTGTTCAGACCGGAGGTCGATAGTGCAGTCTAGTTGTCGACAAGTGCAAGTGCAAGTGAAATGAATTGCCTTATAGTCTGTGTTGAGTCGAGAAGAAGGCAAGTAATCTGCAGGTTGCAAGTTGCGTTTCAGATCACGTCGGGGTCACCAATTTGGCAGTAGAATGAAAAGGGGAGATCTCCGGCCGGGCAAAATGATCGGCCCGGGAGCGGCCAACGCACCGTGTGTTAGTACAGAGCTGTTCTATATGCAGTACTTCGGAACTTTGACAGCGTGATTTAGATTTCGGTGTATTTCGGTTGATGCGTGACGACAGCGCCGGCACAAGTCCATCACATGTCCCCTACTGAACATAGGCCTTGAACATAGATTGCTTCATAGGGGGATATCTGGCATAGTTGCCACGATTCGCAGGCAAGTCGGCAACCGCAGTTTTTTTAATTATTACGAGCTGTTGCCCGCGACTTCGCCCACGTGTAATTTAGGGTTTTAAATTTTTTGCGCGGAACTCTAATTCTTTTTCTAAAATAAAAGTTACCTAGCCTAGTTTAGTAGCCTAGTTAGTTTACCTAGCCTAGTTTAGTAGCCTAGTTAGTTAGCCTAAGTTACTCCTTATAACATTAAATATCTGCCAGTGAAAGTCCCGTCAAAATCGGTCCAGCTGTTTTGGAGATTAGCCGGAACAAACAGACAGCCAGACAGACAAAAATTTTAAAAATTGTGTTTATGTTATGTTATAAGTACCGTATATACTTTCATATGCATGTAGTAAAAAGCTGTTATTTTGACATTACAAACAAATACTTCATTTTTATTTATTTGTATAGATTAAGTTGATATCATCTGGCCTATCTTCTGTTCTTATCCCTCTATCGTCTATTACAACAGGCACGGGATTGTAGTGGACTCAATGACACCACTGCACGGTATAACTTGAAGTGTGTTGTTAAATACCGTGTCTCTGAACTCAATAAATATTCGTATACAACAACTCAAAATATAAAACAACATGCTACTTGTGTATGTGCATATGTGCGTGCGGGTGCGTGCGTGCGTGCGTGCATGTGTGTATGTGTTTCAAGGTAAAATATATCCATACTAAAGATTTTATATAAATAAGTAGTGATGTGTGGTGGCGGCTTAAGAAAATCCATCACCCCATTTCGTCTCGTGGGTGTCGTACTATGGAATATGCCAAAAAGATCTCATGGCTTCCGAAAGATGGCGGTATAACCATCTTGATTACGCCAGACCAAAAAACACCCAGACCGGCGACGGGGAGCAGTTTCAAAAATGCGAGACTTTTGGATCAGCGATCGCCAATACGCCTGATATGCAAACGATTAAGGCAAATCCTCCATACAGTGGGAGAGGCCCATGAACAATATTGGACTTTTATGGGCTAGTGATGAAGAAACAGAAACAGAAACAGAAACTTTTTTATTCAATATAGATTATAAATAATACTCATCGAAAGTCACTCTTTTTTTTAATTAAGAAAGAGAATGTATACCTCGTCCCGTATGTCGAATCCGTCGACAAGTCCAACAGCGTTCGGGCGAATGAGTGCCAACAGTTCTTCATACCTTTTCTGCAAGGTGGCGACATCTTTTTTCGATATAGTCGAATACTGTAAAAAAGCATCAGAAAGTTAACCATTTATATTGAAATTATATCATAAATCTAGAAACAGAAACAGAAACACTTTTTTATTCAATATAGATTATAAATAATACTTATTGAAGTCATTCTTTTGTTTAATTACCACTGTTTCGAAAAAAAAAACCTCTGTCCTGGGAAGAACCAGCAAGAAACCCAGAGGGACTTTTTTTTTAAATAACAGCTTACAATCGTGTATGTTACACAATTAACCACACAAAACAAATTAGAAATAGCTTGGTAGCGAACACCTCATTCCCAGGGGTTATAATCATCCACAAATTCCTTAATATTATAATAACCCTTTTATACAAACTATGTTTAATAAAGTTTATGATATTTGAGCAGGTCAAATTTTGTATATTTTCTGGGACTTTGTTGTAAAAGCGTATACATCGCCCCAAGAATGAATTACTGACTCGGTGGAGTCGAATAACTGGTACTACTAGCTTGTGTTTGTTCCTAGTATTTACAGAATGAATATCACTTATTTTTGTATAACTAACCTTATTTTTGTGTACGTATATTACATTTTCATAAATGTACTCGTATTGAGAGGCCAAACCTAATATATTAATTTCCTTAAATTTTTGTCGGAGCGACTCTTTAGGTTTTAAATCATAGATTATTGCTCTTATAGCCCTCTTCTGTAAAACAAATATAATTTCAGTGTCAGTCGCGTGTCCCCATAGCAAAATACCATACGACATTATGCTATGGAAATAGCTAAAGTAAACAAGTCTAGCTGTTTCCACACTGGTAAGATTTCTAATCTTTTTTACAGCATATGCTGCAGAACTAAGTCTGCTTGCTAACTTTGATATATGGGGGCTCCATTGAAGCTTCGCGTCTAGTGTTATTCAAGAAAATGGTGGTATCGACAAGATTCAGTTTCTCCCATTTAAAATTACATTAGTATTTAATTGTCTGACATTTGGAGTCATGAACTTCATACATTTCGTTTTAGTGCTATTTAAATGCAAGTTATTAACATTAAACCAATTTACTAATTTAGATATAGCATTATTTACTTCGTCATATTTTAATAATTGTCGTTTTAATTTGAAAATTAATGAAGTGTCATCAGCAAACAATACTATATTATGGTTATCCCTAAGTCATTAATATATACAAGAAACAGAAAGGGGCCGAGAATTGAGCCTTGAGGCACGCCCATTTGTACTATCGACTCGAGAAAAAGTATTTTGATATCACCCAATGAGGGCTAATAATCTTCCGCTTACCAGATGTCGCTAGTTGACAATGAGGTAAAGTTTTTTGTTACACAATGTCATTTAATTAAGAAATTCGTTGTAAATAAAAGTATATGAGTTTCTAGAGTATTAGGTTAATACACAAATAATATCTCTGTCGTTTGCTCTTTAGTTTTTTGCACATTTTTAACTCTTTTTTTATTTTTTTTACTTTTATGAATATCTGTGGTTTTATTTATTTATTTTTAAGCTAATTAATATAAATTATAACTAATAGTAAAGAAAGAAACATTAAACTTTACATTTTCCGAACAAATTAACTTCTCCGCTATGAAATCTGTCAAATATTATACCTCATATTTAAGTAGCGCCGCCTTGGTGGCAAAGTAAGTCGTGGATGCCCTCATTATTGGAAAGTGGTAATACACAATAGACAAATGAAATTTACGGTTGATCATACTTTGTGAAATAGTTTTTATTTTTTATTTTACCATTAACAGGTCGCCACGTTTCTCCAACGCCCAATATTTGAGATACAACTCGGCCAACTGTTCCAAAACCGTTGCCAAGTTATTAGATACAGTAGACGACAGTCTTTGAGTTTCTTTCCAAAACATCTCACACAATACGGAGCGAGCGTGTGCCTGTAAAATAACAACTAGCGTCATTCTTAAAAATTAATAAATATTATATAATATATAAAATATTATATATACTTACAAACAGACAAGATGGTAGATATAACAAATCTCAACTTTTGCACGCCTCATAACGCAAAGCGTTATAGGTGTGATTTACTCTCGACACGTCAAGGTCAAGCAATTTTGTGTTCTTAAAATGCCTCTATCATAACCATATTGCACTTATACGATAATATGAGTAGCCGTATATCAAGAATACACTCTAATTAATCCATCTTATATTTTCTAAAAATCATTTTATATTGGTACTTTGAAAAAACGGTTTGAAATTTTTTTTACATCGACGTCCGGATGTATATTTTGTATGTGGTCACGATAACTCGCGAAAAAATTGACGTATAGAGACCGGGTATTTTTATCAGCTTCAGAATTACATCAACTGGATTCCTATTTCATATCAATAGCCTTGTACGTGTAGTTTGTTAATAAAATGATTTACAAGTTTTATAAGTTTTATTGCTATTAAAAATTTAAAGGCGCTGTCATATTTTTTTAGCATTTGATGGACAAAGGAAAAATGTACACAGCCTATATCGATTTTATACTTTGTGTAATCAATTTATTTTAGTAAACATTATTTTTTCTCCCATAGGTGACACTACCTGTTAAAATAATAGAGCGCTAAATTTAATACACGTAAATAATATATTTTAAAAGTCAATGGAACTTTATTTTAAAATACGAAGTAAATGGAACGCTAATGAGGCATGCATTTTTGGATTTTCCAAACTATTTTAAACATTATATTTAAAAAGTTGAGATTTGTTGAGATATAATATAAGTTTTGAAAGCATATAATAATTCAAATCCAATAGTACTTCTGTATACTTTCTAGGCGCAAGTAAAAGAAAATAAATGGAGGTAGTTTAAATGAGGGCAAGTTCACACTAAAAAGTTCCAGAGTTGACTGGTAAAGAATGCATTATGAATTTCTAACCCTTAGCTGAAGTTTTTTGCAATAAAAGATAAATAAATAAATAGCGTAGCTTATCAACCGAAAGATGACTCCGTAACGCTTCCCTTTATTTATTAAAGTATTTGTATAATTTTAAAAGAGATTGATATGCCAATAATAATTTCAAGGCAATCTTACCTCACTGGCATTAACGAGCTGCACCGATGCTAGATTCCATGCATCTTCATAAGCTTTCCCTGAATTTATATGTTGGAAGAGTGATTCACATGCTTCCTTTGTTTTCCTAAATAACAATTACACAAATAAGATTTCACTTTCAATTGTAATAACCAAAATAAATAAGTAATTCAACTTCAATAACATACCCTAAACCCTAACCGATAACAAACAAAGGGTAACATACAAAAAATATATACCACTAGCTGGTTCGGCAGATGTTGTTCTGCCCTTTCCATTAGGTGGCGTAACAAGTTTCACTCCGAATTCACTCCGGACTTTTCACAGTTTAAATATGTATAAAATTTTGTATAAATCAACCATAACGCCACCTATTGGATCCTAGCATAGCTGTGAACCTTCGACTCAGCAAAACATATTATTCGCGCCACTTTTGCAACTACCGTCTAACGTTTATGAGATTCGTTAATTGTTATACAATGAGATTACTACAAGGCCCATTTCCGAGTTTCCTATCTACCGCCTTTTATGCCCAGCATGTGCACTCTTGTGTAAAACGAGGTTCTCACAAGCTCGCAAAACACGAAACTAACCGCACCGCTTATATCTCGCGTAATCGTTTCAGCTTTTGTGTGGTTTAGATATTGAACTATACAAGAACATAACAAAGTGTATAGACATTTGCAATAACGCTATATTTTGCGATAATCTGTGAAAGTTATATGTGTGAAGACAGCCGGCATCCAACCAACTTGCAAAGCAGCCCCTGGAGACACGAGGCTGATTAGCAGAAGTCCGTCCACCATCATTATAGTATATTCGCAACTCCTCATTCAGGTCGGGATAATTAAATTTTATTATTATTAATATATTAATTATTAGATAAAATTTTAAATTCTTCTGTGTTTGTCACGCGATTTTGATGTGTCTGGATCGATTTTGATGATTTTTTTGTGCATTTTAGGACCCGGTAGGTGGCGCTGTTGTGAAGATCCAGAAATCACCCGTGCGAAGCTGAGGCGGATTGCTAGTATATTATAAACTTGCTTTGTCACACATACAAGAAATGTCAAAAGACCAAACATACCCGAGTCGAAAGCTGACTACTCCTGGTATGAATTAACTGACATACCGATATCTTGCGCTAGCAACTATGAACTTATCATTAAGCTGCATATACCATACAATGGGAATAGGTATGCATTTGGGTTAAAAAGGAGAGTTAGGGATAAATCATATTTGTTAACTTTTTAAAATTCACCAGTGTACTAGTTTCCAGCACGTGGTCGTCCGAAGGCGGAAGGGAAGGGTAGGAATTAAGAGAGAATTATTCTATAAAATAATTAAACATATCCGATTCTCTACACTCACCATATGAAACAAAGCAGCATTTATTTTACGCTTGTATTATGCGAGAGCGTGGCATATCCCAGGTCGAGCCGATCCATTCGTGCTACAACTATACAGCTGCAGCATGACTCTACCGCGTACAAATTATGCAACTCTTGCAAACAATTTTCGAAATGTATCTTTTTTTAAATTTAATACCTTGTGTCTATCTATCTATTTTATATCGAGATATCTATATGAAGAAGGTATACAGGATCTTTAGAAATACTAAATTTCATACTTTCTTACCCTGCTGCGACAGCTTGAAAACATTCAACAATTCCCCTCGGTGTGTTCTCCCACGTGATGTTATTGTTTTTCAAGAACTTGGCTAAATATGACACGGTCGGAGTCAATGGCTTTCCTTCAGTAGTTTGTTTGTAAGCTTTCACGAGGTATCTGAAACATGAAAAAAGATCCAACAAATAAAAATCCTCAGAAGTCGCAGGACTTTATACGATTTCCTTTAGTTAACATCGAAATGGGGCATTTAGAATAAACTACCTCTTTTGTTGCCACCACGCTCCAAAATACCTTTAAAATTGTTCATTACAGCCTATCAATAGTCCACTGCTAAACATAGACCTCCCCCATAGATTGCCTCATGGCAACTACGGCAAATATATTTGCCTTAACCATAAGGTTACAAAGTTTTCGACATCGTAAAGTTTGAGTTTGAACTAATACTGGTCGGTATATCAAAAGAGTAGAGTAGCCGGAGTCAATGTATTGCTATCTATCGGAGTCCATTACGAATTTTAAGTTTATATACTGGCAAAAGATTAAACTTACCTGGCGGTCTGCAACAACATCACAGTGTACTCTCCCTCGTAAGTAACAGTAGCTGTAACTATACCATATATAATTGGTAGGTTGGAAGACACCATATAACCGTGACCCCCACAGGCGAAACGACATTGCTCTACGCAAGCTGTTGCCTCTCTGCTGCACACAGCCTTCAAACAGCATGCTAGAGCGTGCAGCTACAATGTGAAGGCCACAAATAAAATAACTACAAGATAGCGACATTATGAAAATTAATTTTTAGGTAATAGAGTTTTTACCTATAGATAATTTTTGATTTATAATGAAATTAATTACGGACGCTTACCGTTGCGGCCTATCAAAAAACCACCGCTGAACATAGACATTCCCATTAGTTTGTCTCAAGGCAAATATCCCCCTATTTGCCATAGTTGTTACGCTTGGCAGGCGGATTGGCAACCGCAGTTTTTTATATTTTAGCTGTTATTATAAAGACGCTGCTATCCATCCCCTGGTTCGTTACCCTTTGTCGCCTCTTACGACTTGACTTGATGGGCAGCAGCCTTCCTAATAACAACTCAAAAAAAACAAAAAAACAGCGGCTGCCAACCCGCCTGCCATGCCTACCTAGCGTGATGAAAATGGCACTATGCCCTCTATTGGGAAATCAATGAGCGAGGCCTATGTTCAGCAGTAGAATTTTAATAGGCTATAACGGTATCGTTGAGAAAGAATTAATATTAACGAATCGATCGCCGATCGGAAATCGATGAATGCACATGGCTCAGGACCATGTTTTGTGGCATTATTTCGGAGAGCCCTATGTTCAGCAGTGGGCTTGTGAAAAACTGTAATAATCGGAATGATGATTCATCGGTCGCTGACTCCTCATAAGCTTACAGCGAAATTCACAAGCATTTTTCTTTACAAATTTAATCATATCTTCGAATTTCTTACGCCTCAAGTGACTCCTGCTCCGCCTTCGCAGGAATTTTTGATTTGAACTACGTTATAATCAATAAGTAAACTAAAACAAGTATGGCTACCTCTGGCAACTGGTCCATGTTCCCTTTCCCCATATCGGCGACAACTTGATTGTAAGTATTCCACAACCATCGGCCAACGGTTCTGAACGCGTGGCTAGTTGCGATCGAAATAAACAGCTTATGCTGCTGTGTGACGTAGTCCAAAATCTGTGGTTCAGGTTCCCTGATAATAATAGCAACAATAATATAACAAGTGTAAGTAGCAATATTATTCAACATGTTTCAGTAATTCCAAGAAACTCAACCTAATTATGGCATTGTTACAAATAGTCAATAACTATGAATATATTAATAGAATGTATTATACGTGGTAGAGCCATGCTTCAGCTATACCATAGTTGTGGCACGAATGGGTCAGCTCGACCGTGGAAGGACCACGCTCACACAGAATACCAGCGTAAAATAGCAGCTCAATGCTGCTGTGTTTTGTATGGTGAGTGTAGAGAAACGGAGACCCTTTTCACTGGATACGAGGCATTCCATCATAGTCCTCAGGAGTGACAACGCATCTGCATTTTGATTCTTAAACGAGGATAGATGTAGATGTCTATGGGCCGCAGCATCCACTTACCATCAGGTGGGTTGTGTGCTCGCTTGTCACCCTTATTCTATAAAAAAAAATATTTAAACTTTTAAAGAGTTACAACCAACCTGGAAAAACAAAAAAAGTAAAGAAAAAATTCCCACATAATTTTATTAAACAGCTTCCGAAGTCGGTGCTTAGACACAGTATATCGAAGAATTTAAGCCAAGCTTTTTAACTTTTAAAAAAAAGTTAATTGTTTAACCCCTTAAGTGGACTAAGCAATATCACATGCTTAAGGTGACAAGCAGAATGTCGTCTAAATAGCACCCACCCTTTGGTGTTGACTTTTATTCAAATTTAAACAACATACTAAAAATACAGTCGAATTGTAAACCTCCTAGTTTTTGAAGTCGCCCAAAAATAGATAATATAGAAACAGTAAAAGATAGATCGCAGCTCTTTACGCAAATATTTGCCACCACTGATGAAGTTATTCTTAGAACCAACCCAGACAGACCTAGGTAGAGAAGGAACCCTACATTCAGTGAATTTGACCGCCGTCTAGAAAATCTTTCCCTTCCGCCCCTTTTCGATCAATGTTAATAACTTACCCAGGTTTAAGCTGAGACTGATGTCTGACAGCAGCGTATCTCACAGCTATAGTCACGGCTTTTGATAATTCATAAGCGACGTCCGTCAATATGGTCACTCGAATATACACCATGGTTCCATATGTCAGTTTGTTGTTTTTGGCCTTTACATACGTCCCGTCCTATAAATTGTAATTGTATAATTGTCTTAAAATGCAAATATGACGTCAGAAAGTCAACCGTGCGTAGTACCTATGCAAATATGACGTCAGAAAGTCAACCGTGCGTAGTACCTATATATGAATTGGACAGCTCGACTAGGAATGGATCACACTCTAACAGAACTCCAGAGTAATGCTGTCGTTTCACGCTGACTTAACAAATAAAAAATATTACGCTTACAAAGATACTGTATTTTGATTCTCATTTGGGGATTGATGTATGTGTCTGTGAGCCCCAATATCTGCTTGCCATCAGGTAGGCTTGTGCTTGTTTGTCGCCCTTATATATTTGTGAAAAAAAGTGATCTTCTCAGGTACTTCTACATGAATCCAACCATCGTGATAGCAATCGAAGAGTCGATTCAATGTTTCTTGCTGGTTCTTCCGAGGACAAAAGTATTTTCTGGACCAGTGGTAAATAAAAAAAATGACTTTCGATAAGTTGTATGAATAATCTATATTGAATAAAAATTATTCTATTCATTTCTATTCTATTCAATCCTATCCTATTCTATTCTATCCTATCCTATCCTATTCTATTGTATTGTATTCTATTCTTTTCTATTCTATTTTATAATAATATTTTACATCGCAGTTAAACTTTATAAAAGCAACTACACAAAAATTTGCTTCCCAAAAGGATACTGTTTGGGAAACGCGTTGAAAATTCAGTCATCATCATCATTACAGCCCTTCACAAGCCCGCTGCTGAAAATAGGCCTCCCCCAACGAATGCCATAAATCACGGTCCTGGGCCACCCGTATCCATCGACTTTCTGCATGTCTTACCATGTCGTCACTCTATCTAGTGGGGGACCGCCCCACACTTCGCCTACCGGTACGAGGCTTCCACTCGAGAACCTTTCTTCCCCGTGAGTTGTAGGTTCTTCGAGCTATATGGCCGACCCTTTGCCACTTCAGCTTACTAACACGTTGTGCTACGTCGGTTACTTTGGTTCTGCTACTGATACCCTCATTTCTAAGTTTATCATGCAGTGTTCGCGCCACTTTGCAACTACAGCTTAACGCCTATGAGATTTGTTGACTATTATCCAATAAGAGTACTGCAAAGCCCATTTCCATGTGTCATATCTACCGCTTTTTATGCCTAGCTGTGCATTCTTGTGTTAACGGGTTTCTCACAAGCTTGCAACACACGAAAACAACCGCATCGCCTATATCTCGCGTAATCGCTCCCGCCTTTGTGTGGTTTAGATATTGAACTATACAAGAACATAATAAAGTATATAGACATTTGCTATAACGCTATATTTCGCGATAATCTGTGAAGTTTATATGTGTGAAGACAGCCAGCATCCAGCCAACGTGGCCGCAGCCCTTGGGACACACTGCCTTGTGTCATTAGTAGAAGTCCAGGTGAGTGCACATGCATTCCTTCACATCCTTCCTGTAGCCTGAATTTTGGGGCCATTGCCGTATCGTGAAATAGTAAATTCGCATCGCCTCATACAGTCCGTTAATTTAAGAAAAACATCCTTTTAATAACTCTGAACCAGCAGTTGATCATTTAAACCAACACGCCATTTTTGGCCCTTCGCCAGGAACAGAACCATAGCTGATAGCGGGATAGTTAATTTTATCCACCATGCAGAGAAATCCCGAGCTTAGCCCTCTCCATATCTCGTTGAGCAACCTTGAGCTGTTAATATAGTAGATTATTAATATTTGAAGCACACATCACACCAGTAGCTTTTAAGAACTTTTCCAAGAACTTTCTAACTAACAAGCATTACTTGGAAGACCATGCTCAACACGATTGTACGCAAGCAGCAGTTTTGTGAGCGCAAAACCAAAAACCTCGTAGTAGTAACGTGGTAGAGCCAAGCTGCAGCTATATTTATTGTATAGTTGTAGCACGAATGGGTCGGCTCGACCGGGGAGGGACCACGCTCTCACAGAATACCAGCGTAAAATAGCAGCTTAATGCTGCTGTGTTTCGTATGGTGAGTGTAGAGAACCGGAGACCCTTTTTACTGGAAAAGAGGCATTCCACTTAGTCCTCAAGGCTGACAACGCATCTGCATTTTGATTCGCAATCGAGGATAGATGTAGATGTATATAGGTCTCAGCAACCACTTACCATCAGGTGGACTGTGTGCTCGTTTGTCACCCTATTTGTATATAAAAAAAATCTATCTGTGAAATTTGGGTTCAACTTTTTTGGACAAATTCGTAAAGATATCGTCTATTAATCAGTAGTGAGTACATCTGGAGATTTTTTTCAAGACAACGACACCTACCAGTTCGCGGATTCCTTAAAAAGGCCTGTGTCCAGGCGTATTAGGAAGGTAGTATATGGCCAAAATAATTAATTCGTGCAAACGAATTAATTATTATTCTCAACTACAAAATTAGTCTCGGTACAATTAATAGTTTGTATTAAGTAATATATTGTAAATTAACCTTATTTAAAAGAAAAGTCCCGCTGGGTTTCTTGCTGGTTCTTCCCAGGACAGAGGTTTTATTCCAACCGGTGGTAGTTTGAATTGAACCGGTGGTAATTGAATAAAAGTGATTCTATTCTAAGCCTTTTCATTTAAGTTCTCTATATTTTAATGACCTTTCTACATGTATATTTTTTTTAAATATTGCATTTGCATAATTACAAAGCAATTTTTGAAATTTAGAAATCTACACCATTGCTTCAACAAGTGTCTACTGCAGGAGACCTTGTGAGAAAAAGCAACAAGAAAATCACTCGTAGATTATTTTCTTCAAACAGTTAGAATTTAGCCTTATCCTTTTTTACTTATATATTAGTAAAAAAGGATAAGGAAGCCCATTTAATCAAATCCTATCTTTTAAATAATCATCTAATTTATACTATCCTTTCCTCATAAGAATACTTTTTACATGCGCTTTAAAGTTACTCAAAGTTATACATTTACCCAAAAATAAGCCACTAATGTAATGGAGCCTGTACTTTGGAACCCAAGTTTAGATTTATAGTGCGTTTTAAAATTATGGACATCACTAATTTTGTCAAAGATCAACTGATCGTATTTTCGAAAGTTATAGGACTCTGTACAAACCTTTAGCACTTGAGAATACTTCATAAGCATATTCGTCCTGGGTATCCGATACTTATCAAATCCTAGGAACCCGTTGTTGGCCGTCTGAAAACCAAGTTTTGGTCCAATTTCTCCAACTTTTATACCTGGCATTGGCATATGTGTTTCCATGTCGCGTATTTGCACCAAGAAGGGATGTATGCCATAATTTTTCCCTTTAATATGAAGCTGAGCCATAATTATACAGTGGTTTGCAGTTTGTGCCACTGGAAAGAAGATAGTCAACTGCTTATAAAAGGTGATAAGCTTGTTTTAAAGACCATTGTTATTATAATCGTATATTTATATTCTTATGAACAAATACTCAAATGCTGCTCGATTTTAAGATGCCGTCGACCCAAGCAGCACACAAGCGTTATGAACATCAATATACCAGCCCACATAGAACTTAGAGTTCTTTTAAAAGCGTTTATGAGTGTTGAATAGAGGTTGTATCCTTATAACAGTGGTTTATGAGTTATTATACAGCTCAAACTGTATAAAGTCTGTATTATAGGATCTAAGTATGCTTACGGTTCTTAATCAGAATATGAAAACTCTAGTATACAACTTTAAGTATTTTGTAACACTTCAATCTGATTTTATCATTAAAGTTGTATAGAAGCTGTTTTTGCATGCTGTCCTTGCTTATACAGCTCTAAGTGTTATTATAGCATTATTGCATATGCAAACTCTCTTCTAAAACTTATTCTTATTTTGTCATTGTATACTTTTGCAAATACAGTAGTTTTATGACTTCTGTCTATGAGAGTGATATAAAACTAAAACAATAAATAACAGCCATAGTACAACTTAAATCTGTATAAGTGACAGAATGTCGGCATTTTGCATGCGTTGCGTGTTTAAATTGTGCTAGTGAACAAAATAAATTTGTTATCGATATGTGGAAATGAGGAAAAAGATTTGGTGCAGTAAAAAGATCATGTTAAATCTAAATAAAATTTATCCAACACTGTTTTTATACGTATCTCTAAAGAGAATTATATGTTATGTTGAAAAAACTTCTATACAGCGTAACTAATAAAATATCCTATTACAGAACTGATTAAAAACTATTGGCTGCATGATATAATCCATAACATACATAGTACAGCTACTAAGACTATAAGACCCTTGAAATACCGTTTAGGCTGTTTAGCAAATTGTCGCCATTTTAAGACCCATAAAAACAAAATTTAAAATATAATTTTGGAAATATTAGACATTACTCTAAGCCTATACCATTACTTTCAGTTTGACTAATAATAACTGTGACCCAATGTGCCTTCACATCCATAATTTTTTTTTTATTCTAACCTATACAACCGATATTTAGTTACCGTATTTAGTAATTTGTCCTTATATTATTTTGTTATTTTGCTGGCGCGGCAATTTTTTGATAGAAAACATATAAAAGTTTACCGTAAATCTAATTTTGCACTTTCAATTCACCAATTATCTAAACTCAACTCCAATCCGAATATAATATTAATATGATAAATATATGTTACGACATTAAATGTCGCCATCATTCAATAAACGTTCTTTTTGTTTTATATTCATTTCTAATTCTGTTCAAAAACCAATTTAGAACGTCTGTCTTTATAAGTTTCTTATAAGACAATATCTGTAGTGTAATAGTTTCCTTGGACACCAAATAACAGCTATAATACAGTAGTTATACAGCCTCTTGTATGCTTGTACAGCTACTGTACAGCGCTACTAACGCATAAAGCTGCATAATTTGTGCCAATTTTTTACTTATAAAAACTATATAAGCGCTTACACAGCTTTCATACAGCCAGAAAATACAGCTTCTAGTATAAAAACTCTACCACTTTAAGTCAAAGTGACTGTGTCACCACGATCGACCACAATATTAGTTGGATTAATAGTATTATAAAGAATTTTTAGGAAACTTACAGCCCCCAGGCCACCACTTGTAAGATGTAAGCGTAGGACTGTGGATAACGAATTCTTCCGTATCAGGATCATACGTAGCCGTAGTCTCTAGACCTCTCAGGAACGTTCCATGTCCGAGCTCAGTCTACAAATAAGAAATAATTTGATAATATGAGATTTTTATACACTGAAAGTCTTTCTATAATCAGATATCCTTACAATCTTACTGAGAATTTTACTGCGTATAGAAATTCGTATCCGTATGTATGCCTATAATATCCTAAAGCCGTAAAGTAATAAATAATGATGATGTTTTCCTGGTCGGTTTTGACTGCGATGACATTTCGAATTAGCCGTGTGATGTGGTCGTTAGGGAATCTATCACCCTCTTCCGTCCCCCAGGGTCTCGTAAGAGGCAACTATTGAAAATACCAGAACGATTTATATATATATATATATATATATAACCATCTCGTTCGTCGGAACACAAACCGGCGAAGAGGAGTGTTGACGAGTAGCGGTGACGAAGAGCGGTCACAAGGAGTATTGACGAGTAGCGGTGACGAAGAGCGGTGATGAAGAGCGGTGACGAGGAGCGGTGAAGAGGAGCAGTGGCGAGGAGTGGTGACGAGGAGTGGTGAAGTAGAGCGGTGACGAGTAGCGGTGACGAGGAGTGGTGACGTAGAGCGGTGACGAGAAGCGGTGACGAGGAGCGGTGACGAGCGGTGACGAAGAGCGGTGACGAGGAGCGGTGACGAGGAGCGGTGACGAGGAGCGGTGAAGAGGAGCAGTGGCGAGGAGTGGTGACGAGGAGTGGTGAAGTAGAGCGGTGACGAGTAGCGGTGACGAGGAGTGGTGACGTAGAGCGGTGACGAGAAGCGGTGACGAGGAGTGGTGACGAGGAGTGGTGACGTAGAGCGGTGACGAGAAGCGGTGACGAGGAGTGGTGACGAGGAGCGGTGACGTAGAGCGGTGACGAGGAGCGGTGAAGAGGAGCGGTGACGAATAGCGGTGAAGAGGAAGGATGACGAATAGCGGCGTCAATGGCGCGATACGTCTGATACTGCAATCGCTAATCAGCATATCAAGCGTGCTGATTTAAGCAAATCCTCCCTACAACAGGAGAGGACCATATTCAGCAGTGGACTTTTACGGGCTAATTACGATGATGATATATTAAATGTATAAAAGAAGCAATAACAATATACCTGAGCGTAAGTTCCAATCATCTGCGAACTTTTCTGTAGCCATTCAAGCTGCTGTTCGGGGGAGGCTTGTGAAAATATTGTTGGCAAAAACATTCCGAAATGAAGCATAAAAGGCGATATGTCCTTTATCACTCCCGTAGCGATTTTGTAATTGTTGGAAATTCTAAAAACAAATGAAAACAAGTTCGAAAATAATTGTTGTTACACGAAAATAAAAAATAAACTTTTTTCAACTCTGTGCCAATTATATTTTTTTACATAACGAGCACACACTTTAAATGGCATTTATGGATAAACGCCGTTAGAAACAAACGAACGCATCAACCTGATGGTTAGTTGAAGCTGTAGCCCATAGACATCTACATATATCCTGGATGAAAAATCAAAATGCAGATGCGTTATCCCCTGAGGACTAAGATGGCATGCCTCGTTTGCTATAAGAAGAGTCTCCGGTTCTTTACACTCACCATATGAAACACAGCAGCACTAAGCTGCTATTTTGCACTACAGCTTTTTCTAACTACAGCACGGCTCTACCACGTGTAGATACTTATTAAATAGGTACTCAATAAATATAATTAAGTAAAATTAAAGTTGCTAGTCGCTATGATACATGTTTGTGTTTCGATATATTGATGTAAAAAGTCTACTTACCTGGAATCTGGAGAGGGACTTCGTTCTATGGACCGTCGTAGTAAAAGCGAGTATAGGATGCATGCTTTGCGCACTGCGTTCTCGTAACGCTCCTTATGACTTAAATACTCCTCCGGCACCTCGTCTCTGAGCTCTTTATTGCTTAATACATATTCCTCTAAAATGTTATTTAAAATATAATTCTTTGTTAACATAAAAATAAGAACTGAATGTATTTTGTACTTGTGTTTCAATTACGTTTTTTTTTTTTTAGATAACTTATATCATCTTCAAAACATTTTTACTATCTTTATCTAATCTATACTAATATAATAAAACGGAAAACAAAAATTTTATTGATTTTTTGTTCGTTTAAGCACGCTAATCTCTGGTCTCGACTGTAAACCATTGCTGTGGTACTCCACAGATTATCACTGAAGCGGAAGTCTTTTTGACATCGTACAACTGTTAATTATACTACTTATGTACACTTTTCTTTTTGTTTGTAAAATAAATAAAAATCTTTCTTATCCCATCCCACCTACTTTCAGGGTTTCTGTAAAAGTTAACTACAATCCACTACACCTGAAATTCCATTCACTTTCGAAAGACAGCGGAATATCCGTCGCATGCTAAAATTCAAAATGTTCATTACAAAATAAAAGAGTGCGTAAGGTACTATGATTACCATCGTAAATCGAGCTGATGGATGAAGTATAATTCTTTAGTTATGTTATGGCTTCCAGTAAAGGACTGTATTTCTGAATAACAACTGACAACTTCTTCTTAATCAACCTGTAAAACTTTACTGTTGGACATAGATCTCTCCCATTGAAGAGAGGATTCACCTTAATCGTCCACACTTGGGAGGTGGATTGACGATCGCAGTACAGAAAGTTTCGCATCTACGTCACTGTTCCCGCCGCCGATCCGAGTATTTTACGTTTATTGTAAACGGTATGAATATATAATGTGTGGTGGGATGATACCACCATCTTTCGGAAACCATATAATTATTTTAGCATACCCCATAGTCGAATCTTATGTCACCCACGTAACGAAATGATTAATTGCATTTTATGTGCAGTTTACCACGTGCGTGGCGGTGAAAAAAAAATCTCATAAAATATTCCGCACTTTTTTTATATACGTGGTAGAGCTATATTAATTGTATGGTTGTAGCACGAATAGGTCGGCTCGACCGGGGAAGGACCACGCTTTCACAGAATACCAGCGTGAAATAGCAGCTTAATGCCGCTGTGTTTCGTATGGTGAGTGTAGAGAACCGGAGACCCTTTTTACTGAAAGCGAGGCATTACATCTTAGTCCTCACGGGTGGCAACGCATCTGCATTTTGATTCGTAATCGAGGATAGATGTAGCTGTCTATGGGCCACGGCAACCACTTGCCATCGAGTGGACTGTGTGCTCGTTTGTCACCCTTATCCTATAAAAAAAACTTTAAAAATTGGGGAATAGCGCCAGACTTTTCCTACTCTTAAACCCTCTCGGAAAGGAGAGGTATTTAACGTTAGGACTTATGTAGGCTGCTACTTTACTTTACTTTATTTATCATCATCATCATCAGACTGCGGCAATAGCAGTAAACTGGAAGTAGACATCAAATTCGCACTAGACACCCTGCGCAGATCGTCACTTCATCTAGTCAGGGGTATCCCTTACTACGTTTGCCTAGACGCGGTCTGCACTCCACGATACCTCTACTTCTCCAGTCTCACTTCAACGACTAACGTGACCAGTCATTGCCATTTCAGTTTACAAACACGTAAGGCCATATCAGTAATTTTGGTTCTCCGACGGATTTCTTCATTTAAAATTTTATCCATCAGAAAAAATTTCCTTAGGGACCACATAAAAAATATTAATAAAATTCTATAAGTTATTATTAACAGTTGTATAAAGGTACGTGTGCATATACGTGCAATTATTATATTCTCTTTGGTTGAATATTAACCTTGACAGTTTTCAGTTAACATATGAATTTTATCTCTGAATTTTATAAACCAAACACGACTAGGATATAAGTAATATTATATTATATATCTTTATATTTGTTTGCGTTTATAATTCATTCACATAACCACTTAATCTATCTATTTTTGAACTTACCAATTTCTTTTCTTTCTAAAGTATTTTGTTCTCCGCCATCTATTAGATGAGTTAACTCTTCAACATTAAAACTGCACTTTTTTCTTTCTCTAATCAAATCTTGGTTCACTTTAATGTCCTTCATTCTCGTACCTACCTAAAAAAATAATCGTATTTTGATTTATTGTTCAAACAACGACGGAGGTTTCTACAATGTTATTACATTTTTTATCTTATTGTACATTGATTACTGAATGAACACATTTACAAGCGTTAATCAGCGTTAACTTCTGACATATTATATTCTGCTCTTATTTGGGAGACAACGCTTTTCGATATAATCATTGATTTAAATTCTGTTATGATAGGATTGTTTAAAAAGCTATTTACGGAAACTAGCTTTGTGCCCAGCATGAGCACGTTCCGTGTTCG
Organism: Parnassius orleans; assembly: GCA_029286625.1. NCBI lineage: Eukaryota > Metazoa > Arthropoda > Insecta > Lepidoptera > Papilionidae > Parnassius > Parnassius orleans. Next base: position 7,375,309 of record JAGSMP010000070.1, on the reverse strand, counting down.
CTGTGAAACTGCTTGGTAGCCATCACTGCCTCTAGAATGTACATTTATGTATGGGTTGATGATAATGAAAAAGAAGACTTATTTTAATACGCGTACGCGCAAATTGATTACTAGCTGATACCCGCTCGCTTCGCTGGGCGCACGATAATATTTTATTGCAGAACCTATTAATATTTTTGATGAGGCTGTCGTAAAATCCGTTCTCAGTGAGCTTCTACATTGCGAAATAAGTAACTATACTAAATTTTAAGTCAATCGGGTGTATAATTTTAGAGATCTCGTGATGAGTCATGCAGTCAAAGGTATTTATTGTATATATAAGCGAAATAATAATATATCTATACTAATAACATAATAAAGCGGAAGAGTTTTTTTGTTTTTTTGTTTGTTTAAACAGCCTAAATTCTGGAACTACCAGACCGATTTGAAAAATTATTTTTATATATTATAGCCAGATTCATGAGGATATATCTATATATTATGATTACTTCATGAGGATATAATAGTATAGGCTATCTGGCACTAGGCTACACCTATCAGCTAGCCTTAAATATTGGAGAAAAAGCGAAATGATTTATCCGCGAGCGCTTACGTAATAGTGATACGTGAATACAATGTTCTACAAAATATAGATCTTTACTTCATCTAAAAATAATTCCTCGATACCATATGCCTATTTCTTATACATAAGCCACAATAAGGTATTTTGTGACAAAGATTATTGAAAATTAAAAAGTGATATATGAGCGTTATTATTAGGCATGGCATATTAATCCTTACGAACGAAAGTTACTTCATCATCAAGACAATTTTATGAAGATAATCTTTGCTTTTTATAGCATGTTATTTGGGCGCATAGTTTAAGAGATAACGAAAAATTAAGATAATTCAACACTCGAATCGGCGCGCGAACGACGCATAAACCCCAGCCGTCCGATGAAAACCGAGAGAAACGAGCAGTGAACGCTTCTTTGGGTGAGGTTAGTTCAATCATTTTAGGTTAAAAAATTCGCAAAATTAATGGAGTACTTTTATCTATCGGTATATGTACGTTATAGAGCAAAGTTACATTTTATCCACTCACCCTCCCTCTCCCGGGTGAGCGTCATCCCCCCGCACCCCAAAACTCTCCCGAATCGAGGCTCAGACAAGTGATATACGCGGGTGAAACCGCGGGGTTCAGCTAGTATATAATAATCGCAATCGTAATCGTGCCACCACATGAAGCATACTTTTGAACAGATCAATGTACGAAATAATAAGTACGATATAAGTATATTCCAAGTCAATTCGAATATTATATAAGACGTATCATATAATATACATAGCAATTGTTGAGTAACCTTAGGTATACATATTTATGAGTTTTAGTTTGCAAATTGCCTCAAAGTCGTAAAAACAATGTCTTTTATTATTGAGTTAATGTCAAATTTAATGTCTTTTTTATCTATACCAGAAATATTACGTAAGTACATATTATTGGTTGTATCTGCGAAAAGGCATATTAAAAACATTCGTATTTATTTTTAAAAAAATACTTCAAGTTTTTCTTTATGACCGATTCAGCAAAGCAGAAAGGGTACCAACATCAACTAAGTACAGGTTTGAAATCGAAAAAAAAGTTCTCAAACGTTTATTTTTTAACAAAGTACATTTACTAAACTCGGGAAAAATTTATTAAAATCGGGAATATATGACAAGGCAAACGCTAAGTACCTAACGATAAATGTATTCGACGAATATTCTCTTCCAAAAATATTCTGATTATTTCTGGCCATATAAACCGCCAAGAGAGTTACTATGTACATTTTTGGTTTTGGGGGGACAGTCCGTAGGCTTCGACCACCTTATCCTAGGCCTACCATATGCATGTCCCTAATAAGGATATCGCTAAATGAGCGACAAACCCGAAAGAACAGAGTCGGCTCTTAGCCGTGTAGTAGCAGCGTAAAATCTATCATCTCCTGTTTCGCACCATGAACAAAAAACAAAAGAATGATACAAAAATATCTGATAACTTCCAGGCAAATATTAAAATATTCCGGAAACTGGTAAGAACTGCCTAAACACAAAAGAGCCTAAAATGAATTCTATGGGAGACGAGAATGGCTGTTTTGAATGACAAAGCTTCGAGTTTTAAAAGATGAAAGTAATACTTTGAAAGCGTGTTTAAATGTGAGGAGACGTCTTGAATTAAATGAACTTGAAACTCCGAAAGAAGAGTAAAAGCATAAAAACAAGTAAGGCAGCTAATTAAGATAGAGTATCACTGGATATTCTGGGCTCTGGAGAGGGAGTGGTGGCAGTATTAGGGTTGCCACCTTATTTTAAACAAAAAAGATGTAAAAATATAGTACTTTTGAGAAATTCAGGAAAAAATAGTACACATTTATTTTTAATCTTTATGTATTTTTCCATATATATTTGTTATTGCTCTTCGCTTTGGCCATCAATGATCTACCTTTAACGCAATACTTAATTAAGTTGATATCTGTACAATGGTAACTGGAAATAAGTTTAAATATTGGTAAATCCAATTGGGCATGCCCTAAGCGCATTAAAAAAATTACGTATAACATGATTATACGGAATTTTTCAAAACAGTTTAAATACACACAAGTTTTCACTAATAACCTTATTATACTTCCAATTTTCCGATAATTTTATGTCAAACTTCAATTTTAAAAAAAAGTTTGGAAAATTCAAAAGTGCACGACTCATAATGCTCATATGATCATCATTCAGGTCACTCCATAAAGTCCAAGACGTATTTAAGTATAAATATCACATCCTACCTACTTTTAGTACGTACTACTATTATTAATTCTGTGCTTTTAAAATACAGCGATCTTTTTGAGCCGCTGCAAACAACCGATACAGTGTCCACTCACGACAGCGATTGACGCCGATGAGAGTAATTGTGTTCTGTGCGCCGAACTAACTGAATGAGTGACGCAGTCTCCATTTAGTAAAAAATAAAGTCACACAAGACTGCTAAAACACCGGATATAATTATCGACATTTCGCAGCCGAAAAAAAATTAATTATAACTAAACTGCCTTTTAACAAAATTAAACTAAACTGCCATTTACATTCAATGGCTTCCCACATGATAGATGAAGAGTTTTAAAAGTAGAATGAGTTGAACAATTGACATTTTCAAAAGTTATCGTGTTTACGAAGCCATGCGGACTTGATTAATCCACACCATAAGCCACTAAAACCCCTTTTTTTATGTAAATATAGTAATTAATCAATTTAAAAAAATATTAATAAGTTCAACAAACATTTATCTTTCTGACAATGTGCTTTTTATATCACTTATATGTACAATATGATTGCTAGATACGATTTCATGCGACAAAACGTTGGAATCTTAATTTTTAGGCCCTAGTAGAACATACCTGCGCGCTAGCGCTTACGGCATGCAAAAAGCGCGACAGTTGAATTAGAGATAAAAATATAGTACTTTTCGTACTATATTATTTTTCTATAATACAACGTGTTACATAATAATTGTCTACTTTAATGGTTTTTTTATTTTTCATTCACAAATGTTTGCTACCTCAATACAAGGATGTCATTATATTCAAGTACTGGCTTCAAAAAATGTCAAGTTGGAAAAAAAATATGTTGTCAATTTCAAATCTTCTAATCGATATCCTACAACTGTTTCGACTTTTTTTTCCTACATTTTTTGCAAAATAACGATGCTTTCTAACTCAGAATATTACGATATGATGTTATACGTAGGCCATGAAGATAGCAATTTAAATCGTGCTCGCGAACTGTATCGGCAACGATTTATCGATGGTAGACGAGATGGAACAGCGTGTTAGATCGGTTTTCGCATCAATAACACCGACGATGGTGCGAAATGCTACACAAGCCATATCCCGACGAGCGAGGTTGTGTATTGAGCAAGGCGGAGCACACTTTTAGCCGTTTCTGTAAATTTGACGTTTATTATGAAAAAGTAAGTGTCCGTTTAGGTTGGGTCTTTTAAAATTTTTGTCGTTCCGCGAATTAGGTAGAAATGTAGGTACATTCTGCGTAGTTTACTCTTTAATTTTACTGAAATAGGGTTTGCACATCAGTGAAAATAATAATATTGTTTTATTTTTTTGGGGTATGTTATACAGCGTTACTACGGCTCTTAAATATTGTGAATGGACCCGTTATAAGGCCCCATTTAACCTCCTTTCGGCTTTACGGGTAGTTTTGTAACACCCAGTATACTAGTACAATTAACTGAAATATAGTACGATACTATACCGGGTATTTTTGAAACGCTCCCGAAAACGAAGACAGACGATAGTACTAACTATATCTTTGATGATGAGTGAAATATAAAATCAACAACGTTTTATTAGCTTTATTCACGCTCCATCGTGTTAGTATAGTTAAATAAAACGTTAATTTCAGTAAAAAAAATCATGAAAATACTTAAACATAAAACCAGCAGTGGAATTACTGAATTACAATCAGCTGACTAAGGCTCAATGTACGCGCGAACGCCGAATTCGCGCGGCCCGCAACTAGCGATGGTACTTTACACTTTCTTTAAATTATGCTAGGAACTTAACGAATACCAGGAGACTGGTGCAAAGCCGTTACAGTCTCACTATATAAAGGAAAATGTCACAGCAGGACTGTGAAAACTAACGTGGAATCAGCCTGCTTAACATTGTGGGGAAAGTGTATGCTAAGAAAGTGTTGATTGTAAGAATTATGAAAGGAACGGACGGAAAAATTTGGGATGCGTAAGCTGGATTTAGAAAGGGGATGGGGTATAGGGATCAGGTTATTTATATGCGCATGAACTAAGAGAAGTTTTTATCCAAAAAACCAGATTTTTTTCTGTAAACTTATGGGTTTAGAAAGGGATAATAACAGAATGGACAATGTTGATTTAATGACAAATACTGGACTCATTTGGGTTTAGCCCAGCTCGGGTTAACACAGGCATTAAAATCTCTTTATAGGAACTCTAGCACAAAATAAATAAAAGTACTACGTAGCTCTAGTGCTTGATTCAGAATAGTACTCGAACTGGTTTGGCATTCATAGAGGTGTCCAACAGGGTTGTGTAGCTTCCCTGCGACAATTTAATCTATTTAGTATTTATGGACAGTTGATTGAAAACTTTGATATTGAAGAATGTAGGTTAAGAATGTAGATGTGAATAATTTGCAAGAAAATATCGGAAACAATACTAGTATACTGTTTTTTTTTGTGGTTGCTGTGGCCCATAGACATCTACATCTATCTTAGTTTGCGAATTTAAATGCAGATGCGTTGTCACCCGTGAGGACTAAAATAGAATGCCTCTTTTCCAGTAAAAAGGGTCTCCGGTTCTCTACACTCACCATACGAAACACAGCAGCATTAAGCTGCTATTTTACGCTGGTATTCTGTGAGACCGTGGTCCTTCCCCGGTCGAGCCGACCCATTCGTGCTACAACTATACTATTAATATAGCTGCAGCATGGCTCTACCACGTCTGACACATAAAATTACACTGTACATATAAAATTGTGAAAATAACCGATTCATAAATTTAAAACGAAATCTCATTCTCCGTTACGATCCGTGTTATGATAATATCGAGTTGCATGTAAAAACTGTTTTTTTTATCAACTATTTTCGAACCAGTAATAACCACTCAAACGTCCGGGTGACCATAGTCGCCTAAAACTTTTTCCGGTTGAACATTAGGGCGACTAGAGCGGCCTCACTGACTTCTACAATTTAAATGACTTTTTATCTATGGAATGTTACAAAAATCTTCACGAATGTTACACTCGACGGCTCTATATTAAAAAACGCGTCTATGGGTTAGTAAAAAGTCTATGCCAGGTAACAGATACCATTGAAAAAAAAAAACAAGCGTTGTGTCAAGTTTTGTCGATAGTACTGTGAGTTCTGCATTTAAAATGTAAGTAATAATGTGTTTATTATACTTTTGTACTAGTATTATATATGAAAATAATCCACAAGATGCTTTCTTTTCGTATATTTACAAGTTTTATGAAACTAAGGTCGCCGCGTCGCCCCGACGTTGGAGTGGTTAGGCACAAAATATTTTGTTTTAAGCTATGATTTTAAAAAGTAAAAATACGATCGTCCGAAAATTTACTATACCTGACGCGTTTTCCGTGTTAGAAACACTAGCGCCATGTAGGTATTAGAACTTTGTGAATACAGTGAACCAGGTGTTAGTAAAATTTTACAGTAGGTATCATATATTTAACCAGTGGTGTACTTTATTTCTTTAGAACTAATTTGAACTACAATGTGTCATCAGCGTGATCGGTGTGAGATACCTAAAAGACGCCTATCGCTTTGTCTTTTTGGCGCAGATTGCGTAACCTTTCACGACACAACTTCGTTTTTTTTTTGCTAGTAAAATTTATAAAGTTGCCGTAGATAGCCGACTGCGCGATTAATTCATTCGTTATAAAGAAAACCATTTAAGGACCATTTCAACGCGCGGTCCGACCAGTCTTTACGCAATAATAATAAGTAATTAGTTTTAAGGGATGTTCATGCATTTTATGCTTATGCACTGTAAAATAAAATGGAGCGTAAGGTAGATCTTATTAGTTTATGGGTAAAATGAAACGTTTTATAGATATTCATATAGGTACTAAACGTAGTACAAGTTTAAGTTCACAAAGTACTTTCACAAGTCACACAACACATTAAGTCACATAAGGTACTCTGTGTTACAAACACACTCTATGTAGAGTCCGGTAGAGAGCATTATTATAAAACTTACTAATCTGAGGTACTGGTTTTTTTCTGTGAGTACACCGTACCATGCGTACCGCACAATTTACGTAATGTTCTATATATCTATATATATACATTTCGTAAAATTTACTTTAAGCACATGAGTAAGAAACAGTACAGAGGCAAAGCTTCTAATGAGCTGTCAAAATTTTTACCTATTTTGGTAGGGTTGGCACAGAAGGATAAAACTAAATAAACAAAACGTTTATCAGCATTTTAATAGAACTTTTTTTATAAACTACGTATTCTAAATGTTTTACTTTTATAATTATTGTTCTTCAACAATTAGTTGTGGCTTTTAATTAAATGGTAAATTCTAAATTTAATGTAAAGTCTTTTTTTAAATAATCTATTGGAAAGCACTCGCATTTCATAAAAAATATAAAATCTTGCACACGTTTTAATATTGCACTACCAATATTTACAATTTTTCTTTCGGCGTTAAAATATTCGCGAAATTTTTGCTCAAGCAATTCAACAAACGCGATAAAATTGTCAGGAAGGATTATTAAAAAACCCAATTGAACACTATCTTTAATAAAATCCTTTTAATGGCTGAAAAAAGAATCTTTTCCATATTTATAGATTGTTCAGATATATTAACGTACAATTTTATTTTCTCACATTTGTGGTGTTCGAGACAACATTTTCTATACAAATATCCCGACACAAAGACTAAACCATTTTTTTTTCTGGTAAATCAAATAGATAATCATTTGTTCCTACTGTTAACACAGGGACAGTAACATTGTCAGTTTGCGGTGATGGTGAATTAAAATACGACAATCGTCTGTTTCCATAAGTAACATATCGAAATCGTAGTCACAATTAGTATTTTGAGGTTTCCCTAAGATATTGGTTATGAACATCTTATTGAAGGCAATACTAACTAGACGACATGACTTTTCCAAAGAAATTTTCGAGACAATCTTAATTGAGACGTCTCGTAAATTAAATTAATAAATTAATTTAATTTCTTCTGATTTTAATTCTTCATGAAGTTTTATTAAAGATTTTATAGACACTTGAAATCCGTGAATGAAATTCATGCTATTTGTAACGTCTTTCTGCCTATCACTTTTTATTGATTTTAAGTTCTTGAAAAATGTTAGCATTTCTTCTAAAAACTCAATTTGATAACTATCGCATCGAAAAGCTCTTTTATGTTTATTAGGAGATCGCAGTGTACTTGAGTTTAAGAAATCAAACAAATTGTTATTTTTATTTACAAAATCAGCGGTATCTCTTGCGGCAACCTCGATAAGGTTTTAATCTACGTAAACCATATTTACACTTTTTTATATTTCATTTGATACGAATTATTCTTTAAAAAAGAAAATTTGACACTTATTATTTTTACACAACTCTGAGTTTGAGCACTGGCCGAGCTGGTTTAAAGCAGTTCCTCTCTGTACGTGACGAGCCACCAGTGCTCACACACACACGCGCCTCTAGCTTGTAGTAGTGTATCAAAGCGTGGTTGTATGAAGCTTTGTCTCTGTACAGTACGATTTCTTTACTCATGTGCTTTAAGTAAGTATAGCACTATTGGATAAAATGTAAAAGTATACGACTGCTATAATGAGGGCTATATCTTCGCGTATCACTCTCAGCTATTTATTCCGTTATTTTCTTTGAACGGTACACAAGAGTCCGTAGAGCCTTTAATATCATTACCTTATTTAGATTTAATGAAGAAAAAAATTTCTTGTTTTTATTAGCTACTCTATAAATATCAGCTTTGAACATATTATTATCATGACTCATGATTAGGACTTTTCTTATTTTAGAAGAACGTACCTACGTATTTTAATGGATTAAATAAATCGATAACATTAAATACATATTTTTTAAAGTGATTATCCACCAAAGCATATACTACATATGATATGCTTTGGTGGATAATTACTAATAAAATAATACTAATAAAATAATATATAAATCCGATCTTATGTATATATTTATGTTATATAAAATATTTTGTTATTCAGCCTATGGTAAGCAATAGTTTTTATCTGTAGTATTCCTGAGTAAAAAGTATATTCTAAGTCTATGAGTAAAACGTAGTGGCATAATGATCATATTTTGAGATTATATACTCTTTGTTCCTGACATTCTTAAACCTCCATATAAGCTAAAGTAGAAACGAAAGTTGTGTTGTGTAGAATACTTGGACTAAGTATAGCTTACTACGTATCTATTATTCTGTGGATAAGTGTAAAATTGTAAAATACGCAAGTACTCTTTATAATCTGTGGTTGAAAACATAGTGATTATATAAATCTTTTAAATAGTACTCTTTGATTATAGCTTTTGATAGGCATACTCTTTGGATATAAGTGATTATATTATAATTAGTAGTCACACATTCACACAACCACTGACCTTACAGGTCAGTGACACAAACGCAAAGTTCCAACCCAACCGGAGGTACCAACTCTCAAATATATTTAATAATCTATGAAACCAACAAACCAACAATAGTTTCCAATGACGGAAACTATTGTTGAAAACATGTAATTGTTTTCCCTTCGGTTTCGTTAATTCATAAATTGTCTACATACCTTTATTGTCAACGCTGAATCTGAATAATAGGTTACACTTTTTCCGGTCAAAGTACTTCTGTCAGTTAATACTTAACACTAAAATACCTGTAGGAAAATAAAGCCACTTGATCACTGCATAATACCGTTTACTAGGCGTGGTCAACGTCAACGTTCGACCTTTATCACTGATGTAATCGGACTAAATATAATGTATAGAATTTTCAAGTAGTACCTATTAAACTGTATGGTATTGTATAAAGTGATAATATTATATAATAGTAGCCTTTGATTATATACAAATTAAAGAGTAGTATAGTACTTATGTCCTTTGTTATGTTAGTTTAACCATAAAAAATAGTGTACTATATAATATTATGTAACAATTTGCAACACTTGCAAAGGTTTTGAAACGAATATTTATAGATTATTTTCTTAAATTGATTTAGGTACATACTTAGTTTCATTATGATTTTTACATGAAACATGTTAAACTACATAAGCTGGAAGCTGCTGCGACCTCCGTCTATATTAGGTATATACCTATGAAATTGCCGTTTTTTATTAAATAAGTTAACGTATTTTTTATTCCAAAAGAAAAGAAGTCCATGTTTTTAAAATAAAATTAATTTAAAATTAGAATTCTTAGCCAAACAAAAATAATATAATATAGACATGAACAGTGATGGATTTACAATAAAGCATACTAGGCACTGGCCTAGGGCATCACTGCAGAGAGGGCATCGGTTATTAAACTTCTGATAAAAAATTATATGTTTAACTATACAAAATATGCATGTTGCTAGTCAATCAAAAGAGATATAAATCTATCGCACCAAATGCATTTAGATTTGATTTATTCTGAAACAATTTAAAATTTTGAACGACATGAATGAAGAAAACACATTAAAACGAGATACACGAAGGGAAGCTGGTGATCTAGCAAATAAAGTATATAGATTCCGCTTCAATGCTAATTGTTTGGAATATTTTACAAAGTTTTCAGAAAGTTAACAAAGTTTTATAAGCTGAAGTACGTCTTCAACTTGTAAAACTTACACTATTTACATGCGCAAATTTATTTAAATCATTATCCGATCAGCCGAATAATTTGCGTATAAATTTCTGAAATATTGAAACGCGCTCTAAATAAACTTCTACCTGATGTCAGCTCATACAGTCTGTCACAGAAAACCAGCTTAAAATAGCAGCTTAATGCTGCTGTGCTTCGTATGGTGAGTGTAAAGACCCGGAGACCCTTTTTGCTGGAAACGAGACATTCCATCTTAGTCCTCAGGGGTGACAACGCATCTGCATTGTAATAACAAATCGAGGATAAATGTAGAAGATACCTATGGGCCACAGCATCCTCTTACCATCAGGTGGACTGTGTGCTCGTTTATCATCCTTATTCTATAAAAAAAAACCTATATTTATAAAAAACGACTTACGAACGCATCCGAAGTTCAACTAAGAACAATAGAAATTTTTCTAATTAACACTTTTTACCTTATAATTAGATCAATTGCAATTACAAATTGACTTCAAAGAGCAAGATTTATTGTGGAATTTCTAAACAATTTGATATTCTCTGCATTACAAATGAAAAAGTCGATATTTATAAGCTAGGTTTGATTTCAAATTATTCAGATCTTAATTCCGAACTTGCTGAAAAAACTCAGCCATTTCACTGCTATGTTTGGCATAAAATGGAAATAATTATAAATTCCATAAGCAAGCTAATTTATATAAAATAATCTGGAAAGATAAATTCCAAGTCAGCAGCTTTTCGAGAACGTACTTAGTTATTGCATTACGTATACTTATTCTTGAGTTTGATGGTTACAAATTGATTGGCAGAAAGATCATTTTCACAGCTAAAGATATTAAAAAATTCTTGTCTCGTATGATGAAGCAGGAAATATTGGATGCATTTTCACTAGTTTGCATTGAAAGTGAGTAGCTCCGTAAAACCGTAAAGTTTTTTAAAGCATCAGGCTCAACTCTAGCTTTCAAGAGTTAGAGGGGAATAATAGAATTAAGCCTCTCGGAGATAATTGAAAATGTTAGAGTAATCTAATCAGCACCCGTGTTCCGACACGCATTTGGACAGTTTAATAGACTATATTATAAGCTGGATAAAAACAAAAGTTTGGTAAATAAAAAACGAGTTTATTTTTTTATAATCATCAACATAAAATCATAATAACGTCACTTGGAATTAAAAATAAAATTTAAATGGTACATAATATACGTAACGGAAATTTATATAAATACAAAAAGTTAATGTAGGCATTTAATTTACACTTTTATTACTTATAAAAATAAAATATCACAGTTTTCCTTGCATGAAAGGTTTAAGGTACTTATGGAAGGTTTCGTTAACTGGTTCCGCATTGAGAGGACTCTTCATAGCTTCTTCCATTAAACGTTCGTAAACTCGACCGTCATATGAACCTAGAGTCGACTGCAGCATCTAAAAATAAAATAATTATTGGTTTTAAAGTTGTTTACGATCGCACAATTGGACAAATAAAAGGTTAACTACAAAAAAAAGAATCGACAATAATTTATAAAAAGAAATTTGAAAAAATACTTTTTCAAAAAACACAACATACGAGTACATGCTTTATTAAAAAACTCTTCATATTTTTGTGCTTGTTGTAAAATGTAATATAGTGTTAATGACTGTTTAAAACAAATGTAAAATGTATACATAATTAAATGTGTGTTTATTTTATTCAACAAATGTTTAAACTTTAAACGAACTCTGGAATCCCTGCTACTTGTATATGTCGCAGGTTTATGATGAAATCAGGTTGTTCGGATTAATCCCAGCCGCCACATTTCACGAACGCACATCGCGGCAGAACTCCCGATACCATCCACACCATCTGGATGATTGGCGGTCCACCACTGTGCGATTTAGAAGATGTTTTCTTCCTCGCACAACTTCCTTGTGGAATAGTTTACCACCAGCGATTTTTCCGGACCGATACGACTTAGGGACCTTCAAGAAAAGAGCCTACTCCTTTTTAAAAGGCCGGCAACGCATCTGCAATTCCTCTGGTTCCCCTGGTGTTGCAGTTGTTCATGGGCGGCGGTAGTCACTTACCATCAGGTGAGCCGCATGCTCGTTTGCCCACTCTCCTATAAAAAAAAAAGGTTTTTGACCGAAAGACGAGAAAGTTAATTTATGTTTTCATTAACCTAATGAAATCCAAGTTTTTTTTATTAAAAACCTGATTTTATCATAAACATGCGACATATATAAATTGCTTTGAATAAGACTAAGAGAGGAAGAAATCAGTCAAGTGCATCATATACTTGCACAATTAAAGTTCATCAGAATGAAATCACCCTAAGTCAAATAAAGCTTTAAAGAGCTGCTATTTTACGCTGGTATTCTGTGAGAGCGTAGTTCTTCCCCGGTTGAGCCGACCCATTCGTGCTACAACCATATGCCCTGGTCAACAGTGCGAGCCTAGCGCGGTTGCGACGACGGGGCGAAGTATTAAACATATGAAACCGCGTTTGTGTCCATAGTTTAGTGACTAAGGCGGGCGCCTAGCGCGACGGGCATGAGCGAGATAGTGCTCGTAGTGTTCAAACGTTCCTATCCGCGCGTTATACCACACTAAGGGGCTATAGTCCGCAAGCGACCCAATGCGCGGGTGGCTGGGGTATCAAACCAGTTCGGTCTTATCGCTCGGCGTTAGTGCATCTTCAATTTTTTTAATGATTTTAGGTGATATTTTACTCATGATATAATCAAATGTTTTCAAGTTTTGAGGTATACCTGACGAGAAGATGTGCCGTAATTTCCCGAACGCTGCCCAGCCGAGTTGAATCCGTCGATTGACCTCTCGGTCGAAGTTGGACTTACCTAGTCGGACTATTTGTCCCAGGTAAACATATTCGTCAACAACTTCGAGCTTAGTGCTCCCAACAACTACCGGCATAGGTGTGACATGGACATTAAACATGATCATGATCATGAGACGTGGTCCTTCACTGCTGGCCGGATGAGGAAGCTCAAGGTCGCTCAGCGAGCTATGGAGAGGGCTATGCTCGGGGTCTCACTGCGTGATAAACTTAGAAATGAGGATATCCGCAGTAGAACCAGTGTGACCGACATAGCCCAACAGATTAGTAAGCTGAAGTGGCAATGGGCCGGCCATATAGCTCGAAGAACCGACAACCGATGGGGAAAAAGGTTCTCGAGTGGCGGCCTCGTACCGGCGGACGAAGTGTAGGGCGTCCCCACTAGATGGAGTGACGACCTGGTAAGACATGCAGGAAGTCGATGGATGCGGGTGGCTCAGGACCGTGCTTTGTGGCATTCCTTGGGGAGGCCTATGTTCAGCAGTGGACTTGTGAAGGGCTGTAATGATGATGATGATGATGATAATCAAATGTTGATACGGACATTCTCGGTACAATCTCAATTCTTCATACAAAGTAGAAAAATCACCATTTATTTCTCTGTTTTTATTTATTTCGTGCACACCCTGTTCAACATCTCCCATCTCTGGATCAAACTGTCTAGTAAAGATCGCCATGGTTTGCAACACCTGAAATACGGTCTAAGCACTCCAACATCGCTCGTCACTGTGGCCATAGACTAATATATAATACTCTGTGGCCACTGCACCTTCCTCGTCGCGCCCGCAACCGGCCCTAGTCGCCGCGCATTCACTGTGGACCCACACTAAGATAACTGCAGCATGACTCTACCTTAACGTAAAAATCTACACTTACAGCTTATATTTCTTTCTCTACATTAACAATTTATATGAAACCAGCGAATATATAGATTATATTACAATGTCAAGGCAGGTACTTAAAGAAAGAAAGATATAGTCATACATACATTTTTTATAATAAACTTTACACTTCACATACATAAATTGCACGTGTACAAACATCCAGACCCGGAACAATTATTCATAGGCCATATAAAATCTTGTTCCGTGCGGGATTCGAATGCGCGGCTCCGCAGCACCGCAACCGAAGTCTTAGCCACTGCGCTACCGAAATGTCTAACTTTTATTTATTTTGTAATCATACATGTTGACTTAATTGTATGGAACAATTCACTAGTTTGAGCGCTCTGGTGGGCTTGCTTGGTAGCGGTTTATAATTTATATGTAAGTCTTTGGTAGCGTTACACCGCGCGGGGCGAAACCGTAAACTCGAGTCGCCACCGCAAGTGATAACTTCATTGCCTGCAATAGTCCACTATACTGTCCCAAGTGCAAGCACGTAGGTAATACTGAGTTATCTTAATAATGAGATCGGATTCCGATGAACTAGAATGCAATTTAAAGACACGGGAACATCAACTCTACAACATAACTAAAGCCGAAAACCAACAGTTTATGTCATCAGTTGAAACAAAAATGTTGGACAAATTTAAATTTGAATACTTACATCATCTCGTATATCAAAAGCATCAACGAGACCTACTGCATTAGGCCTTATTTTAGTCAGAGTTTCTTCATACCAAAGACGCATTTGCTGCACGTCCTTGTGAGTAATTGGGGTATACTGTGAAAAGCAATGTCAAAAGTTTGTAAGGCTTACAACAAGTAAAATCAATATAATGATCGAGTAAACAAATCGACAATATTATTATTTACCAGAAGTAAATCACTGAGTTTCTCCAAAGCCCAATAAACAGAATACAAATCTACGAGCTGATAGAGAATTTCCTTCAACTCGGCTGATACTGTTTTGGCCAGTTCTCGTATTTCTTCAAAATATGTTGATATAACTATAACTCGACAATGTGCCTGGAATCAATAAAACGTAAATCTACCCTCTAATACTATAACAGACATTATTAATACGCGAAACAGGATTGCTATAAAAGAAAAGAAACGAAAGATCGTATTGTAAAGTTACGAAATAGTAGATTTTTCCTAGATCTAAGCTATTTTCTAGTTTTTATCGCGTTTAATTTTAACTTATAATTCCAGTCGTTTCAAATGCTTTGGTCACGGGGATCGTACAGTACAACATCCTGATGTGATAGTAAACCCATGCGACCATCAGCTTTTAATTTTTAACTAGCTGTGCCCGTATGAGTTGCAATGCGTCTTTTTGTCGGAAACTTTTGCGGGCGCACAATAACTAACCAAAGTTTAATCGTAATCGGCGAATGGTGCTAGAACGCATACAGGACAAACAATAAAGAAACATAAATTAATATATTTCATTGATTTTTGATGCGTAGCAGAAGGAACTTAAATACCTTGAGGTAAAGATGTAGACCTCCATGTGTCAAAATATCCAATGGGAAATCTGCAGTTATTCCAGCAGATTGGATATCAATTTCTCGCAAAAGAAAACCGATTCTTATGATACGTGAGGCTATTGAAATTAAATAAAAATCGTTATTTTGATAGAGAAAATGGCTAGGTGCCACCATATGTGTGGTAATTATAAAAATTAATAATCATAATAAATGCAAATGTAAACTTAATACTACAATACTTTAAGCTACTGTAAGTTTATTCGTAGGTCATACCAAAAATAATAAACTCCAGACCGAAATGTAGTGTAAAGTGCCATAAATAGAAACTTCCGAAGTAGAAAATAAGTCAAAATTAAACATGATAAAATCCGTAGACATGTTTATCAGAGCACAACCGTCTCAATAAAACATTGTAGCTAATAAATAAACAAGTTTGTTTCTCTACTTTAGTTTTAATAGTTATTTATTAATAAATATTTTAAAGGTTAATTTAACTCATACTTCTGCAGCTGCTACTAATTGTACAGATGTAATATTCCAGGCATCTTCAAATGACATTCCGCTGTTGACACGTTTTGACATGCATTCGACGCAGTGGGAAATCTTCCTAGAAATAATATGGTATAAATAGAATTTAAAAAAACTGATAATCATTTATTGATAAACTATTTAGTAGATAATTAATACAATGCAGGATTTATGACATTTTTAACTGACTTCAATAAGGGAAGGTTCTCGATTCGACTGTTTATTTGTATTTTTTATTAAATAGGCCTCTAGGGTACAAAACATGGAATAGAAAAATATGGAATGAAATTTTAACATAACTGATGTAACTATTTAAGCTGAAAAGAATAAAATTATTTCCACGTAATTCAATAATTTCTGAAGTCGGGACTTTAATTCTTCTTACACTACACTATGACTTAGTACCGACAGAAGATTTGGGTTGTCTTGGTCGGCCGGCCGGTGTCAAGCGCTAGAGCTTTATTTTTGAAAGGGTAGAAGTGTAAAATGTCATAACGCTAGGAGGATGCTTACTGCATAATGACCTTCAAGCCCGCAGACACACTTCTCTACGTACACCCTTAGTCGTGACACCAATATTGCGGCGAGTTATCACATAAAAAAAAATTATATTACCTCAAGGCGACAATTTGAAAACCGTTAATAACTCCCTCAACCGTGTTGGACCAGGTATCACAGAAGCCCTTAGCTACGGCCGTTTTCAGGTACGCCACTGTTGGCGTAAGCGTTTTCGTGTCCATCTGTTGATATGTCTTTACTAAAAACCTGAAATAACAAAATCATAATATTAAATTATGTCAATAAAGGAAAATCAAAATATTGTACGCAGTTAAGAAAGTTGCATTTACTAACAATGGCAATATATAAAACGTAGTGATTGACAATACATTACGTCACGTGGAACAGATCAAAGGTTATTACATGTACTCGTACATATAAAGTGACCGCCGGTATTTTAATTATTTTCAACAAATGTTACAGTTGCAAGTACTATGCATCACGTACGATAAAGATAACAATTTTAATTATAGAACCACGTAGATCGTTGCTATGAATATTCCTTCTCAGAGTGTCGTGCTGTAGCTTTATTTGTTTGAAGTTGGTTGCAGGCGTTCGTGAGCTATAATAGCTACTTACCACCTGATGAACTGTTAGCACAGAATAAATAACAGTACTACTGTTAGCTTGTTTGTTACTTTAATCATATATGTCGGAGACATAGGATAGAAAATAAAAAGAGGTGAACAGAAGTGAGGGTAAAACTAGATACCCCCACTCATTTCAGTAGTATAAAGTTCAATTAAGCCGGAGATCCCAAACGTCGCAGCCACATCAAACACTGACACTACACCCACACCAATTGGGACAAGCACAAGTACGTTAACGGATGCGGCCCGCCTACGGGTGCGACGCGTTCCAGCACACACCGAGTACACATCGTACACCCGCGTACCTGGGTGATTCCCACCACCCAAAACATCGACCGACACGAGCTAAGCAGTCAGAGGCGGGGGTTAGCACACCCCCACTCGGACAGCGGTTAGTTAGCTCAAAAAGTAACCTCAACAGAGGGGACTAAATCATAAACAAACATCATCCTTATCCGCATCATTGCCTTTCACTTTTTTAAATAGCATCATCTTTACTTTTTTAAATAGCCCTTTTTTAAATAGACACCCTTTCTTAAATAGCTTCATCTACAGCTTCATCTCACACAGAGCTCGCGGCCTGCAAGGCCTGTAGAGCTGCTGTAAGAGCCGCATAGGCTAACAGCACAAACATCACAGAAAATAGACAGAAAATAGCACCGGTAGATTTTGTATAAGTCATTAAATCTGTTACTTTATTTATCGTAATACTATCCATTGTGATTAATGAGTATGCCGTTTAAAGAAGGAAAGGAGAGTTATCTGCGGCGAAGGCGACCAGTTTGACATCGTCATAAGCAGTGTTACTACTGGTTTGCTTATATATCTTAATCTATTTTGATGTTATCATGTAATTGCGTCCATCACGTCATACCTTGATATAATACATCACAGTTTACGTGATGGTCACGGTCATACCGTGACGTATTATAGTAAAGTGCAGTGTGATGGTTCATAAAGAGTCTGCTGAGCGAGAACGAGAAAGGACGGATCTTCGGAGCCAGGGCCGCAGGGTCGTTAGTACTCCTAGTCACGACCTTCGTGTTGGTCGCCTGCCACAAACGAGGCTTTGGGTTTGTAAGACTTCGTTGTTTACTAAGTATAGAAGACCAATATAATATTTTATTATATTGCTCACAAATCCATCCCATTGCCGTGATAACATAAAAAACGGGCCAAGTGCGAGTCGGACTCGCGCATGAAGGGTTCCGTACCATCGTACAAGACTTAATACTATGTAGGTAAAAAACACGTTTCTAGTAGGGAAGCCCCCTTTAATTTTTAATTTATTTTTATTATTTATTGTTATAGCGGCAACGGAAATACATATTCTATGAAAATTTCAACTGTCTACCTGTTACGGATCATGAGATACAACCCGCTGACAGACAGACGGATGGATGGACGGACGGACGGACGGACGGACGGACGGACGGACGGACGGACAGCGGAGGCTTAGTAATAGGGTCCTGTTGGTTACACTTCGGGTACGGAACCCTAAAAAGACTACTCACCTAGCAGTTTGCAACAGCAATACCGTATTCTCGCCTTCATAAGTACAAGCGGCAGTTACTAGCCCGTACGTTAGCGGCAAGTTGGAGGACATCATATATCCGTGGCCGCCGCACGCCAGTCTGCAGCGCTCTACATACGCTGCTGTGTCCGCCGTTGTCACGGCTTTTAGACAGCATGCAAGTGCATGCAACTGAAAGTGAAAAATACTTTTGAGGTTGAATTTTAATTATTTAAAAGTTGAAGATTGCCCGGATTAACTATGACATAGACAAAACTTTGAATTCCGTCGTTTTGATTGTTGAAACACACCGAAGCATAAATAATTCAAAGTTCAATCAAAGTTTCGAAGTACTGTGCGCTAGGTTATTTTTCAAAGAGTATCCAAATTTAATGATTTCTTATATTTACGCGAACACTACACATTTAAATAAAACTAGTTTTACGGATTTTATCGCGTATATTAACTTATTTTATATTCCCGACGTTTCGAGTACTTTACAGCACCCATGGTCACGGGGGGGACTGAACCCGCGTTAAAGAACACATAGCTGATGTGAAGAATCGACGCTCCGGGAAGTCTGCAGTCTGTGAACATGTACAGGATCGCCCCCGTCACTACATTAGATTTGATAGACCACAAATCCTCGCTAAAGAACACCGATTCCTTCCAAGGATGATTCGCGAGGCTATTGAAATCAAAAAACATCCTAATTTCAATAGAGAAGATGACTGGGTGCTACCATCTGCTTGGGATCCTATAATTAATAAAATTAAATCCCAACCCAAGCATACAACTGCAAGACTTCAAGATATTGTAAGTTCATACTGCGTTGATCGGAACAAAAATTAATAATTTTTAATCTGGAGGTAACCGTGGTTAACTATAACATTAGGACGTCAAATACCTCAGTCCCCCCCCGTGAACATGGGTGCTGTAAAGTACTCGAAACGTCGGGAATATAAAATAAGTTAATATAGGTACGCGATAAAATT
Organism: Parnassius orleans; assembly: GCA_029286625.1. Lineage (NCBI taxonomy): Eukaryota > Metazoa > Arthropoda > Insecta > Lepidoptera > Papilionidae > Parnassius > Parnassius orleans. The sequence continues at coordinate 7,355,528 of JAGSMP010000070.1, read as the reverse complement.
CGTAAAACTAGTTTTATTTAAAAGTATCCTAATTTTATATTAAGTTCAAATATATAAATAATGATATAACGTTATTGTAGTTTTTGAAAATACGTGTAAATAAGGCATTTGCAAGGATTTATGGGCAACAACAACGCGTACGCACGCTCCTGTGTGTGCAATTCAATTCACAAAGTTTTTGCGTACTGTTTCCTTTCTTAGTGACAGCACTTGAGTAAAGAAACCGTACCGTAGTGACAGGCTAACAACTAAAGCCCGCTTTTCACTATGGGATATAATATAATATATATTACATCTCGAGATATAAATTAATATCGCTCACCATACTTTTAAATGGAACCGTTTACACTGAGCTATAATATATATTACATCTCAAACTATAAATATTTTTTAGATCGACCGAGCGATATTTTCATATTATATTTCGCCCCCTGTACCCCGCACACCGTTCCGCACCGCCGCAGAACCGTGTGCGGGGTACTGAGCGAGATTAGAATGGTTCTCCAAAGAATTACACCTTAAAAACGACAAGTCCCCGGGCGAGGATGGAATTACAGCGGAGCTTCTGAAAGCGTGTGGAAAACCGGTACTTGAAGTCCTTCAAAAGATCTTTAATTCCGTCCTCCGTGGTGGCACTACTCCGGAGGCGTGGAGCAGAAGTGTGGTGGTCTAGTTCTTGCGCTCGCTCGTTTAAAACGCTCTCTTGAATAACTACAGACCGATTTCCCTTCTGAGCCGCGTCTACATGCTGTTTTCGAGAGTCATTACGAATCGTCTCGCACGCAGACTCGACGACTTCCAGCCTCCCGAACAAGCCGGTTTCCGAATAGGCTTTAGCATAATAGACCACATACATACCCTTCGGCAAATTGTACAGAAGACCGAAGAGTACAATCTGCCACTTTGTCTTGCGTATGTGGACTATGAGAAAGCCTTTGATTCCGTCGAAATTTGGGCGGTGCTGCAGTCCCTTCAGCGGTGCCAAGTGGACTGTCGGTATATCGAAGTGTTGAAGTGTTTGTACAGTAGAGCTACGATGGCTATCCGAGTACAGAACCAGAGTATGAAACCTATCCAACTGCAGAGAGGTGTAAGACAGGGTGACTTAATATCCCCGAAACTCTTCACCGCTGCATTGGAAGACGTTTTCAAGCTACTGGACTGGAAAGGATACGGTATTAACGTCAATGGCGAGTATATCACTCACTTTCGATTTGCCGACGATATAGTTCTTATGGCAGAATCGCTGGAGAATCTTAGCACTATGCTCAATAACCTCAATAGTGTCTCCCAACGGATAGGTCTTAAGATGAACATGGACAAAACAAAAATCATGTTTAACGTCCATGTCACACCTATGCCGGTAGTTGTTGTGAGCACTAAGCTCGAAGTTGTTGACGAATATGTTTACCTAGGACAAATAGTCCGACTAGGTAAGTCCAACTTCGACCGAGAGGTCAATCGACGAATTCAACTCGGCTGGGCAGCGTTCGGGAGATTACGACACATCTTCTCGTCAGGCATACCTCAAAACCTCAAAACTAAATTGTACAACCAGTGCGTGTTGCCAGTGATGACCTATGGATCTGAGACGTGGTCCTTCATGGCTGGCCGTATGAGGAAGCTCAAGATCGCTCAGCGAGCTATGGAGAGGGCTATGCTCGGGGTTTCTCTACATGATAAACTTAGAAATGAGGATATCCGCAGTAGAACCAGAGTAACCGACATAGCCCAAAGGATTAGTAAGTTGAAGTGGCAATGGGCCAGCCATATAGCTCGAAGAACCGACAACCGATGGGGAAGAAAGGTTCTCGAGTGGCAGCCTCGTACCGGCAGGCGAAGTGTAGGGCGTCCCCCTACTAGATGGAGTGACGACCTGGTAAGACATCCAGGAAGTCAATGGATGCAGGTGGCTTGGGACCGTGCTTTGTGGCATTCCTTGGGGAGACCTATGTTCAGCAGTGGACTTGTGAAGGGCTGTAATGATGACACTTGAATAGTTTGATTAGCTGTCAATTGTTCTTCGATTGGTAGGTAAGACTTATAGTATTCGCTATTCGAATATTTTCGTTCCGTCATTGGTAACGAAGCGACAGTGCCTACGAAAATTTAAAAATAGCACACACGTACGTCATGAGGTTATCGGTTACGGATATTTATGAATGACAATCTGTTAAAATAATACATTACCACGCATTTTTAATTTAAAAGATAAAAAGGACAGAATGTTTGAGATTTTTATATATTTTTTTTACTATTATACTCACTATTTGCATATATTACTTATTCTGATACCTTCCCTGCAAATTTGGGCTTACATTGCAAAATAACCCTGTATACAGAACATCTCTGCACTAACACACGGAACGTTGGCCTGAACACCTTGCCCTGTGGGAGAATTCCCCTTTTCCTTCCACGACCACAACGTTGAGCACCTCGCCCGTATTGTAAACAATCGAACGAGCATAATAATTTAAAATAAAACGCGATATCATCCGTTAAATTACTTTCATTCAATGTACGTATTGTATTCGAGTTAATATGAAAAATAGACTTGCAACGAATAGTATATTCGGTCATACGCAGAACTGCCGATTTCTGGCCGAATAGCCTTAGGCCAGAAATTGGCAATAATGTTAGGCAAAAGTATTCGGCCGGGAAGAAAGTAGTGCTGTTTATTCAGAGCGTCCAAGCTGGGATTGTATACGAGGAGAAAAGGAGTAAACTACCGCCTGAAAATGCAAAAATTAGTCTTTCTGCACCATAATCTTCCGCCTCTAAATTTTAATTACGATAATTCAAATGCATAGACCCTTATTTGATAGTTTTTTGTTAATAAAATTTTATAATACGGTAGTTGATTATGTACCTATAACTACTTTAATGATTACAAGAAAAATATATTATTATAAAATTCAAAAAAAAAAATTCAAAAATCCTTTATTCAGTATCTTAAATTTAAATACATTAACTAGGCTGGGGTCTCCTTTTAAGTAAATCAATACCTGTATTAGGGGACCCCGCACTTTCATAACATTTTTTTTACTTAAATATGATCGCATACATAAAGCGCGCGCGCGTGCGTGCGTGCGTGCGCGCGCGCGTGGCTGTGTGTGTGTTCGTGTGTGTGTGTGTGTGTGTGTGTGTGTGTGTGTGTGTGTGTGTGTGTGTGTGTGTGTGTGTGTGTATGTGTGTGTGTGTGTGTTGTAGTTTTTATGCTATGGTGTACATTGATCTATTTATTTTATAAAATTTTCAGTTTTATCATACTCTATCGTCTTTAACCACACTGTAACGTGTTTTTTCACATTGTGCTGAGTCATTGCATATATATTTAGATTTTTATTAATGTAGTTATAGAGATGAGCAGACTGACTTTTAAATTGCCTTCTGGCTAATCTCGTTTTCATTGGAACTACTGTGGCCACAGCATGTCTTCTTCTTCTGTCCCAATATCTGGGATTGTATATCAGTGTATTGTGCAATCTTAAGACAGAGTTAAGGATATACAGCCTCCTGACCGAAAGGTGGTCACATAGAGAGTACAGATCTTTAGTAGGAAATCTATAGGGCTTAAAGTGCATTACCTTTAATAACAATCTTTGTACTCTTTCCAGTTCCAGAAACTTCATTTTAGTGGCCTCTCCCCAAACCGGGATACAGTCAAGATGGATTGAGCTAATGAAACATATATTTGGCTAAAATAAATCCAATATTTTCATTTTACCAATTATCTGACTACAACGAAACATTTAAACTTATTCAGTAATCAGTATTCGACCGAATAATACCTAGATATTCGTTATTCGACCGAATAGGATAAAATAGCCGAGTAGGCCGAATACCGAATAATAGCCGAATATTCGTTGTTAATGAAAAATCATTATTAAAAGCACCAAGATAATTAATAGAATCAGGCGTTACTTTGCGGAAATCCATTATATTAAAGTTGTAAATATTTACTTTGCCAATATCCGCTTAATAAAATAAAATGATGTGTCTTACCTAGTTTGATGAGCACCTCCCGCCCTCCCTCAATTGCGTGCACTATCCCCGTCACCACTAATCCCAGCACCACTACTCCCACCACCACTACACTAGGAAAGACACACCACCGATGACAATACGACACGTGTTTCGCCTCTACACGAGGCATCTTCAGGTTTTCCAAATTTACTGAAAGCCAACTCATACCGACACGGTCATCCCCGCGTCATCGTGTCATCCTTGGCAACATAAATTAGCCGCTTTTTATTGTTATATTAATCGTTTGCTTACTGTCCCATTAAGTAAAGAAAATTATTTAAAAGAGCTTAACGTATTTTATCAAATTGCGGTCTCTAATGGTTTTTCAAAAAATCTCATTAAAAATCTCATGAAAAGCATGCCGTTCGCAATTCTCTGTACGCGGTTCAACCTCACATCATTTTATTTTATTGAGCGGATATTGGCAAAGTAAATTTTTCCAACTTTAAAATAAAACCAATTTAAATGTATAGGTAAACAATTCACAAGAAGGTTGCAAGGTTAATTTGTTTGTTTGAAAACAATGTTAATTGTCAATCACCTTTATGATTTTTATTTAATATATAAAACAATAGTAGGTAAATAAAACATTAAAATACAAACGATTCCCATTCACGTCTGCTTTTTATATAATATAATATGAGCTAAAAACCGTGATCAAAAACGTAGGTATAACCAAGGTATAACTCCTAGACCACGTACATGAACATTTTATTATAGTTCTACTTCTACCTAAAGTAATTTAGTTTTTAGTCTACGTCTTTCAGAACGAATGTGACAGAAATTAAGGAACACTAGCTTTTTACCCGCGGGTTCGCTCGCGTGGGCTTCAATTAAGGAATATCATTAAATACTACTTTGTGCCAAAAAATAGCAAATGGATCATTTGTAGAGTCACCTCGGTGTCAATGTCTATTTGTCATAGGATTTTTTTTGATTTCTCATGACGTTAGTGATTTAAACTAGGCATAGATATAAATTAATACGTTACAGGAACACGGGATTATATGAGATATTTAGAATTGCATTATTATAATATCATATGTCGAGCAACACTTCTATAGATCGGGCATGTGATCCGATAGCTCCATAGAAAGGGTAATTTTTTTATAGGACAAGGGTGACAAGCGAGCACACAGTTCACCTGATGGTAAGTGGTTGCTGTGGCCCATAGATATCTACATCTATCCTCGTTTGCGAATCAAAATGCAAATGCGTTGTTAGCCGTGAGGACTAAGATGTAACGCCTCGTTTCCAGTAAAAAGGGTCTCCGGTTCTCAACACTCACCATGCGAAACACAGCATCATTAAGCTGCTATTTTACGCTGGTAATCTGTGAGAGTGTGGTCTTTCCCCGGTCGAGCCGACCCATTCATTCCGCAGCATGGCTCTACCACGTAGAAAAATAGGAGGGTAAATTGTTTTGGAATCAGAAATTCGTTATTTACATTTTACTCCTTACATTTATTCATAATTAAATAGTTTTGTCAAAATAATGTTAAATTTGTGGTCTTCTATTAATATACGGTATAATGTTTATTTGCGATATTTGATTCATATCATTGGCACCATTGAATATTGATTGGCACCATAAAATAGATGCTGATTTTTTACGTTTGCGCAGACTTCAAATTTTCATAAATGTAGTTCTATTCACGTTGAACGTGAAAACAACTACATTCATGCAAGGGAGTAGAAATATATCCGCCTTTTATTGACGGCGAAAGAGCATCCACTACCCCATATTTTCGTCCCGGAGGATAACTGAAACAGGAGATGAGTAGCAGCGTCTCCCTAATAAAACAGCTCAAAATAATAAGAATAAAATATGCAAACCCAAGCGTAGAAACTAAGGCAAATATCCAGCCTATTTGGCAATATATGGGGGAGACGTATGTTCAGCAGTTCACTTTTGATAGGCTGTAATGATGATGATGATTTTTAATCACCTTCGCTGCCCTTAATATTTTCGGTAGAATGAAAACAAAAATGAAATATCTTCGAAAATGTGAATGAAACTATTTGGCAATATATGGGGGAAGCGTATGTTCAGCAGTGGACTTTTGATAGCAGCTTTGGTCAAGCTGAAATGGGATGTTTATAACGCCACGCAATTCTAGCATTTCTTATAGTCGTATCTTACCTTATGTGCCTCTTACGACACCCACGGGACGAAATGGGGTGGGAGATTCTCTTACACCGCAACCATACGGTACAAATAGGTTAGAACAAGTGAATGCTTTAGTATTTTTATTTTTAATTTATTTTTATATATTTTTAGAGCCAAGCTGCAGCTTTATTATGGTTTTAGCACGAATGGGTCGGCTCGACCAGGGTAGGACCACGCTCTCACAGAATACCAGCGTAAAATAACAGCTTAATGCTGCTGTGTTTCGTATGGTAAGTGTAGACTCTACACTGTAGAGAATCGGAGACCCTTTTAACTGGAAACGAGGCATTGCATCTTAGTCCTCAAAGGTGACAACGCATCTGCATTTTGATTCTTAATCGAGGATAAATGTAAATGTCTATGGGCATCAGCATCCACTCACCATCAGGTGGACTTTGTACTCGTTTGTCATCCTTATACTAACATAAAAAATGATTAAGGCAATATTATAGCTGAGCAAATGAACTCCCAATAACATTCAAAAGATGTCCTTGTGGTCATTATTGACCAGTAAATCATAATCACGCAAATAATTTGCAGTGAAGTAATACAAGCTACACTAATAATCGTTCGACTTAAAAGGTACTCACTTCAGGGAGTCGCTCTAAGTTCCCGCCGACTAACTCCTCATTGACGTCGTGGAACGTATTCCACAGCTTGTCGGCAGTGATCCTCAGCGCATGGCAAGCCGCTATGCCGATGAACAGTTTGTGCTGTTGAGTCACGTAATCCAATATCTGACACTCCGGCTGCCTGTATTATTATTTTCTAATGTTCATTTCTCCACCGCTCTAATTAGGTTAACTTCATTTAGGGTGCACGGGGTAAATTAACCCCTTGTACCCTAAATTATGCCGTGGTTGTCGTAAGAGGCGACAGAGGGAAACTGAGAGAGAAGATGGGCAGCAGTTGCTCAATAGAGAAAACTGCGATTGCGAACTCGCCTATCAAGCGTGGCTACTATGGCAAATATGGTTCAATCTATGGGGAGGCCTTTGATCAGCTGTGGACTTTTAATAGACTGTAATAAATGAATGATAAGTGAAAATGTATTTCGTACTTTTCTTTTCTAATTAGCTATACCTTCTAATATTCTGTATTGTTAAAATTTTATATTCATAAAATTATATAATCAAAGAAATTATATTGAAAGGTATTATATTTTAAAATTATAATTACACCTAAAATGTGTAGGTACCTAAATTATAAATTAATTCAACAATCAATATAGGTAATCAGATAGACGGTGTGATGCTGTGGTGTAAAATATTTTTAGTATTTTTACGTGCGGAAATGAATGGTAATTTGTAACAACTTCGTGTAAAAACTTAAGATTTTTTAAATAGAATAAGCGTGATAAACGAGCACACAGTCCACCTGATGGTAAGTGGACTGTGGCCCATAGACATTCTACATTTATCCTCGATTAAGAATCAAAATGCAGATGCGTTGTCACCCCTGAGGACTAAGATGGAGTGCCTCGTTTCCAGTAAATAGGGTCCCCGGTTCTCTACACTCACCATACGAAACACAGCAGCATTAAGCTGCTATTTTTACTAGATATATTTTACGAGATTTTGTATTTTGACTAACTTGATCAATTTTGACGTATGTTGACGAGTGTTTAGTATAATTATTTCGAGATATCTGTACTAAACAGCGTTTTAAAGAAAATTGTCTACATTAAAAGTTAGATTTCATAATTTTTCGTAGATCCTACGTATATAAAGTTTTCAGAAATATGTATGAAGATTTTTAAAATCTATTGACGAAGCTTGTTGCGGTTAAAGTGAAAAATAAGTTTTGAATTGAAATTGTAAAGATATTATAATAAATATTAAATAATATAACATAAAAACACATATTTAAAAAATGTAGAGTGAAAATTGTATCTACGTAACTTTTAAATCTAGCCCTACGTAGTTTTAGAAATTAATATCGCAACACTGACAGAAAAACTCGTATTTTATTTAAAAATACTAGGAAAATAATGTTAAATAGTATTCATTAATTCATTCATTACAACCTCAAAACAAATTCCACTACTAAACGTCGCTATTGGCCATAGTTGCCACGCTTGGCAGGCGGGTTGGGTTTCCAACCGAAATTGGCAACCACAATTTTTTATTAGTAATAGTTTTTTAATATTCTGAGTTGTTCTCAGGAAGATGCTACTGCCCATCTGCAGTTTCACTTTCCTGTCTTCCGCTTCTTAGACACCCATGGGGTTATATGGACTACTTAGTGGATTCTCTTACGCCACCACTACAATGGATATATATTTTTTTATTATATTATTGTAGTTATTCTATTTCACGATGAAGTTTTGACTTTGGTTGTTGTTAGCCGTGCACATACACATTGTGTTAGTGTGCGTAGGCCTCGGGAGCGCTACTCCCGAGCGCCCGCAGCCTACGCACACTAACACAATGTGTATGTGCACGGCTAACAACAACCAAAGTCAAAACTTCATCGTGAAATAGAATAACTATACTACTAAACATTTTGGAAAGAAAACAGATAATCAGCAACGTCTTTTATAAAAGATTTGTCATAGTAAAGCGTTTAGTCCAAAATAGAAAACTTAATTATCACAACATTTAACTACTTATAATAATTGTATGTCACATACCCTGCTTTGAGTTGAGACTGCTTACGCACTGCTGAAAACCTGGTGGCGATTGTAACAGCTTTGGATAAATAGTTGACCATATCATATGCTATGACAACTCTTACGAAAACCATGGCTCCGTAATTCAACTTACTGTTTCGGGATTTTACATAAGTGCCATCCTAGAACAAAAAAATGTAATATTAATCATTATCATTATCAAACAATTCCCCCCACTAGATGGAGTGACAACGTGGTAGGAAATGCAGTAAGTCTATAAATGTAGCTGTCTCCCTTGCTTTGTGACGTTCTTGGGGAAGGTCTATGTTCAAATCTTGTGATGGTCTGCCACAGCCACTCGGTGCTCCGATCCGCCGGTGGCCCGTGTGGCTCTATGAGTTGCAGCCTATATACTGCTAGGTACAGGCTGCCCCTAATTTTCTGAGACGGTTATGGAGCAATTATACAGCCGCGTTGTTTCAGTGCGTGTTGTAGACTTTACGTGTATTCGAAATATTATATTCCTCAGACATGCAGGTTTCCTCGCGATGTTTCCTTCACCGCCAAGTACGTGGTATATAAGCAAATGAAATTGCAATTTATGATTTCTCTCGCCAACGGGTATCGAACCGGTACGGCAGTGCTATTATGTAAAAATTAGCAATTAGCAATAATTGCGCAGTGATCGCGCTGTAGACGTGCGATCAACCGATTTATTTAAAAAATGTTGCTCACATTTCTTGAAATTTATGGCGAGGCCTTAGCCGCTGAGTTACCATGGCTATGTATCGCTTTGTATTAACAGCGAAAAAAATATGTGCTTAAACGCCATGGCAAAAGGTGTATTCAGAAGACAATGCTAAAAAGTGACAACGAATGTTACATTTGTTAAATAAATAGTAGGATTAGTTCACATTATGCATTTTAATTCCAGCGGATTCTTGATTGAGTATAGAAAATTTTCAAATGCACAACTTCCTATGCTTTCATCAAACCGTACTGAATTTATTAGTCTATGGGCTGCCTAATTATCCTGAGCTTGCTTCAAAAACTGTCATCATCGATAATAACTGCCTAGTAAAAATACAAGAAAGCGCTTGGTATAGGTATAAAAAGCTTTACTTACTTCCAAAACCTGGGCATGTTTCATCAACATGTGACTCCTTGGAATTCTTACGTTGTCAAATCCTAAGAAGCCATTATTTACAGCATTGAGGCCTAATTTCGCGCCAATTTCACCAACTTTCATTCCAGGCAAAGGCATATGAGTTTCCTCGTCACGAACTTGTACGATGAAAGAATGGATTCCATGGCACACACCTTTGGTGTATAGCTGGGCCACCACGATGCAAAAATTTGCTGAATGACCCACTGGAAGAACAACATACCTACGTAAGATATGTTAATTTCAGTGCCAGAATTAACAAACGGAACACCTATAGAAATCAGAAATCACATTGATTGATTGATATCTGTCTGAATGTTACAGATGTTCTTCACAGAGACTTTTTCACGCAGATAATTGAAATTACATATATTCATATAATCACATGTAGTGGCAGCGTAAGAATATCCACTACCACATATAAAGGGAAACTTTAACAGGAGATAGCCAAAACATCTTCCTGATAACAACTGAAAATAATAAACACATAACAGCCCGCCAGCCGCCACAGCGTGGCAACTATGGCAAATACTCTCCCTATAAGTCAATCTGTGAGGACGCCTATGTTCAGCAGTGGACTTTGAATGAGCTATAATGAAATAACGAATGAAAAGTAAAAAATCAAGTTACAGCCTCAATACATCCCACTGCTGGTCATTTGACCTCTCATTTCTGAGAGGTTTATGGAGCAATTAGTCTGCCCCATTCGTACTGCAACCATAATATACCTAGCTCCAGCGTGGCTCTACCATGTTAAAAAGAAATAGGTATTAAAACATGTGTTTTAAAAAAAAATATTTTTAGTTTTTTGATGAAGGATACAAACAGTGCACTTGATGTTAAACAGCTACTGCAGTCAATTTAATAGGGAGGGATAAGTAACATTCTCTCAATATCACATCGAGAAAACACAAATGATAGAGCCATGCTGCAGCTATATTAGTAGTATAGTTGTAGTACGAATGGGTCGGCTCGACCGGGGAAGGACCACGCTCTCACAGAATACCAGCGTAAAATAGCAGCTTAACACTGCTGTGTTTCGTATGGTGAGTGTAGAGAACCGGAGACCCTTTTTACTGGAAAAGAGGCATTCCATCTTAGTCCTCACGTGTGACAACGCATCTGCATTTTGATTCTTTATTGAAGATAGATGTTGATGTTTATGGGTCACAACAACCACTTACCATCAGGTGGACTGTGTGCTCGTTTGTCACCCTATCCTATAAAAAAAAAGTCAGTAACAATTAGATAACACCTGGACAATCAATCTTGCTAGCTTAACTTGGCCGAGACAACCTTGTCCTAAGATAATATCATAATACAATGTGCATATACTCACATCCGCCAGGCCACCACTTGTATGATGTGAGCGTGGGGCTGTGCAGCACGAACTCCTTGGTTGAGGCGTCGTACGTAGCAGTCGTCTCCAAACCGCGGATGAACGTACCGTGACCCAGTTCAGTCTAAAAATTAAAATCCTCAATTTCATAGCATCTCCTTAGCGACTCCACAACTGCTTAGTACTCGTTTTCCGCCAAGAAGTTCATCTATCTCAGTCGGTCAAAAAAAAGGTCAAAAAATCGATAAAGGAACCCAAGTGGCAGTTTTTAGTACAATATCTTTCTTATTTTTATTTATTTTATTTTACTTGTGAGTCTTTAAAAAAATATTTTAAAAATAAATGTTTGTCACTTTCCTAAAATGAGAATAAAAAAATAAAAGTTGGTATCCTACTTGTTTCAAAGATTATAGAAAGTAACTTGTAATATAAAGCCAACATACTATGACATGATTTATAGAAAAAAATCCAAACAACTTGTGATTCATACAAGATTTTACGAAAATAAAACATTTAACCACCAAATGGATGGTCCCTTATTGCTTTAAATTATGTTAATAAGTTATAACTCAAGATGCTCGAAATTATTTTTACTATGATAATTATTTAATTTGATTTAAAAAAGAGTACTTACACAAGTAACTGTTCATCATCATCATCATCATTACAGTCCTTCACAAGTCCACTGCTGAACATAGGCCTCCCCCAAGGAATGCCACAAAGCACGGTCCTGAGCCACCTGCATCCATCGACTTCCTGCATGTCTTACCAGGTCTTCACTCCATCTAGTAGGGGACGCTACACTTCGCCTGCCGGTACGAGGCTGCCACTCGAGGACCTTTCTTCCCATCGGTTGTCGGTTCTTCGAGCTATATGGCCAGTCCGTTGTCACTTCAGCTTACTTATCCTTTGGGCTATGTCGGTTACTCTGAGTCTACTGCGGATATCCTCGTTTTAAGTCTATCACGCAGATAAACGCCGAGCACAGCCCTCTCCATAGCTCGCTGACCGACCTCGAACTTCCTCATACGGCCAGCAGCACTGGCAACACCACTGGTTGTACAATCTCGTTTTGAGGTTTTGAGGTATGCCTGACGAGAAGATGTGTCGTAATCTCCCAACGCTGTCCAGCCGAGTTGAATCAGTCGATTGACCTCTCAGTCGAAGTTGGACTTACTTAGTCGGACTATTTGTCCCAGGTAAACATTTTCGCCAACAACTTCGAGTTTAGTGCTCCCAACAACTACCGGCATAGGTGTGACATGGACGTTAAACATGATTTTGTTTGGTCCATGTTCATCTTAAGACCTATCCGTTCGGAGACACCATTGAGGTTATTGAGCATGGTGCTTAGGTCCTCCAGCAATTCTGTCATAAGGATTATATCGTCGACAAATCGAAGGTGAGTGATGTACTAGCCATTGACGTTAAAACAGTATCCTTTTCCAGTCCAGTAGCTTGAAAACGTCTTCCAATGCAGCGGTGAAGAGTTTCTCGGATATTACGTCACCCTGTCTTACACCTCTCTGCAGTTGGATAGGTTTCGTACTCTGGTTCTGTACTCGGATAGCCATCGTAGCCCTACTGTACAAACACTTAAGCACTTTGATATACCGACAGTCCACTTGGCACCGCTGAAGGGACTGGAGCACCATAAGTTTCGACGGAATCAAAGGCTTTCTCATAGTCCACATACCCAAGACAAAGTGGCAGATTGTACTCTTCGGTCTTCTGTACAATTTGCCGAAGGGTATGTATGTGGTCTATGGTGCTAAAGCCTTTTCGGAAACCGGCTTGTTCGGGAGGCTGGAAGTCGTCAAGTCTGCATACGAGACGATTCGTAATGACTCTCGAAAACGGTCTGTAGTTCTTCAAGAGCGTTGTCACCTTTCTTGAAGAACAAGACCACCACACTTCTGCTCCACGCCTCCGGAGTAGTGCCACCGTGGAGGACGGAATTAAAAGCTTATGAAGGACTTTAAGCACCGGTTTTCCACCCGCTTTCAAACTCGCTGTCATTCCATCCTCGCCCGGGGACGTTTTTAAGGTGCTGGAGAGCCATTCTAATCTCGTTCAGACTGACGTCCAGGATATCATCGGAATAGTGTCGGGTAATACTTGCTCTTGGATCGTTACTCACATTTCGTGTGGCTCCAGCGATGACGTGTACAGCTGCCCATAGAACCTCTTAATCTCACTCAAAATCTCAGGTGTCCGGAAACGATGCTACCACATTCGGTCTTCAGTTTCGACAATTGGCTCTTTCTGGAAGAGAGATCTCTGGCAAAGACTTTGGAGCTCTGGTTCCACTCGATCGCTTCTACAATACGAGCTGTATTGAAGTTGCGCAAGTCCCGCCGCATGCATTTGGAGATCTGTCTGTTCAGTTGCCTGTATGCTGTCAAATCTGCTGAAACTGCAGGTTCATCTCCCGCCTAACAGCCATGAGATTAACAGTGTGATTGAAGAATTTTGTGTTCTTCTGCGACGGTTCTTACAGAACTAAGCTCCGACCGCATGGACAGTTTCACAAGCTTGTCATTCATATCGTCCACTTCATTGCATTCTTCTAGGCACTGTAAACAATTTTGTAACTCGAGATAAAAGTTTTCGGGGCTTTGGATTAGAGCACAAGGGGATGGAGCGTTGACGTCATTAGACGTGACCTCTCCAACTTAACGTTTAGGTTCAGTGTACCTCCATTCGGTGATCGCTGCCAGTTTTCACCCTCGCGATCACTGAGACATCACTGAACAGTTGTCGTCTGGTCGTCATAATGAAGTCAATCTCATTTTTATCGAACCGTCGGGGCTCGACTAGGTTCACTTTCTGTGGGGCCGCTTTTGGAAGAAAGAGTTGATCATAAAGAGTTCTTCTTTCTCCATAAAGTCGGCCAGCTGCTGACCTTGCGTTCCGTTGCTCCATTCCGAATTTCCCTACTTTCAGCTCACCGTTCTCTCTTGTGCCTTGTTTTGCGTTGAAGTCTCCCATAAACACCGTATAGTGGGTTTTGGAGGAATGCATGGCTCTAGAGATATCCTAATACATTTCCTCCACATCCTCATCAGGATGTGCCGAGGCTGGTGCGTAAACCTGTATAACCTTCAGCAAATACCGTTTGGTGATTCTGAGTATAAGGTACGCAACCCTCGTCGACACACTCCCAATCTTTACAACGTTATCTTTGTTAACGAGAGACTTGTGGACGATAAATCCGACATCTCCTTGGGACAGATGGTCGCCCTCCCGGTGATAGAACAAGGTGCCGGATTCGAGGATTACTGTGTCCTCCCGCTCTCTTCGGACCTCGGATAGTCCTAAAATATTCCAGCGCAACTTGTCTATCTCTTCTTCCAGCTCCAGTATCTTCTCGTCAGTCCTCAGGGTGCGTGAGTTATATGTTGCCAGGTCGAGTCGTCGTGGGTGACAACCGAACCTCCATTCTTACTCAGTATTCCTCTGTAGCCTCCTACGACACCCATGGGAAGATATAGGGAAGTGGGTATTCTTAACCGCCACTACTAAGTAACTGTTAATAATTAATAATTGTTTCTCATTAATATACATTATACCACGTGCTTGGTGGTTAAGGAAATCATCATGAAGAAACCTACATGCTAAGGAATTAAAAAATATATTTCGAAGACACGTGAAGTCCGTCAACACGCTTTGGGGCAACGCGGTAGGCACTTCCTTGCCTTAAAAACTCTCTCAGAAGTGAGAGGAGACCTTTGTCCAGAAGTGGAACGTAAGTTTATAGGCTGTAACTTTTTAACTTCATATAAATCATTCATATTTGAAGGTCGGATCTATTTATACTAACTTGAGCGTAACTGCCAATGATGCTGCAATTCCACGCACGTGAAAGCCATTTTGCTTGCTGTTCCTCATTTCCTTGGTTCAAAATAGCGGGCATAAACATAATATAATGCAATCCTAAAGGGGAACCATCCCTTAAAACGGACGAACCAAGCAGACCTCCAACCACGTCCCTAAATTTTTTTAAATTTAATTAATCGTATAGTTCTAGTTCTAGGTGTTATTTTACTTATTTCGTTATTACCTGCATTCTTAAAAATGAATTTACAGATATACCGAAGTATCGAACTTCGAAAGTATGGATGAGCTGTAAACCGCTTTAACACGAATAGTAAAAACACTATAAAGTTATCTGCAGAGTTGATAACTGCTTGTACAATTGAAAAAATGCACCGTAGTTGAAACCAGTCAGGAAGATTAATTTGGTATAGATACGTATGGCGTAAATCAAGTTGTACTGGAGGCCAGGAGACCGTTCTAGTATTTCCCAAAGTTGTCTTCTACGACGAAATGGGGTGATGAGTTCTAGAATGCGCAGATAAGTAGTCTCCATTTAGACTGGCCGCTGGACGATAATTCGATCTGAAGTACTGAAGGACACTAATGTAAATGCACGTGCAGGGATTTAATAAGTATAACTATATGTAATTAAATACATACGAGAGGCCATGTAGAAAGTTTTACTAAAAATGTATTTTTTGAAGCACTGACCAGTTACGTTTTATTTTGAAAAACCATTATTCTTTACTTTGCCATTATCAAATATATATTATGAGATTATCGTTTATAATAATTTGTTTAAAACTTCTTTAAAATAATACTATGTTGATGCGTCACAAAAGTTTTTAAGAGATTTTGACTGGAGCTGGCTGAACAATGGATGACGATAGGATCTTAAGCAGAAACAATAATTTGATGTTCACATCACTATCGGAGTACTTGTTTTATTGTTTTTACTAATAGTTCACATGCGCAGACATTCAACACAAAAAATCCACTTCGAACCATCATTTAAACAATAATATCTACCGGAGCAGCAATCCGCCGGCGCGGCGGTCAAGTCTACGGTCAAGCAGCGGTCAAAATACAATTATTTACCTACAAGTAAAGATACGAATATTCCAATTTTATATTTCCATTCATATTTTTTACGAGACTAAGTTGAAATTTTGTGTTTCTTTGAAAAAATAAATCTTCGTTGATCCCTCGTTGTATTTTTCAATTTCAAATGTCACCTAATTCAAATGGCATTTATGGACAAACGCCTTTCTAAGGCTTGGTATTTTTTATAGAATAAGAGTGACAAACGAGCACATAGTGACTAATGGTACTCGTAAGTGAATGCTGTGGCCCATAGACATTTACATCTATTCTCAATGAAAAATGAAAATCTAGATTCGTTGTTACCCCTAAGGACTTAGAATGCCTCGTTTCCAGTAAAAAGGAGTTCCGGTTTTCTACACTCATAAGAAACACAGCAGCATTAAGCTTGTATTCTACGCTGGTATTCTGTGAGAGTTTGGTCCTTCCCCGGTCGAGCCGACCCTCGCGCAACCTCACCGATCTTCAGAAGCAGGCCCACGTGGAATGGTGCCGTAATATAATTACTAAATTTGAAGCAGGTTCGTTATAGCATATTTACGAAATTATTACGGGGGATGAATTTCGGATTAATTTGCTTTGACTGTTTCAAAATGAACCAACGCCTACCAAAGTGTAGTGAAAGAGAATCGCAGTAATGATTTTGATCGCTAGATTTGTCGCTATGACGGGGTATGTAGTGTCAAATCCTTTAAGAAATCAAAGTAGCATCAATGCCGAATAGTATACTACCAAATGCTTGCCAGAAGAGTTTACTGCTGTGAGCAACAAGCGACCGAAACCGAAGCTCCGCAAGCTACTGCTTCACTATGACCACGGGACTTCCTGGACAGCACACTGGTTAAGCTTTTGGATAATCCTCCTTATTACTGGGTAGGCCTAGTTTTGCACCGTGTGACTTCTTTTATTGCAAAAATTTTTAAAAAAATCAGCTTTAAGGTTTTGTTGCAGGCCTTGAAGAAGTGTCTGAGGACTGCAAAAATTGTATCGAACATTAGTGCAGACGACTAAAACTGTACAAATGCTCGAGGAGAATTCTTTCAAAAGATTTTATAATAAAAACTTTTAACATAGCAAAGCACATTTTTTAGTTTTGCTAAACTTTCTGAGTGGCCCGCGTATATTTATGTCTATTATGTAAAATATTTATTGTTTACCTGTAGTTAGTTATACTTGTCTTGCCTTCTTCCTGCATTTTGCGTACCAATCCGAACATAATAACAGATTTTCTGATAGCGTTTTCATATCTTTCCTTATGACTAAGATATTCTTCTGGTACGCCACAAAATACGTCATCTTTTTTACTTAACAATACACTTTCTATAACAAATTTATAATAAACAGTATTTTAATTATCATCCCCTATCTACCAGGTTATTTTTTTATTATGATTTGTATAATTAATTGTGCAACATAATACATAATTGTGGACCTTACCTAATTACGTATTTATTCAAACTATTTTTGTTTAAATTTGCACAGAACTATTTTCTTATCCTTAAGTTTAACCTACAGTGATGAAAAAAAATGTATGTGGCAGTTTTGTAGAACAAACTTAAAAATAGCTTGTTTAATGGTGATTTAGGAAAGATACAATACTAGTGCATTTTCATTAAAAAATACAAAAATGCTATTTTAGTTCCAGAGAAGCTGATTTTGTTGAAAATGTAATTAACGTAATTTGACAAAAACCACTATGAGAATAAGTAATAGCTGCTCATTTACGCGAATTATTATAAAACTAGTTGTGACACGTAAAATGCGACATGCACGCGTAATGACTAAAGGTTTTTACCTGCTCGCCGACCGACCCGACCCGACCGGTTACTGTCTAACAAAGAAGCGCATGTGCTATCCCGCTCTTTCTTGCATTGTGATTTTGTGTCTCACTCTCAGCCTTATTTGCGACACTTGTCAGTACGCTACCTTAAACTGTGCGCAACGCATCTCTGTGTTCACAAATTATTGTTTCGTACTGACGACTGTTTTGTGCCTTGGACCCCGGACTTTGTTTGCCTTACGATTTGGATATTTTTATTATGATCACTACGACGACTTGGCGACCACCTGGACTTTTGTGTTTTATAACATGGCCAACCACCGCGTTTTGCCTGGTTATACGCAGCGAGAGTATGCTGAGATGCACCTTATTTACGGAGAAGCTGGCCAAAGTTCCCGAGCTGCTGCCACCCTCTACAGGGAAAGGTTTCCCGATAGGAGACATCACCATGAAATGTTTACCAGAGTGCATAACTCCTACATGGAAGGCAGACTCCTGGTAAACGTGGCCGTGGACGGCCTCAAGTTGTTGACAGACATAGTGCTTCAGGAACGAGAACAAGACCCGACAACTTCGGTTAGGCGATACAACGGCGCACAGGGATACCGAAGTCCACTGTTCATTCAGTACTTAAGAGGTATGGATACCATCCATTTCACGTACGACGTGCAAACTCTTTTAACTAAAGACTACCTGCCGAGAGTTCAATTCTGCCGCCGCATGCTTGAAATGCATCAGGAGGACCAAACTTTTTAATAAGGTGTTATGGGTGATGAGTCAGCCTGCAGAAAGGACGGCTCCTTGAATTTGCATAATTTACATAGTTGGCAATTAGAAAATCCGTATGTGTCAAGAAGACAGGTCCCAGTACCAATTCAAAATAAATTTATGGTGTAGGATTTTAATGGCCAGATTGTGGGTCCATCGAGCTTCCACCTACATTAAATGCCAATAATTACTTGGGTTTTTACGAAAAACCCTACCCACGCTCATGAAAATGTTCCAGTGAGCTAAGAGAGGTGATGTGGCTTCAAAATGATGGTGCCCTGCTCATTATGGCCGGGAAAAGCCTACTTAGATGAAGCTTATCCAGGCAGGTGGATTGGGCGACTGGGACCGATATTATGGCCACCTAGGTCTCCGGACCTAAACCCCTGGATTTTTTTATTGGGGTGCCATGAAGGACAAAGTCTATGAAAACCGATCAAAATGACAATGAATTGAGCAAGGGTTAACATTGCAGCAAGAAAATATCGGAAATAAGCCTGAGAAGACTCAAAAGCTCATTTTAAGAAGATGCCGAGCGTGTATTAGGGCACAAGGAAGCAATTTGAGCACTTATTGTAATTTATTTAAATAAATGTTTATTAAAGTTAACTCCTCTGTTTTTTACTATCACCTTATCCTTCAAGATGTCATTTACAGACCGGCCGGCCGGTCGGCTGTAGATGGTATTATGTAATTCGAACCGTAGTACGACCTTACAACGATTCAATTCAAGTCACAATACTTGCATTTAAAATAAAATGCTCTTATTAACTAAAATAGCTTATTTTTGTATTTTTTTAATGAAAATGCACTAGTATTGTATCTTTCTAAATCACCATTAAACAAGCTATTTTTAAGTTTGTTGTACAAAACTGCCACATACATTTTTTTTCACCACTGTAGGTTAAACTAAGTGATAAGAAAATAGTTCTGTGCAAATTTAAACAAAAATAGTATTTCTTGAAAACATTCTTGTCTTTGATAGAAAAAAGACTTATCAATGAGTAAAGTAACTATTCACAAATAATTTGATGTAAAAAAGTACTAGAAAAGGATTATTTCATTACAAGATGCTTAAAATCTGTTTCAAGGTAGAGATTTTTCAGTATTTCAGAAAAATTTTGTAAAACTGTAAATCCGTAAGATTTTGCTGAACATATATTGTGTTGTATTGATAGGTAGTGACCTAGCTATCACCCCTGCAGTATGTCGTGCTATTTACTGGACACCCTGTATATCAATTATAAACTTATATATTTATTAAGACTATGTTTTAGAATCAAATAATAAGTATAGTTTACTTATTACTCACCCCATTTACCATTGTATTCTTATATCTTATCACAGATGAACAAATATTTTTCAACACAAATAGCATTCGAAAGTAATACATAGTCTTCCACGTCGTGTAGTGGCGACATTAGGGAATCCACTACTCCATGTCATCCCGTGGGTGTTGTAAGAGGCGACAGAGGAAAAGATACAGCAGTTCGGCAGCAGCATCTTAATGGTAACTCAAACTAATAAATAATTATAACTTTTAACAATAAACGATAATTTAAAATTAAAAATTTTGTACAACCGACTTCAATATAAATTATTAAGAATAACTCAAAAACTATTGGTCAGACCTTGATCAAATTTATATAGGACCACATGAGAAGCACCAGCTTTCAAATAAAAAAAGAATCATTAAAATCGGTTCACCCAGAAAAAAGTTATGAAGTAACACACATAAAAAAACATACAGTCGAATTGAGTACCTCTTTCTTTTTGAAGTCGGTAGAAAAGTAAAAACCGACTTCAAATTGCTAAAAAACAAGTTATTTATTTGCTACCGGTGCGAGGTGGAGTTTTTTCTCAATATTTATATGGGACCACCTTTGAAGTATAACCTACTTAATAAAAAAAGAATTTTCAAAATTGATTCACAATCTGCGAAGATATCAAGTAACATACATACAAAAAAACACATACACTCGAATCGAGAACCTCCTCCTTTTTGAAGTCGGTTAAAAACATGAAACAAGATGATGGCCTGTGTTCAGCAATGGATTTTGATAGGTTCTTATGAATGAATGAACATAGTCTTTTATGTTGACTAGTGTATGGAAGACGATTAAAATTAATCGTGAAGCAATATTGTTATCGATAATCGTCATAGTAAATAAATAAGTAAATACCTTTCCGTTTTTTTTAAACTATCTTATGTACTAGTAACACAATCGTCTATTATACCTACTGGTATAACACTTTTATGTTTGATATGATATCTAATAAACAGTGACCCATTAATCTTATCAGAGTTTTTTGTTGGCATTGACTTTCCTAACAACCAGTTAATATTACAATTGTTTTCTTTCGTCGATATTATTATCTAATATCTATGCTCAAGCTTACACTCAACTTCTACTTACTACAATGCTACAACTCAATTAGTTATTTAACGAATTACGGAATACCTCTATCTTTTCGCTCCTTTGTTTTCTCTGGTCCTCCATCAATCAAAGTCGTTAGTTCCTGTATATTGAAAGAGCAGTTATTTCTTTCCCTTTGCAAGTCCTGGTTGATTTTATTCATTTCGACCTAAGCTCCAAACTGTAGCACTTTAAACAACTTCGAGCCGGACGCGTTCC
This sequence comes from Parnassius orleans, assembly GCA_029286625.1. Taxonomy (NCBI): domain Eukaryota; kingdom Metazoa; phylum Arthropoda; class Insecta; order Lepidoptera; family Papilionidae; genus Parnassius; species Parnassius orleans. The sequence goes on along the minus strand of JAGSMP010000070.1, from coordinate 7,334,113 downwards.
GCGGAGTGACTGTACCACAGAACATTAATACGACTGTACTGGACTGAGAATCAACACACAGTGAAACAGGTCTGCTTTGACCTTGTGACATATTAACGTCATGATATGGTTGAAGGTTCAGCTTCAATAAATGGCGAATTTTTAGGTCTTGAAACTTTTAAGACCTTATGTTGATTGAACCTTCTACTAGATGTTATATATTTTATATTTGTAGTAAGACTAAGATTAAAACGAAAAAATTGCATTTTTTTTTCAAAATACTAAAATTTAATAAATTTGCATAATATGCAAATCGGTAAATCAAAATCCTGAAGGACTTCCAATGAAAGTAATGTACTAACTATATTTGATAAAGCTATTTTTTTTATTTTGACGACCGCATAGCGCAATGATCAGAGAAACTGGCCAGTTAGTTACGGGATTTGAATCCCAGTCATCATTTGTTGCCAAAACACTTTTATTTACGAATACTATGTTAGGCAGCGTGGCAAATATGGTAAATTTCCCCTCCTCGAGGCTATCTATGTTGGAGGCCTATGTTAAGCAGTGGACTTTTACTGAACTGTAATGAAAGATGATGATGATGTTCATCATCATCATTACAGCCCTTAACAAGTCCATTGCTAAACATAGGCCTCCCCCAAGGAATGCCACAAAGCACGGTCCCGAACCACCTGCATCCATTGACTTCCTGCATGTCTTACCAGGTCGTCACTCCATTCAGTGGGGACGCCCTACACTCACCTGCCGGTAAGGCTGCCACTCGAGAACCTTTCTTCCCCATCGGTTGTCAGTTCTTCGAGCTATATGGCCGGCCATTGCCACTTCAGCTTACTAATACTTTGGGCTATGTCGGTTACTCTGGTTCTACTGCGGATGTTCTCATTTCCAAGTTTATCACGCAGAGAAACCTCGAGCATAGCCCTCTCCATAGCTCGCTGAGCGACCTTTAGATTCCTCATACGGCCAGCAGTGAAGGACCACGTCTCAGATCCATAGGTCATCACTAGCAACACGCATTGGTTGTACAATCTAGTTTTGAGGTTTTGAGGTATGCCTGACAAAAAGATGGGTCGTAATCTCCCGAACGCTGCCCAGCCGAGTTGAATCCGTCGATTGACCTCTAGGTCGAAGTTGGACTATTTGTCCCAGGTAAACATATTCGTCAAAAACTTCGAGCTTAGTGCTTCCAACAACTACCGGCATATGTGTGACATGGACGTTAAACATGATTTTTGTTTTGTCCATGTTCATCTTAAAGCCTATCCGATGGGAGACACTATTGAGGTCATTGAGCATAGTGCTTAGGTCCTCCAGCGATTCTGCCATGAGGACTATATCGTCGGCAAATCGAAGGTGAGTAATGTAATCGCCATTGACGTTTATACCGTATCCTTTCCAGTCCCGTAGCTTGAAAACGTCTTCCAATGCAGCGGTGAAGAGTTTCGGGGATATTATGCCACCCTGTCTTACACCTCTCTGTAGTTGGATAGGTTTCGTACTCTGGTTCTCTACTCGGATAGCCATCGTAGCCCTACTGTACAAACACTTCAGCACTTCGATATACCGACAGTTCACTTGGTACCACTGAAGGGAGTGCAGCACCGCCCAAATTTCTACGGAATCAAAGGCTTACTCATAGTCCACATATGCAAGACAAAGTGGCAGATTGTACTCTTCGGTCTTCTGTACAATTTGCCGAAGGGTATGTATGTGGTCTATGGTGCTAAAGCCTTTTCGGAAACCGGCTTGTTCGGGAGGCTGGAAGTCGTCGAGTCTGCGTGCGAGACGATTCGTAATGACTCTCGAAAACAGCACGTAGACGCGGCTCAGAAGGGAAATCGGTCTGTAGTTCTAAAAGAGAGCGTTGTCGCCTTTCTTGAAGAACAAGACCACCGCACTTCTGCTCCACGCCTCCGGAGTAGTCTCACCACGGAGGACGGAGTTAGAGCTTCTGAAGGACTTCAAGTACCGGTTTTCCACCCGTTTTCAGAAGCTCCGCTGTAATTCCATCCTCGCCCGGGGACTTGCCGTTTTTAAGGTGCTGGAGAGCCATTCTAATCTCGCTCAGACTGACGTCCGGGATATCATCGGAATAGTGTCGGATAAGACTTGCTCTTGGATCGTTACGCACATTTGCGTGTGGTTCCAACGATGACGTGAACCTCTCAATCTCACTCAAAATCTCAGGTGTCCCGGAAACGATGCTGCCACATTCGGTCTTCAGCTTCGACAGTTGGCTCTTTCTGGCAGACAGATCTCTGGCAAAGACTTTGGAGCCCTGGTTCCGCTCGATCGCTTCTTCAATACGAGCTGTATTGAAATTGCGCAAGTCCCGCCGCATACATTTGGAGATCTGTCTGTTCAGTTGCCTGTATCTCATTTTTGTCGATACTGTATCATATCTGCTGAAAACTGCTGCTTCATCTCCCGTCTAACAGCCATAAGATTATGAGTGTGATCGGAGAGTTTTGTATTCTTCTGCGACGGGTCTTACAGAACTTACTCCGACCGCATGGACAGTTTCCACAAGCTTGTCATTCATATCGTCCACTTCATTGCAATTTTCTAGGCACTGAATACGATTTTGTAACTCGAGCTGAAAGTTTTCGGGGCTTTGGATTAGAGCACGAGGGGGACGGAGCGTTGACTTCATTAAACGTGACCTCTCCAACTTAACGTTTAGGTTCAGTGTGCCTGTCAACATTCGGTGATCGCTGCCAGTTTTCGCCTTCGCGATCACTGAGACATCACTGAACAGTTGTCGTCTGGTCGTCATAATGAAATCAATCTCATTTTTTGTCGAACCGTCGTGGCTCGAACAGGTCCACTTTCTGTGAGGCCGCTTTTGGAAGAAAGAGTTCATCATAAAGAGTCCCTCTTTCTCCATAAAGTCGGCCATCTGTTGGCCCCTTGGGTTCCGTTGCCCTATTCCGAATTTCCCTACTTACAGCTCACCGTTCTCTCTTATGCCTAGTTTTGCGTTGAAGTCTTCCATTAACATCGTATAATGGGTTTTGGAGGAATGCATTGCTCTAGAGATATCCTCATACATTTCCTCCACCTCCTCATCGGGATATGCCGAGGTTGGTGCGTAAACCTGTATGACCTTCAGCGAATACCGTTTGGTGATTCTGAGTATAAGGTACGCAACCCTCGTCGAAACACTCCCCCAATCTTTACAACGTTGTTAACGAGAGAGACTTGTGGACGATAAATCCGACACCTCGGTCGCCCTCCCGGTGATAGAATAAGTTGCCGGATTCGAGGATTACCGTGTCCTCCCCCTCTCTTCGGACCTCGGATAATCCTATAATATTCCAGCGCAACTTGTCTATCTCTTCTTTCAGCTCCAGGATCTTCTCGTCAGTCCTCAGGGTACGTGAGTTATATATTGCCAGGTCGAGTCATCGTAGGTGGCCACCGGAGATTCTTAGCACTCCCTGCCCCGCCGTTACTATGGTCGCCACCGTAGCCAGGAATAGCGGGGCCGCCGGGGACTAGGGGCCATTTATTTGTGTCGTTGCTCATGGGGGTATATGATGATGTTAGGATGCTAGATGATGATGTTAGGCAGTAATAAACAAAAGTTATAAACGTTCTAAGCAATCATGTTGTTTATAAAAATCTCGGGAGCTCGCAGCTGTTCTGTGCCATAAACAATACACAATACTATGTTCACGAAATTTCGGAGAAATTTACGAGAAAGAGTTTTAATGCTAATGTAACTTGCATGCTCTATTTAAAAAAGAACGGCACAAATTTTGAGAAAGAATCTGCCAAATCCGGCCGAGGAAACTAAGTTTATACATTGATTTCACTATCGCAATTCGCAACTCAAAATTGCCTGCCGTCGAAACTCCTAAGGGTATTAGTGTTCTGTGTCGAAACTTTTCTAGCGGTGGTTCTTAGACATGATGTTTTATCAAAATCGGTTCAGCCGTTTCAAGTTCATCAACTGTTTTTTTCGGGGGCTTTTTAAATTTTGAATTCAAGTTATAGTAATAGTATATCTGTGTGTTGATAGAGAACGTGCAGGTCCTAGAAACTGTTGATAAGAGTATCAACAGTTTCTAGAGTAGAGTAGAGACTCTACTGCACTATTTTTCCAGGTCTCTATCAGTTCCTAACCATAATAAATCCGTAACAGTGATTTTTACTTCTTGTGTTCTTGTGCACGTAATTTACCATTTAAACAGAAAAACAAATAAAACGTTACTGTTCACGTGCCGTGAGCGTGTATACAACCCGGCAGTGCAGTGACCGGAACCAACAAACGAAAGACTATAATTTATAATGCAGCGTAATGATTAATTTGAAAATACTCAGTAATATGTGTTGTATTTTTATTTAACTCGCACATAGAAATATTTTATCTAATCTATACATATAAATAAAATTTAAGTGTATGTCTGTAGTATTGAAATTGATTCTATTAAGCTAAGGGGGTTATTTGAATGCTTTTAAGGCATAAGCCACCTTTTTTTTTTATTCTGCCTGTCTGTCTATCTGTCCGAGCTCAGAGCCAATCTTCGGAATGGCGGAATTTTGTGATAAAACTTGGGGGAATTTAGGCTATATTTTATCTGAAAAACTTACGATTTTTCTAGAAAAAAAAACAAATAATTATTGATATAACAACACACTATACATTAATACTAATACTATACTACATTAATAGATGATTATTACTAACAGAAAGCCAGGGGCGGGTCACTAGTTATAAATAGTAAGGTAATTTGCAAATAGCTTTTATTATATAATAAATAAATGTTCGCTTCTATCGCTGATATTACTAGATAGTGTAGTTTTGGTTTTCATTATTTCAGCTAATAATAGCACCATCTACTTACTTCTAAATAAACTAAAATGGTAAGTCACCGATAAAATTAAATAATAGAATGCTACTGAATATACGACGTAAATAATTGAATAATTTACATTACATTCATCCCGCGTTGGAATCAGCGCAGCGAACAATTTTTTGGCCAAATACTCTGCGGCCTGTGCCCAGTAGTAACATATATGTAAGCTGCCACTTTTTTACTTTTCATGGGGCAATACCTATATGCAGTTTTTATTACGTTCATATTTTCGGGTATGCTACTTTTTTGTTTTCACTCTACTGTAAATATTAAGGGTTGCAAAGATGAGTAGAACTCATTATCGTCAGCCTATCAAAAGTCAACTGAAATGAACATAGTCCTCCCCCATAAATTGTCAAGTAGCTGGATATTCACCAAAGTTGCCAATACTTGGTAGGCGAGTTGGTAACCGCAGCTATTATTATTTTGAGCTGTTGTCAGGAAGGTGATGTTGCCCATCTCCTGTTTGTTTTCCTATGTCGCCTCTTACGACGGGACGATATGAGGTGGCGGATTCTCTTTCAACGCCACAACAAGGCGAAAATTTTTCTACTCCCGTTCATGAGTGTAGTGCTCCTCACGTCCACTGTGAATGAAATTTATTAGGAATAAAACTAATTTTAAGGATTTTATCGTGTTTAATTTTAACTTTTTTACTTCCCGATGTTTTAGGCACTTTACAGCACCCATGGTCACGGGAGGACTGAGGTGTTTGACGACCTGATGTCATAGTTGAAATAGAATAGAATAAGAATGGAATAGAATAAATGCAGTAGTATGCTTGGGTTTGAATTTAATTTTATTAATTATGGAGTCCTTAGCAGATGGTAGCACTCAGCCATCTTCCCTATTAAAATTAGGATATTTTTAATTTCAATAGCCTCGCGAATCATCATTGGTAGGAATCGATGTTCTATTGCAAGGATTTGTTGTCTATCAGATCCAATATAATGGTTGGGACCATAGACTTAGAATATACTGGCGTATAGACGACCTGACAGCCCGAAAACGCGTGACTAATTTTGATTTGTCATTGTGTGCGTTAGCTAGTGATGTACATTTTACTTACAAGGACTATCGAAAAATGATTGTTAAGGAAGCGGTAAAAAGATTTAAAAAAATAGTTTAGTGCACGAAATTGAATAACTTCAAAAATTAACCGAATTTTTACCATGATAGTTCTAAAATAATTAAACAAAATATTCATATAACATGTTCCTAGGAATAAGCTAAACCTACCTGCCTTTTATTGGATTTTAATTCAAATGTAAAAAAAAATACCAGGCGACTCTACCGATAAACTTAAAAAAACTTAACTAAGTATATACCTATTTATATTTTATTAATTTTATAATTTTTTTGATGGGGGAATAAAAAACCGGGACACGGAGTACATAATGGCTCCTTTAATTTTCATATAAGTATTACTTTTGATAATTACAAACATTTAATAATTAATAATTAAATACATTATAGAAGTTTATTTCAACATTCGACTTAAATATGAACTTAATAATTTAAGTAAGGAAACTTGTAGGAATCAGTTAAATAAGATTGCTCTGTTTAAAGACCAATATGTTTATGAGGCTTCATCATGCTTCATGTTTATATTCTTTCATCTGTCCCTGAAAAGTATAAAGTAATATTAAACTTATTATCATTTTACCTGCATGAATTTTAAAAACATAATGATCTTAACAGAGTAAAGTGCACCAAGTGTCTGAGAATACAGATGCACTCTCTATTCTCTCAATCTCGGTATGTTAAGAAAATGGTCACTCATTCATGGACTGACCGTGACAAGTACAACTTAATCTCGCAGATCTATTGATCCGCGCAGCTATTACTTAACCACGAGTTCCTCTTCTCTACGGCTAACGCTGTAGGCGATGAACCACGCTATTTAAGCCCTCGGCACAACGTCGCCGGCCATCAAGCATGAATCGAGCATCGAACGTTGTGAGTATCAAATACTATGGAATTTATACTATCCTGGCACATTGAACCGCGCGTCTCATGCGCGGGCGTCTAGTGGCGCTTCAAGAGCATTACTAAATATATTTTACCCAGCTACGCTGAAAGTTGTGACTTGGAAATATAATCCGAAGTTTCGAAGCTCCGCTCAACCCCTTAGGGAAAATAGCGTGATGCTATGAATATTGTACTAGTGTGACCGTGAGGCTGTGCGGTTGGTTAAGTAAGGTTAAACATTTATTTTCGTTGATAAATAGATACTTAATTGAGTTCATAATGGCTTAAAGAGGATAATCTCAATATTTTTTTTTTATCTTTAATGTACTACAGTTTTATAATGTATAAAAATCTGTCTCTATATTTATCTAAAGTTTTGAAGTTTTAAAGTCTTATTATAACAATATTTTACGTACTGGTACAGATAATGTAAAAATGACTCCTTTTAATAAAATTGTTTTTATTCTACTTTTTCTTTTATACTTCTCGAGAAAATGTTTGCTGTAAATTGTTGAATTCTTCTTTACATTCCAACCAACCCGTCCAATTAACCTCAACCATTTTTTCTAATTATAGAATCCGGAGGGAATCTGTTTGACAAACGGCAAAATAAAATTACATTTATAGAACGCAAACCGAGGATTTATTTTCTTGTTGTGTTGTGTCTATCGATTCAATATAAACATTCAAGATAAATATCGACATTAATTTTGATATACCTAGTTGATTCAATCCCTAGCGTACATGTAAAATATTTTGTATAAAAATATATTTACTAAATTCATGCAAATTATCAACAATGTGACTTTTTTCTTTGCAAAATATCAAAATTAACAAAAAAAATTGAAAATATTAATTGAAAATATTCTATATTTTAAACAGTATATATCATAAATTTTAACCAAAAATAAACGCGTCATAACATTGACGTCTTGAGAATTTACCTGTGAAATGTGCAATTATCAGGATTATTTTTATTATTAACACCACAGGCACTCACAGAACAAGTAAACATTTTGGAAAAAATTGACTTACTATAAATAACCAGTATTACACTCTAAAAAATTACAAAATATCTAGGAGCTTATTTCCTGCGTGCCGACTTGTGCCGACCTGTCATTCAAAATCGGTAACAGAGTCATGAGATTTGGTATCCTTTTCTATCTTGCATTTTTGCCATAAAGAATTTTCTTCTCCCTTGCACACTATGTCGGTCTATACGCCAGTATAAAGTCTATGGTCGGGACAATACTAAACATGTTGACATACTTTAGACTGCCCGGAGCTTCGGTGCTTTACATCAACTATATGTTCTTTTACTCGGGTTTTTATGGAACTTTCCTCCAAGATGCGTAAAAAAACCCCACGTAAAAAAAGTTAAATTTAATCGTGATAAAATCCGTAACATTAGTTTTGTTCCATGTGTAGTATTTATTATTATAGAACTGCATTTATGAAATTTTTAAGTCTACTCGAAGTAGAAAAAAATATCTACATATATTTCATGGTGCCAATCAATATTAAATCATCATCATTACAGCCCTTCACAAGTCCACTGCTGAACATAGGCCTCCCCCAAGGAATAACACAAAGCACGGTCCTGAGCCACCTGCATCCATCGACTTCCTGCATGTGTTACCAGGTCGTCACTCCATCTAGTGGGGGGACGCCTTACACTTCGTCCGCCGGTACGAGGCCGCCACTCGAGAACCTTTTTTCCCCATCGGTTGTCGGTTCTTCGAGCTATATGACCGACCCATTGCCACTTCAGCTTACTAATCCTTTGGGCTATGTCGGTTACTCTGGTTCTACTGCGGATATCCTCATTTCTAAGTTTATCACGCAGAGAAACTCCGAGCATAGCCCTCTCCATAGCTCGCTGAGCGACCTTGAGCTTCCTCATCCGGCCAGCAGTGAAGGACCAAGTCTCAGTTCCATATGTCATCACTGGCAACACGCACTGGTTGTACAATTTAGTTTTGAGGTTTTGAGGTATGCCTGACGAGAAGATGGGTCGTAATCTCCCGAACGCTGCCCAGCCGAGTTGAATCCGTCGATTGACCTCTCGGTCGAAGTTGGACTTACCTAGTCGGACTATTTGTCCTAGGTAAACATACTCGTCAACAACTTCGAGCTTAGTGCTCCCAACAACTACCGGCATAGGTGTGACATGGACATTAAACATGATCTTTGTTTTGTCCATGTTCATCTTAAGACCTATCCGTTGGGAGGCACTATTGAGGTAATTGAGGACAGTGCTTAGGTCCTCCAGCGATTCTGCCATGAGGACTATATCGTCGGCAAATCGAAGATGAGTGATGTACTCGCCATTGATGTTAATACCGTATCCTTTCCAGTCCAGAAGCTTGAAAACGTCTTCCAATGCAGCGGTGAAGAGTACCTCTCTGCAGTTGGATAGGTTTCGTACTCTGGTTCTGTACTCGGATAGCCATCGTAGCCCTACTGTACAAGCACTTCAGCACTTCGATATACCGACAGTCAACTTGGCACCGCTGAAGGGATTGCAGCACCGCCCAAATTTCGACGGAAACAAAGGCTTTCTCATAGTCCACATATGCCAGACATAGTGGAAAATTGTACTGTTCTATACTTATTTGCCGAAGGGTATGTATGTGGTCTATGGTGCTAAAGCCTTTTCGGAAACCGGCTTGTTCGGGAGGCTGGAAGTTGTCGAGTCTGCGTGCGAGACGATTCGTAATGACTCTCGAAAACAGCACGTAGACGCGGCTCAGAAGGGAAATCGGTCTGTAGTTCTTCAAGAGAGCGTTGTCGCCTTCTTGAAGAACAAGACCACCGCACTTCTGCTCCACGCCCGGTGTAATGCCACCATGGAGGACGGAATTAGAGAGCTCTGAAGGACTTCAAGCACCGGTTTTCCACCCGCTTTCAGAAGCTCCGCTGTAACTCCGTCCTCGCCTGGGGCCTTGCCATTTTTAAGGTGCTGGAGAGCCATTCTAATCTCGCTCAGACTGACGTCCGGGATATCATCGGAATAGTGTCAGATAAGAGTCGCTCTTGGATCGTTACTCACACTTGCTCCAACGATGATGTGTACAGCTGCCCATAGAACCTCTCAATCTCACTCAAAACTCAGGTGTCCGGAAACGACGCTGCCACACTCGGTCTTCAGCTTCGACAGTTGGCTCTTGGCAGACAGATCTCTAGCAAAGACTTTGGAGCCCTGGTTCCGCTCGATCGCTTCTTCAATACGAGCAGCATTGAAGTTGCGTAAGTCCCGCCGCATGCATTTAGAGATCTGTTTGTTTTGTTTTGTTACTGAAGACTGCAGCTTCATATCCCGTCTAACAGCCATGAGATTAAGAGTGTAATCGGAGAGTTTTTGTGTTCTTCTGCGGCGGGTCTTGCAAAACTTAGCTCCGACCGCATGGACAGTTTCCACGAGCTTGTCAATCATATCGTCCACTGCATTGCAATCTTCTAGGCACTGAAAACGGTTTCGTAGCTCGAGCTGAAAGGTTTCGGGACTTTGGATTAGAGCACGAGGGGACGGAGTTGACTTGATTGATTAGACGACCTCAACCAACATTTAATAGGACCAATGATATGAATAAAATATCTCTAATAAACATTATACCGTAAATTGATAGAAGACCATGAATTCATCATTATTTTGTTAAAACTAAATTAACTTTAATTATGAATGAATGTAAAGCGTAAAATATAAATAATAATAATAAGTTTTGATTCCAAGACAATTTACCTTTCTTATGGATACATCGGAAGACACGCCCGATATAAAAATAGTAGGTGTTTCTAGACATACATATTCACGTGTTCCTGTAGCATATTACATCTATGTCAAATACCAATCATCTACGTCTAAGTCTTTTAGAATTAAAAAAAATATTTGACAGAATATTTAAGTGATCGAATTTTTCTAATTTTGCCACGGAACAGCATTTAATGATGTTCCTAAATTCAAGTTCACGCAAGCGAAGCCGCGGGTAAAAAGCTATTATAATATAAATGAATACATGGTTGATAATAACCCCTGGGAATGAGGTGGTCGCTTCCAATCAGTTTCTAAAATAAATTTTGTAAATAGTTTGTACAACCAATGATGTAAAATTTACTTTTAAAAAGTCCCGCTGGGTTTCTTGCTGGTTCTTCCCAGGACAGAGGTTTTTTCGAACCAGTGGTAAAGTAAAAAATGACTTTCAATAAGAATTACACACGTGATCTATATTGAATAAAAAATATTCTATTCTATTCTATTCTTCACTGCTGGCCGTATGAGGAAACTCAAGGTCGCTTAGCGAGCTATGAAAAGGACTATGCTCGGAGTTTATCTGCGTGATAAGACTTAGAAATGATACTAAAAATTACAAAACGAATCAGTAAACCGAAGTGGCAATGGCCCTGCTAAATAGCTCGAAGATCCGACAACCGATGAGGAAGAAAGGTTTTTGAGTGGCAACCTCATACCTGTAAGCGAAGTGTAGGGCAGTCCCCCACCCCACTTAATGGAGTGACGACCTTGTGAGAGATGCAGGAAGTCGATAGATGCACGTGGCTCTTAAAACCGTGTCTTGTGGCATTCCTTAGAGAAGGTCTATGTTCAGCAGTGGACCTGTGATAAGCTAGAATGCTAGAGCTGAAATGATGATGACTATTAGGTTTTAAGTAAAGCTAAAACCATATTTTAAAGTTGCAAACCACTATACATTCCATGATCCTCTCTCATGGTTGCATCAGCTAACGTTCAGAATCAGAAGAACCCTCAACGTCTTTAATTAATCACCATGACGCGCAGTGGTCAAATATCATGAAATGAATATCATAATGCGAATTGTTTATCAATTGAATATCACAATGCGTTTTTTTCAATCAATGGTAGTTTTGATTCTGAGATACCTAATTATATTTAAATGACTATATAAAAATAAAATTTTGTTTTTTTCCGTTTTTAATGCAGTTGTCATCAGGTCCCGGGCTCGAATCCCTAATCGAGTCAAAATTAGTTATTGTTATTGTGTTTTTTGTCAAGAAATTCTTAAGACAAGATTACAGTTCCCAAGTGTATGCCACTTGGGAACTGTAATCTTGTCCTGCGCATATGCATAGTCTCCGTTGAGATTGGCCGTCGTGACCGACATTCGGTCTGGAGGACATTATTATTATGCCATTCAACCGATTACGATAAAACTTGGTGAGCAATATTGTGCGCGAACGAGGAGGTTTCTGACAAATAGAAGCATTTCCACACGGAACGCTTGCTGCGCTAATTAAGAAATTAAGATCATGCTACAATCGAGCAATGAGTTATAACCCGGGTCATGCGTGCGAACATTCGTTCATTGTACGAATGTTTGCACGCATGTGAAGGGCCGTCAGACATTCATTCACAAACTTAGCGGATATGCAAATGGGTTCGCATACTCAATTTGCGAACCCGCTTGCGCTTCCTCCTAGACTTGTTTACAAATGTCTCAGTCTTCTCTAGAATTTATCTTCTTTTTTAATTCGTCAATGGAACATTGAAGAGAAAATATTTTTTTAATTCTTTCCCAGGCGTCATTTACGGCCTTTCTGTTTTTATGGGATTTCTTTTGAGTATCCCATATGGTCGATTCATTCTGCAGGAGTTCAACGAACTCCATCACCTTGGTGTTGTTCCAATCATGATGAAGTTAGTTTAACCCATTCATTGCTACTAAAATTTTAAAAACATCACCTGGGTGCCACTTTTTTGTGGATTACAATAGAAAAGGCGTAATTTAATGCGTTTTTTAATACAAAAACCCCATTAATAACAAAAACCCATCTAAAAATTGGTAAACGCAACATACACGGTGGTGGCACTGGTAAGAGGAATTTAATCACAAGTGCCATTCATCACACCGTTTGCGTTGTCGTTGGATAGTATTATTCAACATATTCTGAGCCTGCTCATGCCCGATATGTCGATATAAATGCCGTTGAATTCTTTATTCATATAATCTATGTTTGTATATAATTTAATATTAGTATTATTTAGCATGTTTGTTCGACATCTGATAAATGTATGTGGTACTCTTTGAAACAATCGTTCAAACAAAACCCGTTTTGTTCGGGACAATCGGGACAGAAATATGAAGTATCTTTTCTGACTTTTTTTGAAACCCAGCACTGTCTACACCGACGTCGTAAAATGTTTCTCTTTCTGCCATCATTTGTACGAGAACATTGTTGAAGAACATGCACTTGAGTTTTTGGAACTGAACCCAGCGTTGTGTCTTCTACATCAATATTTAACAATTTCATTATGATTTCAAGTCTGTAATCATAGAAAGTTTTCTTCGTCGAAAAAATGTTGTGCAGCGTGTATGAATTATACAAAATTTGCTGGAACACGTGAACTCCTAACTTCTTGTACCAACGTATAGTTTTGTGCTCACATGAATAATATGCAAGCATTTGATCCTGATAATCTATACCACCCATGTACTTATTGTATTTTACTACAACTTCAGGCTTGGAAACGATTCCACCGCGTCGATTCGTAATGAATTTCAGATCCCTATTGTGGTGAAATCATTAAAACGCCCTGAAGGTCTTTCCATTTCATAATACAAATACCACTACTATTGAATTTTGCTATCGATTCGCCACGTTTCAATTTTCTTTGTAAGACTTCTTTTGGATTTTTTTTCGATTGACACGTAAAGTACCCGTACAATATGTTTTAAGGAGTCAATAATTTGTGTGCAAGATTTAAAGAATTATAAAAGTTATCTATATAAAAGGAATACCCCTTATTAAAATAATCAGATAGTAAATTCAAAACAACTTTTTCTCTGTGATTGGCACCTCCCACTGAAGTATCCGAAGCGCCGGCATATACAATTATCTTCATAATTACCCCATATTCGTCGGTAATGATATAAAGTTTTATACCGTAGGGATGCTTTTTGCCTTTGAATATTTGGAATATTAAACGACCACGAAACAAAACCATTGACTCATCTATGGCCAGATTTTTAGATGGGTAATAAATTTCTCTCATTCGCTGGTTAAAATAGTTAATTAAACTATTTATTTTTGGCAGCCTATTATCGGACAAGTCGTCTTCAAAATTTAAAGATCTCATTATTAACAGAAATCTGTTTCTACTCATGTGTTTTGAAAAAGCTGGTAAATTAAACAGTGCATGCTTTTTCTAGTAGTCTGTGACTCGGTTTAGTTTGATAGTTCCCATGTGAAACAAAATAACAAAAAATATTTTAATTTCTGAAATAGTTACATCTTTCCATAGTCTCAGTCTGCTTTTAGGATCTAGTATATTCGATAATAACTTAAACGCGTAATTGTTAATCTTTGTGACTAACATTGTAAAAAACTCATCAGTCGCAATAAATTTGAAATAGTCGTATGGTTCATTTCTTTGAGGCAATATTTTGAGTTTTTTTTTTCGTATCCATCAAAATCTATAGGTACAATAGTGGGATCACGTTCACTTTTCCATTCATCATCAGTTGATTGTAACGTTTCGTCACAAATTATATTATTATCTTCACTCACTTGCGTCACGTCTTCACTCACGTCAGAATATAAGCAATCATCTGATACATTTTCCTGATCACTTTTTTTTCTAAATCGTCATCTTCCAATTCCAGCATCTTAATAAGGTCTTCTTCAGTCAATAGTTTTGTAGATGGTAGTTTTGCTTTCGGTTTTTCTTCTTTTTCTTCCCCTTCAAATACTGGGCACTGGTCCCCCGCGGCCGATCCATCCTCGCGGAAAGCGAACGTTAAGATGTTCTCGTACGTTGCGAGCAAAATGTGCCGGAGCTCCATCATGCTGAAACACCATGTTTCTTTGGTTCTCAAAGTAATCCCGTGATGGCATAATGACGGGACCGATGACATGCCCGTCATAAAGGCCAGCCCACACATTCAGCCGCCACTGGTGTTGGAATCTGCCCTGCCGTGAAGCATGTGGATTCACGCGAGCCCAAACGTGATCGTTATGCATATTTGAAAGTCCTGACCTCGTGAATGTTGCCTCGTCCGTCCAAAGAACATAGTTTACGTAATTAGGGTTTTCCTCTAACTGCCTGAGGTACCACTCGCAAAAGTTCCTCCTGGGTGAAAAATCGGAGGGTATCAGCTCCTGTGTACGTCGATAGACATAAGGATGACGATTGTCGTCACGAAGAATTCGCCATACTGCAACATGGTTTATACCGAATCTTGTTCCGGCTCGCCTCGTACTTGTGGTCGGCTCTTCTTCAAAATGCTCTAACACTAATTCAGCCTGCCTGGCGTAGACTGTGCTTGGACGTTCACTTCCAGTAGACCGATGAAAAGCGCCGGTGGAATGTAGTCGTCTTGACATGTTCAGAAAACACTGGTACGAAGGCAGCCGTCGCTGTTCAGTGGGGGGTCTACCATCGATAAATCGTTGCCGATACAGTGATTTAAATTGCTATCTTCATGGCTTACGCATAACATCATATCGTAATATTCAGAGTTAGAAAGCATCGGTATTTTGCAAAAAATGTTGGAAAAAAACTCGAAACAGTTGTAGGATATCGATTAGAAGATTTTAAATTGACAACATATTTTTTTTTCCAACTTGACATTTTTTGAAGCCAGTACTTGAGTATAATGACATCCTTATATTGAGGTAGCAAACATTTATGAATGAAAAATAGAAAAACTATTAAAGTAGACAATTATTAGGTAAAATAGGCACGTCGGCCTTTCTGTTAATATAGGGTTAATAATATATATATATAGTATATATATAGTTAATATAATAATATATATAAGGGTTGTCAAAATTTTTGGCTTTGATAATTAATTATATTTTTTATGGGGTATTTTGTAACACGTTGTATATTTCCATTTCATCCATAATATCTAAATCCCGCAATGATTTATCTAGATCTGCCGTATGAATATTTTTATTATTATTTAGGTCATGATTATCCTCACTAATTTCTTCCAAATTAGTCAATGTTACTTTACCATCGTGTAAGTCTACTTTTTGACATTTAAGTATTTTAATACCTGTATTTTTGCTCATTCGTCCTCTTGTTTTAACACCGCTTCTTAAAAAGGAAAGGTTTTCATTGGGTTGAGGTGAATATAAAAAAGGTGAACGTTTACTAGAGGAAGGTTGGGGTTCAATTAATATATCAAAGTTGCAATTTGATGGTTCCCGACTTTGAAAAGACATATGTTTATAATGATGCACACTAGCTGATGAAGGTGAAATTCTATGCGAGTCGTTCCTATCTATACATACATATTTGTTTTCCTGAAGTCTAATTGATGTACAGCATTCATCTAATGAACCGACAAGAGGCTCAGCTAATTTTTCAGAATCACTATATTGTGATCCAAGAAAAAGCGATTTGACACGCTTTGATTTTCAGTTCAGTTGCTATATGTTCTGTTGTCACGGTAACAAATCTGAAAAATTACGAAGAGTTACCAAAACTCTAAAATTGATATTTTTTGGTGTTAATCAGTATAGATACTAACGCTTGTGGAGACGGTATTTCGTGAATTGTGTAACGTCGCTTCGGTGTCATACTACTAAAACAAATAAAGATCCATCAATTTAAGAGATACTTGAACATCGTATAATATAATCAAAATTTATTTTAACACACAAAAGAATTACTTTCACGATTATTTAAACAATCACCAACCTCTTGTTACTAATAGGGATTATATCTTCTTCCTTTAAAGCTAGCTCTAATAATTTATCGCTCCTTCGTTTCGCCGTTTAAAAGGGTACTGAAAATAAATTTTGGTTTTTATTAAAACCACTCAATCGTGATATGACCATTTCTCTCATCGCGACACCGAGGCATTGTAAGTTAGTAAACATAATCAATCTGTTCAGAAAAAACATGCAATGAAGAAAAACCATCTCAGATAAATATCTAAATTATAATAAGCTGATCATTTATTTTAGTACTTTGTCACAATTAATTAGTTACAAAAAAACATTCGTCAGCGGGGTAGTGTTCATAAACAGAAAAATTACATAATTGGCACCAAAAAAATTGCTTGAAAACAATTTTTTAACATTTCGTCTTCATTGGTATGAATAAAATGTGGCAGTAAATACAAATTTGTACTGTGCCCACAGCCAAAACATAAGTCACGTCTTATAAAATGCGTCAATAGCCATGGCCATTTTAAATTTTGTTGCCAAAATAAATAGAAGTCTGTTCGATCGAAGTAATCATCCACGTCCAGCAAGATCGCCATTGTAGATAATGTAATGATGTAGCAGTAAGTATACCTCTGTATATTCTTTGTAATTCTCTGAAATTAGCCTACAACAAATAAAATTTTGCAGATAGTTAAATACAATATTTTTTGTACATACACGAAAAGTAGGTATAAATAGATAATATGCATTTGACTGGAATCTGGATTTCCGATATATCATAGGAAAGGAGAATCGAAATACGAACCTAAAAGTGCAATAATAATATTATTTCATTAAAAAATATGAGAACTTTTTTTAAATAAAAAAGCTACTATTTAAATTTTGACATATATAGTAACCATTTTTATTATAACAACTAATCGTTTTTACTTTTCGTGTATTTTTTAAAGATGAAATAAAAAATATATGCATGTTCTCTATTATTCGGACCTAAGTTTGTTCTAGCCTTATTCATGTACTTTATTTTTACCGTGGGGTACTGAGGTGTCCAAAAACAGAAAGGTTATGACCGGTGCATTTTGAAAAGATTAATCTTATGTTTAATGACAATAGTTTATTTTAAAAAAAAAGCATGTTATGGAGACTTGTTAACACTGCCGGCATTTGTTTCATAATGAATATTTCTAGACACGGCGGCCAAAAGTACTTAAGTCAATTTTTGCGCTAAATTCTAAAAAGTCACAGCAATCGTGTTTTTGTATCATCCGTCGACTGGAAGAAGCACGTAAGTCTCCGACGCTTAATTTAGACGCAACAGCCGACTGTACCATATAACTTTTTATCAACACATCGAGCGGCGACAAAAATTACTTAAATTGACAAGTTTTTCTATACTGATACTGATACAGCTGACTGACTTAAGTGGTTTTTTACAATGGTTCGTTTTTGTTCTTTATAATATTTTCAAGTACCTACCCTCTTTTTTAAGTGTCTGATAAAGTGGTAAACTTTAGTTAAGTCAAAAGAAATACACATTTCTTCATTAGTTGTTATTTGTTTCTATGTGACGGTGGTGGTGTACGTTAACTGTGTCGCAATGAATTCAAGGGCCAGAAAATTAGTGAATCTCGTCATAAATAATGACAGTGCAGCAATTAATGAGAATACAGGTATGTTGTGAACTTCTTTTTCCTGCTCTTATCCCAGTAATTTGTGTCGTGGTAAAAGTTTTTTGATGTGAACGTTAGTTTATCATTTTATTACAATGGGTAAATATGCAAAACTGTTTAATAGTTTTAGTTGAGATAACCACACCTCTTTAGAAATGTTTTTAATATTTAAAAACATCACAATTTCCAATCTGTTATCAGATTTTATTGTTGTTTTTTACAGGTGACGAAGACCCATTCAGTAATCCACAACCAAGTACATCTGGAACCCAAAAACAAACTACTTTTGATGAAACAGTAAGTGACTTTTCTAGTGATGATTCTGTGGCCGATCCTAAATACTCTCCAGGCAGTCCTAGCTTACTTACATAACATAAAGAAATGGAAATTGCTGTTCCTAATGCATCAGTGGATATACATATAACGCCAGACAATGAGACACCTGAAAATATTGGAGATATTTCAATGCTACAACAAACCAGTGTCCTGTAGAAAAAAGAAGCAAGAAAACAAATTAAAAAGAAATCTTGGCCAATCTTATGTGACAGCTTCTGGGAAAACTATTGGAAAACGTCAAATGAAGGAATTACCTAACTGTCCACCAATCACCACATGTGGCATGAGGAATTTCGAGTCGAGGAGCTAATCAAATAGCCTCTTGTTTGTTTTTATATTTAAAAGAACTTCCTGAAGAAGTTTCAGAAGTAATTTTGTACTCTGATAGATGACAAAATAAGAACACCCATGTGGCTGCAATGTTTACCTACTTGAAAAACCCTCTATTAAGTTAATAAATCATAAATTTATGGTACCTGGTCATACACATATGGAGGTGGACTTGGACCATGCAATTATAGAAAAAAAAAGAAAAAAACTGAAATTGAAATTTATCACCCACATGATTGGATGCAATTAGTCAGGTCGAGCAGCAAAAAATTTACAGTTAAAGAAATACGGCAAGCAGATTTTTTTGACTTCGCTGGATTATTGAAAGGGCCGTTAGTAGCCCGAAAAAAAGACGATGATGGAAATATTTTCAAACGGCATGATATGAAGTGGCTGTGTTACGAAGCTGAGTATGGCGTCATAAAATACAAAAAATGTCAGTCAAGAGATGAATGTTTCAAAACCATTAATTTCAAACGGAACACGCGACGAGAAAAGGAATATAATTTGATGCAGATTACTGCAAAGCCGGTACCAATAAGCATTGAAAAAAAACGTGACATAATATCACTTTTACCTTTAATACCGGAATGTTTCCATAATTTTTACCAGAATTTAGTAACAGCAGACACAACTGACGTTGATCCAGATATATCAAATTCTGAAGAAAGAAGCTTTTAGTTTATTATGTCACAGTCGATATGTAAGTACTACTAGGAAGATTTCGGCATATAGGCGAATTGCTTTGGGTACTATAAATGCCACTGTGGAAGTAATAAAAATAAGTTTCTATTTGGGTTCATAATTTAATCTTGCATTTTCAATTTGTAAAATGTAATGACCAGCTTCTAATTTATTTAGTAAGTAAATAGATTATGAATAATAAATTTAACTTTATTACTGTAAAATAGATTAAAAAAATACTAGACATGTATAAATTTTGGCGTGATTTGTTCCTGCATAAAACTAGCCAACAAAGATTTTACTGCTATGCCAACGAACGCACCGAATGCGTGCATGGGATTTTATTTTTAAAATACACAATGAAACAATGAAAAAGAATGATAGAATTAAGAATATTGCTTACCTTTATCTCCTAATTCACAAATATATAATAAACACTCAATAAAACCTAAGATATTTCAAATTCAAAATAGACCCCAGCACCAAACTTTTTTGCACTGTCAAAACAAGAATGACAGTACTTTGCAAAAACTATCAGTGTTTCCACATTTAAAAATTATTTGTAGCTGTGAATATTGCCAAAGATTTAAATAAATTTCTACAGTTTTTAAGTAATGCAACAAAAACCTCAAGAAGTCCTGCAATCTCGATCAACGCAAATGGTGCGTTGGTAGCAATGAATGGGTTAAGTAGGCTACACAGTAGACGTCACGAACTATAAAAATGGCGAAACGTCCGTTACCTTCGCAATCGTGTGCGCAACTGGTCGCACGAATCTGTGGGAGAGTACGCGAAGGATCGAGGTTCGCGCGCTTTGATGTCCGTTAAAAAACCGACACAGCTTGAAAACCGCGAATGCAGCAAAAACTTTGCATAATCATTTGAAAATGTCGTCTTACACTTGTGGGTTTGAGTATTCGTGCGAATGTGAGTGACCGGTATTACATAATGAATCGTGGCAATTAAATTTTTCAGCCCATAGTTAAAGACAAATACAATAATAGGAAAATAGACCATTTTGCATTTGCAACTGGCTCCATGATGATACAGGAGAAAATCCTAGTGTGGGGGGGGTAATGTTTTTTAAAAAAAATATACAATTTCACAATAACAATAATGATAATGAAAGAAGGTCAAGATGTTGTACTAAAAGACATATTTGATTCAAAGTATTTATTGAATCTTTTTTTTACATTATGATACTAGTTTCTTCACTTCTTCGCGGTGACCGCGGCTTCATCTTCCCGCGCGAAGGTCTGTAAAAGCTCTTCTTTTTTAGCAGCAATACGCTCCTCACGTCGTTTACGCGCTTCCTTCACCTTGTTACGCCGGGCTTCAGCCTGGTCACTGAAAAAGTATTAAAATCTATTAGTATAATGAAAAAGTTTTACCTTGACGCTAGGTCTTTCTCAGCTGGTACAGGTCACACAGCCAATTGCTTGGACCATCTGCTGACTATCGAACCAGACAGGTATGAAGTACAGGTTACCTCGCCCTTTGGGTACATCTGACCACTGTCTGGTGAAATCTGTATCGTCATATTCTCCACCTGATTATGAGTCCCAAGGTGTTCGATGAATATGGCGGTATAAGTCAGCTGATTGGGATGAGATGCGACACTTTTTTGCATCCTATCCTTGGCGGGAGGTCTGTTTCTCTTCTGCGGATCCGTCGAGTTACGCGGATGCGATAACCGATGTGTTGCGTCAAGCTATGGAGTATTTCATCCTCTTCTCTGACGCTCCCACTGGTAGCAAAGCTCGCCCATGGTTTAACGCTGAATGCGCCTAAGCTGAAAAGCGCAAGCATTTAGCGTATCTATCCTGGGTTAACGCTCGAAACCGCAAAGCTCCGGATATTATCTCCAAGAAGAGGACTTTCAACCAGGCCGCCAAGTCCTACAAAAAAGCATTACGGAAAGCTAGTCTCGATCGCATTAAACATATTGGCGCGAAACTCTGCCAGACCATCCGGCACTAGAGCTTTTTGGTCTCTCGCCAAAGCGGTCGAGACAAATTTGTCTGGACTTGTTCGCGTCTCTCTTTGCTTACAATTCACGTCTGGACAGCGGCAACAAAGTTCCACCTAAATTACCTCACTGCGGGACCTATGTCGGAGGTCCGTATCACAAATAAGGAGGTTCTTAAAACCTTGCGGTGTCTAGACGTGAATAAAGCTAGTGGACCAGATGGTATACCAGCTATAATTCTAAAGGCTTGTGCATCTGAGCTGTCTCCTGTGCTGACACGCTTGTTCCGCCTCTCATTTAGGACTGGAATAGTACCAAAATCCTGGAAGTTAGCCAACGTGCAGCCTGTTCCAAAAAACGGCAGCCGTGCCGACCCTGCCAATTATCGGCCAATCTCAATTACCTCCATACTCTGCAAGATTATGGAGCGTATATTGAACGCCCGCTTAATAGCATACCTAGAACAGAATGACCTCCTTAGTGACCGCCAACACGGGTTTCGCCGAAATCGGTCAGCTGGGGACCTTCTAGCATATGCCACACACGTATGGGGCGAGGCACTCGAGAACAGTGGGGAAGCACTTGCTGTTTCCCTTGATGTCTCGAAGGCCTTTGACAGAGTTTGGCACGCTAGCCTTTTGGGTAAGCTTCCAGCGTACGGCTTATCCCCTGGTCTGATTGACTGGGTAAAGGACTTTCCGAGTGAACGACCTGTCTGGGTCGTCGTCCATGGCTGCTCATCTGATCCTGTTCAGACTAACGCCGGTGTTCCTCAGGGGTCCGTTCTCTTCGCAACTCTCTTCCTGCTGCATATTAATTATCTGCTTATGCCCGGTATCTATGGGTATGCAGACGATAGCACAGTTGTGGAGAGATACCAACCAAGTCCTCGGGCCAGTCGGGATCAAATCCAGTCCGAAAGAGAAACTATGGTAGAGCGTATGAATCTCACACTACAGGCAATCTCCGAATGGGGCGATGTCAATCTTGTGAAATTCAACGCGTCCAAAACACAAGCATGTCTCTTCACTGCAAAAAGGAGCCAGCTCACCTTGGCTCCTTCTTTCTCGAAATGTATCACTAGATTACACCGACCGCCTTCAGTTGTTGGGGGTTGAGATATCCTCTAATCTGAACTTCGGGCGGTTCTTTGAGTCCAAGGCCAAAGCAGCTGCAAGGAAGCTAGGAGCCCTCGCAAAGGTGCGGCGATACTTCACGCCGGGACAGCTGCTTACTTTATACCGGGTGTTAGTGAAACGCTCCCGAAAACGAAGACAGACGATAGTACTAACGATACCTTTGATGATGGGTCAGAAAGAAAATCGATCCCGAGGAAAAAAAATCATCTTTTCACAACGTTTTATTAGCTTTATTCACGCTCCATCATGTTAGTACAGCTAAATGAAACGATAATTTCATAAAAAAATTATGAAAATACTTAAACATAAAACCAGCAGTGAAACTTAAAATAAAATCAGCTGACAATAGGGTCAATATTCTCGCGGCTGCCGAACTCTTATCTAGCTCGATATGAAACAATGCATTAGGTATTACTACTCACTCTACCCTTCCCTTTCACACACGCGATGCCGCTGCCTGGCCGACTCGTGTCGTCTCGCGCTGTGGAATTTGTCCTTAAATTGGGGAATTTGACATGAATTTTCGGGGATTTTGACAAATTGGTGTTGGCAACGCTGCCATGTTGCACCGAAATTTACCTACTAAGATTTGTTTGCAGGCGATATAAGAATTAGAGGCGGCAATCACTATAAAACTTGCAACTAATTTTTAATAGTTTTGACGTACCTCTTTTTAAATTCAAAGTATTGGTCGGATTAAATACGGATAGTCGATTAAATAAAGTAAAAGAATTATTTTTTAGATTAATTCTGATAGATTAATTAACTATCGATCATAATTGCAATTGATTTTAACTATTAAATTATTCAGTATCAAAATCAAAGATAACGATGAAATAGTGTTTATAATTGTGTGAGTACTGAGTACCCAATTAGGTACGTTTATTAATTTCAATATCATTTTTGTAGTAAAGAACTGCTGCGTCAGGGTACAATTGATTGTGTAATTGTATTTTAAAATATTACAACCATAACTTCTAAATTCCATATGAAGACTAGTCGTAGGGATAACTAAACTTATAAATAAAATAAACGTTGGCAATGTCGAATTTAACGTTTAACGATCTGTGGTAATGATTAAAGTGCTTACCGCAAGGACGTTACGACGCACGAGGCATTTGTTTTGGCGGGATTGATTATTAATTTTAGTTTTTGAGACAGTTCCGTGTTGACTATCACGTGCGCGTGAGCGAGAGTTCAATCGTTTTGTTTATTAAATTCTTGTTGTTATTATTCTTGTTGTTATGGTTTGTGTTTCTTGTTTTGTTTTAATAATGCCTAACGCGTAGGTTAGTTTATAGTGCTCGTGAATACGGCAACATGTTAATGTGCCTTGGAGAATCTCATAAGACCACGGAGGATTTAGATTGGTCAGCTGTTTCATACCTAATTTTTTTTTTAAATAACTTAGTACTGAACTGATCTGAATAGGTAGATAACTGAATATACGTCAGAATAAGAAACATACCTACACGATTGATAAAAAAGCATGACTATTAACATTTCATTTAAGTAATAAAGTATAAGCGTAATAACTGTATAATGCGCAAGTCCGGTCGTGCATGGAGTATTGCTGCCATATATGGGCTGATGCTGCAAAATGTCACCTAGCAGCTTTGGACTCAATGGAAAGACGTGCTAAGAGGCTTATTGGTGACCCGAATTTGGTTAAAACCAATCTTACCAGCCTCGAACACAGGCGCAAAGTAGCCAGCCTTTCGGTTTTCTACAGGATGCATTTCGGAGTGTGAGTATGAATTGCATAATTTAATTCTTCCCTCTCCGTTCCACCATCGGACAACCAGACGTTCGGCCAGTCTCCACCCCAAACCAAACGGTTTGCTACATCGTTCATCGTGCGTACAACAAAGGAGTGGAATAACTTGTCAGCATCTGTGTTTCTATCCGATTACAATGTGGGTGTCTTCAAAGCAAGAGTGAATAGGCTTTTGTCAATACAGTGCGCTTCACCATCTTAGGTTACATCACCACTTACAATCAGGTGGGATTGTAGTTAAGCACTGGCTTAGAATAATATTTAAAAAACTCATTTATCGACCTAAGAAATTAAAATTTCATTTGTCAAATGTAAACATTAGACTTCAACGAATAATATATTAGACCACACGCCGTATATCGAATATTCTGCGGGCTTCCTGGCCGCATATATGTATATCACTTCTAAATTTTGAAAAATTCATTTATAAAAAACTAATTGAATTTTGTAATAAATATCACATTATATCAAACGAAAAGTACGGCTTTCAAAAAGATAAATCTACAACTTTGGCGATTTTCTCACACATAAAAGTAGTACTGTCAAATATCAATAACAGTAATTTTACCACTATTTTTAAATAGTTAAATTAAGATCTTTATCTCCTATTTTTCTACTATTATTGATGCAATTTTTCTTTAAATTTATGTGGGGCTACCCCGGAAGAATAACCCTTTCAATAAATGAAAAATCATTAAAGTCGGAATAGTGCTACTCCTAAAGATGACAAAATAGATAGGGGCTGAAGTTTTGAATGTAAGAATTTAGAGGAAGTATTCAAACTCTTTCGCACCAACAATCTTCAACATATTTTTTTTTTCATTTCAATTGAATATATTTTATGTCTACCTGGTACAAATACTCCAGTAGAAAGAGTATTTCTCCATTATGAATAAATTGTGGACGTCTGAAAAAAATCACTTACGGTTCCAGTTCTAAAGGTGATGTTGATAATAAAGGATAAACATGCCCAGAATTTTATTCTTATTTAAAATCATCACCAACTTTAAAGCAAATTTGTTCCACTCACAAATATAAATATAATATAAATTACCGTCTGAGGAACTTTGCTTTAATGAAGCTGGTGAACTGGTGATTGATTTTTATTTTTCACAATTTGTTATAATGAAAATATATTTTTTTATTATTATAAGCCAGTGCTTGACCACAATCCCACCTGGTGGTAAGTGGTGATGCAGCCTTAGATGGTAAATCGCACTATCTTAGCGTAACAAAAGCCTATTCATATTCACTCTTGCCTTGAAGACGCCCAGATTGTATTCGGATGAAAAGATAGACGCCGGCAAATTATTCCACTCCTTTGCTGTACGCTTTACAAAAGATGAAGCAAACCGTTTGGTTCTAACGCGTGGAATATCGAAAAAATGAAATATCTAATTATAATCTATACAAATAGTTTGTCTGTCTGTTTGTTCCGGCTAATCTCCGAAACGGCTGGACCTATTTTAACGGAATTTTCATTGGCAGATAGCTGATGTTATAAGGAGTAACTTGGGCTACTTTTATTTTAGAAAAGAATTAGGGTTCCGCACAAAAAATTAAAACCAATGAAATCCATTGTTATAAATTCCACGCGGGCGAAGTCGCGGGAAACAGCTAGTTAATTTGAATATAATTATAGTGAATACTAATTGTATAAAGTTACAGTTTTTCGAAATAAATAACATTAAAAAGTTGTGTTTATTTTTATTGTTAACCTGCTAACTGGCGAGTATGAATAAACTCCGTAAAATATAATATGTCCCATTGAGTTAAAAAATAAATGGTCTGTTTAAGTATAACCATCTCGTTTACGTCAGACCTGCGACAGGATCCTTCCTGTTGCATCTTAAGTGCAAGATGTCTGGTACTAATGTTGGAAGTGTAATACGATCGCTAATCCCCTGACCAAGCATGGCGACTAAGGTAAATTCTTCCAATGCAAGAGATAAATGTCTAGCGGTAGACTTTTACTAGGAAGATTGAAGTAGTGATAAGCTCGAAAATTAAGCATAAGAATGAATATTGCAGAATATAATTTAAAAAAATCCCTGGAACATCAACATTACCTCAACATCTTGGTCCTAGCTTTTTCAGCCTTCTTCCTGTGGATGTACTCCATTAGGACACGCTTGTTCTTGAAAACATTACCCTTCGCCTTCATGTACAGAGCGTGGTACAAGTGCCTGTCAATCTTTTTTGCTGTCCTGTACTTAAGAAGCAGCTTACGTAGGACCCGTTGCCTTTGAACCCATAGTTCCTGAAAAATTAAGTGTAATATTTGTCTATAAACCAGAACATTGGAAATGAACAGTTGGAGAAACAAAATCAATTACAAAGCGACCATAGCCTAATGATTATGAGTATGGACTAGGTGATTAAATGGTTGTGGGTTTGTATCCACTATTAGATGACTGTTGTAAACCACTACTAAAAAAAGCATTTTACTACTACTACTAACTAGAGTGGTTAAAGGTAAATATAAGTAGTGTTGGTTGCACAGATAACATATTTTTTTTTAAATTTATGGACATGCTGTAGCAGAAACATTACTTTTAATGGAGGCTTGTAACATTTAGTACCAGCTCCAGTGAAAAGCTACTGGTATTTGATATTCTTATTCTTAATTTAAAAAAAAATAGGATAAGGGTGACAAACGACCACACAGTTCACCTGATGGAAAGTGGTTGCTGTGGCCCATAGACATTAGATATCTATCTTCAATAAAGAATCAAAATGCAGATGTGTTGTCACCCGTGAGGACTAAGATGGAATGCCCAGTAAAAAGGGTCTCTGATTCTCTACACTCACCATACGAAACACAGCAGCATTAAGCTGCTATTTCACGCTGGTATTTTGTGAGAGCATGGTCCTTCCCCGGTCGAGCCGACCCATTCGTGCTACAACTATACAATTAATATAGCTGCAGCATGGCTCTACCACGTCTGACACATAAAATTACACTGTACACATAAAATTGTGTTCATTTTGTTAATCAAATATATATTGATAGTAAATCAAATCATTTTGTTTTACTATCAATATGATTTGCTGTGTTGGGTATTTTCATCAATATTTAAGTCACAGTTTATATTTTGTAGTATTTTGTAGCGAGGCTAAATGTGATAATATAAAGACCAACAAATATATTTTTTTATGTATTTTTAAGTATATGGATGATTGCTGTAAGAATACATAGCATACATAGAAAATTCATCATAATCATAAAATAACCCTTATACTTATATAGATCTTATGTTTAGAATTAGGGGACTTTTCAATTAAAAAAACAAAATGTAACACTAATGCAAACTTAGGAGTAAATCTTATTGACATTTATTGCATACTACATTAAAAGAACTCTAAACTTACTGTTTGTCATTAGCCTTTATGAATGTTTAGTTGCATAATAATAAATAATATTAATTTATTGATAAATAATATGAGCCCTAGTCAACCATTTAGAGATTTGTCATGTTACCTAGCACAATTTATGTAGGGTAAACAGTATAATGATTGGCACTTTAAGCTGACTTCTACTTGTAAGTGGTTAATTCTCATAAATAAACAAATTTGTTATCTTTTTCATTGTTTTGTTGGATTTTAGTTTACATAGCCATAAATAAAATGGCGCATTAAGTTTAAAAAGAAATTTTAAATTAATTTAAAAATGTAATTAAACTTCTTTCTAAAGAATGTTACAATCATTGGCACTTTAGCATTGTGAATGGCACTGTAAATTAAGTATAATCATTGGAACTATAGTCTTAAAAAGTTATACCCAAATCTTTTTAAGCTCCATCTTATTTTTATAAGACTTATTTTGAACAAATCTTCAAATATTTCCTTAGATCTTCATCTGAAAGCGGTTTCGTTTGTCTACCATGTTTCTTCCTTTCTACGGATACATTTTTGATGTGCTTTTTTTAGTAAAACCTTTCGTGTTTTCTCGATATTTTGCAGAAATAGCCCTTTATTTTTTCTTGTTTCATTATGATGTGTTGGTAATCTATTTTCTTTATAAATTCTTCAGTTTTAGTAAAATATTCTCTGGATATTTTATAGATAAAGGCTGCGTCTCTGTTCATTCTGTATTGTAGTTGAATGGTTACCTTTAGTCACTTAAAATTTTTCTGCTTCAGTAATTCTTTCAACTTTTTCTGAAATTGTGGTATTGACTGGTTAGATTAAACATTTAGAGAGTATTATATTTTCAGAGTTTTTGGTTTTGTTCGTCTTGTTTTGTTTGTAAGTTTGTTTCTATATTAGGCTGACTAATTCAATTCTGTTTTTTCCACTTGTACCCAATTTTTTATTGTTTACCAGGTCGTCACTCCATCTAGTGGGGGACGCCCTCACACTCGTCCGCCGGTACGAGGCCACCGCCACTCGAACCTTTTTCCCCATCGGTTGTCGGTTCTTCGAGCTATATGGCCGGCCCATTGCCACCTCAGCTTACTAATCCGTTGGGCTATATCGGTCACTCTGGTTCTACTGCGGATATCCTCATCTCTAAGTTTATCACGCAGTGAGACTCCCAGCATAGCCCTCTCCATAGCTCGCTGAGCGACCTTGAGCTTCCTCATCCGGCCAGCAGTAAAGGACCACGTCTCAGTTCCGTAGGTCATCACTGGCAACACGCACTGGTTGTACAGCCTCGTTTTCAAGTTTTGAGGTATACCTGACGAGAAAATGTGCCGTAATTTCCCAACGCTGCCCAGCCGAGTTGAATCGTCGATTGACCTCTCGGTCAAGTTGGACTTACCTAGTCGGACTATTTGTCCCAGGTAAACATATTCGTCAACAACTGAGCTTAGTGCTCCAACAACTACGGCATAGGTGTGACATGGACATTAAACATGATCTTTGTTTTGTCCATGTTCATCTTAAGACCCATCCGCTGGGAGGCACTATTGAGGTCATTGAGCATAGTGCTTAGGTCCTCCAGCGATTCTGCCATAAGGACTATATCGTCGGCAAATCGAAGGTGAGTGATGTACTCGCCATTGATGTTAATGCCGTATCCTTTCCAGTCCAGAAGCTTGAAAACGTCTTCCAATGCAGCGGTGAAGAGTTTCGGGATATAACGTCACCCTGTCTTACACCTCTCTGCAGTTGGATAGGTTTTGTACTCTGGTTCTGTACTCGGATAGCCATGTAGCCCTACTGTACAAGCACTTCAACACTTCGATATACCGACAGTCAACTTGGCACGCTGAAGGGACTGCAGCACCGCCAAATTTCGACGGAATCAAAGGCTTCTCGTCACACACGCGGACATAGTGGGCAAATTGTACTCCTCAGACTTCTGTACAATTTGCCGAAGGGTATATGTGGTCTATAGTGCTAAGCCTTTTCGGAACCGGCTTGTTCGGGAGGCTGGAAGTCGTCGAGTCTGCGTGCGAGACGATTCGTAATGACTCTCGAAAACAGCACGTAGACGCGGCTCAGAAGGAAATCGGTCTGTAGTTCTTCAAGAGCGTTGTCGCCTTTCTTGAAGAACAAGACCACCGCACTTCTGCTCCACGCCTCGGTGTAGTGCCACCATGTAGGGCGGAATTAAAACTTCTGAAGGACTTAAGTACCGGTTTTCCACCCGCTTTCAGAAGCTCCGCCGTAATTCCATCCTCGCCTGGGGCCTTGCCGTTTTAAGGTGCTGGAGAGCCATTCTAATCTCGCTCAGACTGACGTCCGGGATATCATGGAATAGTGGATAAGACTTCGCTCTTGGATCGTTACTCACACTTGCGTGTGGCTCCAGCGATGATGTGTACAGCTGCCCATAGAACCTCTCAATCTCACTCAAAATCTCAGGTGTCCCGGAAACGACGCTGCCACACTCGGTCTTCAGCTTCGACAGTTGGCTCTTTCTGGCAGACAGATCTCTGGCAAAGACTTTGGAGCCCTGGTTCCGCTCGATCGCTTCTTCAATACGAGCTGTATTGAAGTTGTGCAAGTCACTTCATGCATTTGGAGATCTGTCTGTTCAGTTGCCTGTATGCTATCAAATCTACTGAAGATTGCAGCTTCATTTCCCGTCTAACAGCCATGAGATTAAGAGTGTGATCGGAGAGTTTTTGTGTTCTTCTGCGGCGGGTCTTACAAAACTTAGCTCCGACCGCATGGACAGTTTCCACGAGCTTGTCATTCATATCGTCCACTGCATTGCACTTTAGGCACTGGAAAACGGTTTGTAACTCGAGCTGAAAGGTTTCGGGACTTTGGATTAGAGCACGAGGGGGACGGAGCGTTGACTTCATTAGACGACACCTCTCCAACTTAACGTTTAGGTTCAGTGTGCCTCTAACCATTCGGTGATCGCTACCAGTTTTCACCCTCGCGATCACTGAGACATCACTGAACAGTTGGCTTACTTATTTAGCGGGAACTGTAAATTCTAAAATGTTAAATGTTTGTGCGGCAGTTATTTTTCCATACCATTTTCATAGCTTCCAAAGCGCCCGCTCTTAACTATCAGTATTCTTCATCAATTTAAAATATGAAAAAGTTAAGTCATAATTATTGGCGCTACTCAAAGGATACAGTAATTGGCAGTATCAAGATGAGATTTTGAACAAGAGAAAGAAAGTATAGTGATTGACATATATGTCAATCATTATGTTGTCAAACATAATTAAAGTATAGTCATAGGCACAATTAAAAAAGCCGATACTTCTTTTCACAACATTAAAATAACATTTAATATGCTTTAATGACGTAAATTGATAAAAATAGATAGAAACTTGCATATAAACTTAGCTAAAAATCACTTTTTGTCTCAATATCTAGCCACAAAACCTTTTTGTTAAATTTTAACGGACTTGTTCAAACACATTTTTAAAACAGCCGTTATAGGAAAATAGTTGACGATTTAAATATAAATATGTGTTGTTAGTATAAGAAATTATATATCCTAGCAATATCGTTATTTTTTTTTTTTAGTTTCTGTGATATAGAAAAAAGAAAATGTTCTTAATATTTAGATTAAAATAGCAAAGTGCCAATCATTGGTGGAGTGCCAACATTAGCACTGTTTACCTTATTTACCTAAATTCCAGATTGAATTTAACACAAATACTAAGACAATAACTACAAATACATTTATGACAAAATACAGAGAATATTTAACCTTGCTCTTACTACTAATACTTAATTTCCTCTAGAAATAAATAAAAGACCAGAATTTATGTAATTATTGCTTATTAATATTACAACAATCAATATTTTGCCCTTTTAAAGCCTACATACATTTTTATACAAATCGAATATTTAATTAACTGTATTATTATCCAATAATACCAGTACTACCATTTCAATAATGGTAAAATATCCTGAATACTTAATTAAAGCATAAAATTAATATATCATACAGTATAGGCATACAAAACTTACTTTTTGTGGCATACGTGCATTTGCTGTACCTCTTCTTTTACCAAAACCACAATGACGACCTTTTCTGCGAGCCTCTGTGTTCTTACGTACACGGGCACGCGAGTGCACTGCTACTGGTTTCTTAATGACAAGACCATCCTTGATCATCTTACGGATGTTCTGTCCTGAAAAAAAAAAAAGATGTTGATGAAGTCATGATGTCCTTTTAGGATCATTGACAACAATAATTAATGGACTCAGAATATTGGTTATAAAAACACTCGCAGTGAATGTCATGAGCAACCCAGGTTCAACATCCGCTGGCAAGGAAATGTTTTGTTTTGTTCAATATCTGCTGGCAAAAAAGAGCTTATGAAATCTGCCAACATCATCAAATTAAAAAGATCTGAACACCTAGCACAACAAAGACATGATTTTTTTTCAGGATCTGATGCAGCAGCTGAATACAAGCCAAAACAAGAGTTCTAGTGCTGTAATTGTCTATTATTTATCTAGCAAATATGGCACTCAAACAAATCATCTAAAACAGAGAGAACTATGTCACAGTAGTAATATTTACTAACAGTGGGCCAAGTTATGTACTTTTGTGGGGCGTTGATGAAGGTGACAGGGAAGCAAATCGCAGTCAACGAGTGCAATATCAGTTAGTCATAGATGTTACATTTGAATGTGTTGTTTTAAATTATTTTTTACAGAAATAAAATTCCATTAGGTTTGAGATTTTTTGAAAAAAAAAATCACTTCAAATCCTGACCCTGCACTTGTTTTCCAATATAAACTCGAGTTTTATCTTACAATGAGAATAATTTCGAATGACAATGAGAATTACATAGTGATATTCAATTACAGAATGTCAAAAATAATGTGGTCTAAAATTTGTTAATTTACATTATTTCACTGTTATTAAGGTAATTATGTAAAAAAAAAATTAAGTAATTATTTTATTTTTTGACAACCCTGCCTCTCAAGTGATTTTCCTGTGCTGATACCTATGTAGTGGCAGTATATTAATACTGTAATGTAATGAGCTGTTTATGTGATGATAAGACTTAGTTGGAAGTAAAATTATGTCTATAATTTTTACAATTTCTACCCATTTAAATATAGTAAATTTAAAATATATACTTTTCAAAAGGCTTAAAATAGGCCAACTATAACATAATATTCCGCTTTTTTTTGCGAATTTTTAGAATGTTTTGAATTTGTCAGAGATACATCTGTTTAAGTATTAAGCCCTATCTTGGAAGATCCTTTAGTTGGCAATATTGTTCTATAGCAGTTAGGCTAAAGACAAAATTCCATTCCACAAACAGCAGTTCACGACTTCTTACTAGAACTCATTATCACTGTTTGCCGTCTTCTCTTTGGTCATTCTTGCACACCGTACACCTAGCCAAATTAAGGATAAGGGATAATTCTTTATGTGAATGTGGTCTTGATGAAGGTCCACGACTCAAGTTCTCCTTGTATGATATTCTACCCCAAAACATCCCTCGTCCTACTAATTCTACCTGTCTGCTGTCTCTCGTGTTCTCCTAATTTGTTCATATTTTATGTGATTTTATTTATACTAATAGTATTAAGTTGTAACATAATACTAATCATTGTTGATGGCAGAATTATAAATGTTTTAGTTGTAGATTAGAAGCCAATCACAAATAAAAAATTATTAAAAAAAAAGATTTTAT
This sequence comes from Parnassius orleans, assembly GCA_029286625.1. Taxonomy (NCBI): domain Eukaryota; kingdom Metazoa; phylum Arthropoda; class Insecta; order Lepidoptera; family Papilionidae; genus Parnassius; species Parnassius orleans. The sequence goes on along the minus strand of JAGSMP010000070.1, from coordinate 7,300,638 downwards.
TTACTTTGCAGTCACTCCCATGACTGACTTAACATTGGCAGAATTATTTTAAGAGAAGCCAAAAAGTAAAGAAGAAGAACAAGAAGAACTCATTATCATTGAAATATAGTAATAAATACCAAGAAATGAAAATTTATCAGCGGCATACAACCTGACCGGCGATACTTACGGGAGTTGGTGTTTGCAATTTCATTGATCTCATTTGGATCCAGCCACACCTTCTTTTTACCACATCGCATAACAGAGGCTGCCAGCCTCTTCTGTAGCTTTAGGGAACTGAAAAATTAAACAATTTGTTGAAGACCACATGGCTTGTGTTGACATAAATAATTAAGCCTAGGTACTGTATTCTAGGCATTAAATTATTGTCACAAAGAGTGAAAGACTATATAAAACCGTTTAAAACATTTTTATTCAGATTTACAACTGTAAAAGTTTTTTAATATTATAACTAACCTCATCTTGAAACGGTGAGGTCCACAACGCACACAGGAAAGAAATATGGCGGCTGCTAGTGTTGTTTAAACATCGTTAGTATCGATAGCCAATTTATTATCGAGAAGTGATGGAACAACTCGATTTCCTTGTTCGAGTTGCGTTCAACGCGAACTAACTCGAGTCAGATAATAACTAATTCGAGTTCACGCTTCGGTAATTAGAGGAAATATGCAGGCAAGCGAGAACAAAATTCGTTCATCGTGCATCTATTATCTCTAATATATACTACATATTACTATCGATAATTTTTGATAATTAAATTTTTAAATAACATAAATACCTACGGCATAAAGTTACAATTATATTATTTTGTGAAGATTGTCTATACAACTAGTTTTACATTATAAATTTAATTTTTCTAAAATAAAAGTAGCGTAAGTTACTCCCTGTAACATCGCCTATCTGCCAGTGAAAGTCCCGTCAAAATCAGACCAGCCGTTCTGAGATTAGGCGGAACAAACAGACAGATAGACAGACAGACCAAAATTTTAAAAATTTACTTTTTGTTATTAGTATCGTATATACTTGATATGTATTTAGTAAAAACCTATTATTTTGACATTACAAACAGACACTTACATTTTATTTATTTGTATAGAAGATACTTACGATTTCGGCAATTGCTGAAATCGTAAATTACTGGGATTGCCAACTCGCTTGCCAAGCGTGGTAACTATGGCAAATATTAATGTATGAGGCAATGAATGGGGGAAACCTATGTTCAGCGGTGGACTTTTGATAGGCTGTAATGAATTGATGGATGGATGATAATGTGGCTATAAATTATTATATAAAAATTATTATAATTAATTACGCTTCAATGGTGATATAAATATCAGCTTTTTATTCGCTTAGTCGCCTTGAGATATTATCGTCATGATCTGTTCGCTGGGTTATGTTGTCGTCAATGTCTTTCCAGAACTTCGCAATGTGATGCAACAGCATGTTGTTAATTCTTGTGAACAATACGAATCAGACTAGGCTGTATGGTCTAAGCCTTTTGCCTATCTTAAATAGCGAATCGTAAAAACAAATCGACGTTTCCATTAGAGACGTGCCGACTCGCAGGGAACTCGACTCAACTATCTCGAGTTGAAATTCAAGTAACTCGAATTGAACTCGAATTACGCAACTCGAATGAGGGCTAATAATTTTCTGCTCACCAGATGTCGCCAGTTGAGGTAAAACTATCGACATCGGGTACTCGCGTACGGGGTGGGAGGGGGATGGGGGTAGGGGGAGGGTTTAGGTGAAGCCCTGGGTACCCTTCCCCCCTTGCGGAAATGTATAGTTTATGAGTAATAATTTTTTTTGTAAAATCATAACCTTACTTTTTTACACAGGAATATTGACTCAAAGTTACTTCTGCAACGGTTTCTGCGCTGCGGGAAGTGCAGCCCCTTTGCCCTTGCGTAGCCCAGCAGCTTCGGCTTATTGGTCTACTCCGACTACCGCTACGGCTCACACAGGTGCCTGCGATCTGCTACAGCGGGCGCGGTCTGCTCTCCCTCCGCTCCTACGGCTTTACAAAAACACTCAAGGGGTAGGGCAGACAAGACTACGTGGAGTCGGGGCATTCTGATTCGGTTTTAGTTTATACTATCTATAAAGTCAGTTTTCCCTAAACTCTGCTGTGATAGTGGTAAATGAAACAATGTAATGTGAATTGTTATAATTTTTTTTCCGGAAAACCTCTTTGACTGCTCTCCACTGCGACTCAATTCGTGGTGTATGAGTCCCATCTTCAATCACAAATGGATTGTCTGGGTCCGAGTAATTAACGTTTTATGGGTGACCCGTTTCGTTATGCAATTTTTAGTTAGTGAAATTTATTTTTTTCGTAATTAATTCAAAACACATTTCCATAATTCAAAAACAGTATAAAAGGTTCTATAATAGTTCTAGCTTAACCCTGACAAACCTCCTAAACTGAAAACATAATCAAAATCAAGTGTTCGACGTTATTTCATAACACTTGACCAAATTGACATACTTGCGTTTCGTTATACGCAATTATTAATGAAATTTATTTTTTTCGTAATTAATTCAAAACGCATTTCCGACATCTAAAAACAGTGCAAAAGATTCAAACTTAACCCTGACAAGCCTCCTAAACTGAAAACATAATTAAAACCAAGTACCGGATGTCTATAGCTAACCCCTAGTTGACACTGAGGTAAAGTTTTTAGGTACACAATGTCATTTAATTGTGAAATTGGTTTTTAATAAAAGTTAGAGTATTATATTAATACACAAAGCAATGCGTCAGTGGTTTGCTCTTTAATTTTTTGCACATTTTTAACTTTTTAAAATTTTTCTACTTTTATGAATATATGTGGTTTGGTTTATTCATTTTTAATCTTATTAATATAAAATATAGCTAGTAGTACAGAAAGAAACAGTAACCTTTACATTTTCCGAACAAATTAACTTCCCCGCTATGAAACCTGTCAAATATTATACCTCACCATAGATATAGTATAGTATAGATTGGCAATGAAGTGATTAGGGCGAGACCAAAATCAAAATACACAAGTGTGCGTGTCATGTGCATGTATGTGTGACAAATAGTGCTACACCATGCATTGCCTGCCTCAGCTATAATCATCGATACCGATTGCAGTATATTCGTGTCTTCTGATTTGACGCAGAGTATATAATTGAATATTTTTACCCAACTACGGATAAACCAAAAGGATGGTTACAATTATAGAACGCTATGTATGTATGTATGTTCATCTGTTCCCTCAGATCTTCTAAACTACTCATCAATTAGATATCTTTAAAAGCATTGTGCCCTTTCGCGGGTTTTAAGCTGCATGAAGTCACATAAAAACTAACATGGCGGCTTATTGTGGACATAATGAAACATTGAAATACATACTATTGTTCGTATTTTTTTAATATTTCAAAAAACTATATATAAGAAAAACAAACTAAAAACTTAAATTATCATACAGTCCTGCTCCTTGTGGTATTGTGCCAAGAACGCTGGATGCGTTTCCTCGCTGAATGGCTATACTAATTAAATAAACATTGAAATATCGTGTCTGCGATCCAATAAAAGGTGTAATTCAGAATAATCTCGACATTCCGAAAATACATGTTATAAAAAATGTTAAATTTATTAGGATTTATTAGTTAAAATATTTTTATAAAACTGAAGTATCCAACGCACTTACAGCCAACCTGATTGATGATGGTTAAGTGGCTACTGCAGCCCATGGAAACTTGCAGCTAACTTCAAACTAAGTAGGTCGTTGTTACCTATACGGACTGAGATAGAATGCCTTACAGCCTGTATTTATACTGGTACTAGGTAAGAGGGTACTACCTATCCAAACGACCTCCCAGGCAGAAATGGGGTCCTACCACTTACTTCATACATAAACTTTAAAAATTGTTAATATAAATAATAATTCACTGAAAGAAACGCTGTTCTTAAAAAATGATATGCGTGTTATGATGTGTACATAAATAAAAAGTTAGTAAGTAAAACCAAATTGCGATAGGAAATGTATACTAAAAAGGTATTAAACAAGACTAGGATGTCAATTTTTAGAATATTGCGAAACATATTCAGATACCTATTGCTGTTCAGGTACATATCTATAATAAATAAATTATAATATTCTTATAATAAAATAAGCTTCAATAATATGTAATTCTATTAATTAGTGTTTATGGTTGGGTGTGTTATAGTTTTTCCCTTAATGCACCTCTATGTTACTGTTACAGCCTATTAAAATCCACTGCTGAACATAGGCTTCCCCATAGATTGCCCATAGTTGCTACGCTTGGCAAGCGGGTTGGCAACCGCAGTTTTTGTATTTTTGAAGTTATACTTCTTTTGAGGCGTTTGGGAAAAATGATGAGAGTGAATTTTTTACGATGCGCGCGCACATCGACAGCTTAAAACGACACCATGAAGTTGTTACGATGCGTGCGCACACTGATACCTCAAAGCGACAACTTCAGTGGGTAACTGTCTCTCAAGTTTTCGTGGAAACCGATAACTATATTTAAGGTAGTTATTTTTATTTTTGTTTTGTTACGCTAAAGAAGTATAACTTCCTACGTGCGTACATAAGTACATGCACACGTTTTTTTTGTCGTTATAAGGAAGCCGCTGCTGCCCATCCTCTGATTTGTTTCCCTCTGTCGCCTCTTACGACACCCACGGGATGAAATGGGGTAGTGGATATATTCTTACACCGCCACTACACAGTGGGCACCTCTATGAGAAAACATTTTTCTTCAAAGTACTTGCCATATAGTCGACTATTTTCTTTTGGGAACCAATTCTTCTCTAGTTATAATTTTCAACCATTTTTGTCGAATATCAATATTTTGTGAAAATCTGTCACAGCATCGACTTACTATCAGGTGAACTGTGTGCTGGTTTATCACCCTAATTCTATTAAAAAATAATTTTTCATACGTTTAGAATAATATTTAACTACGGTAACCTAAAAATTAAAAAAAAATATTACTAAGTTGAATAAGGCTGCATGCAAGTACCTTTGCTTGTTAAGAACATTTCGATAAGATATTATCGATAATGTCAATCTGTACAAAAATGAGGTTAAAATTAGCAGAATTTCACGTATTTGTAATTATTTTTAATTCAATTGCTTAGCATTGAGATGATTATTAATATAAAATTTGATAATATTTCCTATCCATTGAAGCACAAATTGTTTTTACCTGCTCTAAAAGTCAGCATTTAGACAGCTAAACATTTCAATCGCACCTATGAGTAAAATGTATAATAATGTACTACGCACCTAGTCATAATTAACTAGGTCTATTAAACATTAATTTTCACTTTTAAACCTGCGATTTTGCAAATACAAGCGGGATTTGTTTTGTTCACGAATGACACCAAGCTGATACATGCCGATAGCGTGTACGTGAATGGTCTAGTCTATCTTTCTCACTCTAACAAACGCGTAAATTATGCTCTTGCTCTTTTGCATTGCCAATCTATTCCAACGTTAGTTAGTTACTAAATCTATGTACCTCACTTTCTAGTGGCGCCGCCCTGGTGCCAGAAAAAGTCATGGATGCCCTCATTGGCAGCACGAAGTTGAATCAATTTGTTACAAATTATTTATATATTCGTTCTTACATCCAGCTCTGTGTTGGGCACAGACTATGATACTATTGCATGTGTTGGGACAATTATTATTATTAAACTTAGTAGGTAGGAGGGATAATATATAGTACTATATTATGTATTTTTGGTTTACGTCTTAGATATAGTAAGTATCTATACTTTAGAAATGAGTTGGGGGGTGGCTCGAACTTTAGGCCTAGTCAGTTTGAATAGCCTATCATGTAGAGGATGTCATGGCTATCGTTGAATAGGGGCAAAAAGTTCTCATTACAAAAAATCTCATCTCAAACCAAAAAATTAAAAATTCTTATTTCGGCTATAACTCCGCCTCCTTCGGAGGTTCTTACAGTCTTTACTTCCCGCTTGGTAATATCGAAACTACTTGAATAGACAATCTCCAAAAAATAATATCACTGTAACTTTATCATGTACTAGGTACTTAATATATTATTAATAATTTAACTGCACAAATTATTCTGAAACAATTTATTGGTATTATATAATATATACTAGATGGAGTGAAGACCTGGTAAGACATGTAGGAAGTGGGTGGATGCAGGTGGCTCATGACCGTTCTTTGTGGAATTCCTTGGGGGAGGCCTATGTTCAGCAGTGGACTTGTGAAGGGCTGTAATGATGATGATATAATATATAGGCACGATGAACGAATTGTGTTCTTACTTGATCGCATATTTCGTTCAATTACCGCCAGCCTGAACTAGATTTAGTTCGACGCAACTTGAGTTAACTCGAACTAATAAATTGAGTTGACTCATCATTAACAGTTGACAGAGGAATTAAACGTTGTAGCTTGCAAATGTAATGATATCACATACCTGTCTTTCTATATTCCTCACTCACATTCATCAGTGATCACTGAATTAAGCTTAATAATTTCATCTATTACTCCTCCATTTATATTACTAGGTGATTTTAATGCCCACCATGTCTCATGGGGCTCATGTAGAAATGATACTTTTGGCTATCTTTTAATGGAGTTGTTTGATGAATTTAATATTTGCATTTTAATCTCAAAATCCTAAAAGTGTTGTTGACCTAATTTTATGTACCCAAATCTTACATCCAGTATTAATTGGAAAGTTTTATCTCACTAATATGGTAGTGATCATTACCCAATATTATTTTCATTAGCCAACTGCTATTTTTGTTTATATTTATTAAAAATTAATGTATTTTCTCCGTTGTTAAAATATAATATAAAACGAGCGGACTGGGCTAAATTCTAATCGTTATCAGATTCGGTACTCTCTAAATTTTATAATAGTGACTCTAATGATATAGAGACAAACTACAAAAACTTTGTTAAGTACCTTTTACTCGCCGCAGACTCATGTTTTACACGAAAAATTTCGCCTTCTACCAAAATAAGTTCTCCCCCATGGTGGGATGAGGAATGCACACTCAGTGTTAAAAAAACGAAAACAAGCTCTTCCAGTATGTCTATTGAAAACTTTTAAATTATAAAAAATATTTAACCTTAAAACTGTTAGCAGATAAAAAAATATTTCATGGGGATGGTAGTAGTTACCGTCCTATAGCGCTATCATCAACTCTGTGCAAAATAATGGATCATTTAATTAAAAATCGTCTAGAATGGTTTGTTGAAAATAAAGGTCTCCTGGCCAAAACACAGTTTGGATTTCGAAAGGGGCTGAGCACGCTAGATAGCTTGTCTGTTTTTACCTCTGATATACGCTCGGCTTTTTCCAGAGAAGAATCGGTTGTTGCTGTTTTTCTCGATGTATCATCAACCTATGATAACGTTGTCCTTCCTTTACTCAAAGAAAAGATGTTTCTTTTGAATATTCCCTATAGAATTATTCGCATTATTTTTAATTTACATTCAGTAAGGTCAATTTGTATAAGAGTTCAAGGAAAACTGCTCCCACCTAGACAGATCTGGCGAGGCCTTCCACAAGGTTCTGTATTAAGCCCTATTTTATTTAACATATACACCCATAATCTCGTACATTCTGTTAACTCCTGTTGTAAAGTTTTACAATATGCTGATGATCTAACTCTTTATTACTCTTCTAAGAACTTTACAGACTTGAGTTATCGTTTTAACTCTGCATTGTTCTACTTAAATAATTGGCTTACTGATAATGGTCTATCCTTATCACCTACAAAGAGTAGAGTGGTAATATTCTCTAGAAAAAGATTTTGTCCCAATATTTCAATCTCAGTACAAAATCAAATAATTCCGACAAGTGATAATGTTAAATTACTAGGTGTCTTTCTGGATTCTAAGATTACAGGTATTCATCATTTAACGTTTATTGCCTCAAAATGCGAAAAGAATGTAAATATCCTTCATTTACTGACAGGTGTTTGGTGGGGATCTCATCCATATTGTTTAAAACTTTCATATAACGCCCTAATCCGTAGTCATTTTGACTACATTTCTCTTGGAACCTTGTAATAAATAAGCTCTTAAGCTTTTAGATAAAATCCAACTCAAGTGCTTATGAATTATCTTGGGGACCATGAAATCATCTCCGTCAAATGCTCTACAAGTTGAATGTAGCGAATCTCCGCTTAACCTACGTAGACAGTATCTTGCCGATCGCTTTATATATAGAATATTTCAGCTATCTTCACATCCATTTCTTTCTAAACTGCATTCTTTAAACTCTGGGTTTAAGAAGAACAACTACTGGACTCATAAAGACGATCCCTGTATCCTTAAAAGCTACCAAAACATTACCTTGAAAGAAGTTACCTTTAAATTTCCCATATTTCAAAGTATGATTAATCCTCTGTTCGAATATCCGTTTGAAGCTCTATGTTATCATCCTCCAGTTATTTTAGATTTTGGTGTGACTAAAAATTCTCCTGTAGCTCAACAAAAATTTCTAAGTATATTACGCGAAAAATGGGAAGGGTGGTTGTCCCTTTTTACTGATGCCTCTAAGCTTTCTGATAATAGTTTTGTAGGTTCAGCTGTCTGGATACCGAAATATAAAATTATTTTAAATTTTAAAAATCCAAATGCTACTTCAATTTTCACTGGTGTAGCTGTTGCTATTTTAGACGCAATTTTATTTATAGAAGCGCACAAAATTAACAAATGTATTGTTTTTACTGACTCATATAGTTCATTACAAAGCATTTCATCTAACCCGTTTCGAAGTAAATCGAAATTCCCGATTATTTTTAAAATAAAAGATGCACTGTATAAATGTTTTTGACAAGGTATTAACTTGAAACTTGCTTGGCTTCCAAGTCATAGTGGCATACGTGACAACGAAATTGTCGATTCTTTAGCAAAACAAGCACCTACTTCCGGTACCCTCATGCATCATATAACATATACTAATGACCTTATTTCTCTTGCGAAAATCCATCAGTTGTCAGATTGGAACTCTCTTTGGAAAAAAAATTCAGAAGTCTATCGGTAAATATTATGCAGAACTCCAACCTGATATCCCCTTCAAACATATGTAAAATTAGATTGGAATACACTTGTTCACCTGTATTTTTGGCAAAACTTAAGATTAAATATAGTTCAATTTGTGAGTGTGGATTAGACGAAGGTACGATCGATCATAATTTTTTTAACTGCCCTAATCTCTCCGTTTCATTATACAATTTTCTTCCTAATAACATCCATCGTCCTATAAAACTTAAGTGTTTGTTAAATTTAGTTTACACTCCTTTTGTACAAACTTTATTAGACTTCATATCCATTAATAACATTAAACTATAGTACTTTTGCCACTTATCTATATCCATTTTATTATATTAGCAATAATTTTGTAAAATGTGTTTGTTATTATGTATATGTTATTTCATTCGAAAATAACTACCTATGTAACTTCGTAACATGAAGCTAAGTAAGCGTATCTACGGAAACGGTAGTCGAATACCTACTCTGTGTGACTTTCATGATACTTGACGCTGGCAAAATCCATTGGAAGATACTATAGTTCGGCCGTTCAGAGAATGCGTTCCTGACACGTCGCGATTGAACTGACGACGTAACTTTGTAATGGCGTTGCAGTTACGATAAAAATATTTTTGCTGGTTGTTTACCGTTTTAACAATTGATGAGCATTAAAACAACATTATTATATCAATAATCAATGAATGTTATAATTTTGTGCCAAACTGAGTGTCAAATAACTTGGTAAACAATATTTTTCTAAATCTATACTGCGCTATTACAATGTTATGTCAGCGCTTTATATTTGTAGTGCTGTGCTAACAATAACAGGCAATAACAGTATCGTAATCTGTTCTTATACATTTATACTTTATAAAATAATAAGTTTTGTTTTTCTTTTTAAGAATTTGAAAATAATGGACTATAAGATAACTTTTATTAAATATAAAAATAAAACTACGACCAAACCGAACGCGCGAAAGAAAGTAGCATTTTTATATTTAGGTTGAAAATGGTAACCTCAAATGGCGTTATGGGCCGCCATTTTGTGACGCTAAAACAGTCGTCTGTTGTCGTTTCGTGCGCATAGACCACGTTCTTCAAGTGTTTTCGATCTGTTTTTATTTGATTACCCGGCTTTCGTTTAATGGACTGTTTCTGCTTTTCAAACTGACATCGATTGTGTTTTGTATTGCGTTCTTTTTACTTTTGGTGCATAATAATGCCTAAACGTGGACAAACATTGAAAAGTGGAGCCCGTGAGTTAATCATCAAGCTGCAAGATTACTTTGAGCGGGAGCGGCAAAATGGCGGACCCATGTTACCTGTCGAACAAGTACAAGAACGCGTCTCTCAGGCGCTTGGAGTTAGCAAACGAACGATAACAAATATTAATAAAGAAAAGTTCGGCTCTACTGGCACGGAAGATAATATTTTACGTACTCCGAAGAAGAAACATAGAACTAAACCCGTGACAGATATTGACACCTTTGACGCCGATGAATCAGAAATCATATATATGGTTACTATTCCAGAAATGAATATCTCAACAGGAAGAAGCTTTTGGCATCGTTAAGAGAAGCTGGACTGTTTAGGGGTAAACTGCTTTAACCAAAATCTTAAAAGATATTGGTTTTCGTATAAAAACAGACAAAAGAAAAATTTTATTAGAACGATACGACATAATTTTAAAACGGATAAGTTTTTGAGAGAAGCAAAAATATTGATAACTGGGATAATGTCGTGTTCATTGACAAGACATGGCTAAACGCCAATCACACGGTTTCCCGTTCTTGGACGGATGATACAAGCGTCGATGTCGAAAGTACCAATGGGTAAGGCCTGTCTGATAATATGCCACGCAGGTTCTGCAAAATACGGCTTTGTGGAGAACGCGTTACTGGCATTTCAATCAAAACCACAAATGACTACCACGAGGAAATGAATGCCACTACATTTAAAGAGTGGTTCCAGAACGTGCTTTTGCCCAGCCTACCAGAGCCTTCTGTAATACTCATGGATAATGCCTCCTATCACTCGGTTCAAATACAGAAACCACCTACCCAAGCTAATAAAAGAAGAAATGGTGGCTTGGTTACAAGCAAAAGGCTTTGACGCAAATATGCAGATGCTAAAACCAGAGCTAATTAAATTAGTTAAAGAAAATAAAGCGGCAAATGTGCGATACGAAATCGATGAACTGGCTTTGAGTACGGTCATCGCGTTCTAAGAATTCCACCGTATCATTGCCAATATAACGCGATTGAGCTAATCTGGGCTCAAATAAAGGTTACCCTGCCCGCCACAATACTTCCCGCCATTCAGCACGAAAAGATGATGACCCTATTAAAAGAAGCCTGCGGGAAGTCACAAGAGATGACTGGGCAAGGGTTGTTGAGAAGACTAAAACCTGATTGTGGAACATTTTGACCGAGATATCAGGATTGATTCTGTTATTGATAATAATATAATTATACATGTAGGCGAAGATGATGATGAAGACACCACCTCCTCAAGCGAATCGGAGTCTGATTAATATTCTGTACGCACATTCAATTCAATGTACTTTATTGCATAGAAATACAGATTGTAACTTTGTAACAAAGAATAAATAAAACAATTTTATTATATTAATATTACCTTTTTTTGATTTCCACTTAAATTACTAAAATATAAATTTTAAATGATTCCGCCAATTTAAAACGAAAATAATCTTAAAAATAACGCGGCGGTTCATTTTGGAGGAACGGTAACGAACTCAGTGTTATGTTGAGCCCATCACTAGTCGTGACTAACTGATAGGTGTCAGGAACGCATTCTCTGAACGGCCGAACTATAAGTTTATGATTGGAAGTTGCCAAACTAGGAAAAAAAACAGTTGACAATTTACATTGACACTTGACATTGACAGATGACAGCATATCTTCGGCTTAAATAGACTAATATCCGCTAATATCACAATAAAATAAAATAAAATTGAGGAGTGGTAGAGCCATGCTGCAGCTATATTAGTAGTATAGTTGTAGCACGAATGGGTCGGCTCGACCGGGGAAGGACCACGCTCTCACAGAATACCAGCGTAAAATGGCAGCTTGACACTGCTATGTTTCGTATGGTGAGTGTAGAGAATCGGAGACCCATTTTACTGGAAAAGAGGCATTTCATCTTAGTCCTCACGGGTGACGACGCATCTGCATTTTGATTCTTTATTGAGGATAAATGTAAATGTCTATGGGTCACAGCAACCACTTACCATCAGTTTTAACCTAGTATTTTAACAGCAATATTGTCAACAGGACTGGCAACTGAACGTCAATAACGGTTTTACGTGTTTTTGGTGTCATATTAATTATTTTAAGTTTTCTTTTAATATTCTGATTACATTCCTAATTTATTATCATCATCATCATCATCATTACAGCCCTTCACAAGTCCACTGCTGAACATAGGCCTCCCCCACGGAATGCCACAAAGCACGGTCCCGAGCCACCTGCATCCATTGACTTCCTGCATGTCTTACCAGGTCGTCACTCCATCTAGTGGGGGGACGCCCTACACTTCGCATGCCGGTACGAGGCTGCCACTCGAGAACCTTTCTTCCCCATCGGTTGTCGGTTCTTCGAGCTATATGGCCGGCTCATTGCCACTTCAGCTTACTAATCCTTTGGGCTATGTCGGTTACTCTGGTTCTACTGCGGATATTCTCATTTCTAAGTTTATCACGCAGAGAAACCCCGAGCATAGCCCTCTCGATAGCTCGCTGAGTGACCTTGAGCTTCCTCAAACGGCCAGCAGTGAAGGACCACGTCTCAGTTCCGTATGTCATCACTGGCAACACGCACTGGTTGTACAATTTAGTTTTGAGGTTTTGAGGTATGCCTTACGAGAAGATGGGTCGTAATCTCCCGAATGCTGCCCAGCCGAGTTGAATCCGTCGATTGACCTCTCGGTCGAAGTTGGACCTTACCAAGTTGGACTATTTGTCCCAGGTAAACATATTCGTCAACAACTTCGACCTTAGTCCTCCCTACAACTACTGGCATAGGTGTGACATGGACATTAAACATGATTTTTGTTTTGTCCATGTTCATCTTGAGATCTATCCGTTGGGAGACACTATTGAGGTCATTGAGCATAGTGCTTAGGTCCTCCAGCGATTCTGCCATAAGGACTATATCGTCGGCAAATCGAAGGTGAGTGATGTACTCGCCATTGATGTTAATACTGTATCCTTTCCAGTCCAGTAGCTTGAAAACGTCTTCCAATGCAGCGGTGAAGAGTTTCGGGGATATTACGTCACCCTGTCTTACACCTCTCTGCAGTTGGATAGGTTTCGTACTCTGGTTCTGTACTCGGATAGCCATCGTAGCCCTACTGTACAAACACTTCAGCACCTCGATATACCGACAGTCCACTTGGCACCGCTGAAGGGACTGCAGCACCGCCCAAATTTCGACGGAATCAAAGGCTTTCTCATAGTCCACATACGCAAGGCAAAGTGGCAGATTGTACTCGTCGGTCTTCTGTACAATTTGCCGAAGGGTATGTATGTGATCTATGGTGCTAAAGCCTTTTCGGAAACCGGCTTGTTCGGGAGGCTGGAAGTCGTCGAGTCTGCATGCGAGATGATTCGTAATGACTTTCGAAAACAGCACGTAGACGCGGCTCAGAAGGGAAATCGGTCTGTAGTTCTTCAAGAGAGCGTTGTCGCCTTTCTTGAAGAACAAGACCACCGCACTTCTGCTCCACGCCTCCGGCGTAAAGCCACCATGGAGGACGGAATTAAAGAGCTTCTGAAGGACTTCAAGTACCGGTTTTCCACCCGCTTTCAGAAGCTCCGCTGTAATTCCATCCTCGCCTGGGGCCTTGCCGTTTTTAAGGTGCTGGAGAGCCATTCTAATCTCGCTCAAACTGACGTCCGGGATGTCATCGGAATAGTGTCGGATAACACATGCTCTTGGATTGTTACTCACACTTGCGTGTGGCTCCAACGATGACGTGTACAGCTGCCCATAGAACCTCTCAATCTCACTCAAAATCGTAGGGGTCCCGGAAACGATGCTGCCACAATCGGTCTTCAGCTTTGACAGTTGACTCTTTCTGGCAGACAGATCTCTGGCAAAGACTTTGGAGCCCTGGTTCCGCTCGATCGCTTCTTCAATATGAGCTGTATTGAAGTTGCGCAAGTCCCGCCGCATGCATTTGGAGATCTGTCTGTTCAGTTGCCTGTATGCTGTTAAATCTGCTGAAGACTGCAGCTTCATCTCCCGTCTAACAATCATGAGATTAAGAGTGTGATCGGAGAGTTTTTATGTTCTTCTGCGACGGGTCTTACAGAACTTAGCTCCGACCGCATGGACAGTTTCCACAAGCTTGTCATTCATATCGTCCACTTTATTGCAAACTTCTAGGCACTGAAAACGATTTTGTAACTCGAGCTGAAAGTTTTCGGGAGTTTGGATTAGAGCACGAGGGGGACGGAGCGTTGACTTCATTAGACGTGACCTCTCCAACTTAACGTTTAGGTTCAGTGTGCCTCTCACCATTCGGTGATCGCTGCCAGTTTTCACCCTCGCGATCACTGAGACATCACTGAACAGTTGTCGTCTGGTCGTCATTATGAAGTCAGTCTCATTTTTTGTCGAACCGTCGGGGCTCGACCAGGTCCACTTTCTGTGGGGCCGCTTTTGGAAGAAAGAGTTCATCATAAAGAATCCCTCTTTCTCCATAAAGTCGGCCAGCTGCTGGCCCCTTGGGGTCCGTTGCCCTATTCCGAATTTCCCTACTTTCAGCTCACCGCTCTCTCTTGTGCCTAGTTTTGCGTTGAAGTCTCCCATTAACACCGTATAGTGGGTTTTGGAGGAATGCATGGCTCTAGAGATATCCTCATACATTATTATAGTGTATATTAATAATATTTATCTGTATTTTCATATTATCACTCATTTAGCGACAATTTCTTAGTATTACAAAATAGTCTAACGTAGCGTTAGACTCTCGTAGTCGCCATGTCTAATCCATCTATTCCGCCTAAACCACCGGATCTGAATTGTTCCGATCCTAATATTATTTCCTCTCCAGCTGCTTATGTTGAAATTCAAAATGACTTTGAAGGTTCATTTAAAAAACCATGGCAGTCATTATCTCAAGAAATTTTTGATGACAACTTTAAAATTATTTCCAATGAAAAGAAAAGGAAACATAAAACGAAGGAAAGGAAGAAAGAAGAACATGCTAATCGGGTTGACTTACACCCATTTTCAAAATGTGTTTTAAATGAATCCTAGAGTGATAATGAACCACTATAATTTTTATATAATTTTTTAAACCGAATAGTGCCATAAAAATACTTTTAATCTATCGTTTCAAATTTTCGCGTGAAAACGCTAGCCGCCATACTGTTCAACTCGTGACGTCACTGTCCTAAAATTTTGCCGATTTTGCAACGGAATAAAATAGGTACTTTGGATGTTTAATAATGAGTTATCATCTATATCATTGTTGTGTTGTGCCCGAATGCAAAATAATAATGATAATGTCCTCCAGACCGAATTTCGGTCACGGCGGCCAGCCACATTGGAGACTAGCCATCGGCGCAGGACAGGATTATAGTGCCCAAGTGTATGCGCAAGCACAGGGTCACTCTCTATTCCCTCACTCTCATAGACCGATGGGACGGTAAACCCACACAACCGGAGAGAGATCAGGCGCAGGACCAACAGCTTTACGTGCTTTCCGAGGCACGGGGATGAGACACCGCCAACTTCCTGACTCCGGGCAGCTACTGAGAATTTCTTGATGGAAAAGCTCAATAACTGATTTTTTTGCCCGACCCGGGATTCGAACCCAGGACCTCATGATCAGCAGTCGCACTACTACAACCACTAGACCAACGAGGCAGTCATGTGCCCGAATGCAAAATACGAGCATAAGAAAGCCGAGGAAGTTATGGATTCAAGTGCCAACTGATTTAAACATGAGAAATACTAGGTTAAAACTGGCAAGATACCCTAATACATTGTCTACAAAAACTAGACTATACTACTGTTAAGATCATTTTGATGTAAGTATGACTTATATTTAACTATCGTTTATACAAAACAAAATATTATGAGGTGATAGGTATTACAAGTCAAATTTTGTAATAAATTACGTTATCTTAGATATTATAACTAATGATTGTAATCATAGATAAACTTAACTATGTATTATCAAAATACACTCTAACCTGGCATTGTGTTATTGTATAAACAAAAGTTGGTAATGGTTACTTACATTGATGTTTTAACATCATAGATAAATAGATATGTAGCAAGCTATTTAACATTCCTCAACTCAGCAGAACAAAAATCGGGATTGCATGCATAAAATTTTGCCACCGTCAATGTATTTATCCTTGGTAGATTACTACTTTCTGCTTTTACGAATCCGTCTTCAATGATGTCATTTCAATAAAATACAGAATAACAGTTAACAGTTATTGTGATTACTTGAAAATTTTCGAAATAACACACAGCACATTAGCTAGTTTACTTACTACCAGTGACGTCACGACGGTATCTAATATGGCGGACAGCGTTTTGCAGATTTGAGGCACAGATAAAAAAAAATCTTAAAATTGAAATATATTTATAATGCATTTTTATAAATAGAAATCATAAATAATATATATTTTTTGATCTTTTTTACGTGGTGTAAAATACCCTATTCCTCATTCTCAGAATCGGACTGCGATACTGGTAATATTTTAACATCTAAAATTAACATTATGGGAGCTAACTAACCAAGGCAACATATCAGGATAAAGTGTTTATGAATCTCCCATGTCTTTATCATCCAATATTGCTTATACCCAATCATCTGAAATCCCTCTTTCACAATCATCTGACATTCCTCCACCACAAACATTAAATTCTGCCTATAGTCAAATCTCTTCTAAATCTCTTAACACACATATAAATAGCGATAATGCAAAAATAGATTCACAAAGATTTCAATCTCTTCGCCCTTATAATTCAAAAGATTCAGGTCCTTTTATCGTCCATGTTCAAGTAAAAGAAGATTCTCCTAATTCTGGTAAAACTTTAAATGCTATTTCATTTGGTCACTTTAAAAAAAAAAATATTAAAAATATAGTGAATGGAGGCCTAAAACGTATCGGGAGGAATAGAATAACGATTGAATTCTCTAAATTTATTGATGCAAATCTATTTTTAGAAAATCCTTCTGTCAATGATAAATACAAAACGTTTATCCCATCCTTCCACGTATCTCGTATGGGTGTTATAAAAGGTGTACCGAAAGATTGGACACCAGAAGAGATTATTTCTGAATTATCTACGTATCCAAACACCATACCTGTATTAAAAGTAAGAAGATTAAATTACCGAGTACGCAACGAAGACAAAGTCAGATCAGAAAATCATATGCTGATGGTCTGATCTCAAAAACCCTATAAATTCTCCGCCTTCTACTAATCCTACTTCTTATAAGAAATCATTATTTATTCCTAAATCATTCCGTCACCATACACAAATAGGATACGACAAAAAAAGTCATCAAAAAATTATTGAAGATTTTTCAATTCCGCAACCAGAAGATAGTTGTGCTCTTCGGGTTTCACTAGATACTTCACAGGGTAGTTTTAATTCTATAGAAAGCATTATAAATTCCCTTATTAACATAATCATATTATTATTCTCATATTCTCATATTAAATTCCCTTAT
Organism: Parnassius orleans; assembly: GCA_029286625.1. NCBI lineage: Eukaryota > Metazoa > Arthropoda > Insecta > Lepidoptera > Papilionidae > Parnassius > Parnassius orleans. The sequence continues at coordinate 7,282,888 of JAGSMP010000070.1, read as the reverse complement.
TAACATAATCATATTATTAACATAATCATAGTATTCTTCAAAGTTACCGTCCCACGTTGCTCGCTTACTAAATTCTATACCTGAAATTCTCCATAACATTCACTCTCACAAGAATCCTTCAATGGAACTGTAGAAGCATTTTAGATAAACGTACTGAAATAAAAAAAATACAATATTTGTATCGCTGCTATTTCAGAGATATGGCTGAAACCGGATTCCAACATCAGAATTCCTGGTTTTTGTTGTGTTCGAAATGACAGATCTGATGGTTATGCCGGATGTGCTTTGCTTATAAAGACTAATATAGCTTATACCATTATAGATATTTATGATGAAATATTTGACTTTAATATTGTAGCAGTAAGAATTCAAAATATTACTTTCGTTTCTATTTATGTTCCCTCCCCTTCTGTCATTACGGTTCGCAGAATAAAATCTTTAATAGCCTCCTTCCCCAAACCATTTTTAATTCTTGGTGACTTTCATTGCCATCATTATTTATGGGGTGATAATTCTGATAGATACGGCAGTTTATTAATTGAAATGATTGACGAACTTAACATTGGCGTCCTTAAGTTGTCCTTAAGTCCACAGTAGCCTCCCTCCACTGGCTACGTTTTGGTGACCTCTTTGGGGAAACCGAGGGTTTTGTCTGTGCGATACAGGATCAGGTTATTAAGACCAACAACTATCGGAGATACATCCTAAGGGATGGCACCGTCGACATCTGTCGAGCTTGTCGCCATCTCGGTGAGTCACTTAGGCATGTCATCTCATCAGCACAGGCACAACTTAGTAGCCAGAATTCTACACCAGGAGCTTGCTCTGAAATACGGTCTCGTGGACCGAAAATTGCCGTATTACAAGTACTTGCCGGAAGCCGTGCTCGAAAATGACTGCGCCAGGCTCTACTGGGACCGGGCCATCATCACAGACAGGAGTATTGTTGCGAATAAGCCTATATAAATTAATACTGGTAAAATCACCAAACGCTCTCGTACCAATGAGATATTAGATAGCTCTCACGGCAGTGATCATTTTCCTATACTGATTTCCTTTCCAAACAAAGAATCGGCAGAAATTAACAAAAAACCATGTATTAAATACAAATTAGACAGAGCAGACTGGAACCTGTATAATATTATTCTTTACAATGAAATTCTAAAAATCGCTCCTATTTCTGAAAATAATTTAACTTCAATTGTTGAAGCATTTACAAACGCAATTATAAATGCAGCAGAACAATCAATTCCTATTAAAACTCTAAATAATAAGCCTTCCCCTCCTTGGTGGGATTCTGAACGTACTGAGGCCATTCGTAATAGAAAAAAAGCTGAAAATCAATATAAATTAGACATGAGTTCGGAAAACTATTCATACCTTCAACGTATACAAGAAGTGACTAAAAATACTCTAATTTAAATAAGTTGGCATGCCTTTTGTTCCTCAATATCTCCTTCAATCCCTTCATCAGTTGTTTGGCGCAATATAAGAAAATTTCGCTGTTGTTTTTCTTCTTGTTCTTACAGTGGTGTCATTCCCCCTCAATCAATAAATTCTTTTCTAGACAAACTTGCCCCCTCTTCTGCTCCTTCGAGAGAGGAGCTTCCTCAAAGTATTCCATGTGAATATTTTTTTGATCCCTTAGAACGTCCATTCTCTCTATATGAATTAAAGCTTGTCCTTTCTCACGTTAACGATTCAGCACCTGGTCTAGACGGTATTCCTTATTCATTACTTGCCAAATGTAACGATCAAATTTTAACCTACTATTTAAATATCATTAACGCTTTGTTTGACATAGGCTTTGTTCCTGACTCTTGGCGGACTCAAGTAATTATTCCTATCTTGACACCTGACAAAAACCCTAACGAAGGCTCTTCCTATAGACCGATTGCTCTATCCTCAACTCTAATCAAAACCTTTGAACACATGATCAAGAATCGTCTTGAATGGTATGTAGAAAGTTATGGATTGTTATCAAATACTCAATATGGATTCAGAAAAGGTAAAAGCACATATGACAGTCTTTCAATCTTCACCACAGATATTAGACTAGCATTTTCGAGAAATGAATCGGTCCTTGCTGCTTTCCTTGACATTTCTTCTGCTTACGATAATGTCAGACTCAACATCCTTAAAGAAAAGATGTTTAAGCTTAATATATCCAAAAAACTTACAAATTTCATTATCAATTTATTTCTAGATCGATATATACATATTAAAATTGATGATGATTTAAAATATACTCGAAAGGTTTTCAAAGGGATTCCACAAGGCTCCGCTTTAAGTCCTTTATTATACAATATTTATACGTCAGATTTAGACCAGTCCATTTCAATGTGTAGAATTTCGCAATATGCTGATGATATCTTAGTTTATGTAAATGATAAATGTATAGAATCCTGTGCTAACGCGATAGAACAAGATCTTCTCTCTATGACCACGTGGTTAGATGATTATGGATTAGAACTTTCCCAAAATAAAAGTAATACAGTAATTTTTTCCGGCAAAAGAGTTTTACCTGAAATACAGGTTCGCCTTTTTAATTATCCGCTCGAAAATATTCAGCAAGTTAAATTCCTTGGTGTAATTCTTGATAATAAATTATCTGGCATGCCTCATATCATTTATACCCAAAAAAATGCGAAAAAAATATAAACATTCTAAGAGCTTTGTGCGGGGTATGGTGGGGCGCCCATCCATATTCCTTAAAATTAATTTATAATGCAATTATAAGAAGTCGATTAGATTATGCCCCATTTCTTCTTGAACCTGGTAATAAAAAAGGATTAAAAATTTTAGATATCGTTCAACACAAGTCTTTAAGATTAATTATAGGCGCTATGAATTCGTCACCTATCAATGCCTTGCAGATTGAATGCGGTAATCCTCCCCTTTTTATTAGACGACAATATTTATCGGATGCTTTTTTTTTTCGGGCTCTTCAATTTTCCAAACATCCACTAATCCCTAAAATTCGCTTTCTTTCTCATTACATTTTAATTAATTCAGGAAAATACTGGCGTTATAAGGAAACACCTAACCTAGTAAAAAGCTGTGAACAATATAATTCTTTACTACATCCTATTTATAGGTCGGTGACTCTGCCTCTTTTCTCCAATTCGTTGGAGGTTGCTTTTTTCAAACCCAATGTTATATTAGATATAGGATTAAATAAATTTTCTATTGAATCAAATAAAAAAAATGTATTTGCGTTGGACAAGAATTTCATAGGTTATCATTATATTTTTACAGATGCCTCTAAAATTAACTCAAAAGGTTCTACTGGCTACGCAATATACCATCAAAATTGGAGAATAGTTCAAAAAATGAAAAGTCCTCCCGAATCTTCAGTTTTTACTGGAGAAATGTTAGCCATTTTACAAGCAATAAAATATTGCTATAGCTTTAAATTAAAATCAAGCGTGATATTTTTTCAGATTCTCTTAGTTCTTTACAGGCACTGTTATGCAATCCTTTCTATGATATTTCCCGCAATCCTTTGATATTTGAAATTAAGAAACTTCTATTCTTATACCAATTTCAAAACATCAACATTTCTCTTGTTTGGATTCCTAGTCATATTGGTATATCTGGTAATGAATATGCTGACAAACTTGCTAAACAAGCTATAGTCCGTGGGGATACTTTCCTATTTAAAAATTATTGCTATGACCTTATAAGGAATACGAAATTATTGTCTAGAGATAGGTGGTCAAAACATTAAAACAAAACAAAAACGACGAAAGGCTGTCACTATGCCAAAATTCAACCCATCATTTCTTCTAAGCTTTGGTTTTATAAATTAACCTTAAATAAGAAACATACATCAATGTTATGTAGAATGCGCTTGGGTCACTGTTGTAATTCGATTCACCTTGCTAGGCTTCATTTTAAAAATTCTTCTATATGTGAGTGTGGTTTAGATATTGGTGACCTCAATCATATTTTCTTCTCGTTTCCTCTGTATGATCATACTTCATTATTTAACACTTTGGTAAAACTTAAAATATCTCTACCTACAGAAATTCGTTCTCTTTTAATTTATTCTAAAAAAAGTAAAAATGTTTTCAATTGCCTTATGGAATATTTAGATTCAAATAATATTAATTTATAAAATTTTATTCATTATTTAGCATTTAATAGTCTTTATTTAGTTTTATTTAATATTTTAAATGTGGTAAAGAGTTCAGTTTTATTTTAATTCTTTATAATATTCTTCATTTAAGTATTTAATAAACTTCAGTACAAGTCGTTTAATTTTTCATTAGTTCTTAATTTTATTCGGTTTTTAATCAGAATCATAGTTTTCATTTTTATTGTTCGTCATTTCTTACAAGTATTATTTATTGACTGGCAGTAATTGTAAGGTTGCCATAAAAAAAATATTGTCAACAGTAACCTGTGTTGTCAATAATTCACAGATTACTGTATACAGTCTACGATAATTATTATCGAATTATTAACATCACAGCAAAGAGAATATAATCACCAGGCTGGTGCAACTTCCATAGTAAAAATTATACTTACGAGATTGTACATATTTTAATGACGGTTATTTCTTCATTCTGCTTTTCGTAATATGTCTATTAACGACATTGTCAAATCAAATAGGTTCAAATGTCAAATCAAACAATTACATTTGTATCATTTTATTTATTAAGATATTTAAATTTTGTTATAGAAGCCGTTGTTCATTTACAGAATTGTTAAAAAAATAAATATACATTATAAAAGTTGCCAATTGAATGGTGCAAGAAGCGGAAAAAATAATAACAAGAAAAGGCTATCCGTAGCAATATTTCCTTAGATGATGAAAGGTTTGTGGTGATTTCAACTTTAATTATAATATGATATTTAACGCGAGTACATTTATGGACTAGCCATCTATGTAGGATAGGTTTTTATAGTGTACGTTTATGTACACAAATACAAACACACTATTTCCTAAATCTCATAGTTCGATGGGATGGCAATCCGAAACGAACTATACATAGAAATTACATTATCAATTGTGACTGCTAACATTCTATTTGTTCAATAAAAATGTGATTTTATTTATATTATTTTTTCAGATGCAAGCAATGGGTGAAATAGCTGGCACATGCACCAATTGAAAAGATTCACATGTTATAACATGTTTAGGATTTTGAACCCAACTAAAACGAACTGTTATTTCATCAGTGGACTTAATTTAAACTTCCACTATAATGTGTATGTTAATTAGGTTTCATTTACATGTAGCAAAAGATAATATCCCTCTAAAGTCACATTTTGGTAAGAATTGATTATATAACTAAACTCAAAGTTATTCGTAAGTACCTGGTTATAAATATTTTTTTTTATAGATTCATCTACAAACATTAGCTATAATGAGCACTCATTTTGAAAGCGACAATTAGTAAACAATCTCTGCGAGTAGTATGTACATAGGTACCTCTGTGAAGAAGCCTAGCGATTTGTACATAGTATTTGTTACACTTAAAAGGAATTTAATCCAATCAGTGTTAAAAAAACCCAATATTTTTACCCTTTAAAAAGAACTAATGTTGAATGAAAACAAGCATCCAGACGCAGATTATTTATTTTACAGCATAGCAACACTTGTTCAGTGCGGGAACGAAGCCTCGGTCCTGGAATGCCGCAGCCAAACGCTTAGCCACTGCGCTACGGAGTCGTCATTTATTTTTTACTTAATTAATTATTAGTATAATAGTGCGTTTTTTATTTTATATTTTCTTTATACATATTTTTGTACCTAATAATTTTAGAGATATAATTACAAATTGCTGTGTGTAAAATACATTGATTTCTTATTCTCATAGGCATTTTTACTCAATCCCCACGTTAAAAAAATTATTTCTCATAAATTATTCAATATAGGGATCTAACTTTAATTAAAAAATATCGATAAACAATATATCGATAAAAATTATTCGAGGATAGACATTACAGCACTATTATAATTCACCTATGTTGGCAGCACTGTTTGTCAAAAATTAAATGTCATGTAGGGATGGGCAAGGGATCGAAACGATATTTTTAAACAGTATCGATATATATCGCGTGATAAATATCGATATATCGATATATCGACATCATTTGCATGATGTAAAAATAAAGCCCAAAATTTTACATTGCTGACGGTTGGACGACGAAAAAAAAAAACGACAACCACACATTTGTAGGTCCTTTTGGTATTTGATGTTATACAATATTTTAAAATATATCGAAATTGATACGATTTCGATACTCGATAATATACAAATAAATATCGATATATCGCGATTAAAAATATCGACGATATATATCGGTATTTTTATAAGAAAATATCGATATTTCGATATATCGATATTTTTTGCCCAAGCCTAATGTCATGTCTTGATGTTGGTGGAGTAGCATGCTACATTTACTTTTTCTTAGGAAGTCTCTCCTCTTGGAAGTGATTATATTCTCTTTGATAATCACTATTTTGTTGCGAAGATACACTAGTATAGTACCATACACAGGAAAAACATAGTGATTATACTCGTTGTCTCGAACTCTGGTTATCTCGTCCATTCCATTCCTCGTCAGAGAGTAAACAATAATATTGTGTTTATTTACAGTTATACGATATACCTTATTCCTTTCTACGTTTACTTTGTTTCTTTTCTTTGGTTGTATTCATAGTAGTAGTTGAATTTGAAGCAAGATAGTTAGCAGCAATACTATCTTCTAGTTGTCTTAAAATCGTGTCACATATTATTTTTTATTTTATTGTGATCTTTAAAATCTGTGCAGTGCGCTTAAAATGTCCAACCCTGTGAAAGTGAACTCCGACTTACAAAAAGAAAGAGAGAAGTGCACATTTAATGTAATTGAACTGACAAATGTTATAGATGGAGGGCCTCAGAAAACTGAGGAAAGAAAAAAACGAGGTAATTATAATTTATTTTGTGATATTCTATTTCCAGAGAATGAGAAGGAGGCCAGAACCCTGGAGTTTATATCGCTTATCATTTTCGAAGTAGGTAATTGTAGAAAGCTATTTATGTATCTATATAAACTCAATAATAAACCATATAATATATAAAGGACTGTTTGATAATTAAATTACTAATTTTAGTTTTTTTTTTATTATAGTTTTTAATATTGTATATAATAAAATATTATATATAAAGTATTTTAAGTATATATAAATTTAAAAATGAGATACAAAATATGTTTCTTCACAAGGTTTACAGTTCATTGTATTATTATCTTTAAGACCTAAATAAAACTTGTTTGTATTGGCGGGAGAGATGTTCGGGAGGTGAAAAGTGTTTGGAAACAAAGTGATTGAAAAATAATATTAAAAGTATTTGTGACAAACCTAAGTGAAAAGTGCAATAATATAATTTTACAACAGGTTTACAACCTTAGTATTATAGCATAGAGCATTGTTTGGTAATAGCTAAGAAAATAACTCTTATTTGTAAAAACAAAAAGTCTACCAATCAGAGTGCAACACGTATAGAACATTCTAGAAATTATTAATTAACTGCGTAATATTTAGTCCTGAAAATGATGGAAATAATTTTTATGCTCTAGAAGAATTATTGTAAACATGGTATTGAATTAGATTAAGGTTTATAGATTAAGGAAATAAAAGAATATTTAGCGTAATGAAACTTATTTCCTATTTATAGTAAAATTAAAGAATTATTGTACCCAAATATTGTGAAAATTTGGGATATTTTAGTTAATAACTTTTTACATTGTTAATATATTAAGAAACCTTTATGGTGTGCTAATAGACAACTGAATTACCGACTTAACAATGTATAGTGGGAAGTAATTGTGTATAGAATAAATTGTAATTTAAGACAATTGTATAGTGAAAATGTTATACAATAAAGAGGCAAACGGACAATGGCAAGCGGCTCACTTTAAAGTAATGCTCGAGTCTACCTTATGGCTTTGGGGCCCAGTAACATTGTAGTAGCTGAAGTGACTAGTAGCAGAACCAAGAAGTAGCTAATTATATAGAACATAGTGAATAGTAACTAGCAACATAATAGCATGATGATAGCTGATAATAGCAGCTACACAAGTGATAGTAATAGCTAGTTGTACAACATAGTAGCTGATAATAGCAGCTAGTAAACAGTGATAATAAAAGCAGATAGCACTATAGTAAAATTATTTTGTCCGTGCAATTGGGGTCATAAATCATAGCTCGGCCTCAGCCCGGCTAGGGTGGTGAGCAAGTTGCGCGGGCGCAACGCCATTATCTATAACAACAAATGAATCATCGAAGGCAGGTACGCGGCAGCGGTGCGGTATACAAAGGGTGGTGCGACATTCTTATGTTATGAGTCATTTGTTTTCCATTATTACCCCCACCTAATACCTGCAAATTAGTGCAATGATAATTTAGTACATATCGCACACACGGTGCTATAAAGTCACTTATGCAAATGATGTAATTTTTCAGGAGAAGCGTTTGAAAATTCAACAACCTATTACAACATATAGTTCTTCTCGACTAAAGAAATAAAATGATAATATTTCAACTACAACTTTAAACTTCATTTTAAAGTAAAAGCAAACATCTCACTAATAACTATTAAAAAAATATAAACGTTTAAAAATTACTACCCTCGCAGAAGTGACGTTATGCCACTAGAAAACAATTAACCGGACAGTTATGTCAAAACAAATAAAACACGAAATCATACATTTAAAAAAAATATTTATTATAAAAGCAAAGAAGTATAATAAAATTTCTTAATTCTACATAGAACTTTTATATTAATCAGACTTTTTAATAACAGAGATCTTCTGACTATTAATTAGGCGAAGTTACGTGTTCAATCAATCATTGATCGATCACGTATGGCATTTAAAAATATAATTACGCAATAATCAACTGTATCATATTCTTTACTTATCTCTAATACAAATTTGGTAAACACTTAAAACTTAAACAATTGTTACGATTCCTCGTTAATTAGGGCGATCAACGTTGTCATTGCAATTATCCATAGAACTTTACTATAAATTAGGCGTTTTAATCACAGTCATTGTACCCGTATGGTATTTAAATCTAATTACGTAATAATCAACAGTATCAAATACAAATTCTTTTACTTATCCTAATTATCATTATGTTTGGGAGGATGGTGGAGGTGTTCTCATTGCCATTTCGTGAGATCTCATCCTCTCGTATTAAATTGGGAAACGGATGAAGAAAATATGTGGGTAGTGCTAAAATTCAATAACAACCATGTCACAAAAGTATTGGACTTTGTAGTCTATTGCCACCACCAGTTAAACTAGAAAACCTAAATAAATTTTTAGATAGCGTGGATAATGTTGCTAACCACGTTGATGACTTAGTTGTTATAGGTGACTTTAATATGGGTTTTATTGGTGGTCTGCTAGTGAAAATGTTCATACATGACACCATATAATTATAACAATGCACTCGGACACTCATTAGTTGACTTTATGTCTATTAATGATTTATACCAATATAACCGTATAAGTAACTGTGACGGTAGACACTTGGACTTAGTGCTAAGTAATTTAACAAACATTATAGTTACAAAGCCTCCTGAAATACTTAGTAAATTGGATTCGTACCATCCTGATTTGTTAATAAGTATAGAATACGGTCATATTTCCTTCCTTCGTCCCAAAATTCGTATAGATTATAATTACTTTAAGGCTGATTATAAAACTATTATTGATAAAATTAAAATATTGATTGGTTGCACGATTTTCTGAATGCAAAGATGTCAATGCTATGGTCAGTATTTTATAATCGTCTCTTTGAAGTCATCGATTTGTCTGTACCTAAGCGTAAGATTATTTCAGCAAAGTATCCTAATTGGTTCAAACATAGCTTGGTTAAGTTATTATCAGAGAAAGAAAACTTCACAAAAATATCGCAAATATAATAACCCCAGAGATCACTTAGAATTTAATATACTTGCAGTCGGTGTCACAAACTCTTTGTTTCATGTTTAATAATTTTAAACACAATGCAGAAACTGATATTTCAAAACCCAAAACACCTTTGGAAATATATTAAACATAAAAAGAAAGGTGAGTCAACTCTACCAGCGTCCATGAAATTGCATAACAAGGTGGCAAACTCTGGAACGGAAATAGCCAATTTATTTGCAAACCATTTCGCATCCGTTTACACCAAAACAACTAACAACAAAGCGGCATACTTTATGCAAAACAGCAATATTACATTTGAGTAAATTGAAGATTAATGAAACAGATGTCGTAAAAAATTAAAACATTAGATGCTGAAAAGGTGCGGGTTCAGATAGTATCCTCCCATTTTGTTAAACGTTGTGGCCCAAAAATCGCTTTTCCATTGACCCTATTTTAATCGTTCCTAGAAGATGGTATCTTCCTGAAGAATGGAAAAAGGCCCGAATAGTCCCAGTTTTTAAAAGGGTGATCGCATGGATATAAAAATTATCGCCTATATCAATTCTTTCTTGCTTTTCAAACTATTTGAAAGTCTTGTGCACAGTTCTTGCCAAGCACCTTGATAATTTCTTACCAGCTCGCAGCATGGATTCAGAAGTGGATTGTCAGTTCAAACTAATTTAATTTACTTCTGATCTTTTAAAGAGGTAGACAAAGGCCAAGAAATTGACGCCATATACAGACTTTAGCAGTGCATTCGACAAGGTTGACCACAAGCAACTTATTAACAAACTTTCTCTGTATGGTATTGGTCCTTCCTTGATTGGATGGTTTAGATCTTATTTGGAGAAGAGATCTCAAATTGTAGTTGTCAATGGATTTGAATCCAAACAATATCAAGCTCAATCTGGGGTGCCTCAAGGTTCGCATCTGGGCCTTTATTATTCTTGGCTTATATTAATGACATCACTACTGTAATCAAAATTGTCGTTGCTCGTTGTTTGCTGATGATTTAAAAATTTATAAACCAATAAAATCAGTAGACGATATAAATCTCATACAGGAAGATCTGAATAGAATATCCCATTGGTGTGACGTCAATAGTATGACTCTTAATGCTAACAAATGCTTCCATGTAAAATACACCAGAAAAATAAAACCGCTTGTCTCTAGTTATTCAATTGGTAATGTAGTTTTGCAAGAGATACCGGAGATTAAAGACTTAGGAGTAACTATTGATAGAAAGCTAACCTTTAAATCTCAGATAAACACTATTGTTAATAAAGCCGCGAAGTTCTTAGGATTTATTAAGCGCAATACAAAGGGATTTTCATCTGGGACTAAAATTATTTTATATAATGCTTTTGTAAGAAGTCTCCTTGAATTTGCTAGTGTCATATGGAATCCATCTTCTAGTGTGCACTCCCAACGCGTTGAAAGTGTACAGCGCGCCTTTACTCGACATCTTGCCTTTCATGCCAGTGGTATCTCACATAGGCAGCCTTACTATCAGCGACTGGATAAGTTTAAAATGATGTCTCTCCGAAATAGACGAGTTATTCTGGATTTGTGCTTTCTACATAAAATAATTCATAATAAAGTTAAGTGCAGTGACCTCCTTAACCACATTTCATTTGCTGTTCCGTAAGTATCCCCGTTGTCGCATCAAAAATATTTCATATTCCTTTCGCGAAAACTCATCTCGGGAGTCACGCTCTATCGTGCGTATATGTGGAAAATATAACGAATATTCTAAAACCATACCTGGCATTGACATATTTAACGACTCTTATATTGCATACAAAATTAAACTTAGAAATCATTTATCGTCTAATTCTGATACAAATTACATCTGCAATATAATATATCTTATACTTTAATTAAAAATACATATACTCCTGAAGAGTATATATCCACCACATTCCTTTTAATAATTAAACCTGTTTTTTTTTTTTTAATATATTTAGTACTCCAAATTAACCCTAAATTGCATGACTCAATCTGTGAATGTTATGTACACTTGTAATTGATATACATATCAGAAGTACAGAAATGTGTATGTTTTCGTGATTGTTATATATGTGTATTGTAAGTGTACTTGTTAAATAAAATAAAATAAAAAAATTATGTACATACTAATTTGTTAAAGACTCTTAACTTAGAATCACTATCATATTCCCAGGAAAATCAGGGAGTCTTTAACGCTGCCGTTACAATAAAGTTGTTTTCCTGCAAGTGTAAATGTGGCTTTGTAGAATATAAGTAAAATAAAATTAAATGAGATCATTGTAAAACTTTCATAGTATCTTGGCACAAGATTAGCCTCTAATAAGTGCAATAAATCACGCTTTTGCGTTCTGGAATTGGTATTTTGAAGTGTAAGCTTGCTTCAAAGGAATTTCATCTATACTTCGATTGCCTCTATTGCCGCGTAATGTTTTGGTTGAACAATAGCTTTTGCTTCCTCCCAGTTTTCAGTTTTGTAAGTGTTTCGATATTGGTAATTTTCACAATTCTTGGTGAATTTAATACTTTTAATGTCACCAGTCTTGATAACATCACCATTGACATTTTCGCCATATTAAAGTTCATGTTTTCCTCAAGTGATTTCAAATCAGAAAAAATCGTCATAATTCATTTCATTTACCACAAATGGTTTGCCAGTCTTTTGGCCCCACGAATTAGGAAATGTATTGGTCAGGAACATAAATACATCCAGCATTTTTGGCTCTAGTCACAGATTTTCTATTACTGAATGAGCTGCGTCACCTTCATTTTGCGTGTGTACAATTAAAAGTTGTGTTGAATTGAGTTAATATTTAAGTGACTCACTGCATAGTGGTACATTGCAAAACAAATCGATTTTTTGCTGACCACAGCAATTATCAGAATAAATGATGACATCTCAGCCTGGTCTTTCAAATGCAATCTGCTCCAAGTATTTATACACACAACCCTATTTCGATGGCTCCTCTATTGCCCAACCCTTCGTGCCAAAAATAACAGGTTGTTTCTTGCTTGTTTGCATTAGATATTGTTAAATTATAACAATTAAGTCTTGATTTGTAGTAAAAGAGCTTGATTTGCCAACAGGGCAGGTAACACCGCTTGTAAGTCATAGGTGAAAACAATTGTGTTGTTACCAGGTTCATGACATCTTTTCATATCCCTGTCTTTTCATGTCTACTTAAGCTTTTTCTTCCTGATGTAAGTTGAAGCTGTTACGTAATTTATTCTTTTCTTCTTCAGAGGCATTTTCGTATGCTTCACACTCATCATAACGATCTTTTTAGGTTTGAAAATCCAATGTTAAAATCTTGGTTGAAAATCCGTGAGTAGGCGTCGTAGTTTACAATAGGCTTGTTTTGTTGCTTCTGAATTTCGGAATAATTTCTGTGCAATTCTGCGACTGTCAAACCCCCATCAACGAATTGTCTGCTAGTATTAGCCCTGAGATAGTGACTTTCAACCTTTGGAATTGACTCGATATGATCCTTTACTGCTTGTATAACTTCAGGTTGCAATTTGCATTGTCTTCCGTGTTTTCCTCGTTGATCAGGTGGAGTAAAGCCATCATTCCGTGCTTTGCCGTCGATAACAGTCCGCATAATCCGTTGTGTGATACCCAGAGTGTTGATCAGAAAAGTTTTACAGACGCGGATCTCTTTATTCTCATTAAGCAAGTAATATGCAGTGTTTTCTTTTCTGTCGTACATTTTGTTAATCTTTATGCGGCGGTAAGCACATTTTAGTGTTCTTGTACAAGCGTTTAAAAAACCCCGTTGCCTTTCTACACTCTCCAACTTCCAGTAAGACTCAAATATTTCCGTCCTTTTTTCTTCAGTAAATTTTGCAGCACAGGACAAGCGACATTTTGAGGTACATGTAGGTCCCATTGTTTTACCTTGATTAAGTTTTTTGGTGTTTACTGAGATATAAGTTTGACCAGAATTTTTCAATCGCTTAGCAACACTCTTTTTCCAGGTTGTTGGATTACGCGTAAGCTTTCTGCCTCTTGGTTTAGTTATAGGTTGCGCTGGTTGGTTATGCTCGTGAACAGGAGGTATCACTGGAACTGCTACTTGAATTGCCACTGGAACTACTACTGGAGATACTGCTGGAACTACTACTGGAGCTACTGAATGAGACAACCTTGCACGAGGCCGGGCCTGTGTTCATCTCCTGAATCAGTGCCGGAGAAATCGCCTGTTGAAGTCAATACCATCTCGTTCATTGGTTTCATTAGTGGCAAATAAAATAGACGGAGAGTTACTGGGGTTCTCTAAAGCAGTATCATCCTGCTCTGGAGTAGTTGTTGTTGGGTCATCTAGGCTGGATGGTGCTACTTGATTCTCGGAATTTGTATGATGAGACAATGTATTATTTTGTTCGAATATGGCATCCTTGTAGAGTTGGCTAAATCTTGCACTTCAACCGAGTTTTGATTACCATTTGAAAGTGCAAGTAGCACAAGGTTTTGCTGCGTTGGCTCATTTAAGGTCTGAAAGAAACAAAATAACTACGTAATTATAACAAATAGGTAAACAAAAATATGATAATAACAAAATAAATAATCGACTGATTTATCCGATATTATAATTTTTAATTACCACAAAATAATTACTAACAATTACTACGGAACAATTATCATAAAAATATAAAATCAGTATAAAATAAAACATTAATCCTACTATACTGGATCAATATTGTCACAACTGTTAATCTAACTTTAACTTTATACCATAAAATACAAAGATTGGGGAAACAACGTCACTACTTACACAAGTGTCATTATTGTTTCAAAACACAAACGTCCCAACTAACTAAGTGTCGTTATTGCTCCAAAAACATAAAAATAAATTGTCACAATTACCTTAGTAACGTTGTAGCTCCAGAAGACTGCTTCTTTTGCGGGCGGCCGCGCGCAACTGACCAATGAAACGTTGTTTCTTCCAGTGGCGTCCAGATTCGCGCCAAAACCATAACGTCACTATTTCCCTCACGCGGAAAGTATGCGTACTACACAAGCGACAATAACGCACCAAGTAAAGAGGTAGATTAGGTGTATTTTCCCATACTCAGTTCAGTTTTGACAAAAATTGCATAAGTGACGTTATAGCACCGTATGTGCGATATATCGAAGAGAAATTTGTTTTAGCGCATTCGCTCTCTGAATTTCTTTAGTGACACAATGGCCCAAACCCAATTGAGTTGGTATGGGCTCAAGCAAAAAATGAAGTTGCCACCAAAAACAGCACTTTTAAAATTGCAGACGACGAAGTGTTACTGCATGAAGCTATTTCAAATGTTTCGCAAAAGAACTGGGAAAATTGTGTGAAGCATGCAGAAAAACTCCAAGAGGAAGACTTGAAGAAATCTCATCTAGCAGAAGATATCGTAATTCATGTGGATGACGATGACTCTGATGATTCTGATGTAGAATTTTAAGGACACGTTTGCAAAATTGATAGGTATAGAATCGAACTATCACATTGACACGGGTCACACACACAAGTGTACGCACGGTTAGCTGCGGGTCAAGTAAAAACATTTTGATAATTTGAATTTGAAAGAAGGTATAAAATTGATTTCTTATACCTACAAAAATATACTTAGATACGAAATACGAATAGCTGCTCCAGAGACTGCTAGGCACTAGAAGCCCTCTACTAGCAGTGAGATGGTGGCTGTGGACTTTGGGCTGGTTTTGTTAGTTATGATAAGACTTTAGCTCCGGACTTGGTGAAGTGACTTGAGGGTATACTTCGGTGACAGCTACTGGAACTCCTCGACGAGTAGTACTAGGTGTGCCGAGTTTGGGCTCGTTTTGTTAGTTATGATTAGACCTTACCCCCGGACTTGATGGTGTACTTCGGTGACTCCGCTGGAACTCCTGGACGAGTAGAACTAGGTGTGCCGAGTTTGGGCTCGTTTTGTTAGTTATGATTAGACCTTACCTCCGGACTTGATAGAGTGACCTGATGGTATACTTCGTGACTACTACTGGAACTCCTGGACGAGTAGAACTAGGTGTGCCGAGTTTGGACTCGTTTTGTTAGTTATGTAGACCTTACCCCGGACTTGATGGAGAGACCTGATGATGTACTTCGGTGACTATTTTTCAGAATTTGACTTGTTACTAAAATTGGAATGTTATCAGACATAATCAACTTGTTTACAAATTAATGCAAACATTTTTATGCTTGTGTAACAAGGTAATTATGTAACAAGTTTCTAGCCAATCATGAAAGTGTCAAGTTATGAACTGATTTGAAAGTGATTAGGGCTCAGCTTTAAAAATGACAACTATGAATACTGGGTTCATATTTTAATTCTATTCTATTCTATTCTATTCTATTCTATTCTAATGGTAGAAGTTAATAAAAACGTATCTTATACCAAAATATCAAAGCAAGAAAATCCATAATTTTTAATTATAGTATTAAATTACAAATATAATTTTTGAGAAATTACAAAAATGTTATAAAAATGTTCTAAAAAAATTTTAAATGGCGAAAGACAAAATGATGGGGGAATATACTACCACTAATGAAATATTTTTTAATTGCAAAACCAAATTGTCACCATCACATTATGATTGTCTGCCCCCTGAAATTCCTTCTTCCACTAAAAACTAACTTCCTTCTTACCTACACAAACACCTCATTTGTATATACATAATTATATTATATGGTTTTACTAACTCTAACAACATTTAACTATAATTGCAACTCATATCACTATACTCATATTTTTATTCAAACTTTTATGCATCTTCAATTTCCTTTTTCTATGAAGAGTTCGCATCCAATCAAAATCAACTGCTCACAATTAACATATCATAGATGATTTAATTGTGACCGCTATAAAAGAATAGTTTGGAAAACCCAAAACTTTACGCCTCATGAGCATTTCAATTAATTTTGATGAAAAGAATAAAAAAATGATGATAATTTTTACAAGAAAAAAAACAGAGAATCCGTTTTACATAATGATTTCTTATATTTACGCGAACACTACACATTGAATAAAACTATTTTTACGGATTTTATCGCGTTTAATTTTACTATTTTGATTCCCGAAGTTTCGGGTGCTTTACAGCAACCCATGGTCACGGGGGGGGACTGAGATGTTTGACGTCCCGATGTCATAGTTAGCCAGCTACCTTCAGTTTTTAATATTAATTTTGGTTCGATCTACGCAGAATGAGCTTACAGTATCTTGAAGTCTTGCAGTGGTATGCTTGGGTTTGGATTTAATTTTGTTAATTATAGGATCCCAAGCAGATGGCAGCACCCATCCATCTTCTCTATTGAAATTAGGATGTCTTTTAATTTCAATAGCCTCGCGTATCATCCTTAGTAGGAATCGGTGTACTTTTGCGAGGATTTGTGGTCTATCAAATCTGATGTAATGGCGGGGACGATCTTGAACATGTTCACAGACTGCAGACTTCCTCACGTCAGCTATATTTTCTTTCACGCGGGTTTTAATGGATCTTTTTGTTTGTCCTATGTAAGAGAGACCACATTCACAATCAAGCTTGTACACTCCTGCATCTTGTAGAGGAATATTACACTTGACGGATGGTAAAAATTGACTAATCTTCTTCGGCGGCTTGAAGTATGTTTTAATAGAAGCTCGCTTAAAAATGTAGCCAACCTTGTCTGTGACTCCTCTGACATAGGGTAGTACAGCAGGCACACGCTCGACTGTGGCCGGCTTCACTCGGTCACTGTGACGTAGGCACGAGACCCTAAGCTTGTTGTCTTGCAATACTTGCTCGACGTGCTGAAGCTCGGCGGCCAGATGTTTTCTGTCACAGATCCCTCGTGCTCTCTGAAACGTCGTGGTAGCTAACTGTGATGGATGATGGTGCGATTCACCATTTAAATATCGGTTGGTATGGGTCTTTTTCCTATACACAGTGTGACCAATAGTGTTATCAGGATTTCGGATGACTAAAACATCTAGGAAAGCTAAAGAATTGTTTGCCTCTAACTTCATTGTGAATTGTATTTTAGAGTTTATGGAATTAAGGTGGTTTAAAAATGCAGTTACTTTGTCAGATGGTAAAATTGTGAAAGTGTCGTCTACGTACCGCTTGTAGAATCTTGAATATACAGGAGCAGTAAGAAGGGCTTTCTCCTCAAAGTCCTCCATGAATATATCGGCGACTATGGGAGATACAGGTGAGCCCATTGCTACATCATCTACTTGCTTGTAGAACTCCTCCTTCCACAATAGATAGCCAGATGTAAGGCAGTGTTTGAGTAATACTGCATATTCTGTAGGCATGTTGTATTCTTCTAGCTTCCTGATTACAATTGAGATGCAGTCTTCTATAGGTAAGCATGTAAATAGTGACTGAACATCAAAACTGACCATAATTTCATTGTCAGCGAGATGTAGGTCTTTTATCTCACTAACAAAATGGTACGAATCCTTCGTGTGTGCTCTGGTTTGTCCTCTCAGCGATGACAGAACTTTTGCCAAGTGTTGAGCTAATTTATAAGTTAGTGAGTCGATCGAGCTCATTATAGGACGTAGTGGAGCGTTTGGTTTGTGTATTTTCGGTAACCCATACAACCTCGGTGGTTTGGTACACGGTGGTATTATCGAATTTACGTCGAGATCTAATTTTTCGGAGTAATTCTTTAACAGATCGCTTGTTGTTTTAAGCACATTGGTTGTAGGGTCTGTTTTGACCTTTTAGTACGTACTTTCTTCCGACAAAAGTTGTTGTACTTTAAAATTATAATCTGACGTATCCATTACTACCGTAGCATTTCCTTTATATGCTCGGAGAATCGTGAGCTGGTCTGTTACGTAAGTTGTACAACGCTTTAATTTCGTCTTTGGGGAGATTTAGTTTCGGCACTGAACTTCGACGTAACAAGGACGAAATGTCTTGACGTATGGCCTCTAAATCTTCCTCCACATTGTTTTTAAACAGACAATCCTCAACGTTACAGATAATTTCCTCATAAGGGATTTTTTACGGTGTTATTGCGAAATTCAGGCCCTTCGATAATACTTTTATTGTAGGTTCGTCCAGTGTTTGTTTTGACAGATTATAGACCGTGTGTTGTTTATTGTTAGCGTCTGTGGTCAACGGTTGTGTTTCGTTTCTACGTTGACATGGATGTCTTCAAGATACTGTAAGGTCATTCTGCGTAGATCGAAGCAAAAATTAATATTAAAAAACTGAAGGTAGCCGGGCTAACTATGACATCTGGACGTCAAACATCTCAGTCCTCCCCGTGACCATGGGTTGCTGTAAAGCACCCGAAACGTCGGGAATCAAAATAGTAAAATTAAACGCGATAAAATCCGTAAATATAATTTTATTCAACAGAGAATCCGATCGACTTTCATTAATAACTTTTAAACGGTGTTGATTTCAATAACAAAAATCAATAGGGATCCTCCTTAGAATATATGGAATCTTATTTAATACTATAATATCTCAATCTATTGCTTGCATTTTTATTAAGCGAGAAGACTCACCGACGCGACGCACAGACCAACCAACGGACGGCAGTCCATATATTTTTTCAATTACATTTTTTGTTATGTAATCTAAAGTGAATCAATTAGATAATAAACAAATCTTATAATTCAATGTCTGTAGTATTGTTACATTAATAATAATATGGATTTGATGCCTAGCTAAAAGTATAAGAACGATTTTATGTAACGAAATTTAGGTATGGCTAGATATCGAGAGTAGAGCACTCCCTCACGTTGTGAGGCGTGCAAAAATGAAACACAAGACTAAGATAACAAAAAAAAATGAAATTCGAATGTTTGTTGAATGTTTTTCTACATATTCTCCCCTTGTCTTAACATACTTATTCAATCTATGCTCCAGCACTTCTATGCTACTCTTTTAGGCGGATTCATCCAACTCTTCAAAAAACCGCTCCGCCTCAGCTATCACCTCTTCGTTTGTGGAAAACTTTCTTCCAGCTAGGTGTTTTTTCAATTTAGGGATAAGGAAATAGTCCGATGGTGCTAAATCAGGCAAATATGGGGGATGTTTTAATACTTCGAAACTGAGTTCACGGACCTTAGCCATTGCAACAACTGACTTGTGCACAGGTGCATTATCTTAATGAAAAAGGATTTTCTGTTTTGCCAATCCCAACCACTTTTTACAAATTTTGTCGTATAATTTATCAGGTTAGCCTAGTATTGGCCTGTTATAGTCTGGCCTTTGGGAAGGTAGTCAATAAAAATAATTCCCTTGTAATTTCAAAACACTGATGCAATCACTTTTCCCGTCGACTTTTGTGACTACGCTTTCTTCGATGGTGGAGAATCCCTATGTTTCCAGTTTCCACTGTTTCGACTGTTGTTTTGTCTCAAGAATATAGTGGTGAATCCAAGTTTTATCAGTAGTTATAAATCTTCTTAATAAGTTGCAAGTATTTGATTGAAAAACGCTAGATTCTTCCTTGAGATTTCAACCCGGTTGAATTTTTGTTCGGTGGTCAACAAACATGGCACTCATCTTGCTGACACCTTTTTCAGTCCTCGTTCGTCGGTTAAAATATGAAAAACCCGCTCAGTTGAGATCCCTATAGTGTCACTTATTTCACACACTTTCAATCTTCGGTCTTCTAAAACCATTTTGTGGATTTTGTCGATGATTTCTGACGTAATGGACATCGACGGCCTTCCGCTCTTAGGGTCATCTTCGACGCTTTCTCTGCCTTGT
Source organism: Parnassius orleans (assembly GCA_029286625.1). Classification (NCBI taxonomy): domain Eukaryota; kingdom Metazoa; phylum Arthropoda; class Insecta; order Lepidoptera; family Papilionidae; genus Parnassius; species Parnassius orleans. The sequence goes on along the minus strand of JAGSMP010000070.1, from coordinate 7,262,247 downwards.
TTGATCAAAGCTGCCCACTTTTTTTACTGTGGAATACGAAGGCACGGATTCACCTAATGTGTTATCCTTGATTTGGCTTGGCGTCATTTTTTTTGACGAAATATCTAATCACGATTCTTATTTCACTTTTTCCATTTTCCGGGAGAAAAACAGATTCGCTCGAACAAAAAATCGTAGTAAAATAATTAAGTATCCTATCAGAATTGCACTAGACATACGATTAAATAAAGAATCAAACTATCGAATGAGTATACATATTTATTTAAATACTACCCTCAAATCTAGGTTAGGCTGAGATGTGTTAAAATGTATGGTTTTTGTTAAATAATAAATTAACAATATAGTGAAATGGATCCCATTTGTGACGTTTGTGTCCTGTTAAATATCAATATATAATAAATAAATCAGCGATAGTAGGTTAAGGTGTCCAATGGCCACCCCTACCTCGTCACTTTATAAATGATTCAAAATATAAATGATTCAAAATATAAATGATTCAAAATATAAATGATTCAAAACAAATTCTAATGAGATTTCATACCAAATTTCTTCCAATTTGACTGCTGCCCACTTAACTGCTCAATCAATTTGGCTCATTATCATTTATTTATTTAATAACTCATTTGAACATTAGTTACTCTATGTTTAATATTTTTAAAATTCGCATTTTTAGAGATGGTAAGGATGGTGCTAATGAAATGCAAGGGTAATGAAAATATTGTTATATTAGGAGATTTTAATGGAAGGGTTGGCGTGAAGAGGCTTGGTTATGAAAGGATATTGGGAACGTTTGGTGATGAAAGCATAAATGAGAATAGTGAAAGCCTCCTCACCGTATGTGTGGAAAAGAATATTTTTGTGACGAACACTTTCTTTCGTCATAAGAAGATTCACATGTATACATGGGAAAGAGGTGGTGATAGAAGCATGATAGATTTCATAATTGTGGATGAAAGAATGAGAAGCGCAGTGGTAGATACAAAGGTTTACCGGGAGTCCAACGTAGTGACGGATCATTACTTGGTCTTATGCCGAATTAATGGTCTATTCAGACGTTGGCGGCATCGGACATCTATGTCTACCACTGCGTTACAGCGTATAAGAACAGAGAGGTTACAAGATGAAGGTGTGAAAGAGAAGTTCAAATGTAGACTGAGAGAAAATGTAAGTGGTATGGATGAATTTTGTATGAATGATTTAGACTTAGAGACTGTGTGGTATAATGTCAAGAAAGGTTTGGTGGATGAAGCTACCGAAGTATGTTGTGTAACTAAGAGAACGAATGAAAGGAAAAATAACACTTTATGGTGGGATGATGAGGTACGGATGGAAGTTGAAGCAAAGAAGAGAGCATGGCTAGATTTACTAGCAACCAAGGCTAGTCATTCTAGCGGTATGAATGATGGTATTGAAAGAAAAAACGCAGTCTTTAGACATCTAAATAAGAGAGTAAAAGAAGTAGTTGAAAAGAAAAAGCAAGAAAGAACGGATAAGAATGATAGAAGAATATCGGATAACTTCCAGGCAAATATTAAAATGTTCTGGAAACTCGTAAGAACTGCCAGGGGACATTCAAAACAGCCTAGAATGAATGCTATACGAGACCAGAATGGCTGTATTCTGAATGACGAAGTTTCGAGTTTAAGGAGATGGAAGGAATACTTTGAAAGCGTGTTTATGAGTGATGGGACGTTTAAATTAAATGAAATAGAAATTCCGAAAGAAGAGGAAAGAGATAGAGAGATAGGTATAGATGAAATAATGAAAGCAATGAAAAGTATGAAAGCAGGTAAGGCAGCCGGATATGATAGAGTATCACACGAAATGCTAAGGGCTGAAGAGGGAGTGGTGGCAGACCTGTTGTACACCTTGTTTAAGTTGTGTTGGGAACTTAAGCGGGTACCGGGAGACTGGTGCAAAGCCAATATATAAGGGAAAAGGATCGCAGCAGGACTGTAAAAACTAAAAAAAACAGGACTAAAAAAGGTTGAGTGCTGGGTTGATACAAGCATTGAAGTTTCTGTATAGGGACTCCAGTGCTTGTGTCAGGATCAACGGGGCCTACTCGGACTGGTTTGGCATCCATAAAGGGAATCAGACAGGGCTGTGTGGCTTCCCCGTAGCTGTTCAACCTATTTATGGACAATTGTTTGGAAAATTTGAAAGTTGAAGAATGCGGGTTAAGAGTCAACCGTCAAATGCCTTTTGTACGACGATGATCAAGTCATACTTGCGTCGTCGGCGGCCGAGTTGCAAATGATGGTTACATTAATGAACAGGTCATTAAAAGAAAGGGGAATGAAAGTGAACGCAAGTAAGACGAAAGTTATGGTTTTTGAAAGAGAAGAAAGTAAAACGATATGTGAAATAAGAATAGAAGGGGAGTTGTTCGAGCAAGTAGATGAGTTTGTGTATTTGAGATGTGTATTTAGCAGGGATGGTAGATATGATAAGGATATAGAACGACGAGTGAACGCAGGAAATAGAGTAAATGAGGCTCTACACTCTATAGTGGAAAGTCAGAATGTGTCCAAAAAGGCACGTATGGCAATTCACAATGCTGTGTTAGTCCCTACTTTAATGTATGGTAGTGAAAGTTGGGTGTGGCAGAAGAAGCACGAGAGTAGAATAAAACCTGTAGAAATGCGGTCATTAAGGAGTATGTTAGGGCTGAATTTAAATGACAGAGTGAGAAATTGTGTGATAAGAGAAGAGTGTGGTTTGCAAGATGATGTTGTGACCAGGATTAAGAAAGGAATGCTTTGGTGGTTTGTTCATGTAGAAAGAATGAATGAAGAAAGAGTGACAAAGCAAATTTATGTGGCAGAGGTGAACGGCAGAGTCTGGAATGGACGCACTAGGCGAAAATTTATCGACCTAATTGGCGATATATTGAAAATGTGCCAAATTAAGAGTACCCTTAACCGACGAGGATGTATGCGTAGGTATATGGATGTGGAGGAGGCGAGAGAGGTGTGTCAGGATCGTGCCAAATGGAAGTCCATAGTCTCTGCCTACCCCTCTGGTTGACAGGCGTGAGTGTTTATGTTGTTATATGTTATGATGTTTTCTACCGCTCAAATTGTTAATGAACATGTATTTCAACCGACTTCAAAAAGGAGTACGTACACCAATTGTGTATGTACACCAATTACTCGAAGACACCTGAACCGATTTGGAATTTTTTTTTGTTTCAAAGGGTATACTTCCCAGGTGGTCCCATTAAAATTTTAACGAAATAGTTCGAGCAGTTTTTAAAATATCAACTATAAATTATATTTATATTGAAGTCGTTGTACAATATTTTTAATTTTACCACTTGTGTATTTTCTTCTGACCAATAGTACAATATACAACTGCTGCTTTAAACCACTGCCTTTTTTAAATCTCAAAAATTAAGCTTTTTGGAGGGAAATTCCATTCCTTCCTCCATTGTTGTCTACTTCCCACCATTATTCTGTTCTGATTTAAAAGATGTTTGCAGAGATAATTTTTTTCTCTAAATTATCACTTTGATTCCCCTGGCAATTAAATAATAGTATTTAAAAACTTGCTAGTTATCATATAGTATATCGTAAAGTTTGGTCATCAATGACTTGAACACAGAACTGAATTTAATCGCTATTAGATATGCAGAAGACCTAGGAATATTTATCATTTATCTCAGGTAAATCAGCCAGTCTGCAACTTCACACAAGCTCTATGAATAGTAGAAACATGGTACCTTGACTAAAATTTGAAGGTAAATCCAAATAAAACACGTAACATCGTCTTTTCACAGCACAAAAGTATAAAGTGGCAATTTCTTTCGTAAATGCATAGAGCATAAAATTTACTCGATAATGATTTTGCAATAGCCTTTTTCTATTTTTATAGAATAAGGGTGACAAAAGATGGTAAGTGAATGCTGTGGCCTATAAACATCGATTAAGGATTAAAATGCAGATGCGTTTTCACCCCCAGAGGACTAAGATGGAATGCTTCGTTTTTATACGCTCACCAGATGAAATACATTAGCATTAAGTTGCTATTTCGCGCTAGTATTAAGTGAGAGTGTGGTCCTTCCATGGTTGAGCCGACCCATTCGTGCTACTACCATAATATAGTTGCAGCTCTACTACATAAATAGGCTTACAAAATGATGCAATTTTTTTATTTGATTATGTCTGAAAGCTGATGCCGAGATTCAAAAAACTCATTTTCTACATAGCAAAGCTATTCTATTAACTATAATAGAATAGCTTCGCTATGTAGAAAATGAGTTTTATATTAGTATATATTTAGAGAATATATACTAATATATTCTATTATATTATACTATATACTTTTCGTGGAGTAAGGTGGTTTGGATTGTCTTGAACCAAGCAGAAGCAGATCACACCTGCAAGATTTCACAAGTCTGGCAAGATTTCTTTTTCTGAAGTCAATTCTGTCTACAGCATCATTTATCAACTCTATATCATCAACTTCTAGACACGTGAACTGTAAAACACTCGTTGACAACCTTGCTGTACATAAATCGTACGTTGTCGTAGCGCGCGCCGCCTGCAAATGTGTCACATGAGGTATACCACGTACGAGGTCTGTTCAAAAAGTATCGCAAATTTTGTATTTTTTCAAAAAGCATTTATTTATTCATGAATATCTATTTTGTCTCCTTCAAAGTAATCCCCCTCGGATATAATGCACTTGTGCCAACGTTCTTTCCAATCCTCGAAGCACTTAAAAAAATCATTTTTCGTGATCTTCTTCAGCTCCTCCTTCGATGCCGACTTTATCTCCTCAATCGTGGCGTAGCGTCGTCCTTTCATGAGCCTCTTCAGTTTTGGGAACAGGAAAAAGTCACAGGGGGCCAGGTCTGGGAAATACGGTGGCTGTGGGACCATTACTGTGTTGTTTTTGGATAAATATTCGCGCACAAGCAACGATGTGTGAGCAGGGGCCGTTATCATGGTGCAAAAGCCAGTTTTTGTTCTTCCACAAATCCGGGCGTTTCTGGCGGATTGCTTCGCGCAAATTGCGCATAACTTGCAGGTAATATTCCTTATTGACCGTACTACCCTGTGGCAAGAACTCATGATCCACCACGCCCCTGCAATCGAAGAAAACTGTGAGCAAAACCTTCACGTTCGACCGAACTTGGCGCGCTTTTTTCGGTCTTGGCTCATGCGGCAGCTTCCATTGGGATGATTGAGCTTTGGTTTCCACATCATAACCATAAACCCATGATTCGTCACCAGTTATGACCCTCTGGAGCACATTTGGGTCGTCACGTACCGAATCCAACATCTCCTGAGCAATGTTAACGCGATGCTGTTTTTGGTAGAAATTGAGCGATTTTGGCACGAATTTCGCGGCGACCCGACTCATGCCCAAATCATTACTTACAATCGAATGGCACGAGCCAATCGATATGTTTAGGTCCTCAGCAACTTCTCTAACGGTGATTCGACGATTGGCCAGTAATATTTTCTTCACTTTATCAATGTTATCGTCTGTTGTTGACGTGCTCGGGCGTCCGGCACGCTGTTCGTCGTTCACATCTTCTCGGCCCTCTGAGAACATTTTGTACCACCGATAAACGTTGCTTTGGTCCAAGGTAGCTTCACCATATGCCACAGTCAACATTCGGAATGCGTCCGCGCACTATATTTTGTTTTTCACACAAAATTTAATACAGATTCTTTGATTCATTTTTTGGAATAGACAAAAATCGAAGACGAGCCAAAACACATCCAAGCAAAACAGCTGTCAAAAATTAACTAAACATTCAAAATGGCCGACCTTGTCAGTATAAGTAAGGGACATGAGTACCAACATAAGGCTACAAAAAAATCAAAAATCAAATATACGTAGCCCGCGGAAATTCAAAATTCGCGATACTTTTTGAACAGACCTCGCATATACGCTAATCGTGCATTAACGTCGTACGTATTTTATGTATTTTCCTTATTTGTGTATTGTAGTACTAAGTATTGAGTACATTCAGTGACTGCCTCGTTGGTCTAGTGGTTGTAGTAGTGCGGCTGCTGATGACCGGGTTCGAATTCCGGTTCGGACCAAGAAAAATCAGTAATTGAGCTTTTCTATCAAGGAATTCTCTGTAGCCGCCCGGAGTCAGGAAGTTGGCGGTGTCTCACCCCCGTGCCTCGGAAAGCACGTAAAGCCGTTGGTCCTGCGCCTGATCTCTGTCCGGTCGTGTCGGTTTACTGTCCTATCGTGAGAGTGAGGGAATAAAGAGTGCACTTGTGCTTGCGCATACACTTGGGTACTATAATCCTGTCCTGCGCCGATGGCTAGTCTCCGTTAAGGCTGGCCGCCGTGACCGAAATTCGGTCTGGAGGACATTATTACATTCAGTAATTTTAAGAAAATGGCAATACAGCCGCCCTGCCTGCACGCACATACACATACGTTAATCGACTCAGTCGGGCGATAGCAATTAACTTTCACTTTTGCCAATCCGGTTTCTCCAAAGACATGAAATTACAACTAAACTTTTTACTATTTAGAGATCAACAAAAAAGTGAAAAGTGCCGAGTAAACCCGAACGTACCGATCCCATGAAAATAATTTAATATTCGAGAAGTAGAGGCGAAAAAACTCAAATGACACTGGGTGGGTTATGCCCTTTAGGCGTGACGAACGAAAGATAATGTAATAAGTAATAAGTTAACTGAGTTAAGTAGACTGCGGTAACTATTATCTAATCTGTAGCTGCGGGTTCAATAGCCCACATGAAAGAAGTATAATTATTATGTTTAAAAAATAATTGTACTGTATTGATTTTAATATTAGTCTATGGGCGAATTATCTAAATAAAAATAAATTATGTAATATCAAAGGCCCCAACGAGACAGAAATGCCTAATGTGGTACCACTTTTTTAAAATGATAAAATTACAAATACACTACTTTAATAGAGCTTTGCAAAGCTTTTAGGTCTAAGTATTAAACATCGCTATTCTCCTACTTAGCTTGTCGATGGTAAATTAAGTTTTGCCTGGTTGTCGAAAGATTAGCTGATTTGCAATTTGGAATCCCATAAATTGCCTAAACTGCGCCCAAGGGCGTATAATGTTCACTTAAGGAGGCTACCTACTTCCTTATGTAATCTTTTCGCATTCAAAAACTTATAAAATCCTTGTTTCGCAGAGGAAATGGTGTTTAAGGAGGGTATTCACATTGACGAGGTGCCGTCCGACTACCTTAGCCATAAGGAGAAGTATGAGCTGGCGGTTAAGAAGGCCTGTTTGTTATTCAAGATGATGCGAAGGCTGCAAGAAGAAGAAAATGCCGGAATGGAGAACTATATGTAAGTAACTGTTTAAATATGGAGGCTAAACTCTTGCCATTAATTTCACAGTACGCAAGCAACCGATGTTCGATGTCCACTACTAATGAAATAATTAAGTAACTGTAATTTTAAGTGTTGATTAAGCACATGCTCATGCACAGGCAGTGAAAACATCGTAAGGAAAGCTGCATGTCTGAGTAATAAAATATTTCGAGGACATGTAGTCCGTCAACACGCACTAGAGCAGCGCGGCGGACTAATTATAGTTCCAGAACGCTTTTAAGAATTACAGGACTCCTGTGCCCATTAGCGAGACGTATATAGGCTGTAACTTAAGTAATTAATCTTTTTATTTCATTATCCTATGGACGTTTACGCACCTCCCACTCTCCTCGCTATATCTTGAACACGGTTCATCGTACGAACCGTATTAGATTTTTTTTTCTTTGTTATAAACGTCTCACGTGGTGCCACGCTGCATGCTGTATGATACATCCACGTTCATATTAGAAAATGTTTTATCTATAACAATTTTTTCACGTGGTAGAGCCACGCTGCGGCAGGGTGCAGCACGCATGGGTTTTTTTTCCTCACAAAGATCAACGCCTTTCTAGGAGTGAGCAATGTTTGGCTAGACCAGGGAAGGAAAACGCTGTGCCAGAACATCAGCGTAAACTGCAGCATAATACTGCTGTATTTTGTATAGTGATTTTTGTATGGAGATTTTGTGAGTTATTGTATACAGATAAACGGAGACCCTTTTTACTAATAACAAGCATTCCGTCTTAGCCCTTAAGGGCGACAACATATCTGTATCTTGATCCTTAATGAATAATGGATGTTGGTGTTTATGGGCCACACCATTCACTAACGAATAATTCATAAAACAACTACGATTTCTGCCAGTTCAATCTACTGTAAGCCGCGTAAAAGAACTTCGGTCCAAAAAAAACGCCTAAAAAATTTAAAATAAATAATAGTTTAAAAAAACTAAACAAACACGCTTTTGTAGATAACCGAACTGAAAAGTAGAAAATAATTTTCAATAAGTTTAAAATAAGAAAATAGTGATTAACATAAAAAATCATTTTATTGTAAAAAAGCGTGGGGTGCTTGATGTCATTTGTTGTAAATATTTTTGTGGGTATTTGTAAAATTAGCGTCATCATAAAAATATCTGAAAAAGCATCCCACGCGGTTATCTACAAACGCGTGTTTTTTAAGTTTTTTTTTTAAACTATTATTTTCTGTACAGAACCCGGTAAAGTGTTGCTCAAGACACTATGAATAAAGCAGCTGATAAAAATGTTACACTCATAACTGTTAACAAAAATTGTTATTGTAATTAATGGTCTTATAGAAAAAACTATTCCGCCGTGTCAGGTGTAGGAGCTATTATTAGAAGGAGAAGAGCTAAAATTTTCTTTTAGAGATTGTTTTGTCTGCAATTGTGCATAAAATAAAAAATAACTTCAGCTAAAGAGCACAATATGCATTATACTCAGGCCCATCAAATGGTATGGAAAAATAATTAATTTTACCAGGTTTCAAAAATCAATCAAAATTCAAAAAATCAAAAATAATAAAATCAAAAAATGTAGATCTGTATGTCTATACATACATATATTGATTTATAGCCGCTTAGTAACTGATTGGTTACTCAGTACCTATATAACATCCTGCAGTCACGCCAAAACTAAGAGGAGAGAATCACTGTACAAAACGTAATAATTTATTGCAAAAATTTTGTGATAAAATAAAAAATAAAATTACAAACTTATCCAAGATACCCAATACGTTACAGAAAAAAAAAAACAAATAATAAACTAATGAGTTTGTGTTAGTTTTTATAAAGGTTACAAGATATAACAAAAATAAACAAAAATAAATATCAAAAAACTTCAGGATCTGACTGACGATATACAGCTGACACTTAATCGTGCTTTTGGAAACCACGCCAGTTGTAAACAATGCTTCTGTGAAAAATGGTGTGCACAAGAGAATTACTAGAACAGACAAAATCTTTGTTTTCAAAGGAGTCAATCGTTTTTGGGCCCACTAGAAATTTTCGCGACCCTCGATGGTATTATATACAAAAAAAAGATACGAATTTATTATTGTAAATAGCATAAACATTTTATGAAAATCTAAACGGAATCAAGAAATCTGAAAAAAAGAGTTGTGTTGATATTTTGTATTCATGTCATTGGTTCAGATAATGTAATATTAAAAAAAATTGTTGTAGAGATGTGCCAATTCGGAAGAAACTTGACTCGAGTTAACTTGAGTTGAAATTCACGTAACTCGAATAGTACTCGAGTTACGCAACTCGAATTGGCGGAACGAAGCTGCGTCAGTTAGTTACAAATGATTTTTATATTTGTTCCTCCATCCAAGATAATTATTATTACTTAACTTAATAGGTAGTTATATTTTATTGGTTTGCGTGTATGTAATTTTCATAAAATAATATCACTCTAACTTTATGACGTAGCGTTAATGTTATTAATAATTTAACTATCACGTATTATACTTAATCAGCTTATTGATATTACATAATATATCAATAAATTGTTCGAATTAGTAGGTCGAGTTCATCACTAAATTGTAGACAGACACTGCATTGACCGTAAGATAAAGATGCGACTCGAGTAGAATTTTGTGACTCGAGTCACTCGGGTTTTATCATGTCACTGTAGTTGTACTCGAGTTTTTGAGTTTGCGAATTAACTATTTACAGTCCCTGCATCGATTGAAGTTTATCACTCGAGTTGAGAATAGCGATTACCTTAGTTAAAGCATTTTTAAATAAGTACCTTTATTAAATAAGTAATATGTGGCAATATGAAATAAAATACAAATATTTATTATTTATTTATTTGTAGTATTTCCATGTTTTTTATTTACTACAGACATGTGTAGTATTTCAAAATCTATAAACTGCTTTTCGCGTATCTTACAAACCGCTTCCATTTTTCAAAATAATGCCACACTGACGATTTTTGTTTTGTTGTTTCATTGTTATCATTCATACTTTAAACAAACAAGTACTGTATATTTAAATCACCTGTTATGTTATGCACTACTTATACGAAGTAACAAAAAATAACAATGATAGCACAATCACGATATTATAAATCAAACTAAGTTCATATTTGACTACAACATGCCAGATGCGAGTTTGAATTTGGGTGTAACCAGTGACGTCACCTGCGGCGCCTTATACTACAAAGGAATTAGTGAACTGACATCTATATACTCGTAGCGCCTCTGAATCTAGAGGGTGCGGTGCGCCGAGTTGACTCGGTAACTCGAGTGCAAGCGGATTCGAGTAAAATTTATTTTCACTCGAGTACCGAGTTACACAGATATACTCAATTGAATCGAGTGAATACAGAGTTCAAGTTGCATCACTACTGTAAGATAAAATTTGTTGTTAAATACTTTAAAATAATTTTGGTAGTAAACTGCAAAAAGTTTATTCTTGTTTGTTTACAAGACAATAAAATAAATATCGTCTCATCGATGCACAAGTGTTTAACATAATATGGATAATATCTATTTTCCTTTTTATTTTTTGTGGTCGCGTGGTAAAATTGCCAATGACATTCGAAATTGGAAATTGAAAACTAATGAGTTTAGTTAAATTAATATAAGAGTATGTATCACAGAACACAATTACTATCTAAGGTATGTATGTAATACAAGAGTTTACTTTACACATAGAATTTTGGAAAATCTAAATAAGATCCATAATTTATGATGAATTGCCTAAAAATGACAAACACAGGTCTTAGAACCTTAATAGTATGTTAAAAGTGACAAAGTATTAAAGTTTTGTGTTATTAGTAAAATCTAAATTAAATAATAGAGAATAAATACATAAATGAAGTTTTTGTGTATCTTATAAGAAAATTAGAATCTATGGGTCGAGGGTTTTAAGAAAGTTTCTATTTGATGTAGCTTCATCGGCTTTGAAGAGCGATTCATTTAACTGCATTTAGGTATATATACCTTATGTATTCAGCAAGTTGCTCCATAAACTTGACAATACCAAATGGCATCAAACATGGATTCTGAATTTATGCCAGCCATAGTAGATGGGCAGTATAGATAGTACATATATACCAGAAGCAAATATACAGTTTGCAATAAGTATTGTGACTTAGTTAAGCCATTTTTACTTGTGTAATGGTTATATCCTTGTTGATCAGATGCTTCTTTTATCCTTAGACTGTTGTGTTGTTAACTCTGCAGCCATTTTTACTTGTGTAATGGTTATATCCTTGTTGATCAGATGCTTTTATCCTTAGACTGTTGTGTTGTTAACTCTGCAGAGTTATATATAGAATATTATTTTGTCATCAACTATCAGATAATTAATATAAAAATAATATCCTTTTCCCCTACATGAAACTAGTGAAAATAAGAAATCAGACAACTTTTACATCGTCAAATATTGTTGATGTAAATCCATAACTACTATTTGTGTATTTGATTATATGGAGCTGATTAATGGTGTATATTTTATAATAATTTCTTATTTATTTAACATATAGGCAGAGACAACAAAATACTGACAGAAATATGGAAATGTAGTTTATTGACATTTAAGTATAGTAATGTGTAGTCTTATCTCATATCTCTTATTATTGAAAATGTCCTGATTCCTAACAAATCATACCTGGACATGTTTTTTTTGCTTTATAGTGTTTGAAATGTAATTCAATACAAACATAAACATAGGCCTCATACGCTATTTGGATTGCAATACATATAGAAAAATAATATATTGATAAGAATTATTATTTAGTATAGACAGTAAAATATTCATTAACTTTTTTCAGGTGGATCGCTTAGAATAAATGTGTATGTCTTGTAGACTGAAATCCTGCAGAGCTGCTCGTAGGCAGAGACAAAAAAGTATATGGATATTGAATACAACAGTCTGATATCATATCTCATATTATTGAAAATATACTTTTGATTTCTAACAATATCATAAATGGCCATGTTATTATCTAGTTATTTTGAAAAAATATTTTGAAATGATAATGACTGACAATAATAAAAAGTAAAGTTACAGCCTATATACGTCCCACTGCTGGGCACAGGCCTCCTCTCATTTCTGAGAGGGTTTTAGGGCAAGGTAATGTCCGCCGCGCTGCCCCAATGCGTGTTGGCGAACTTCACATGTCCTCGAAATATTTTTTTATTATTTTTTATTTCTCTCAGACATGCAGGTTTCCTCACGATGTTTTCCTTCACCGCCGAGCACGTGGTAAATCAGCACTTAAAATTGCAATTAACAATTTCATTGGTGCCGGCGGGGATCGAACCCGGGTTGCTCGCGTACTGTGAAACTTACAGTGAGCGCTAACCATCTGAGCTACCACGGCTCTACTGACAATAATAAATACAATTAAATTATACATGTGTTTTTGTCATCCTTACACAACCAGTTTAAAACATCTTACTTCATATTTATCAGTGTGTAATAACATAGATAAACATGATATTACCTAGTTATTTTGGCTTTAATGGTGTTTGGGGTATGATAACCAATTAGTTAATATATTTTAAAACAAAGTTTACACACTGCACCTTTACTAATCAACCAAAACATATTAAAACAAAGTCTTAACACCGCACTTCTCTGTCTGTCTGTTCCACTATTAATAGACTGCTTTGGAAATAATTACAACAATATATGCAGTGGCATTTTACTTTGTGTTTTATCCTAATACAACCAGTTTAAAACAGCTTTCTTACTATATAGCATTTAAAGGTAATATTATAAATATACATATTATCCGTTATTCATCTTGGCTTAATCATATTTATTTAATTACAGTAATGGTGTTTGTGATGTATATTCACTAATCAATTAATACCTGTAAAAAATAGTTACCACACCACGTTTGTTTGTCTGTGCACTGTTTTGCCGCAACTGCTAAAAGGATTTTCCATCAATCTTAAAGTACCTATAATTGCTGAATGTACCTACAACTTTGTTTAATACTATTCATTATTAAGCTATCTATTCTATATATACTATTTTAACTCATAATATCGGTGAAAACTACTAGAAAATCGCTTTTAGTTTGTTTTATTGTTATATTTGTTTAATTTTTAATTTCTCAGAATTCCTTTAGATGCGATAAAACTAATATTAGTTTTGTAATCTATAGATTATAAGGAATAAATTGACATACATTTCATTAAGTATCTTTAAAATTCGTGGTGGGCCCATTCTCCATACAAAAAGAAACTGTCTCCTTTCCGCCGAGTTGTAAGTAGAAGGCCAAATACGCCATGTGCCAATTTAATTAAATATTGTTATATTAGTCAAGATCACTTTATTAATATATTAATAAAGTGATCTTGACTACGTTTCATCAATTCACAAAAATATAAGTAGAGATGCTACGAATATTCGATATTAGGCAAAATTACTATTTTTGGCATCTCTAGTTATAAGCTTCGTACAAAAAATTACTCTATGATTAGAAATAGAAATAAAAATAGAAACGATTAAATCACTCTATTAAATTTATCAGATTATATAAATTACGGCAATAATAATATTATTATAATTTAAATGATTTTAGAGAAGCTAAGTATTATATTAAGATATAAACTAACATTTATTACGAAAATAAAAACAATCTAAATTATCTTTTGATATGAGTATTAATGAGGATTAGGTATGAACTTTGATTAACATTCAATATAAATCACCAGCTTATTACGATTGTAACTCAGAGTATATAATATGTTTTAGGCTAATTATAACATGTAGCCATGTAAGGGAATCCACAATCTAATATCATCCCGTGAATGTCGTAAAGTGCGACTGAGCCAAATCTTGTAGCCTGTAATAAATAACCATCTCGTGTATATGTTAAATGTAAATACCACCAGACGCCTAGAAGCAGTGTCACAGGTGCGAGACATTTATTTTATTTTTAGTCGCTATTAGAAAGACGTTGCTGCCAATCTCCTGATTCGTTTACCTCTGTCGCCTCTACGACACCCACGAAATGATATGGGGTAGTGGATATTCTTAAACCGCTAGTACACAGTTGATTAAATTAGAAGACAAAATATTATTAAAAACCGCATACAATATGCGTTTATGCCATAGCACGCTGCACACCATCATCTGCCATTGATGAAACCGAGCGAGAAATTTGTAAATACTCGATCTAATTAAAGAAAGAAATTAGATGCCTTACATGTGTTGAAACAGATAGATTAGTTTATTTTAGTTATTTCAATAGCATAATGTCATATGGAATTTTGTTATGGGGTAATGCGAGAGTGTTGCCAGATAGACTCATCCACTTTCCCCTAAACGCCCACTTAAAATCCCCTAGATTGAAACAAAATCCCCTAAATCAAATGACTAAAATTGTCAGACGTCTGTTTACTTTTCTTCGTTAACAGACTTTGAATTCGTTTTTTTAATATGTAAATTATACAAAAATAAATCAAACATTTGTACGTGAAAAAATTAAAAATACTTGAAGTACAAATTTTGGAATAATTTTTTATAAAAATTATTACATATTGTGTTTAATATAAAATGTATTTTATTAAGATTATTTCCCCTATTACGCTATTATACATTTCCGAACTACAAAATTTTTTAAGCATACTTTTCGTAGATTGATGCATAATTTGAAATATTGTCTTTAACTCATAATATCGGTGAAAACTACTAGAAAATCGCTTTTAGTTTGTTTTAAGGTTATTGTGATATTCATATTTTAATTTTCTCAGAATTCCCTTTAGATGCGATAAAACTAATATTAGTTTTGTAATCTATAGATTATAAGGAATAAATCGACATACATTTCATTAAGTATCTTTAAAATTCGTGGTGGGCCCATTCTCCATACAAAAAGAAACTGTCTCCTTTCCGCCGAGTTGTAAGTAGAAGGCCAAATACGCCATGTGCCAATTTAATTAAATATTAAGTTATAATAGTCAAGATCACTTTATTAATATATTAATAAAGTGATCTTGACTACGTTTCATCAATTCACAAAAATATAAGTAGAGATGCTACGAATATTCAAAATTAGGCAAAATTACTATTTTTGGAATCTCTAGTTATAAGCTTCGTACAAAAAATTACTCTATGATTAGAAATAGAAATAAAAATAGAAACGATTAAATCAATCTATTAAATTTATCAGATTATATAAATTACGGGAATAATAATATTATTATAATTTAAATGATTTTATAGAAGCTAAGTATTATATTAAGATATAAACTAACATTTATTACGAAATTAAAACAATCTAAATTATCTTTTGATATGAGTATTAATGAGGATTAGGTATGAACTTTGATTAATATTCAATATAAATCACCAGCTTATTACGATTGTAACTCAGAGTATATAATATGTTTTAGGCTAATTATAACATGTAGCCATGTAAGGGAATCCACAATCTAATCTCATCCCGTGAATGTCGTAAAGTGCGACTGAGCCAAATCTTGTAGCCTGTAATAAATAACCATCTCGTGTATATGTCAAATGTAAAATACCACCAGACGCCTAGAAGCAGTGTCACAGGTGCGAGACATTTATTTTTATTTTTAGTCGTTATTAGAAAGACGTTGCTGCCAATCTCCTGATTCGTTTACCTCTGTCGCCTCTTACGACACCCACGAAATGATATGGGGTAGTGGATATTCTTAAACCGCTAGTACACAGTTGATTAAATTAGAAGACAAAATATTATTAAAAACCGCATACAATATGCGTTTATGCCATAGCACGCTGCACACCATCATCTGCCATTGATGATACCGAGCGAGAAATTTGTAAATACTCGATCTAATTAAAGAAAGAAATTAGATGCCTTACATGTGTTGAAACAGATAGATTAGTTTATTTTAGTTATTTCAATAGCATAATGTCATATGGAATTTTGTTATGGGGTAATGCGAGAGTGTTGCCAGATAGACTCATCCACTTTCCCCTAAACGCCCACTTAAAATCCCCTAGATTGAAACAAAATCCCTAAATCAAATGACTAAAATTGTCAGACGTCTGTTTACTTTTCTTCGTTAACAGACTTTGAATTCGTTTTTTTAATATGTAAATTATACAAAAATAAATCAAACATTTGTACGTGAAAAAATTAAAAATACTTGAAGTACAAATTTTGGAATAATTTTTTATAAAAATTATTACATATTGTGTTTAATATAAAATGTATTTTATTAAGATTATTTCCCCTATTACGCTATTATACATTTCCGAACTACAAAATTTTTTAAGCATACTTTTTCGTAGATTGATGCATAATTTGAAATATTGTCTTTCACTCGTAAAATGGCCTCAGCAGTCTTTACCTACATTTGATTCCGAAGTTTATTCTTAACAATATTCATTATAGAAAATGATCTTTCAACGCTACCGTTTGAGAACGGCAAACTTAATAATGAGGTAGCAAGTTTAGAAATACAAATTTAAGGAAGTTTGTAAATCCCCTAATAAAATGTTACCCCTAGATTTTCCACCAAGCCGTCTAAAATCCACTAAATTTAGAGGAAAATCCCCCAACCTGGCAACACTGAATGCGACTGACATTTTGCAAACTATCTACGTTTTGCAAAAGAGAGCCATAAGAGCAATTTATAACTTAAGTCCGAAAGAGTCTCTTAGAGAAAATTTACAAAAACAAATATATTAACTTTGGCCTCTAATTATATTTACGAAAATTTAATGATTGTACATAAAAATAAAGTTTTATTAAAAATAGTGATGTACATTCTGTAAGTACTAGAAACAAGCAGAAGCTTTTTTTTTTTATAGGAGAGGGGGCAAACGAGCCTGCGGTTCACCTGATGTTAAGTGACTACCGCCGCCCATGAACAACTGCAACACCAGGGGAACCAGGGGAATTGCAGATGCGTTGCCGGCCTTTAAAAGGAGTAGGCTCTTTCTTGAAGGTCCCTAAGTCGTATCGGTCCGGAAAATCGCTGGTGGTAATCGGTTCCACAAGGAAGTTGTGCGAGGAAGAAAACATCTTCTAAATCGCACAGTGGTGGACCGCCTATCATCCAGATGGTATGGATGGTATCGCGAGTTTTGTCGCGATGTGCGATGGTCAAATTGAGCGGCTGGAATTAGTTCGAACAATTCCTCAGAGTACTCCCCGTGGTACATGCGATAAAATACGCAAAGAGATGCAACATCTCTACGCAGTGCTAGTGAGTCAAGCCGATCGAAGGCCTTCGCTATGTCCAAACTAACGGCCAATGCCTCCCTTGACTTGATCGCCTGCGCCCATCTATGTGTTAGGTAAACAAGAAGATCACCAGCTGAGCGACCCCGACGGAAACCGTACTGGCAGTCACTAATCAGCTGGTGCTCCTCAAGGTACCGCATGAGCTGGCAGTTAATAATTGACTCCATTATTTTCGAGAACAAGGATGTGATGGCGATAGGCCTGTAATTGGACGGATCAGAGCGGTTACCTTTTAGGATCGGTGCACGAAAGCTGTCTTCCATGAATTCGGGACAACGCCTAGGAGTAGGAGTACCGAAAAGACGCGTTAGAACCGGTGCCAACTCTGAGCGCACGTCCTCAGCACAATTGGCGGGATTCCATCAGGCCCACTCGACTTGTGGATGTCCAGGAGAGGAGTGCTTTGCGTACTGAGCACTGTGTGAATCGCACATCAGGCATAGAGCACTCACACTGCGGGATGGTCGGCGGTGTGTTCCCCTGTCATCAAGAGTCGAGTTGGACGCAAAAGGAGCCTAAAGGTCGGCTTTCTTTGCGTCGTGGGCCAGTGAGTCATCCTCCTGTGCAGAGATGGTAGTGATGGCTTACAGAAATTTCCTTGGACAGCCTTGGCGAGAGACCAGAATGCACGGGTTCCCGAAGGAAGGCGAACTAGTTTCTCGCCAATTCTGCCTATGTGCTCTGACTTTGCCTTGGCAATAACTCTTTTGAAGAACCTGGAGGCGAAGTTATACTTCTTTTTAAGCATGCTGGTGTTTACATCCCGAGCCGCCGAAGCCTCAGCCCAGGCCTGATAACACTCCTGCTTACTGCGTAATGCAGTCTTACAGGAGCGACCAAACCAATTCTGCGATCTGCCACCGATGGTTACCACAGATGATGGAATAAATAGTTCCATTCCCTGTAGCACCACATCGGTGACAGAGTCAGCAACAGCGCTGGGATCATCCGGCGAGAAGCAAACCCGCCCCCATGGGTAGGATGCAAAGAAAGACCGCATTCCATCCCAATCCGCCGACCTGTAATGCCAAACACGGCGGCAACCTGCAGAACGCAACCGCGAGGAGAGCGTGAGTGGCACCACACCCGGATCAGACAATGGTCCGAAGAGCCAAGAGGGCATCGACGGAAACCTGATATCCGTCCGGATGAGAGGTCAGCAGAAGGTCCAACAGGAAGGTGTATGATCCTCCACATCTGGAATCCGTGTAGGCGAAGTAATCAGTTGTGTCAGACCATATGCCAAGGCAAAGTCATAAACAGATCTCCCCGCATGATCGGTTAAACGTGAACCGAGCCATTCAGCGTGGTGGGCGTTAAAATCGCCAAGTATCACGATCTCTACGGATGGGATCTGTTGTAGCAAGAAATCTGTAGCCATTTGGACGTGGTCGATGAGTCGGTCTGTGTCGGCATTACCGCTATGGGACCTATACAGGCACCCGTAGACGCGGGGATGGTCGTCGCTGTCTACGCGCAGCCATAGGATGGACAGGTCCGTACCTTCAAGACTGCCGAGGCGTCGAGAACAGATATCCTCTCTGACGTATACGCAAACTCCAGCCCGGGGTACAAAGAAGTGTTCTAATTTGTACCCCGGGTAGAAATATACAGGACCTTATCTATCAAAAGGTTTAAAATTATTAAAGCAAAAATTCATTAAAAAGGGTTATTATACTAGGAAAAAGTACTTGATTGAAAATAACCCCTGGGAATGAGGTGATCGTTACCATGCTGTTTTTAAATGATTTCATACTTGATTGTATAACATATTATATTGTAAAATTATGTAAACTCGCTGGGTTTCATGCTGGTTCTCCCCAGGACAGAGGTTTTTTCCGAACCAGTGGTAAAGCTTAAATGACTTTCAATTAGTATTCTTGTAATCTATATTGAAATAAAAATATTCTATTCTATTCTAATCCTTTTCCTAAATTATTTTTATAAATTAATAGATTTTTATCGGATCAGTAGGTATTGATAGTCATAATCGTGATGTACAAAATATACCCAGTTATATTGTTATATTGTTAACCTTTTTAATTTACCGGGTTATAATATGTACTACCAATTGCGATCTGCGCAACGGGGAGGCGGTATCATTACCTATGTTAAAAACCATCTGAAGTTTACATTAACACCACATAAAAGTATCATGTTCGAAAACATAACGGGTATCTTAAAACTGACCCCGAACGTAGATGTAGTTGTGTGTGTAATTTATAAACCTCCAAAAAGAAACAAGGATTTGTTTGTAAAGGAACTTGACAGGTACATCTCAAACTACGACGCTAAAACAAACCTTTTACTAATCGGCGACTCCAACATTGACCTAAAAACCATTTCATCTTACAGGGACACTTATTTACAAACACTCAGCGAGCGCGGATTGATGTGCGGAATTTCAAATTATACTAGAATTGAAACAAGAAAAAATAAAGTCACTAAATCTTGCATAGATCACATATTTGCGAGGTTCCCCACTTCAGATCCGTACTCGGCTGTGTTGGACGTTACACTGGCCGACCATCGAGGCATCGATCATACCATTTTTAGTAATGAGGTGAGCGTTACAGATTGGGAACAGACAAATAACATGAGTTCGTCAAATGATATACTTTCATTTATAAAAAAATCGTTCCTAACAGCTATAAAGATTGCGACTATTAGTAGGTCTGTTAGGTATTCTAGAAATCGTAGGAATCTGCCTATAGCCCCTTGGATCAATGGTAATGTTACCCGATTATGTGAAAAAAGGGATTACTTGTTTAAGCTTTGGAAAAATAGCTCTTTTGATCCTAAAATTAGACTAGTATATAATAAAACTAGAAATAAACTCCATAAACTAATAGAATCAAAACGAAATACATACTATCTTAATGAAATACAAAATAACTTTAAAGATACAATTTTTTTTTATAAAATCATTAACCAGATGTTAGGACGAGTAACATTATCGATTCACGAGGCGATACTGAAGGCTTTTGACGGACAGGGCCTTAGCTCCAAAGCGATAGCTAACAACTTCGCAAATAGCTTTGAAAAGGCAGTAAAAGACATTGTTCCTCGATGCAGCTTAAAATTAACCAATTCACTAACTTATCGGAGACCGGTGGATTCTAGTATTCTGTTCCAAACAGTTTCTCAGGACAATGTAAGCAAGTCATTAAGAGACTGAACTCACATAAGGCTCCTGGACCTGACGGTATTAGAGTGGCTGATCTAAAAGTGGTTGATAAACACATATCCTTACCCATTGCCAATTTAATCAACCGCAGTATTGCGTCTGGAGAATACCCCGACGACCTCAAAATAGGCTATGTGAGGCCTGTTTTCAAAAAGGGCAAACACGACGATTACTCCAACTATCGACCAATCACTCTGCTTTCTAGTATTGATAAAACAGTTGAAAAAGTTATCAGTGAACAGATTCATAAATATTACCGAAAGCACGAAGTCATAAACAAAAACCAGTACGGATTTCAAGCGGGTAAAAGTACTACGGACCTTCTATGTAAGTTTACAGATGAGGTAAACGAGCATTTGAACCATAAAAAATTTGTACTGGCCTTGTTTATTGATTTTTCTCGTGCCTTCGACACACTACAACATCAACTCTTAATCAATAAACTGGATGATTGTGGTATCCGGGGTTCTTTGCTCAATTGGTGTAAAAATTGCCTCCAAAATCGTACATTTACGGTTAAATTTAATAACTCGTTCAGTGACCCTAAGATTGTGACAGAAGGCACGGCCCAAGGATCAGTCCTTGGCCCGTTGCACTTTTTATCTTATGTCAACGAAATGGGTAACTGTCTGAAACACAGTTCATGTTACCAATTCGCAGACGATACGTGTCTTCTCGTCTCGGGTAGGGATATCTCAAATGTCTGTAATGCTCTTCAGGCCGATTTGGATATGTTGATACGATGGTGTCATGACGTTGGTCTAGTGTTAAACCGATAAAAGCAAACTCATGATTATCAAATCCCCATACATGAGGTATCCTACTCCAAAACCATTAATTGTTCATAATCACGACTGCCTCCATCAATTAGGAACTTGCCAATGTCCTACAATCGAAGTTGTGGCCACACAAAAATACCTCGGTCTTATAATTGACTCAAAGCTTAACTGGGGCCACCACATTGAACATGTGTGTAATAAGTTGCGTCAGTTTCTAGCCAATATAAAAATCTTAAAAAATCGCATACCCTTCAAAGTAAGACTTATGCTTTACAACTCTGGCTGAATCTTATATTCAGTATGGCTTGTCACGCTATGGTCGGACGTTTAAATCACATTTAAAACAAATCTATGATCTTCAATTTAGAATTCTTAAAAATATTGTATCCCTAAATATGCGTGTACTAATTGATGATGGTGAAAATGCGATTTTTAAACATTGTAAAATCTTACCAGTTTATGACCAAATTAAGTTCATGTTATTAAAACAATATTTCTTCTGCGAAAATATAAAGTCATACATAGAATAACCTGTACGTACGCGCGCTATGACACAAAATCGGCTCCGGCACATCACTGCTAATAATGTGTATGGGCAGCGGACGGCCGCTTACCAGATACCGCATTTAATAAATAACTTACCTTTCGATGTACGCGAAAAAATATCACAACAAAACATTAAAACTAAACTCAAAAGCTTTTTCCTATCTAAATTATAATTACCTACTATATCTACTTACTTAGCAATAACGTAGCTACCTGCCTAGTTCTTACTTTTACCTTGCTACTACAGACTTTTTATTTTTATTTTATTTACAACTACTGACTTTAACTAAGTTGTTAACTTACATTCTTAGTCTTTATATTCCTACTATACCTACTACCTACTCACATACCTAAATACTTACTTAGACTGTGTTTGGTACATAATATGCTGACTTAAACTAATTATTTAGCATCAAGTCAAACCTCCGTGGTTTTTTAGATGTTAATTAGACCTGATAAATAAATTAAAAAAAAATAACACAACGGTCTGCCTATTTACTTAGAGTAATTCATCATTATAATCTTCATCCAGAAATTGTCCAAAATAGATCTCTGTCTCTAGGCGCTGTTTGCCACTAAAGACTATGATATGAGTTGACGACTTATGCTCGGGCCACACTAACGAGAAATGCCGTTAATTATCGCGTTGACGGACGTTGAATGTAGGTGTAGCCACGACTTAACGCGATAATTTGACAACGGCATTAACAATGCCGTTTGCCGTTTGGCGATAACTCGAGTGGCGGTACATCAAAGAGATTAACGCGCGAAATAACGTGTTGAAGCGGCCACACTACGTTTGTCTCATTGTGCACGGTGAGCGCAGCGGGGTCACACGTATGGCTATGATGGATTATGAAAAAGTTATTACGTTTCTTGAGATTCTGCAAACAGAGCCATGCTTAGGCAATCATAAAATATATTCATATAATAAAAATTTACACTCATCAAATATAGAGTAGCAGCGTCAACGTCCATCCATCGCAGCGTCAACGTCCATCCATCGCAGCGTCAACGTCCATCCATCTCGCTTGAAATTCAAGAAACATTAACGCTAACTTTAACGCCGTTCAACGGCATTGAAATTGAAATGACGTTGATCATTCAAGTGTAGCCACTCACTTCATCGCGTTAAAATTAAAGCAATAATTGTTGCGTTTATGGGCATTGACGTTTCCCGTTACTGTGGCCCCAGCATTACATCTATACATATAATAAATCTGTAGAAAAGTCGTGTCTGTAATTCTAATATACTCTCGTAAAAACAAGTCCAGGGGACTAAATAAAGGGCACTGAAGCCAAATTAGTGGTTTTTAGAATTTTTGTCTGTCTGTCTGTGTATTACCGATTCACGCAAAAACTACTGGACCGATTTCCATTAAGGTTTATATGTAGATAGTTAGTAACCCGGGGCAACTTATAGGCTACTTTTTATCCGATTACGGAACTTAAAAAAGAAGGTTAAGTATTTTTCTTCCTTTAGATGTAAACTAACATAATCATACATAATCTATTATGTATGATTATGTTAGTTAATAGGCGGGGTGACGGGTGTTTTTTCAAAATAAATATCATAATTGTAAATAAAGTTTAAAATTAGTTTTAACCTTTGCATAACAATTTGAAACTCCGCTGACGATATACGTTTTAATTATCAAAACAGCGCCATCTATCATCAAATGAAAAAAGCCTATATTTTGCCTTTAGTAACTAATACATTAAATACTATAAATAACTTACATTTATATGTTTAAATAATTAGATTTATAATTTTTTTTTAAATCCTAACGTTTAATTTAATCATTTTAAAAGTGTTATAATTAAAATTTAAGAAATAATAGATAATAGTGACATCTATCAAACTTATTAAAATTGATATTTTTTTGAGCTATATTAACTATTAACACTTATACAGGGTATTTTGAAACGCTCCCGAAAACGAAGACAGACGACAGTACTAACTATATCTTAGATGATGGGTGAAATATAAAATCGATCCTGATGAAAAAATTCATCTTTTCACAACGTTTTATTAGCTTTATTCACGCTCCATCGTGTTAGTATAAATCATCGTGTTAAATAAAACGTTAATTTCATTAAAATAAAACATGAAAATACTTAAACATAAAAGCAGCAGTGGAATTACTGAATTACAATCAGCTGACTAGGGTCAATGTACGCGCGAACGCCGAATTCGCGCGGCCCGTAACTTGATGGTACCACAATACATAATAATTTACAACACTTGTCTAAATACCTAACTTATCTACTTAACCTACTATTTTGCCACTGTGCTTGTCTCCACGTAGCCACTTTAATTCAAATTCACAGGTTAAATAAACCAAATAACTGGTTCGATTCTCCGCTAATGAAAAAAATACTTAAATGAAAAGTTAACAAGGTTAGAGTTATGCGTTTTTATTCATCGTGTAGGTATGTTTATTATTCTGATGTATTCAGTTATGTACCTATTCAGATCAGTTCAGTACCAAGTTATTTAAAAAAAATAGGTATGAAACAGCTTACCGCTCTAAATCCTCCGTGGTCTTATGAGATGCAGCTCAAATTGTGCTCCATTCATTTCGAGGCAGATGTGGGCTCAGTGTTGCGTCTCCTCATGCAGGCGGGGCATTATCGTGTGGTCTTCGACACAGTCCGCACGCAGTTTGTCGAAAACATCCACGATCCTTTGGCGCATTTCGTCAGCACTATCACACTCACGATTAAAACCCTTTCTTTCACATACCCCACAGAAAGAAGTCTAACGGGGTCAGATCTGGTGAGCGAGGTGGCCAAGCGTGTGGTCCTAGTCTGCCAATCCAGCGATCATCAAATAATTCGGTAAGCGCTCACGGACGAACCTCGACATGTGGAGGTGCACCATCATGCTGGAACCATGTGCGGCGATATTCATCCAACGATAGGTCGTCTAAAATGTCAACCAACTGTTCATTTATAAAGTTTAGGTATCCCTGTCCGTTAAGTCGCTGTGGCAGAAACACTGGTCCCAGTATGCGATCCTTAAATAAACCTGCCCATACGTTAACCGACCATCGGGTTTGGTGCCCGGTTTGTCGAACAGCGTACGGTTAACC
Organism: Parnassius orleans; assembly: GCA_029286625.1. Classification (NCBI taxonomy): domain Eukaryota; kingdom Metazoa; phylum Arthropoda; class Insecta; order Lepidoptera; family Papilionidae; genus Parnassius; species Parnassius orleans. The sequence goes on along the minus strand of JAGSMP010000070.1, from coordinate 7,237,070 downwards.
TCTGAATACACGTGTGTATTTCTTCGGTTCCACATGCCGTTTCTGGTAAATGTCGACTCGTCCGTCCAGATAACGTGCTCAATGGAACCAGGCACGTTGTTGTTGGTCTAATAACCAACGGCAGAAAACTCGTCGGCGGTCGTGATCGCCGGGAACTAAAACTTGCACTTTGTGCACTTTGTATAGCCGCATTCGGTTACGCTTTAACACTTTGTGAACTGAACAGTATGACATTTGTTCCATCCAGACGTCTTAACAATTTAGCGATACTTCGTGTACCTAGGTTCGGATACCGGCGAACGACATCTAAAATGCGCTCCTCGGGTGAACAGTCATTTGACTTCCACCTCCTGCCGCTACTGGAGCAATGGGCCGATTTTCCAACACTCGCTGAAATGCTGCTGTTATCAGACGAGAGTCAGCTGGGTGTCGAGCGGTCGGAATTTCTCTCGGTAAATTCGTAATGCACGCGAAGCATTCCGCGAGCTTCTCCAAGGCACATTAACATGTTGCCGTATTCACGAGCACTATAAACGTACGCGTTAGGCATTATTAAAACAAAAAGAAACACAAAACGTAACAACAAGAATAACACGTAATAACAAGTAGGTAATACCAAGTAATAACAATAAAATTTAATAAAAAACAATTGAACTGTCGCTTGCGCATGCGTGTCCAAAGTCAACACGGAACTGTCTCAAAACTAAAATCAATAATTAATCCCATAAAACTGAAGCCTACACTTTGAACATTCCACAGACCGTCAAATGTTATGACATTGCCAACTTTTATTTTATAAGTTTAGTTTCCATATGATCCTACGACTACTCTTTCATATGGAATTTAGAAGTTATAGTTGTAATTTTTAATACAATTAGACAATCAATTGTACCCTGACGAAACAAGCAGTTCGTTACTACAAAATGATATTGAAATTAATAAACGTACTTACTTGGGTTTGGTTATCTTTGATTTTGTACAAGAAAATAGAAATAAAATGGTATTGAATAATTTAATAGTTAAAATCAATTGCAATTATGATCGACAGGTAATTAATCTAAAAATAATTATTTTACTTTACTTTTATTGACTTTCCGTTTTTAATCCATCCAATACTTTGATTTGAAAAGAGGTACGTCAAAACTATTAAAATTACTTGCAAGTTTTATTGTAATTGCCGCCTCTAATTCTTATGTCGCTTGCAAACAAATCTTAGTAGGTAAATTTGGGAATTCCCATATGTTGGCGCTGACGCGAGGTGACACACAGTCGGCCGGGCGGCGGGCGGCGGCAGCGCGTGGTACGAAGGGGGCGCGACGGGGGAATGCTCGCCAGTATTACTGTGCGCGCACGCTATTGGTTCCTCATTCTTCCCGCGCTTTGAAAAGCGATGTTTCCCAATGTACAGTCGCACACAGCTTTCTTTGCACGACGCGCGACGATGGTTTTAAAAAGGAAGGAAAGAAAAATTATTTATATCTATTGTTTTATGACTGAACTAGTGAACGAAAAGGTAAATAGAAGGTGAATGGGGAAAATTGTGCAGTAAAGTTAAATGTATTGAGGAAGAATACCGAAAAAATTACCATGTGGTCAACCTGATGACGGAAACATTTATCATTCGCATTGATGATGATGATTCTGATGAGTGATGATGAAGTAGCATCCAGTAACACCAATACACCATCGACATTTGGCTTCCATGTTCCGTTCCATGTTCCAATGGTATAATGGACAGCGTGTCACCCTTAGCTTAAGTTTTCTTGTTACAAACTACTTTATTTTACGATAGAAATAAAAAATAATGCTCAAGCAAACATTATCCATTTTGAATTTCAACCTCTTCCAAAGTTCTAAGTAGCTAGTAAAGTACCTATTATGATTCTACAATAAAACCATTAATTACTATTATAATATTATAAAACAACAGCCTAGTACCATGTAGTACTTTAGAACGCGACTGTACCCATGCGCAGACACACCCCTCCACTATCGCTCAGCGTTCTTTTACGTGACGTTGAGTTTGGCTTCGACGCGGATATTTACCCTAGTCATTGATTTTATGGTTTATTTATTTTAAATTCCATTGCTGCTTTAATGTTTAAGTATTTTCATGTTTTATTTTAATGAAATTAACGTTTTATTTAACACGATGATTTATACTAACACGATGGACGTGAATAAAGCTAATAAAACGTTGTGAAAAGATGATTTTTTCATCAGGATCGATTTTATATTTCACCCATCATCTAAGATATAGTTAGTACTGTCGTCTGTCTTCGTTTTCGGAGCGTTTCAAAAATACCCTGTATATTTAAAACATATCAATTTTCATACAGTTTGATACTGTTCATCATGTGTTCACTGTTGTTTCATCTGTATATAAACTGATTAAAACTGGTTTGCCTGCAATTATTGTAAAATTCTCATTAAATCATTATTTCGTGAAATGGTGTCATTTCATTATATTTATCACTGTTTGTTGACCATGTCATGATATAGCTTATCCAAATCAATGAATAGAGATCGTTTAACGATATTAATAATTAAACACAACATTGCTATTTCATGATAATATGGTCATATCGTCAAATAGCTCTTCACCGCTAGCGGCGCTGATAGCGTTTTTTTAACAGAAACAAATTTTTAACAGAATCAACATCACTCTATGTCTTTTTTATATAATAAATAAATGTTCCCGGCTTTGGGGTGGCTTTTGAGCCAGTCGCACCCCTACCTTCTATAGCTGATATTAGTAGATAGTATAGTTTTGACTTTCATAGTTTTAATGTAATATAGCGCCCTCTACTTTCTGCTAAATAAACTAATCATTAAAATTAAATTTTAGAATCTAGACCGGTGGCCATTATCGGGATGATTTACCACAATTACCACGTTTGGCAAAATGGCTAACAACACTGTTATACACAACACGTGTGTTTTGTGTGCACAGTATTCAGTACAGTGTACACAAAACTGAGGTTAAGAGAGAAGCTCTTTAGTTGAATATATTGGGTGTCTGTCGGCATAGGTTTCATTTTACCAACTTCATATGTTGATTTTTGTGACAGTCCTGGTTTCATAGCTCACATGAGATATGTAAATGAACAGGTTGTTGCGAAAAATACTTTAAATATCAAAGATAGCAGATTGTACTTAAACAAAGGTTTATTTTATTTTACTTGTTAAAGGCGGTAATCAAACTGATCCAAACGTAAATTTCATAGTACATAAGTATTATTATATATTGTTACATATATGTTAATTGCAATTTGAAGTGTCGATTTACCACGTTCTCGGCGGTGGAAGAAAACCTGCATATTCTGAGAAGTTCCCCAGTTGAGGTCCTCGCGCGTTGGCACTTTTTTTGGCCAAAAGCTCTGTGGCCTGTGTCCAGTAGTGACATGTATGTAGGCTGCTGCTTTTTTAGTTTTAATAGGGCAATTATGCTGTTTTTATTTCATTCATATTCTCAGAGATGTTAATTTTTTGTTTTCACACTACCGTAAATATTAACGGTAGCAAAGATTCAAAAGAATAGAACTCATCATCGTTATCATTACATCCTATCAAAAGTCCACTGAACTGAACATAGGCCTCCCCCATAAATTGTCAAATAGGCCGGATATTTGTTATAGTTGCCACGCTTGGCAGGCGGGTTAGCAACCGCAGCCTTTATTATTTTGAACTGTTGTCAGGAAGATGATGTTTTCCATCTCCTGTTTCTTTTCTTCTATCGTCTTTTAGAACACACACGGAACGATATGAGGCGGCGGATTCTCTTTCGCCGCCACAACAAGGAGAACATTTTTCTGCTTTCGATCATGAGTGTAATTCTGCGACTAGAACTTCATTTGCAATAAAAGTAATCTTAAGGATTTTATCGTGTTGAATTTTAACTTTTTAATTCCTGACGTTTCCGGCACTTTAAACAACCCATGGAGACGGGGGGGGGGTGTTTAACGTCCTGATGTCATAGTTTACGAAGACTACAATCAACTTTTAACTAATAATGTTTGGTCCGATCTACGCAGGACGAGCTTACAGTATTTTGAAGTCTTGCAGTAGTATGTTTGGGTTTGGATTTAATTTTATTAATTATGGGATCCCAAGTAGATGGTAGCACCCAGCCATCTTCTCTATTGAAGTTAGGATGTTTTTAATTTCAATAGGCTCGCGAATCATCCTTTAGGAATCGGTGTGCTATTGCGAGGATTTCTTGTCTATCAGATTTGATGTTCTTTTACGCAATTTTTTATGGAACTTTCTTCCGAAGATGTGTTTTGTACAACTCGCTTAAATAAAAGTTAAAATGTAACGTGATTTATTAAAAGTTGTTTTATTACATGTGTAGTATTCATCATTATAGAACTGCATTTATGAAATTTTGAAGTCTACTCGAACGTAGAAAAAATATCAGAATCTATTTTATGGTGCCAATCAATATTAAATGGGACCAATGATATGAATCAAATATGAAGTGACTCTAAAAGTGATCGAATTTTGCTAAATTTGGCACGGAATAGCATTTAATGATGTTTCCAAATCGAAGACCACGCGAGCGAAGCCGCGGGCAAAAAGCTAGTATTTTATAAATTATTTCATGTGATACGGTAATTACGAAAATTATCGATAATTACTTCTTGATCCGTATTATTAGAAGGTATAAGTACACATACTTATCTTTATATTATGATAAACAAGGAGTGGCACTTTAATTTTATAATGTAATTTTAATATATCAATGATGACAATGACGATAATCTAAACATAGACCTCCCCCATAGATTGCCATAATACATGGATCATGGATATTGTTGATATTATAATAAAATATAGGATTTTGCCAGTTGCCACGCTTGGCAGGCGGGTTGGTCCCTGCAGTTTTTTTTAAATAATTTTGAGTTGTAATCTGAAAGATGCTGTTACCTATATCTTTAGTTTCCGTCTGTCAACTCTTACAATACCCACAGGATGATATAGGGTAGTGGATATTCTTACACCGCCTACACGTTTAAACTCCATTTATTTATTTATTTTTAAATATTTGCACGAAACATGCTGTAAGATACGTTATTTATGTCGTTAACTGCCTTTTCTGAAAGTTTCTAAAAACTATTTTTCTTTTTATTTTTAATTTATTTTAAAAGTTTGGCTCGGAAAGTTTCAAAATAAAAAGTTTTGCATCGGATCCGAAATTAAAAACCTTGAAAACCTTTAAAACTAATGCTTTTATAGATGCTAATATAGCACTGTGTTGCGATATTGAATTAAAAACTATATGTAATGACGAGTGCCGTGATTTGAATTAATCGTCACGCTTGTACACAATACCCAAGCAGTATGCAAGCTGTATACGAGCTGTATTGAAGTTCGTTTTTATACTAGAGGCTGTATTTTCTGGCTGTATAAAAGCTGTATAAGCGCTTATACAGTTCTTATAAGTAAAAATTGGCACAAATTGTGCAGCTTTATGCGTTAGTAGCGCTGTACAGTAGCTGTACAAGCATAAAAGATGCTGTATAACTGCTGTATTACAGCTGTTATTTGGTGTGCAAGGAAACTATTACACTACAGATATTGTCTTATAAGTAACTTATAAAGACAAACGTTCTAAATTGGATTTTGAATGGGATTACAAATGAATATAAAACAAAAAGAAATTGAATGATGGCGACATTTAATGTACATATATTTAACATATTAATATTATATTCGGATCGGAGTTGAGTTTTGACGATGATAATTGGTGAATTGGACGTGCAAAATTAGATTTACGGTAAACTTGTATATGTTTTCTGACGAAAAATAGCCGTGTCAGCAAAATAACAAAATAATACAAGGACAAAATACTAAATACGGTAACTAAATATCGGTTGTATAGGTTAGAATAAAAAAAAAATTAAATTAATGGATATGATGGCACATTGGGGCACAGTGATCATTAGTCAAATTGAAATAATGGTATAGGCTAAGACTAATGTCTAATATTCCCAAATGTATATTTTTAATTTTGTTTTTATGGGTCTTAAAATGGCGACAATTTGCTAAACAGCCTAAATGCTATTTCGAGGGTCTTATAGTCTTAGTAGCTGTAATATGTATGTTATGGATTATATAATGCAGTCATTGGTTTTTAATAAGTTCTATAATAGGATATTTTTATTATTTACGCTGTATAGCAGTTTTTTCAACATAACATATAACTCTCTTTAGATATACGTATAAAAGATGAAAAATCTTGTCTTAGGAACAGTGTTGGATAAATTTAATTTAGATTTAATTATGTTCACTAGCACAATATAAACACGCAGCGCATGCAAAATGGCGATATTCTGTCACTTATACAAATTTAAGTTGTACTATGGCTGTTACTTTCTTTTTAGTTTTATATCACTCTCATAGACAGAAGTCATAAAACTACTGTATTTACAAAAGTGTACAATGACACTATAAGAATAAGTTTTAGAAGAGAGTTGGCATACACCATTGTCCAGAAATAAGATTGTAGTGATACTATAATAACATTTAGAGTTGTGTAAGCAAGGGACAGCATGCAAAAAAACAGCTTCTATACAACTTTAATGATAAAATCAGATTGAAGTTACAAAATACTTAAAGTATACTAGAGATTTTATATTCTGATTAAGAACCCTAAGCTTACTTAGATCCCATAATACAGACTTTATACAGCTTGAGCTGTATAATAACTCATAAACCACTCTTATAAGGACATAACCCCTTTTCAACACTCTTATACGCTTTTAAAAGAACTCTAAGTTCTATGCGGGCTGGTGTATTGATGTTCATAACGCTTGTGTGCTGCTTGGGTAGTGATTAATTCAAATCCGCCCCGCAATGAGAAAGGCATGTCCAGCCGTAGACTTTTACAGACTAATGATGAAGGAGAAGTATCGGTTAACCCAAAATTGTGGCTCACCATTTCAGATTAGTAACAGAGCTACTTTGCAAAGATTTAGTAACATCAATCAAAACATGTGACAGTTAATAATAATTATATATAATTAAGATTCGCGTGAAAAGGTATGTAATCAGGTCTTGGTGATTACTCGACGTAGCGAAGGCCTTCGATGGGCTTTGTCACAAAGCGCTTCTTTAGAAGCTTCCTTCCTATGGGCTTCCCGAGAAATTGTGCAATTGCATCATAAGTTTTCTTGCAGATCGGAACATCAAGGTCGTAGTAGACGGCGCATACCCGACTACGAGCCTATTAATGCTAGTGTTCCACGAGGCTGCGTGCCTAAGCTGTTTCTTCTGTATATATCAATTAAATATGTTGCTGTTACTGGTTGTAACACCGGTGATGCTTTTTACACCGTCCGTGCTAATATTTCTCAGGAACATGTCATCGAGTATCGAAAGAAACTTTTGTTTGAAGTCGAGTATTTAATAAACAAAATCTCGGATTGGGGACGACCCTACTCCAGTTTAATCTTCAGAAGATACAGGTTTGCGCGTTACCGCTAAAAAAACTCTTTTGTCGTATATCGTCAATTTCAGGGTACTCCACATGCCGCCTCAGCAAGCATTGGAATCCTCGGAATCGACGTATCGAATGACGTACAGTTCCGCGGTCACTTGGAAGGGATGGCTAAATTGATCTCTAAAAAGCTTGGCGTGCTCAGCAGAGCGGGACAGTATTTCATGCAGACACACCGTTTGCAACTTTACAAGGCGCAAGTTTGTCCTCACATGGAGTACTGTTCTCATATCTGGTCTGAGGCACCCCAGTGCCAGCTCCTTCCACTTGACCGCATCCAACGAAGAGTGGCCCGAATCGTCGACGACCGAATTCTTTCTGATCGGCTCAATTCACTGGCGCTGCGAAGAGATGTTGCATCCCATTGCGTTTCTATCGCATTTTCCACGGGGAGTACTTAGACAAATTGTTTTGATTAATTCCAGCCGCCAAATTTCACCAACGCACATCGGGACTAAACTCACGGTACCATTTACACCATCTGCATGCTTGGCGGTCCACCATGTCTGTGCGATTAACTAGGAGTTTTCTTTCTCGCAAAACTTTTTTGTGGAACCATCTACCAGAAATCATCACCATCAAGAAACGAGCTTACTCCTTTTAAAAAGGCAGGCAAAACGCACCTGCAATGTCCCTGGTGTTGTAGTTGTTTATGGGCTATGGTTGACACTTACTATCAGGAAAATTTGATTTAATGTCAGCGAAACCACGGGGTGGAAAGCTCCATTTGTTTCGGAGGTTTTTAAATTTTTTAATTTAAGTTATATCTCTTTTCCATTCATCTGGGTTGATAACATCCTATACCCGTTTCTGCCGCATAGCAGCAGTAGAACACTTACGATTTACCCAAAAAATAGATACGATTTTATAAATAATGAGGATTTATAGGATATAAGGATAAATAAACCTGCCTGCTTAATTTTCCAAATAATTGTGATAAATTTGCCTTTAGTTATTAACAATAAACTAGTAATAATGACATTCTTCCCAGGGCGCTCTTAGGTGGCACCCTAGGCTCAGCAATTCTGGGTGACGGCTCTCCTCTCACGGTGCACTATGTGATGTTCATACCGACGCTAATGGGCCAGGGCACAGTCGAGCAACAGGCTTACTGGATCGGCAGGGCATTCAATCTCAACATCATTGGCACGTACGCACAGGTTTGATTATAGTTATTTTTCTTAACAATAAATACAAATGACGAACTTCTGACAGTCTAGCCAATGGGCACCAGCAACGTACTTGAAACTTAAAAAATAACAGCTGCGTTGAGTAGTAACTATACTACTACTGATTTCATCGAAAAATATAAACACATAATCATACAGTTTGGTGGCAAAATTTTCTAAAATACATGCCTTCTGGTGCTTGAAAAGGCCTATGAATACTTCTGTCAGAATGGTATCCATCCATACACTACATAATCAAATCATCATATCAAAGTCCACTGCTGAACACAGGTCTCCCCATAGATCGCCCTATTAGGTGAATATTTGCCATAGTTGCTACGCATGTCAGGTGGGTTGGCAACCACAGTTTTTTATTTTCTAGTTATTATTAGGAAGACGCTGTTGCCTATCTACTGGTTTGTTTCCTCTATCGCCATCCAAGTGACGATATGGGTAGGTAGATATTCTTGCACCGCCACTATACATACATACGGTTACTTGTTATAGTTATTCCATTTCACGATGAAGGTTTGACTTTGGTTGTTGTTAGCCTTGCACATACACATTGTGTTAGGCCCGCATTAATAAACGTTACTCAACGACGAACTCAAGTGCGTAATCATTTGATACGCCCTCATTACGAAATCAGCATCTCAAGATCGTTGCTAATTAATAAACACATAAAAAAGTATCTCAAAACGCTGTACTTAGGAATACTGTTCTGTGACTTGCACTCAAGTATACACACTTGAGAGTCGAGTTTCGTTTATTAATCAGTGTGGCACTCAGTTGATATCGTAAACCTAAACCGCATCTTGAGATTTGTTTATTAATAAGATCATAACCTCAAGATTGTACTCAAGTGCGTGTACTTGAGCTGAGTAACGTTTATTAATACGGGCCTTAGTGTGGGTAGGCATCGGGAGCGCTACTCCCGAGCGTCCGCAGCCTACGCACACTAACACAATTTGTATGTGCACGGCTAACACAACCAAAGTCAAACCTTCATCGTGAAATAGAATAACTATACGAATGGTTTACAATTATAATGTAAATATTAGATGCGTTGTGAAATCTATGAACTAGGATTGAACCAACTTTCAATACCAGTAATTCGGTAATATCGCAAAAACTTTAACAACTTAATAAAACCGGTTTTTGTTGAAAGTTCAAGGTAATATATATATTTTAATATGAATCGTTCCACAGACTGAACTGGGTCACGGCACGTTCATCCGCGGTTTGGAGACGACTGCTACGTACGACGCCTCCACTAAAGAGTTCGTGCTGCACAGTCCAACTCTCACCGCATACAAATGGTGGCCCGGCGGCTGTGAGTACTGTTTGTTTTTACAATAATTATTGTATGTAAACAGTGACATCGGCAAAGGATCTCGAGTGGCACAGCCTTGTGCGGTTGTAAACAAGTTCTCAAGTTTACCTATAACTTTATGGAAGGTCACCCATTATCGGTGGTATTTTATTATACCAGGTCGTCACTCCATCTAGTGGGGGGACGCCCTACACTTCGCCTGCCTTTATTGTTTGTTATAATGTAAATATTTAGGCTTATATTTTAATCATATTATTGTTAGATTTTATAGTAATTAAGTTTATAATATTCTTAAAATCATATTTAAATGTTGCTAGATTGTATTTTATTTCTATAAAATCATTAATTATCATCATTGATTCCATATATAAATATAAGTATATCTTTGACTACTAATTGGATTTATATAATTATTAATGGGGAAATTCCATTATTTTTATTATTTCAATATTTTTTTATTACATTAAATTATTTGTTTGTACAAATAAAAGGAATGAAAGAAGCAAGTGTGGTAAAACAAATGAATGTTGCAAAAGTGAGTGGCGGAACAAGGGACGCGCCCTAGACGGAAGTTTATCGATCAAATTGGCCGATATATTAAAGATGGCTAAGGTTAAAAGTACCCTCACCAGACGAGCAAGTAGATACGTGGATGTGATAGAAGCCAGAGACGTGTGGCAGGATCCTGACATTGTCCTTAGAGTAATAACATACATAATATGCTTGTACTTACTCTGAGACATTTGCAGTATGAAGATCATCAAACGGCCTAGTTTGTCCAAACTAAAATGTAAGCGATTATATATTAGGTCCTTACATATGAAATTAGAGTTTTGTACGGGAGGAATATAAAGTCAATTTTTTTTTTGTAAAATATATTTAATTAATCAAAGTATGCACCGTTGTTATCTATGAACTTTTGCCATCTCATAGGTAGTTCATTGATCCCTTTACTAAAAAAACCATGGGGGCGAGAATCAATAAACGCTTTGAAGGCGGCTTGGACTGCCGCATTGGAATTTTTTTCCTTGTAAGAAGTTGTCCAAATTCCGGAAAAAATGGTAATAAGTTAGAGCAAGGTCCGGGGAGTACGGTGAATGTCGCAGACATTCCAATTGTAGCTCATCTAACTTAGTGGTTGTTTGTTGTGCAGTGTGTGGTCTTGCGTTGTCGTGAAGCAGCAGTGGCCTAGAGCCATTGACTAATCTCGGTTGTTTAGCAGCTAGTTCTTCCTTCATGGTTTGCAGTTGCTGACAATAGATATCTGCCGTAATCGTTTGGCCAGATTTTAGAAAGCTGTAGTGAACGACACCGGCGCTAGCCCACCAAACACTCACAAGTAACTTTTTCTGAGTCAACTTTCGTTTAGGGCAGGATTTGGCTGGGTCTCCAGGGTTCAGCCATTGCGACGAGCGCTTCCGAATCGTACAGTATCCACTTTTTATCACAAGTAATGATTCGATTTAAAATCTTTTCATTATTGTGTCGGTTGAGCAAAGTAACACAGCAGTCGACGCGTGTTTGCAAGTTCGATTCACTCAATTCATGAGTTACCCATCGTTCAAGTTTTTTTACTTTCTCGATTTGCTTCAAGTGGATTAATACAGTCTTATCACTTACCCCGAACCCGAAGCCTGCAGCTATCTCTGAAGTGCTTTGTGATGGATCCGCTTCCACAATAGTCTTTAATTCTTCATTTTCCACTTTGGTCTCCGGCCGTCCACGGGGTTGGTTCTGAAGGTCGAAATTTCCAGAACGAAAACGTTGAAACCAAAAACGTACCGTGCTTTTTTTTGCGACACCAACGCCGTACACATCATTAATCCTTCGAGCTGTTTCTGCAGCACTGGTGCCACGGTAGAACTCGTACTCGTAAATATACCGATATTTCATGTTTTCCATTGTGCGGTAATAAGCGACGCCAAAGAAAAAATAATGAGGAAACTCAAATGTACCAGCTAAATGAATTTATAAATTTGAATTTGGAATTCTTAACCAAAGAGGAGATATTTCAGATCAAAGTGGTCAGTACGACAAAACGCTAATTTCATACGTAAGGACCTAATATTATATACTCTTTTGTCCAAGCAACAATTAGGTATGTGTTTGACATTGGCAATATGAACGTAAACAATGTCAAAATTGAATGCATTTGTAACACACATTATATATAAATGGCTTACGTGGTAGAACCACGCTGCAGCTATATTATGGTTGTAGCACGAAAGGGTCGGCTCGCTTCGGTCGCAGCTTAAAATAGCAGCTTAATGCTGCTGTGTTTCGTATGGTGAGTGTAAACAACCGGAGACCCTTTTTATTGGAAACGAGGCATTCAATCTTAGTCCTCAGGGGTGACAACGCATCTGCATTTTGATTTTTAATCTAAGATAAATGTAGATTTCTATGGCTATGGGCACACCATCCACTTACCATCAGGTGGACTGTGTGCTCGTTTGTCACCCCAATTCTATAAAAAAAAAGTATTCCCTTCACGTATTAATATGTAGATTGACAGTTACTATTGAGTGTATAAATAATTTCTTCAATTATTTTTCATATTCTTAGAACTTTATTTTAGAATTTAATTGTTTGTTATTAAGGTGACTTTCAATAACTGCAAAGCTGAGAGTTTGTAATTCCTCAAAATTGGCACTTCGAAATAGCAGAGAAATCACCGTCTTGTAAAAATTCAGTGGACGTTGACCTCTCCCAAGTTGAGACATACCGTAATCGCCACGCTTGGCAATTACAGATTTTAAAATAAATTTAGACACAGCAGTAAGCCGAGTACGGAAAAGGAAATGGCGACGCACTTTGCAATGTGTAATTACATTTACACGCATCATTTCAATAACTACAAATTATCGATATTTCGGTGTGCGGTTTATCAATGTGCGGTTAGCTCCAACTTGAAACTAACCTCACCAATATCATTTTCGACATTTAATTTTTATAGTTATAATTAAAAATAGTAAAACCGAAAACGCTAGATAAAACGCCGAAGGTCATCTTTTTATTTAGATCAATAAAAGGATAAAACGTTTCAACAATGAATTATATTATCCCACCAAAAACATAAATGTGATAAAAGAGTCAGATCTGAACGAGTGACAAGCTCTATAAGTTCCTCAAATCATAGTTAAAGGAATGTATTCACACTAGCTAATACGCGCGACTTCGTCCGCGTTGCTTGATATATTAACAAAGTTTTCGTATGTGCGAAGGAAAAAACATCAAAAAGATCGCATACGAAATTTATTTGTAAACAATCGTTGCTCCGTTTGTACCTAAAATATATAAATTATCTGGGTTAGTAACGCGAGAGCAAGTACAATTGACCGTGTGAAAAACCCCGTATAAAAATCGTTGTTTCTTTAAAACTTTAATAGTTTTATATTAAATGAAGATATCGCAATTTTTTTATTTTTATAAGGGCCAAGTATCTAAGAAATAAAACTTGAAAAACCTAATTGAAATCTATCCAGTAATTTTCCGTGATGCACGCACAACTGTTTTCGTCTACTGCTGTAGATTGGTTTTCTTCCTACCTTTGTGGCCGTCAGCAAGCTGTCATTAATGGTTGTACTATATCTGACTGGTGTCAACTCTCCACTGGCGTGCCACAAGGTGGAATATTATCTCCACTTCTGTTCTCCATTTTTATTAACTTTCTCTCTTCTCAACTTAGCTGCTCTTACCATCTTTACGCTGATGACCTGCAAATATATGTTCAAGCAGACGTCAACTCTTTGTGTGACGCTATTGCCAGACTGAATAGGGATTTAACAAATCTCCACAGTTGGTCTTGTAAGTTTGGTATTGGTGTGAACCCCAATAAATGCCAAGCTATAATAATTGGTAGTGCTCAACAACTGTGTAAGCTTGACGTCCATTACGTTCCATCTGGCACGTTTGATAATTCTATCATACCGTATTCTGACAGCGTTAAAAATCTGGGTATCTACTTTGACACAACCTTAAGTTGGTCCACCCAAATTCGGAATATCAGTGGTTCTGTTTTTGCTAAGCTCAGTGCTTTGAACCGTCTCAGGATCTTTCTTCCGGTCAAGGTAAAGATAACTCTGGTGCAATCTCTTATTTTGCCTATTATTGACCATGCTGATGTATGTTTTCCTGATCTCAATGAGGTTTTCCTTGATAAGCTGGATCGTCTCGTCAATAACTGTATCCGTTTTATTTTTCGTCTTCGCAAGTTTGATCATGTATCCTCATTTCATACTCAGCGTAAATGGCTTCCAATTCGTCAGCGAAGACACATCAGGAAACTTAACACAGTTTTTTCTATTTTATTCGATAACCACTATCCAAATTATCTGAAACATAAGTTTCAGTTTCTGCGGGACACTCATGACAGACAGCTTCGTTCATCGGAAACTCTTGCTCTCTTTATACCCCTTCACCGTTCGAGTTTCATATCTTCATCGTTTGCTGTCCAAGCTGCGCGCCTATGGAATGACCTGCCTGAAAAATTAAGACAACCTACCTGCAAACAAACAATTAAGAAAAACATTCGAGATCATTTTCTAAAATTGCTTTACAACTGCTAATGTTCCGTCATCATTAGTATATTACGTATCTTTATGTATTGTATTATATTATATTTTCTTATAATATATAAATTTATATACTTATGTATATATGTATGTATGTATGTGTGTATATGTATGTATATATGTATATGTATGTATAATATGTATATGTATGTGTGTATGTATATTTCTTTGTAACCGCCTTCGTGGTTATATCACTGCCTTAGGGTTGACTGGCAGAGAATGCTTTTAGCATTAAGTCCGCCTTTTGTTCCTTTACTTAATGTCTAAGGTTCAATAAAGTTTAAATAAATAAACTGCAAACCTCTATCATTTTATTTAGATCGTATATATAATGCACAGTAAAGTAAGCTGTGTAAGAAAATTCCTCACCCTATTCCGTAGATACCGTGGGTGTCGTATAAGGCGACTATTGGATATGCCAGAAAAATCTTATGGTCTTCGATAGATGGCGGTGACATGGTTATATATCTCGTTTGCACTAGACGTAAAATACCTAGACCAATGACGGGCAGCAGGGTCAAAATGTCTGGTACCACGATAGCCAATACGCCTGTCAAACGTGACGATTAAGCAAAATTCTTCTTACAACTGGAGAGGCCCACGTAGACTTTTATGGACTGTGGCCTTCAGTCCATAAAAGTCTACTGCTTTTCATCAATATTCCTGCCTTCGTCACCTTAAAGTCAATGTTATTTCAAACGTTATTCCCACTGTCATTTCCCTGCATCGTGGTGTTTTACATGCATAAATTGCACATGGATAAAAAACATCCTAACTTTTTTTTTTCATTGCAGGTGTCGCTTATCGCATTATATTCATGTATAATCCTCTAAATGTTTGATTTTATTGCTCGTTTTCCTGCGATAAATTTGAGTAGTGTTTCACGTTGGAAACATAAAGTTCATTGCATGAATTTGATAAGTTGCCATCCGATACCTGTTGATGTCTAACTTAACGTGCTGGCACGTTGATAATATTATAATAACTGTGGCCGCCTATTTGTTTTTAGCATAAGATCGATACTTTCAAAGTGTCAAAATGCTACAAAGTTTAACGAGCGAACGAAACCTTTGAGAGTTCAAACTCCGATCTGCCCTCCTCAAGGGCAATGTCTATAAATATTTCTTATACAGATGTTTATGTTGGCGGCGACCTTATACGCGTCCTCCTGTGCAGACGAAAGTAATGTTTTGATTTGCGGATTTCAGGTTGGAAAAAATATATTATAATTATCGAATTGCATCATCTTAATATCAATATGACCTTAGAACAATTGCGAATATAAATCATTTCACTATAAGGTTAAAAATTCATGCTCAAAACGCTAACAGATTTTTAAAACTATGACAAAGCTAATCGCGGGATCGTGAGATTGGTTATCTATATCTTTAAATTATTGTGATTATATTGATCGATAATTATAATTGTAAATTCGTTTAACATAAAACAACATTCTGTTTGTTTCAACAGGTTGCACCTATACATTCAGTCAGTTACAAAATACACAATTCAATTTCTAAAACCCGGTTTAGTGGCGGGTAAGAATACCCACTACCCCATATCTTCCCGTGGGTGTCGTAAGAAGCGACAAAGGGAAACTGATACAGAAGATGAACAGCAGCATCATAGCAGCAGCTGCAATAAAAAACTGCGGTTGCCAACCCGCTCGCCAAGCGTGGCAACTATGGCAATATACCCCCCATGAGCAAAGAAACAAATAAACGGCCCCCAGTCCCCGGCGGCCTCGCTATTCCTGGCTACGGTGGCGACCATGGTAACGGCGGGGCAGGGGGTGCTAAGAATCTCCGGTGGAGGTTCGATTGCCACCTACTACGAATCGACCTGGCAACAAATAACGCACGCACCCTGAGGACTGACGAGAAGATCCTGGAGCTGGAAGAAGAGATAGATAAGTTACGCTGGAATATAATAGGACTATCCGAGGTCCGAAGAGAGGGGAAGAACACGGTAATCCTCGAATCCGGCAACTTATTCTATCACCGGGAGGGCGACCATCTGTCCCAAGGAGGTATCGGATTTATCGTCCACAAGTCTCTCGTTAACAACGTTGTAAAGATTGGGAGTGTGTCGACGAGGGTTGCGTACCTTATACTCAGAATCACCAAACGGTATTCGCTGAAGGTCATACAGGTTTACGCACCAACCTCGGCACATCCCGATGAGGAGGTGGAGGAAATGTATGAGGATATCTCTAGAGCCATGCATTCCTCCAAAACCCACTATACGGTGTTAATGGGAGACTTCAACGCAAAACTAGGCACAAGAGAGAACGGTGAGCTGAAAGTAGGGAAATTCGGAATAGGGCAACGGAACCCAAGGGGCCAGCAGCTGGCCGACTTTATAGAGAAAGGGGGACTCTTTATGATGAACTCTTTCTTCCAAAAGCGGCCCCACAGAAAGTGGACCTGGTCGAGCCCCGACGGTTCGACAAAAAATGAGATTGACTTCATTATGACGACCAGACGACAACTGTTCAGTGATGTCTCAGTGATCGCGAGGGTGAAAACTGGCAGCGATCACCGAATGGTGAGAGACACACTGAACCTAAACGTTAAGTTGGAGAGCTCACGTCTAATGAAGTCAACGCTCCGTCCCCCTCGTGCTCTAATCCAGAGTCCCGAAAACTTTCAGCTCGAGTCACAAAATCGTTTTCAGTGCCTAGAAGATTGCAATGAAGTGGATGATATGAATGACAAGCTTGTGGGAACTGTCCATGCGGTCGGAGCTAAGTTCTGTAAGACCCGTCGCAGAAGAACACAAAAACTCTCCGATCACACTCTTAATCTCATGGTTGTTAGACGGGAGATGAAGCTGCAGTCTTCAGCAGATTTGACAGCATACAGGCAACTGAACAGACAGATCTCCAAATGCATGCGGCGGGACTTGCGCAACTTCAATACAGCTCGTATTGAAGAAGCGATCGAGCGGAACCAGGGCTCCAAAGTCTTTGCCAGAGATCTGTCTGCCAGAAAGAGCCAACTGTCGAAGCTGAAGACTGAATGTGGCAGCATCGTTTCCGGGACACCTGAGATTTTGAGTGAGATTGAGAGGTTCTATGGGCAGCTGTACATGTCATCGTTGGAGCCACACGAAAGTGTGAGTAACGATCCAAGAGCGAGTCTTATCCGACACTATTCCGAAGATATCCCGGACGTCGGCAAAAACGGCAAAAACGGCAAAAACGGTCGGTTAAAAACGGCAAGGCCCCAGGCGAGGATGGAATTACAGCGGAGCTTCTGAAAGCGGGTGGAAAACCGGTACTTGAAGTCCTTCAGAAGCTCTTTAATTCCGTCCTCCATGGTGGCATTACACCGGAGGCGTGGAGCAGAAGTGCGGTGGTCTTGTTCTTCAAGAAAGGCGACAACGCTCTCTTAAAGAACTACAGACCGATTTCCCTTCTGAGCCGCGTCTACGTGCTATTTTCGAGAGTCATTACGAATCGTCTGGCATGCAGACTCGACGACTTCCAGCCTCCCGAACAAGCCGGTTTCCGAAAAGGCTTTAGCACCATAGACCACATACATACCCTTCGGCAAATTGTACAAAAGACCGAAGAGTACAATCTGCCACTTTGCCTTGCGTATGTGGACTATGAGAAAGCCTTTGATTCCGTCGAAATTTGGGCGGTGCTGCAGTCCCTTCAGCGGTTCCAAGTGGACTGTCGGTATATCGAGGTACTGAAGTGTTTGTACAGAAGGGCTACGATGGCTATCCGAGTACAGAACCAGAGTACGAAACCTATCCAACTGCAGAGAGGTGTAAGACAGGGTGACGTAATATCCCCGAAACTCTTCACCGCTGCATTGGAAGACGTTTTCAAGCTACTTGACTGGAAAGGATACGGTATTAACGTCAATGGCGAGTACATCACTCACCTTCGATTTGCCGACGATATAGTCCTTATGGCAGAGTCGCTGGAGGACCTAAGCACTATGCTCAATGATCTCAATAGTGTCTCCCAACGGATAGGTCTCAAGATGAACATGGACAAAACAAAAATCATGTTTAATGTCCATGTCACACCTATGCCGGTAGTTATTGGAAGCACTAAGCTCGAAGTTGTTGACCAATATGTTTACCTGGGACAAATAGTCCGACTAGGTAAGTCCAACTTCGACCGAGAGGTCAGTCGACGGATTCAACTCGGCTGGGCAGCGTTCGGGAGATTACGACCCATCTTCTCGTCAGGCATACCTCAAAACCTCAAAACTAAATTGTACAACCAGTGCGTGTTGCCAGTGATGACGTATGGAACTGAGACGTGGTCCTTCACTGCTGGCCGTATGAGGAAGCTCAAGGTCGCTCAGCGAGCTATGGAGAGGGCTATGCTCGGAGTTTCTCTGCGTGATAAACTTTGAAATGAGGATATCCGCAGTAGAACCAGAGTAACCGACATAGCCCAAAGGATTAGTAAGCTGAAGTGGCAATGGGCCGGCCATATAGCTCGAAGAACCGACAACCGATGGGGAAGAAAGGTTCTCGAGTGGCAGCCTCGTACCGGCAGGCGAAGTGTAGGGCGTCCCCCCACTAGATGGAGTGACGACCTGGTAAGACATGCAGTAAGTCAATGGATGCAGGTGGCTCGGGACCGTGCTTTGTGACATTCCGTGGGGGAGGCCTATGTTCAACAGTGGACTTGTGAAGGGCTGTAATGAATGAATGAAAAAACATCCAGATCGGTTTGTAGTCCATTCAAAAAGTTGCTCCGTGCGAGATTTAAACCCTCAGATAAAGCGCTGCTGCCAACCACATAGCCACTTTGCTACCAAGCTGATATTAACAACTCTGTCCGTGGCAACGTAACGACTCGCTTTTTGATATGAGTTTTCGACTCCAATTTCGCGTTGCAATGCATCATCAAATTATATTTAAAAAAATCTGAGTTGTAGTCATGATCTCATATCTACTTTACTGATAAAAATAAATATTCACGACCTTTGATATTTCCTGCTATTTCTATATTATATACACCAATAACTGCTACTCCTAGCTTGTGTCTGCTCCGAGTATTTACAGAGGAAATATAACTTATTTTTTATAGACTAAAATAGGTGAGGGTGGAATCGTTACGTAATTGCAAGGACTACGAGTAACTAACTGCTAACCCTGAATAGGGATCTTTCGACATAATACGTACCGCTCAGGCCATACTTTTAATTTAATTTGTTAAAACATCAAGTTGAAATAAGTAAGATAGTAAGCAAGAAGGTCAACATACAACTTTAGGCAATATACGTTTAACATGAGATTTTTTCTAAACTGAATTGCGGTTTGCAACACGTAACCACGAAAAAAATTAACATTGTATCTGTTTTGAAATATGTTTAGGTACCTACTTAAAAAAGATAAATAATATTTTTATCAGTAGAGGTAAGGACTTATAATCGATAAACGATATTCTTTAGCCTATTAATGCGTAACGACGGACGATACTTCGCCAACTACATAAATATTAGATAATCGCAGCCTTCACTATGACGTCAATAAGGGAATAAGAGTGACAAATAGTCCACCTGATGGTAAATGCATGCTGTGGCTCATATATATCAACATCTATCCTCTTCTGAGAATCAAGATGGTATGCCACGTTTCCAGTAAAAGGGTCTCCGGTTCTTTACACTCACCACACAAAACACAGCAGTATTAAGCTGTTATTTTACGCTGGTATTCTGTGAGAGTATAGTCCTTCCCCGGTCGAGCCAGTTGTGTCTCGCCAGCAACGCAAAGTCAGGAATTTGCATTTGGAAAAAGCCAAAATTATGGGCTTTTTAGGTACTAATTAGGTGCCAAGTTTAAAAATTAGGTGCTCTAAAATTTTCACCGCCACTAACTGTTGAAATTTGCGTTGCTGGCAAAACGTATCACAACTGGTCACGAGACACTACTGGTCGAGCCAACACATTTGTGCTACAACCATAATATAGCTGTAGGATGGCTTTACCGCGTTTAAGCTAATCGCTCAACCGTGGTCAAAATGGCAGCTGCCGCTGTCGTCGGCATACTGTTTTCCGGCGCTTCGCAGTCTTAACGGCAAGCTACATCATGGCTCACTCAACACTACAATGGTACTCAATGTTGCATCACGTTTATGAATTCAATTGCTCGGTGATGCAGTTGAAATAACATTGCCGGAATATTTCTCTAATCAACATTGCTGAGCTATAGTCCTCAGCATGATTTTCAGCGAGATGCAATTTTATAGCCCTTTTACAAGCCTATTTAGTGACCTTAGTCTTTTAATCGATATTATTTAGTTCAATGACCTTTATCTGTGTTTGTCACATTAAGTAAAAGGCGTATGTATAAAAACGTCTTAATGTAATCAAATTGATAACAGATGGAATATTCTAGCAGCAGGCTAAGCGCTCGCTGTAAATATCATACAGTTCGATCCCCGTCGGCCCTAAATAAATTGTTAATTGCAAATTTAAATGCTGATTGACCAGGTGTTCGGCGGCGCAAACATCGTTAAAAAACCTGCACGTCTAAGAAATAAAAAAAAAATGACGTTGAAAAAACATGTGAAGTATGCCAACACGCATTGGAGCAGCGCGGTGGACACTTCCTTGCCCTTTACTTTTTCTTGTGTTCGAAGTATTCTGTAAATGTGGTCGATTATAAAATTATCATTGACATTCAAATGCATCATCACACAATTATTTTCACATTAAAAGGTATTTTCTTACAATAGAATATCGAAAGAGTCCGCTAATCCGTCTATCTGTACCTTATAATCTACAATATTATAGTCCTGATTTCGATTCTTCCTTATCTATTCATACTAGCGATCCGCCCCGGCTTCGCATGGTTGATTTCTGGATCTCGATAACAACGCCACCTACCGGGTCCAATTGTGAATCTAAACCATTCTCTAATCAACTTAATCACAAACACAAACTTTCATCAAAATCGGTCCAGCCGTTTAGGAGGAGTTCAGTCACATACACATATAGAAGAATTATGTAATATATAATATGCATGTAATATACATATAAACATTCCTCTTGAATCATTCTGTCTATTGATGAAAACCGAATCAAAATCCGTTGCGTAGTTTAAAAGATCTAAACGTACTGACGGCGGGAAGCGACTTTGTTTTATACTATGTACATATATAGAGATATAGATATTCGGTGGAGGAAAGACATTTTGAGACATACTTTAACTATAAATTTTTTTTATGGTGTTTTATACCGTGCCAAAAATGTAAGAATATCCACTAACCCATATCATCCCGTGGTTGTCGTAAGAGGCGTCAGAGGGAAACAAAGCCAGCAGCGTCTTCCTAATACCAATTAGAAAATAAAAACTGCGGTTGCCACCCCACCCACCAAGCGTGGCAAATATCCCCTTTATGAGGCCATCAATGTGGAGGACTATGCAGCAGTGGACTTAGCTGTAATGGATGGATAGATGCAAGTCGTAATTTAAAGAGATTTTACTCGACACCCTGTACAAAGATTTTTTAAATTTCTGTTTTACACCCTTCACACTCTACAAACCATCTCTCTGTCTATATAAATAATTTATAATTGCAATTATTGTACCTTAGTGAAACTCTGTCATCATTTTTAGGCATCGACTTTTTTGTATTAATATGTGCAAAAGGAGAAGTAGACGTCTTCATACATTCTTGGGCTTGGGCCCAAGAATGTATGGAGACGTCTACTTACTATGTGTGGTTACTATGTATGGTTAACAAGATGAAAGTGGGACCATTTGAAAGCGTATATATAAACGATTCATAGCTAAAAATCTGGCAAGAATTGTTAATCTAGGAGCTAAGTTATTGTAGAATAAGTAAAAGTGAGATTATCTATTACCTACACTGTAACAGATGATTTTTCACTGTTATTACACTGTAACAGGCTATTTTTCACTATAATTACATAAAGATATAAAAGCAGGATCAGTATAAAATCACCAAAAAAGCTGTGGTTAATAATGAAACGAAATGGTGAAACGATTAACGAAAGTTAAAACAACAACTAAGTGAAGTGATATCGATCTGAGATCGATTACTTGAATTGTTGTTGTAACTTTTACTTGTTGGAATGTTGATATTTTGTATTTTTTATTATTATTTTGTAGATATGTACGCAATTATTTTTTTATCTCCCTAGTTAACACAGAAAAATAATCAAATTTTTAATATCTATTAAAATGCTCAATTTAATCGAGAATCGATTATATTGCGCTCGTTTCAAATCGAATCGATAATCTGTCTTTTTCTTATAAGTAAATAGTTTGAAGTTTGAACTGTGAAGTCAAGTTTCAAAATGAGAAGTCCTCTATTGGAAGATAACGTTCAGAAACGAGAATTTCATTAGTTTATTCTTTATGGTAATCAATTTATTGCTATAAAGAATACACTACAACCGATTTTCTAACTTATTTCTTATTTTATTGTTTTTTCGAATTCTAGAATGTAAAAAGAGCTACGTTTTTGTATTTTACTTTAGAAAAATATGGCCAATTTTTTAAAGTATAAACTAATTAGTTAACTTCAGGCCCAAAAATCCCATTCTCCCTTGTGTGATTAGAGCATTAGAAACCTTTCGGCCTGAGTTCGATGATAAAAGTTACCAGTGAAATCTTTCCAAAACATTAATTAACAAAGCGAGTTCTACCTAATACTGTGTGGCAATTTTACCCCATAAATACTTACATGCAATTTGCAGTAATCTTAAAAAGCTACAGGTGCATTTTCAGCCCCTAAGAGCTAAGATGAAATGCTTCACATCCTGTAATTATACTACGCTGCAAAGTGAATCCAAGCACGACAGTTTCCTAGGCAGCAAAGAGACCTAGCACCTGTGACACAAAGAATACATTAAGGTATTGAGTATAATTTTCTCTATAGAAAGCCGGTGAGCGATCTAGCAGTGAATATGTGCAAATTATGTACATGTGAAATGTGAAAGCATTTGGACACGCCGACCTATCATTTAAACGACTACTATATTCATGTAATAACTCAAATTCAAAATCTAAAAAAAACACGGGAAAAAACAGCTGATGACCTTAAAATTGAAACAACTGAACCTATTTTGATAAAACATGTCTAAGAATCACCGCTAGAAAACCTGCTTTTAAATAAAAAAACCGCATCCAAATCGGTTCACCCGTTTAGGAGCTACGGTGCCACAGACAGACACACAGACGGACACACATAGCGGTCAAATTTATAACACCCCTCTTTTTGCGTCGGGGGTTAAAAAGGCCAATCTCGATCTGCAAATGCCTAATGGTCAATTAGCGAAAATGTCAGGCATAACTTTTGCACCCGCTATGGGTTTTTTTTTGCGCCCAAAGCAAGGACTACCCTCCGGAAGTGGGGGAGGGAGGTGGTGAATGCTCTTAGCATACCACGCAGCCGGCTGCGTGGTTATGTGGGACTCACTATGAAGTGCCTACCCACTAAACACCACCTGTGGGACTGGCTTTGGCCTGTATAGCCTTTCTGCCGTATCGGAAGCGACACCCCTTAGGAAAAGGGGGCGCAGTAGCTATGGGTGTCGGTCCATCAAATATATACTATGCAATTTTTTTTTTATAAAACTGAAGGGACAAACGAATCTACAGTTCACCTGATGGTAAGTGACTACTGCAGTCACACAGAAGTGCAAGCATTGCTATTTTGCGGTGAAAAGGCAGACAAAAATCCCTACCACCTAGCTAATGTAGTGAAATGAAAAAACGTGATAAGTGAAGGTATATTTATGTATAATATTGTTTTATCCCTGCAGTGGCTCATACGGCAAACTACTGCGTGGTTATGGCCCAGCTCTACACACAAGGGAAGTGCCATGGCATACACCCATTCGTCGTACAGTTACGAGACGAGGAGACGCATATGCCGTTACCTGGCATCAAGGTTGGCGAGATTGGAGCCAAGTTGGGCATGAACGGCACGAACAACGGCTTCCTCGGCTTCGACCACGTGAGGATACCAAGGGAGCATATGCTAATGAAGAACTCCAAGGTTTTAGAGGTGAGTTACTAACGTGTCGTCACATGTGCATTAACATAATCCAAAAACTATGACCAATATTAATTTAAATTCATGGTCAGAGATATTATCAGGTTTCACAAAATTATCCGGGAACAGAAGATACCAACCAGTTTATGACTGTGCCGGTAACAGAAAAAAAATTTATTGTTTTAAAGATTCAGGTATTAATTTTATTATGAAAGCTGAACTTATGCTTCTTTGCGAAAACATTAAATATTTTTTTTAAAGATTAATTCCATTTTGAACTGAAGAAGTTTGCTCCGTTTGCTTTGTACATTTTTACAGTTGTTGTACAGTTGTAGTTGCCATTAGAAAAAATATCAATATAATTTTTAGTGCCTTATCAACTTTGTTTCATATGAAATTGTGAAAATTGCTATGAAAAATATGCAAATTCGTAATCTCATCATCTAGTAAAAATCATGATTGTCACGTTTGAAACAAAATGCATTTTAAAAGAAAAATTTGTCACAAAACTGAATAATTTAGAAAAATGAAATCGACTTCTAAAATATTTATAAGACAAATGTGATATCTTTGGCTAAAAACTTTAATTAAATTGTAATTTATTTTTAAACCGGTTAATTATTGTTATGGAATACATTGCGTTACATACATTAATTACCATAAAGTCAAACAAAGTACTTTTTGAAGTCTAAAAGTATATCCTTGAGAATCTTAACTTGTTGATGTTGGCACTTGACCTTAACCTCGAGTTCTTGTATTTATTTGTATTCTACTTTATGAAACTTTTGTAATGTTGTAAATACCTATATTCATTAACATACAATTAAAAACGTTAACCTTCCTTACATAAACCTTCAATGTTAAACATCATCATGATTATCATTACATTCCATCATAATCATATGTCCACCGCTGAACATAGGCCTTCCGAAACACCTAATAAACGAACATAGGCGCCCTAAAAAGACTTGCCACCTAGAATCGCCTTTCTTCTAAGTAATACGTTTAGCCGTATTGATAAACTCTATTAAAATTCCTTGTGTTGTAATAAATTAATATTTGTTGAACACACAAATAATATTTTTTCGATGTCTGATGTCGAATTTTCATTGCGACAATAAAGAATAATATGCACATTTTATCAAAACGAAAATTTATATTAAGCTTAATCCATCCATCCATTACAGCCTCTAAAAGTCCACTGCTGAACGTAGGCATGCAATAAAATAAGAAAGGTAAAATTGTAGGCATACAATAATAGTAAGACGTAAAATAGCAGCTTGTGTTTCGTATTTTTATTAATTCATTAATTTTTTATTCATTTATTAATTCATAAACATGGGTATTACAGGATGTCACACAAATGGTGATTGTAGAGAACCGGAGACCCTTTTTACTGGAAACGAGGCATTCCATCTAAGTCCTCGGGGTGACACCGCATCTGCATTTTGATTCTTAATCGAGGATAGATGTAGAATGTCTATGGGCCACAGCATCCACTTACCATCAGGTGGACTGTGTGATCGTTTGCCATCTTTATTCTATAAAAATGATAACTACGAGTATATAGCCAGACCGGCGACGGGGAGCAGAGCCAAAGTTGCGAGATGCCTAGTGTGACAATTGCCAGACGTGGTTATTAAAGCCCCATGTCTATCAGTTCAATTTTATGAAATTGCAAACTTATGCTTCTTTCCTAGGACGGTACATATGTGAACGCAACTAGTTCGAAGCTGACGTACGGCACCATGATGTTCGTGCGCGTGATGTTAGTGCACGACGTGTGCAACTACATGGCCAAGGCGGTCACCATCGCCACGAGGTACTCCGCGGTAAGAAGACAGTCGCAGCTGAGGCCCGAGTGAGTTATTGTATTAAACAAATTATCATAGTTCATCTCGATTTGAGTCAATCCATTAAGTAACCAAAAATACTTACATGACTGTACAATTATAATATTCTTCTTGTTGATGACATCAACGCCCTCATCGCTGTATCTTTTTATGTGTGCATAACTTATTTTTAATAACATTAAGGTTTTACAAAATAAAGCCAAGAATTATTAGTTATAAATGACGAATAATTAAAGTATGTATCATTATATTTCTACTTATGGATAGAAACGCTGATTTAGCAAATACGAGAAAATCCTATGACAGGTTAGCCTTATAAACTGTTTTGGACACTGCGGCAGTCGATCCGTCTGCTAAATCTTAACAACTTTTCATCAAAATAGCACTTATCACTTTAAATTATTGCAGTTGAAATTGTATTTAAGAGAACGGATGTTGTCTAATTTTACTGCAATACTGGATCCTAGTTTTATTTTAAAAAAATCATCCCATTCTCCCAAGGTTGCCCCCAAGCCTAAACTGGGGTATGTACCATAATCACTACAATTGGCAGTCAAATAGGAGATTAGTATCAAACATAACAGCCCTTCGCAAGTCCACTACTGAACATAGGCCTCCCACAAGGAATGCCACAATATACAACACACCATAGATAATATGTTCTTCTGCCTGACAGCAGAGTGGGAGAGTGCTTGCATTATTCCCATCGTCGTCCTGTAGATTTGTTTATATGTTTTTATTGTGGCAGATACATGGTACAGCTATATTCTGGCTCGACTGAGAAAGGGCTATGCTCTCACGTTTAAAGTTTAAATGTTTTATTAAAGAAAAATTGTACAAAAAGGGTTATTATAATATCAAAGAATACATAAATGAAAAAACCCCTGGGAATGAGGTGATCGCCACCATATGTTGGTTCTATTAAAATTTGTACAAACAAAATTATTATAAAGTGAAATATGTTTTAGAAAAAGTCCCGCTGGGTTTCTTGCTGGTTCTTCCCAGGACAGAGGTAGTATTTTCCGGACCAGTGGTAAATAAAAAAATGACTTACAAAAAGTATTATGTAATAATCTATATTGAATAAAAATTATTCTATTCTGTTCTATTATAGCAGAATACCAACGTAAAATTGTCGTGTGTCTGTGAGTCACAGCATCCATTTACCATCAGCTGGACCGTGCTCTCGTTTGTCATCCACCCTTATGTATGAACAAAATTGTCTGTGGTTTTTGATGCAGTCAATAGACAACAGCTTGTCGTTTTACTAGATTTTACTTTAGTCAACTCTACGACGGCTTTATGTACGGATTATTATCAGTTATGTAATTTCAAAACCTGGTAAGAAATTCAGGAAGTCGATGGATTCAGGTGGCTCAGGGCTGTGCTTCCTTTGCTGATATTCATAGGCGGCGGTGGCCACTTACCATCAAGTGACCATACGGCTCGTTCGCCTACTCTTCTATAAAAAAGTAAAACAGTTAGTTCTCTTACGCCGTCATTTTTCTCAGAATCCTTAATCTGCGGCAGCTCACTGCTTGATATAGGATTTATCCCAAGATGCGTCACTTAGCTCGATCTTCGGTCTTACGCATCAAGTTGTTGCATGCCGTGTTGAGTATATCGGTTGGCAGGTGTCCCAACCCGATAAATGTGATTACTGAATCCCATTGACACCTGTATAAAACTACAGAGGGCTATATAATGCGCTTATATAGCGCTATATAGTCTCTAATTATACTGAAAAAACAGCGTAGCATTTAACCAGGCAAAAAGCAGCTGGGTTTCTTGCTGATTCTTCCCAGGACAGAGGATTTTTTTCGAACCAGTGGTAAAGTAAAAAAATGACTTTCAATAAGAATTACTTGTAATCAATATTGAATAAAAATTATTCTATTCTATTCTATTCTTCGATTGTTGATGTTGGCATCTTATCCTCGAGTTCTTGTATCTTGTATTCTCATATATTTTGAGAAAATTTTGTTTATGAACTATTTCTTTTCCAGCGAGCCAGAGCCTCAAATTCTGGACTACGTAACTCAGCAACACAAGCTGCTGATCGGCACGGCATCTGTGCATGCGTTCCGACTGTGCGCCGGCTGGCTGTGGGACATGTACAACAACGTTACCGCCGAGCTGGAGAGCGGAGACCTCGAGAGACTGCCAGAGGTATGGTTTTACCTTTGGCCTTTTAGCCGCAACTATCAGGGTTTTTGAACAGCATTATTTTCCATACTTATTTAAATGTCTATGCTTGTGAGGATGTTTGGATGTTGTTAATTGTTGCCACACTACATCTCTGCCTCCTTTCATCGCTACTTCCCTTGCCACTCGACGAGTGTGTGACAGGGGTGTTAGTATCGAATAAAAATCAATCAAAAGCCAAATTAAAATTACAGACTTCCTACTCAAGTAAAATACATAATTTAATACATACATTTGCATTGTGTTTGTCTACCTATATTTTCTAAAGAATAAGGATATATGTACTGCGATTAATAGAAATAAAAATTTTGTAATTAATAGAATCAGGCGTTACTTTGCAGAAATCCATTATATTAAAGTTGGAAAAATTTACTTTGCCAATATCCGCTCAATAAATTTTATTGAGCGGATATTGGCAAAGTAAATTTTTCCAACTTTAAAAATTTTGTATTTCACTTAAGTTTTTTTTGCAATGACGTCTGTTCATTACCTGCACATTAATTATGTAATCAAGATCATAGTACGTATTTATTATACATAATACAATTGTAAATAATCTGGTCGATTAGTGAGTCGTCCGGTTAATACGACGTCATGTCGCCAGTCCCTTGATGGTTGCTTTATCCCTCCTCCAAATACGTGAACGTGTTCTATGTGGGTGCGGTGCAGCTGCACGCGCTGTCGTGCTGCCTGAAGGCGATCGCGACGAGCGACGCGGCGGCGTGCGTGGAGCGCTGCCGGCTGGCGTGCGGCGGCCACGGCTACATGCTGGCCTCCAACCTGCCGCTCATGTACGGGCTCGTCACCGCCGCCTGCACCTACGAGGGCGAGAACACCGTCATGCTGCTGCAGACCGCCAGGTACACCAGCCACGCTACCACTTATGTCGCCTTAGTACATACGCACTCGGTTATATATTTATTTATACCATCATGCTGCTGCAGACCGCCAGGTACACCAGCCACGCTCCCACTTATGTCGCCTTAGTACATACGCACTCGGTTATATATTTATTTATAGCATAGGTGTGACAAACGAATTTATTTCCGACTTGTGGCCGAAAACCATTATTTATCGAAATAGTATATTTCATTACGAGTGCGGAAAGCCTGTCATTGCAAAGAGTTCCGACAAATGTCTACCCGAGCCGAGGCGAAGCTAGGGCTACAAACTAGGGCAAGCCCAAGATATGTTTTTGTTGTTTTTAGCAGTTTTATAAAAATTTACCTTTTCTCTTTTTCGATTTTACCTTTTCCTCGCCGATTAGCACTTTAACACATTTCAATTCATTACAAGGAACACTATTATCCTCCATTTTCACTAAAAATCTATAAAAAAGCATAAATTTTCAACTCGCAATATTTATTCGCTCAAGTAAACACACATGTGAAGTGAACTTGCAACGGCAAAGGTATCGCCCGTGCGCTACTAACTTCACACAGTTCACACTAAAAGCCGGGCTTTTTGCTTCAAACAAATTACTATATAAACAATCGTAGTTATATTTCATTATAGAACATTTTGCCACAGGTTAGAAAGGGAGCGATCGTCTTCTCGAAAGAGCCCGGTAAAAGCCCACGCGTGCGAGAGAGACGACTAATTTTTATGACTACTTTTTACTTTACTGCTTATCGCGCAGTTTTGCCGCGTGTTGACGTTATAAGGCTATGACCTAGTGCGTAGGCGTGTGTAGAACAGAGGAGCGCGCGGGAAATTTGAAATAGTTTGAAACAGTTTACGAGTTATTTTATTAGTTGATATATTGATCAGTTTGATAGAGCAAGCCCGGCTTCTCGGCTTCTATGGAGGCTTCGCTACCCGCGCAGCCGAAGGTGAGGGTTGACAGTCGGAACAAGTTGCAATGACGATTCCGCACGTGTACTGAACAACTATTTTTAATACAGTTGCGAAAAAATTAAGCAATTTAATAAAATAATAAAAACACAATAAACTCAACTAACTAATCATTTATTTCTTATAAAAGTTATAATTCACATATACATTGAAATTGGTACAGTTTTTTATACTAACTGGGGAAGTTTTAGGTTGCATATTTACTGTTTGAGACAAACTATTATTAATTTCGTATGATTGTTCATGTATATTTGTCATTGGCGTTTGCTAGTTAATGGAATTGGATCTGATGAATTATCATTATCAACGAAGGTAGATGGACGAACGTTCTCTTCAGTATTGTCATGTGAAGGAGACGGACTGGACTTTAAATTAATGGATTGTGTGATTTTTTTCCCAGTTTCTAGTTTGTTGTTTAATGAATCAGCAATATAGCCTTCTGCAACTTTGTCTGACTTCCAACCTCCTAGTCGCTTTAAGGACGTCAAATTGGCTCCTGAATCTGCCAATAATGTAGCAGAGGTCCTCCTGAAGCTGTGCCCAGTATAATACTCAGCATCCGGCAGACCAAGAAACGTAGCTATTTCTTTTGGCATATTACCAAATTTGTTTATCCCGATTGCTTGAGCTGTACACTTCCCTTTTTGATAATTTTGGAAAAAACGGTCGGTTTTTGCTTTTTGGGACCGCTGATTCATATACTTTTGCACTATTCTAAGAAAATCTCCTTCAACAACAAAGCTGCTCGGTATCTTATTTTTTGTATTCGGAATCTTGATTAGTAGCATTTTTCCATGGGCTTCAATATCTTTTAAAGTAATATTGGCTAACTCCTCTCTGCGGCAAGCTCCAACTACGCCAAAAATCAGCGCAACCTACAAAAAAAGGGATTTGATTAATATTTTTTTAAATAATATATTGACTGTATTTTGCGATTTCGTAAACTGGATACTAAAGAAAATATAAGTATTTATTAATAAATTAACTTTGTACTAAATAACGATCATCGGGAGCTTCGTTCAAAAACCTTTCCACTTCATTCGATGTTAATATTTTCGACTTTTTAGTTGTAAAACCGTCTGATTGTCGTTTTAAGAAAGCATTTAGTTTTGGGTATTCACTTATATCCACGTTGTTCCTTATTTTCAGCATACTTTTTATCATCGAAAACCTCGACCATAACGTAGAAGGTTTTAATTTTGTTGAGAGTTCGGAGGAGTATGCCAACATAACATTTTCTGAAAAACTATTTGCTTTTTTCTCTTCTCTCCACGCAATAAATTCGTCGTATGTAGATATGTAGCGACTTTTTACTTTTCCGGTAAAATGTTCTCCGAAGCATTTTGTGCAATTATACTGAGTTCCGGTGGTGTTAATTCCAATAAAATATCAAACAAACAACTAAACTCGCAAAGAACATTTTTGGAAAATGGCGCCAATCGTAAAAGAATATAAGCAGAGATTTTTTTTTGTTTTCTTCACCCATTCTGGGTAGGCAGAGGGAACTATGCCCATACAGCCAAGTCTTCAGTAGAATTTTTTTATTGATATGAAATGAAAATGAAATTTAATGAGATGAAATGAAATGAAACCTAACCTAACTCATTGAATCAAATCATTAAATCTGATATTGAAACAAATTAGTAGCTTTTTAGAAATATTTGCATGAATCATAAAAACTTATATGATTTTTTTAGTAAAAACTTCGTGGTTGGTTTTTCTTTTTAATAGACATTATTTTGACAGTTGGGAAAGAGAACGCACGAGTTCGGAAAAGGTAAAGAAAAAGCTCGAGTATGTAACAGCCCACATCCCGAACGCTATACGTCCCTGCAATACGCCACTTTTTGAGCAAGTGTATTAAAAAAATATTTTTTTTATCGAAAAAGATGACAAACAAGCACACAATCCACCTAATGGTAAGTGGATTCTGTGGCCCATAGACATCAAACATTTATCCTCAATCAAGATTCAAAATACAATTTCGTTGTCGGAATGCCTCGTTTCTAGTAAAAAGATCTCCAGTTCTCTACACTTAACAACGAAACACAGAAGCATTAAACTCGGTAATATGTAAATAATATGCAAAAAAATCAAGTGGGGTATTAGAATAGTTTTTTTTATTATATATATTTTAGTTCCTTTTAAAAAGTTTTCAAAATAATAAACTTTAAAGTTACCCTGCAATTTTTAAAATACTACAAAAAGCTTTTCCCGAATCCGTTATTCACCCTATTTTACATTTTACAAAAAGGCCTTCAAGAACTTTTTTGGCACTCTAATATTATATGAGAAAACTTTCGATTAAAATTAGATCGTGTTATGCAGCAATTATCCAACCCACAAACTGACCAAAATAATGTACCAGAGGCTCTTTTTTCCCCAGTTTATTTCCAAGTATGAAAGACTTGTGAGAAATAACAAGAAAATTCAAAATCTACACAAAATGTTCTTTTAAATGATATACAGAACATAATATAATAGGGCTTCTGACACAAGAAAAATGCATAATTTATCTTTCAAATCTGAATAACTTTGTTTTTGTGGATTGGATTATTTCTGCACAACACGGTCCAATTGTAACGAACATTACGCTACGCATTTACGCTATTCACAATATTAAAGACTGTCTCCATAGCGAAATCCATACACGAGTCACAAGCACTATGGTTTGGTAAATGTGTTACAGGTACCTGGTGAAGGCGTGGCACCAGTCAGGTGCTGCACTGCCCCCCACCGTGGCGTACCTGGCGCGGGCGCGCGACTCTCGCCTCACGCACGCGCAGCCGTGGCGTAACGAGCTCGATGTCATCGTCGACGGCTTCCACCGCATCGCTGCTGGGTAACCCATATTCTATATGTTATACTTGTCTTCATATCAAGCGTATGTGTCGTCGCCGTAGCGCGGGAAACTTGACATTACATACTTAATTACATTAATACATTCGTGTTTGGAAGTCTTTACGAGTTTAAGAGGACATGAGCGATTCGCGTCGAAAACTTCATGTTTTAGGGGTTTTTTCAAGGGCGATATCGTAACGATGTGAGCAGATTATTTGCAGAAAATTACGGCTTTAGACAGATGAAGTCTTTATTTAGTTCACTACAAAGCAAAATCATAATTTTTAATGACAATTTTTTAGAGCGAAGACAATCCCTCCATAGCGTTTTACGAAAATATGCGCCTGAGTTATCTTTCAGGCACAACAGAGCTTAAGGGCAACTAGCCTTGCACTCAAACAGTCACGCACACAGAAAGAACATTGTAGTGTGCGTCAATATTACGCCGTTCTAGAGCGATCGCGTAGATTTTGACTTGCGCATATTTAAATATACGCTCTTAAAGCTAGGGTCAATTTTAGTGTGGCTAACTTTGCGTTTATTCGTTTTATCATCTTTGATAATTATTATTAATTCAATGGCGTCGGCCTCTTTAGCTTTTTACAATCTGTACTCGTCATTTTTGTAAAATTGTAATGCTATAAAGTTTTTATTCATTTATTTAGTTAGTTAGTTAATTTTGTTCAGTTCAGTAGAGGACTTTTGATAAGCTTGTAGCCTATCAAAAGTCCTCTACTGAACAAAGGCGTCCTCCATATATTGCCTCATAGAGGGAATTTTTCAAAATTGCTGCGATTGGTAGGCGGATTGGCATCCGCACTTTTTATTATTTTAAGTTGTAAACAAAAAGATGTTGCTGCCCATCTCCTGTTTCATTTCCCTCTGTCGCCTCTTAAGACACCTACGTATGGGGTAGTGGATACCCAGGCATAAAAGGAGTCCTACCAAAGACAACGCTACATTTAAGCATAACGTTGTTACATAACATTCCACTAGGACATGAAACTATGGCGGCAGAATGTAAAAAAGCGATTTCTGTCTACCATCTGAACCAATTTTTTGTGTGTGGAAGTACAAATATAGAATTCACTTTTTGGAACGAAGTTCTATATCGGACGGTACGGATTTGGCGGATGGGGGCTAGGTGACAAAAAGTGGAAGATTTTTCCGTCACGACCCCTTCTGACGTAGTGTAGACGGTCATGGCGGCTGTAAGGAAGCGAGATGGAATAATATCCATCTCCCTCGCACTTTTTCTTATCTTGCCATGAAAGAAATATTATTTTATTTTAAATGACGCTTCATTTTAATAGACGCTAGTAATTCATTTATTTCTATTTGTTAATCAATAATATAATACGTTTATCAATAATAATATACTACGAAAGGAACTTGGTTGCAACCGAGTGTTCCACGACACTCACACATTTTTATTTTGTCGTATCGTTAATAACTGTATTATGGCTGATTTAGACAGGATCAGTAACTGGCTCCAAATTCCAGGCAAGTCAATGCTGACCCGATACTGACATAGTGTAAATTGATTTGGAGTCAGTACAGCGTTGTCGCGCCAGTGCTGACTACAATATTCCTGCTTGAATATTTTGAAGTCAGTCCACTCCCCCCGCCACCCGCGCCAGCGGTATTGACCTTGTCTAAACGACCAAGTCGCAACGCTGCATGTAGGGTGACGTCGCGTCACCAACAAAGCAGAAATTCCAGAATCATTTCTGTTTTCTGTCCATTTTCTTATCCAAAGTCGTTTCTTTTTGAATATCTCTTCTTCTAACATTTCCTTCAACTCTTTCCACAGCAGATAGGAACATTTTCTCAACAAATATTTTAATCTTTGTAAATTCTGCCGTTTCCATGACTTCATTTTTGCCCACTGACTTCAATAACGTGCGTACACCCTAAAGAAGTTACCACGACTACTGACTGCATGTAAACAGTGCGAGTCAGTCCTCGGCGCCAACACTGGCGCCTGTTACTGACCCTGTGTAAATCAGCCTTTACAACCAAATTCTTCCGGCAGGAAAATTGCACTATGCGTGGCTCAAATCGAGAAACGACAGAAGAGCGGCATGTCATACGAAGACGCCTGGAATATGACCTCCGTGCAGCTAACATCAGCGTCTGAGGTAAAATAGTTTTTAAAAATCATTTTTTTTTAAATTAAATACAGGTGTCTCTCTGTAATTTTTAAGGTATATCAACGCAAATATAACGAATTTTACATTCTTTGCAAAATCAAAAATTGACGTCCTTATGTCATTAATCATTATTAACTACCGTTTTAACGTAACTGTCTTTTAATTTTAATAAATCATGTTTAAATATATAATGCATTCCTTTGTGATCATGATTGCTGCAAAGAACTTGAAACGTCTTGAATAAAAAATAAGTTTAATAACCTCATTCAAAATCATGTTTCACTATCATAATCACTACAGCCTATCAAAGCCCACTGCCGAACATAGATATCCCCATAGATTGCCTCATAAACTGCATATTCGCCTTTGTTGCCACCCTTGGTAGGTGAGCTGGCATCCAAACTCATGTTTAAAACTTGTTTATCTCAAGCATAACATTATTTATGTGTAGTAATTTCTAATTACATAATTGTATATAAAATAGCTCTGTATAATTAGACAGTTTTCAATTTTGAATTTAACAGATTCAATAGTCTAGGTTTCAACAAAGTTCCCTTAGGTAACCTCTGAACAAAGATTGTAATTTCATTTCCTCTCCAGGCACATTGCCGCGCTTTCATTCTGTCCAGTTTCCAAAAAGAAACTGAGAAATTGGTGAAAACGGTGTCGGCTCCACTGCGTATAGTTCTTCTGCAGCTCGTCGAGTTGTATGCGGTGTATTGGGCACTGCAGTGTGTTGGAGATTTACTAAGGGTAAGTGATTACATTATTTATTTGCAGTTATGTTTCTGCATACATGTTTTACTGCTATATTTTTATTTCTTTTTCTACTTTTTTTTTTCACCAGTTCTCATCAATATCTGAACGCGACATCGAAGGTCTTCAAAACTGGTATGAAGATTTATTGGTCAAGCTCCGACCGAACGCAGTGGGCTTGGTAGACGCCTTCGACATTCGAGATGAGGTTTGTGGAAAGCTTGTCTATTGATATTCTATATAAGTTGTTCAAATCACATTACCTAGTATGCGTGCGGAGTAAAAAAAGGAAGATTTTCTGACAACTTCACTTTCTTAAACGTCAAATTTCATGACGCGCCGCCATTTTATGATTATACTAGCGATCCGTTCCGGCTTCGCACGGGTGAAATCGGGATATCGACAACAGCGCCACCTAACGGATCTAAATGTGAATCTAAACCACTCATTCAAACCTACACAAAAAAATTCATCAAATTCCGTTGCGTAGTTTAAAAGATCTAAGCGTACAGACGGCGGGAAGCGACTTTGTTTTTAACCGACGAAAAACGAAGGAAATTCTCAAGTCGACGCGTATATTTTTTTATGTATGACCATGCATAACTTTTGCAGGTAGTCCGATTTTGATAATTCTTTTTTTATTGGATAGGGTATACCTCGAAATTGGTCCCATATAAATTTGGAAAAAAATCTATCCTATGGGTGGGAAAATAGGGGTAATTTATTGTACACTCACAGATTTTAATGCAGAGTTGTGTATTACAACATTACATAATAATTATATTACATTACATTACAAAAAAAACGATGAATGAGCTTTAGACCTGTCTTTATCATTACTCATTACACGAGCTTGAAAGTAGTCTAATGGGGTAATCGGAACCTCTCTTTCTTCACCAAATCCATTTTTTCCGTCAGGGAATAAAAGGTACCAGCCCAACTCTTCCATTCTTTTTTCACGTTCATAATTTAGGGGCGGTGCTGTTTTTCTTTTAACTTCTTGTAGTCTTACTTCTGGGTTAAGGTTGTCTATGGTAACTAGAGATGGGCCGAATATGGATTTCACCGAATACGAATATTCGGCCGAACATTATTCGGCAGGATCACCTCGGTACCTAACCAATTCATGTCGAAACTTGTTTACGTAAAGCACGCGGGATTAGCGCCGGATCCTGCCCCTCGCTACCCCGCCACACCTGACATGTTATTGCATCATCTAGTACTGAGCACATTTCCGGCACGTGCTTATGTTTTGATTGTTTTTGTGAGAAGTAAAGTGTTTCGTATTCTTAGTGAAAATTGATAATTATATGATAAAAATGAGTGGCAGTAACAACACTGTCCAAATTAGTTATTCTTTCATCTATATTCCTAAGCATACTGGTTGTGAAAATATAATTCGTTTCTGTATTATAATTTTGCTGTAACTGTGGGTCTATTAAGTCTTCTTCCATGTTATTATTATTTTCTTCTGGCGATTGTTGCACGATAATAGATGTATGCAGATCTTGCGGCTGGTGGCAATTAGATGATTGACGTTGTTGAAGATCTGAAGATGGTTCTCTATGTTGCTGCAACTGTTCTAGTTGATTTTCGGGTGTTATCGTAAAAAACATTCAAAGTTAACACACTGACAGATGTATTTTTAATGAAAGAATTTCTACACACGATAATATGCAAATCATGGATACTAGTAGATCGTATACAACATGAAGTACCTCTCGCTCGACTTTTGAAACCTTTGAGACCTCGTGACGAACATTGATATCAACTTTTCGATTGTTGTATGTGATATTAGGTAAAAGCTCAGTTGCAGCCAAATATTCGATATGTGCTTCTTCGGGATTGGGGCGAGCCGCAATACAGTCTCTATAATATTTATCTCCTACCAAGAACATCTAATCTATGTCGCTTTTGCACCAATCATTAGGATTGATCAGAGAAAATGCCACACTAGCAACAGTTGCAATCCCTGTGTATTGCCGACCACGTGACTCTGGACTATATCGTTCATTGTCCTGATGAAAAGAACCATGTAATATAGAAACATTGTTACTCAAGGCAGTATAGTTATTTGTAGGTACAGTTGACCGTTCAGTAATTGGTTCTTCGCTATCATGACCATGTGCGGGTTCATCAACAATTTGTGTTATCGTAGAAATGTCGATCACAGTAGGAAAATATACACGAACATCTTTATAGAGTGCATTATTCCTTATGAACCACTGCAATGCTACTTGAAGTTTCATCATCATTACAGCCCTTCACAATTCCACTGCTGAACATAGGCCTCCCCCAAGGAATGCAAAGCACGGTCCCAAGCCACCTGCATCCATTGACTTCCTGCATGTCTTACCAGGTCGTCACTCCATCTAGTGGGGGGACGCCCTACACTTCGCCTGCCGGTACGAGGCTGCCACTCGAGAACCTTTCTTCCCCATCGGTTGCCGGTTCTTCGAGCTATATGGCCAGCCCATTGCCACTTCAGCTTACTAATCCTTTGGGCTATGTCGGTTACTCTGGTTCTACTGCGGATATCCTCATTTCTAAGTTTATCACGCAGAGAAACTCCGAGCATAGCCCTCTCCATAGCTCGCTGAGCGACCTTGAGCTTCCTCATACGGCCAGCAGTGAAGGACCACGACTCAGTTCCATATGTCATCACTGGCAACACGCACTGGTTGTACAATTTAGTTCTGAGGTTTTGAGGTATGCCTGACGAGAAGATGGGTCACGACGATTCCGAGTTGAATCCGTCGATTGACGGATGTCGAAGTTGGACTTACCTAGTCGGACTATTTGTCCCAGGTAAACATATTCGTCAACAACTTCGAGCTTAGTGCTCCCAACAACTACCGGCATAGGTGTGACATGGACATTAAACATGATTTGTGTTTTGTCCATGTTCATCTTGAGACCTATCCGTTGGGAGACACAGGTCATTGAGCATAGTGCTTAGGTCCTCCAGCGATTCTGCCATAAGGACTATATCGTCGGCAAATCGAAGGTGAGTGATGTACTTGCCATTGATGTTAATACCGTATCCTTTCCAGTCCAGTAGCTTGAAAACGTCTTCCAATGCAGCGGTGAAGAGTTTCGGGGATATTACGTCACCCTGTCTTACACCTCTCTGCATTTGGATAGGTTTCGTACTCTGGTTCTGTACTCGGATAGCCATCGTAGCCCTACTGTACAAACACTTCAGCACCTCGATATACCGACAGTCCACTTGGCACCGCTGAAGGGGACTGCAGCACCGCCCAAATTTCGACGGAATCAAAGGTTTTCTCATAGTCCATATACGCAAGGCAAAGTGGCAGATTGTACTCGTCGGTCTTCTGTACAATTTGCCGAAGGGTATGTATGTGGTCTATGGTGCTAAAGCCTTTTCGGAAACCGGCTTGTTCGGGAGGCTGGAAGTCGTCGAGTCTGCATGCGAAACGATTCGTAATGACTCTCTCGAAAACAGCACGTAGACGCGGCTCAGAAAGGAAATCGGTCTGTAGTTCTTCAAGAGAGCGTTGTCGCCTTTCTTGAAAAACAAGACCACCGCACTTCTGCTCCACGCCTCCGGTGTAATGCCACCATGGAGGACGGAATTAAAGAGCTTCTGAAGGACTTCAAGTACCGGTTTTCCACCCGCTTTCAGAAGCTCCGCTGTAATTCCATCCTCGCCTGGGGCCTTGCCGTTTTTAAGGTGCTGGAGAGCCATTCTAATCTCGCTCAGACTGACGTCCGGGATATCATCGGAATAGTGTCAGATAAGACTTGCTCTTGGATCGTTACTCACACTTGCGTGTGGCTCCAACGATGACGTGTACAGCTGCCCATAGAACCTCTCAATCTCACTCAAAATCTCAGGTGTCCGGAAACGATGCTGCCACAATCGATCTTCAGCTTCGACAGTTGGCTCTTTCTGGCAGACAGATCTCTGGCAAAGACTTTGGAGCCCTGGTTCCGCTCGATCGCTTTTTCAATACGAGCTGTATTGAAGTTGCGCAAGTCCCGCCGCATGCATTTGGAGATCTGTCTGTTCAGTTGCCTGTATGCCGTCAAATCTGCTGAAGACTGCAGCTTCATCTCCCGTCTAACAACCATGCGATTAAGAGTGTGATCGGAGTTTTTGTGTTCTTCTGCGACGGGTCTTACAGAACTTAGCTCCGACCGCATGGACAGTTTCCACGAGCTTGTCATTCATATCGTCCACTGCATTGCAATCTTTTAGGCGCTGAAAACGGTTTTGTAACTCGAGCTGAAAGTTTTCGGGACTTTGGATTAGAGCACGAGGGGGACGGAGCGTTGCCTTCATTAGACGTGACCTCTCCAACTTAACGTTTAGGTTCAGTGTGCCTCTCACCATTCGGTGATCGCTGCCAGTTTTCACCCTCGCGATCACTGAGACATCACTGAACAGTTGTCGTCTGGTCGTCATAATGAAGTCAATCTCATTTTTTGTCGAACCATCGGGGCTCGACCAGGTCCACTTTCTGTGGGGCCGCTTTTGGAAGAAAGAGTTCATCATAAAGAGTCCCTCTTTCTCCATACAGTCGGCCAGCTGCTGGCCCTTGGGTTCCGTTGCCCTATTCCGAATTTCCCTACTTTCAGCTCACCGCTCTCTCTTGTGCCTAGTTTTGCGTTGAAATCTCCCATTAACACCGTATGGTGGGTTTTGGAGGAATGCATGGCTCTAGAGATATCCTCATACATTTCCTCCACCTCCTCATCGGGGTGTGCCGAGGTTGGTGCGTAAACCTGTATGACCTTCCGCGAATACCGTTTGGTGAT
Source organism: Parnassius orleans (assembly GCA_029286625.1). Classification (NCBI taxonomy): domain Eukaryota; kingdom Metazoa; phylum Arthropoda; class Insecta; order Lepidoptera; family Papilionidae; genus Parnassius; species Parnassius orleans. Next base: position 7,196,043 of record JAGSMP010000070.1, on the reverse strand, counting down.
TCTGAGTATAAGGTACGCAACCCTCGTCGACACACCCGATCTTTACAACGTTGTTAACGAGAGACTTGTGGACGATAAATCCGACACCTCCTTGGGACAGATGGTCGCCCTCCCGGTGATAGAATAAGTTGCCGGATTCGAGGATTACCGTGTCCTCCTCCTCTCTTCGGACCTCGGATAGTCCTATTATATTCCAGCGTAACTTATCTATCACTTCTTCCAGCTCAGGATCTTCTCGTCAGTCCTCAGGGTGCGTGCGTTATATGTTGCCAGGTCGAGTCGTCGTGGGTGGCAACCGACCTCCATCGGAGATTCTTAGCACCCCCTGCCCCGCCGTTACCATGGTCGCCACCGTAGCCAGGAATAGCGGGGCCGCCGGGGACTGGGGGCCGTTTATTTGTGTAGTCGCTCATGGGGGGTATATTGCCATAGTTGCCACGCTTGGAAAGCGGGTTGGCAACCGCAGTTTTTTATTGTTTTTTGGCTTTTATCAGAAAGATGCTGCTGCCCATCTTCTGTATCAGTTTCCCTTTGTCGCCTCTTACGACACCCACAGGAAGATATGGGGTAGTGGGTATTCTTACCCGCCACTACACGGGAATGAATTGAAGTTTACCTATATCTATTTCAAAGTCTATCTCTATCAGACCTAAACGATGAGCGCGTTGCTCTTCACTCTCATTTGAAAGTCGCTCTCTTATCAGACCTAAACGATGAGTGCGTTGCTCTTCACTCTCATTTGAAAGGCGCTCTCTTATCAGATCTAAACGACGAGCGCGCTGCTTATCACCTTCTTGCCATAACCTATCGTTAATGTAGCTTCTCATCCTCGACAGTCTTTCCTCGCGCCGATCGAAACTCTTTCTATTTGCTTCCAACCTTTTTTTTCTCATTATTAGATTCCTCTAAATATCTTTTTCTCATTCGAGCAGCATTCTTAGTAGGCCTACCCATGGTGGTATATAAAGCCTGTTTTTTTAAAGTATTTATATTATACAACAAATAATAGTTAAAGTAGGATAGGAACAGATAATAGCTAAAGTAAGGTAGGTAGCTAATTTAAAAGTAATCAAAATTAAGCATGTAGTAATTAGTAGATTATAGCCACAAAATTATTAAAAAAAAAATTTTTAACAAAAAATTAAGCCGCCGAAAAAACTAAAAAGCAAAAAATAATAAACCTTTTTTTATTTAACCTTAATAACTAAGTTCTTAAACTAATGTAAGTATACCTAAGTAATTTTGAGTCGGCGCCAAAGAAGCAAATTAATTAATTACGTAAAGCGTGATGCGCGGCGCGACACGCCCCTTCTCCGAAAAATGCCGAGCGTTTACGAAGTTAATGCCAGCGAGACAGCAACCCAAACAGACACACACGTGAGGGCACACGTCGTTGTGAGTGTTCGTGCGGAGAGCGCATTTTTTGGAATGTTAATGTTTATCGCTGAAGATTTCACGTTGCATTGTTAATTTGATTTGGTTATTTCTTTAAATTTAAGGTAATTTAGTGATCTTTGTTCATTGATGATTTGGCGCCGACTCAAAATTACATAGGTATACTTACATTAGTTTAAGAACTTTATTATTAAGGTTAAATAAAAAAGGTTTATTTTTTGCTTTTCAGTTTTTTAGGCGGTTTAATTTTTTTGTTAAACAGTTTTTATATAATATGTAGAGATAATAATATAACGAAATGCCGTCACAATATAAAATTATTAACATTAGTATCGCTGTAATCATGTTCTTTAACTATGGGTTAAAACGACTCATATCTATTGAACTATATAGTAGATTGGCTCAATTCTCGACCCATTTCTAATTATAGTCTATATTAATGACTTATCTTCCCTTGGATGGTTCTTTCCAGAACATAGGTTTTTCCCAAACCAGTGGTTAAGGTGAAAAATGACTTTTAATAAGAATTTCTTATAACCTTAAATAAAAAAATCTATTCGATTTTTATATAAAATTCAGGTACCGCGCTCGGTAAAACAAAAAATGGCCCTATGTACCGGGGGCTCTTGACGTAATCACGGCGCGCGGCACTTGAGTCAACCTTTTTTTGTCACTTTTGTTTTTTTACGATGAATTTTAGATGTTTATTTAGTTTTGTATAGCTCTTTGTTTCTAAGGGACCATGAAAAAGTGTATTTACTGCCAATAAATTTGGTTTTATGAATGAAAAAGTGTAAGTTTTTATTTTATTTTTATGTTCTCATAATCTATATAACATGCTCTTCCTAAAATGAACGAAATTATGCATGTAATCATTATAATAATTCTACTTTTTCACTCGCAAACATTTGCTAAAAATTCAACCATAAACAGTTTAGACTCGGGTTTTAGTCCTCATTTTCAAAATTTTTTGTAAAAATATTATAGCGTCTTCCTTATTTTTTTTATACAATCATATAGTTATAACATTTAGAAATATTTTTTTATGAATATACATACATGCAATAAACTATCTATAAAAAAGATAAATATCTCAGAAGGTAGATCTTATTTGAAATCTTGACCGTTATAAATTGTTAGCATAGAGGTGTTTTGTTTTTCCTTTTTTATCAATTGAAAAACAAAAACTTAAATCATTCAAAAACATTATCTAGTAAAGATCATTAACCTTTCTTACCAGTTTTTGAGAGAAAATCCAACAAAAATCACAAACACAAAAAGAAAACAATTACGCAACTAACAGCACCATCTACCCGAAAGTGACTGTCTATTATCTTTTAATTTGTCTATGTGACCGAGTGAGTATAATACTTGGGAATACTCTTTAGTTCGTTCAGAATCCAATGAAATAGTATTTAATTGAAAATATACTGTATTTTTATATTAATTAAGACGAAAATAGCAGCACGTAATGCGGACATGAATTCATGTCCGCGGTACTGAAGGGGTATAACTTGTCTGTCAGTAATATTGAAATAACTGTTTCTATTAATCTCAGAGGGTTATTTGTATTAGAACTATGTAACCATTTTTAAAAGTTTTGTCTGTCTCTCTCCGGACTTATCTTTAGAATGGTTAAACCGATTGTGATGAAACTTTACAAACAGAGAGCAATACCAAGTGATCTAGGGTAAGTTTTTTCCGAAAACATAGAGGATTTTGTGAAATCAAAAAACTGATAGAATAAATGTTTTTGATGATTATGTCCACAAACTATATATATAAATCAATTGCTGTATATATAAATTTTGCTTTTGATGAATTTTTTTGTGTGTGTTTGAGTGGATGGTTTAGATTCGCAATTGGTAGGTGGCGCTGTTGTCGAGCCGTGGTAGCTCGCTCTAAGTTTCACAGTACGCGAGCAACCCGGGTTCGATCCCCGCCGGCACCAATGAAATTGTTAATTGCAATTATAAGTGCTGATTTACCACGTGCTTGGCGGTGAAGGAAGACATCGTGAGGAAACCTGCATGTCTGAGAAATCAAAAAAAAAATTTTCGAAGACGTGAAGTTCGCCAACACGCATTGGGGCAGCGCGGCGGACATTTCCTTGCCCTAAAACCCTCCCAGAAATGAGAGGAGGCCTGTGCCCAGCAGTGGGACGTATACAGGGTATTTTTGAAACGCTCCCGAAAACGAAGACAGACGACAGTACTAACTATATCTTTGATGATGGGTGAAATATAAAATCGATCCTGATGAAAAAAAAATCATCTTTTCACAACGTTTTATTAGCTTTATTCACGCTCCATCATGTTAGTATAGTTAAATAAAACGTTAATTTCATTTAAAAAAATCATGAAATACTTAAAAATAAAACCAGCAGTGGAATTACTGAATTACAATCAGCTGATTAGGGGTCAATGTACGCGCGAACGCCGAATTCGCGCGGCCCGCAACTAGCGATGGTACCACAATACCTAATAATTTACAACACTTGTCTAAATACTTAACTTATCTACTTAACCTACTATTTGCCACTGTGCTTGTCTCTACGTAGCCACTTTAATTCGAATTCACAGGTTAAATAAACCAAATAACTGGTTCGATTCCCCGCTAATGAAAAAAATACTTAAATAAAATGTTAACAATGTTAGAGTCATGTTTTTTTATCATTGTGTAGGTATGTTTATTATTCTGATGTATTCAGTTACTAAGTTATTTAAAAAAATTAGGTATGAAACAGCTTACCGATCCTCCGTGGCCTTATGAGATTCTCCAAGGCACATTAACATGTTGCCGTATTCACGAGCACTATAAACGTACCTACGCGTTAGGCATTATTAAAACAAAACAAAAAACACAAAACGTAACAACAAGAACAATATCATTAAGTAATAAATAACAAGTAATAACGACAATAATTTAATAAACAAAACAATTGAACTGTCGCTCGTGATAGTTAACATGGAACTGTCTCAAAAACTAAAATTATTAATCAATTCCGCCATAAACAAATGCGCACGGAGGTAACGTCCTTGAAGAATGTGAAAATTCCACAGCGCGAGGCGACACGAGGCAGCGTGTGTGTGAAAGGGAAGGGTAGAGTGAGTAAGTAGTATACCTAATGCATTGTTTCGTACCGATCTAGGTAAGAGTTCGGCGCCCGCGAGGATATTGACCCTATTGTCAGCTGATTTTCTTTTTTAAGTTTCACTGCTAGTTTTATGTTTAAGTATTTTCATGATTATTCGGGATCGAATTTCTTTGTGACCCATCATCATAGGTATCCTTAGTACTATCATCTGTCTTCGTTTTCGGGAGCGTTTCACAAACACCCGGTATAGGCTGTAACTTTACTTTTTACTTTTGCTATTGTCGAGATCCAGAAATCACCCGTGCGAAGCCGTCGCTAGTTACATATAAAAAAGGGTCGGATAAAACTTTTTTGTTTTGAAATTTTACATAGTATTATCAATATAATCACAAGATCTGAAACCGATTATTGGCGCTGTAGTCGAGTTAATAATAATTTTACTTTGACACTAAAAATTCGAAATTAATTCGGAGTGAAACTTATTGCGCCACCCGGAAAAGGCAGAATAACGTCTGTCGAGCCAGGTTGAAATTTTATGTATATTTATCACGTTTATATTTTTGTATTAAAAACAATAATTATTTATTTATTTTATGCGTGTCTTTACAGATTTTACGTTCAGCTCTCGGCGCATACGACGGTCGTGCTTACGAGAGGCTCATGGAAGAGGCTATGAAGAGTCCACTCAACGCTGAACCCGTAAACCAAAGCTTCCAGAAATATCTAAAGCCCTTCATGCAAGGAAAACTATAGACACCTACACATGTAATATTTACATTTCTGTACGGTTTACCTAATCCATATTGTATACAACTAATTTTTCAAAAAAAAATCAAAACAAAATCAAAAATCAAAATCGTTTAAAACCATCGTTCCTCAAACTGGTAACGATTATACTATATGTCACGTTGAAAATAAATCACGTATATGAAAACAACATTATAATAAATGATAAATGTCGTTTTGACGAGTGTAGGTTTAGATATAGTTTATGAGCAATAATAATAATTAAATAGATTTGATATTGCAGCAATTAATGTCATGGACAAGTTGCTTATTTCCTTTTTAGTATGCATTAGTAAGCTGAAGTGGCAATGGGCCGGCCATATAGCTCGAAGAACCGACAACCGATGGGGAAAAAAGGTTCTCGAGTGGCAGCCTCGTACCGGCGGACGAAGTGTAGGGCGTCCCCCCACTAGATGGAGTGACGACCTGGTAAGATATGCAGGAAGTCGATGGATGCAGGTGGCTCAGCACCGTGCTTTGTGGCATTCCTTGGAGGAGGCCTATGTTCAGTAGTGAACTCCTGAAGGGCTGTGATGATGATGATGATGATGCATCACTACAGTAAAGAGTATTTGTTTATTTTATTTTGTAATTTTAATTGTAATAACCAAGTTTAAACAGTGGATTAGATGAGACTCAATTGAATTAATATTTAGTTTTTGAAATTATAAGGAACTCTGATATTATTTGTGTTACAAAATATATTTTATGTATAGATAAGGTAAATCAAGTTATGCAAATGTGGTTATTAATTATTATTGAATAGCAGAATTTATTTTAGATAGAATTTTTGATTTTTATAGCGGTGTTGGTTGAAAACATTCCATTACCTATTTAAAAATACAATGTGGGTTTTATATGTTACTTTTTTATAACACAGAAATTATATGAGATTTTATACAATTGATATTAGGAATAAAGTTTTTATATTTGTTTTTTTGTTCGACTTTTATTCATTTTATATCTCTTCAACAAATATTGCCTAATATGCTGTTATATTTTGAAAATTAATTTTATTCGTGTTGCATTTTAACACATTTTATTGACCATTTTATTCTCCCTTGAAACTTTAAACTAACTTAAACGTTTTTTGTTTTATCTGTATGGGGTTGTAAATTTATATGAGGTTAGGATAAATATCGTTTTTAATGAAATAAATTTAAATTTGTTTCATTAAAATAATGACATTTCACGTGGATGGTGCTATGCAGTAAATAACATGTTTGAAATTCATGATAAATTAAATTATATAAAGCCAAGCCAAGCCACAACATCTAACCAATTTAGATAAATTAACTATTGGGGCAGTAATTAATCAAATGATCTAAAACAGATAGATTACATTTTTTTTTATAGGAGAGGGGGCAAACGAGCATGCGGCTCACCTGATGGTAAGTGACTACCGCCGCCCATGAACAACTGCAACACCAGGGGAACCAGAGGAATTGCAGATGCGTTGCCGGCCTTTTAAAAAGGAGTAGGCTCTTTTCTTGAAGGTCCCTAAGTCGTATCGGTCCGGAAAAATCGCTGGTGGTAAACTATTCCACAAGGAAGTTGTGCGAGGAAGAAAACATCTTCTAAATCGCACAGTGGTGGACCGCCAATCATCCAGATGGTGTGGATGGTATCGGGAGTTCTGTCGCGATGTGCGTTCGTGAAATTTGGCGGCTGGGATTAATCCGAACAATTCCTCAGAGCACTCCCCGTGGTAAATGCGAAAGAAAATGCAAAGAGATGCAACATCTCTTCGCAGCGCCAATGAATCGAGCCGATTGGAAAGGACTCGGTCGTCGACGATTCGAGCCGCTCTGCGCTGGATGCGGTCAAGTGGAAGGAGCTGGCACTGGGGAGCCCCAGCCCAGAGATGGGAACAGTATTCCATGTGAGGCCGAACCTGCGCCTTGTAAAGTTGCAGGCGTTGTGCCGGCATGAAATATCCCGCTCCCTCTATAATGTCCCGCTCTGCTGAGCACGCCAAGCTTTTTAGAGGCCAATTTGGCCTTCTCTTCCAAGTGACCACGAAACTGCACGTCACTCGATATGTCGACGCCGAGGATTCCGATACTGGCTGAGGCAACAAGGGGAGTGCCTTGAAACTGAGGAGACACGACAAAGGGGTTCATTTTAGCGGTAAACGCGCAAACTTGTGTCTTCTGAGGATTAAACTGGACTAGATTTAGTCGCCCCCAATCCGAGACTTTGTTCAGCAAAGACTCGACTTCAGACACAAGTTTGTTCCGGTACTCGGCGACGTTTTCCCGAGAAATATTGGCACGGCCGGTGTATAGAGCATCACCAGTGCTGTCATCCGCATAGCAATGAATGTTACCGGTTTGCAACATATCATTGATATGCAGAAGAAACAGCGTTGGTGATAGCACGCAGCCTTGTGGAACACAAGCGTTAATAGGCTGTAGTCGGAGCATGCACCGTCTACAACGACCTCGATGCTCCGATCTGCAAGAAAGCTGGTAATCCAATTGCACAATTTCTCAGGAAGCCTATAGGAAGGGAGCTTCAAAAGAAGCGCTTTGTGCCAAACCCGATCGAAGGCCTTCGCAATGTCCAAACTAACGGCCAATGCCTCCCCCTTGGACTCTACTGCCTCCGCCCATCTATGAGTCAGGTAGACCAGAAGATCACCAGCTGATCGACCCCGACGGAAACCGTATTGGCGGTCACTAATCAGCTGGTGATCCTCAAGGTACCGCATGAGCTGGCAGTTTATAACGGACTCCATTATTTTGGAGAACAAGGGGGTGATGGCGATAGGCCTGTAGTTGGACGGGTCTGAGCGGTCGCCTTTTTTAGGGATCGGTTGGACAAAAGCTGTCTTCCATGATTTCGGGACTACGCCTAGGAAAAGGAGTACCGGAAAGACGCGTTAGAACCGGTGCCAACTCCGGGCACACGTCCTCAGCACAATTGGGGATTCCGTCAGGCCCACTCGACTTGTGGATGTCCAGGAGAGGAGTGCTTTGCGAACTGAGCGCTGTGAGAACCGCACATCCGGCATGGAGCACTCACACCGCGGGATGGTCGGCGGTGTGTTCCCCCCGTCATCAAGAGTCGAGTTGGACGCAAAAAGGGAGCCTAAAAGGTCGGCTTTCTCTTTTGCGGCGTGGGCCAGTGAGTCGTCCTCCTGTGCAGAGATGGTAGTGATGGCTTACAGAAATTCACGGATAGCGTGGCAGGGTTCACGCCGGTATTCTGTGAGGTCGCGGTACTAACCCGGCTCGAGCCGGCCCATACGTGCAACAGCAAAAGCTGCTGCGTGGCTCTACCACTCTAACATTTTTACTAAAAGTAATATTTTTTCACAACTGTAGTGATTAAACAAAATATATTATTGTTATGACGTATAAAGTTTATGGCTGTTGCTAATCATACGATAATCATATATATTCTACTTTATTTTATTCAATTCTCTAAAATTATTAAAATATTTATTATATCTATTTTTAAATTTAAAATATGACTGACAGTTTTTTGTTTAATACTACAAACCAGGGTTGTTGCGGGATGCAGAATTTTAGACATCCGCGGATGCCGATGCGGAGTTCAAGTTTTTTTTAGGAAAAACTACTTTTTAGTGGAACAATTAAATCGAATTCGATAGTTTTTATATTATTTTTATTTATTAATAAAATTAAATTATTTTGATAACATTTATTATTCAAAAATTTTATCAAAACATTTTTATTTAAGTTACATTAAAAACGATTTTTAATAATCAAAATTAAAAATTGGTGCATCATATTTAATGAAAAGTAATATCGCAGCTCTTTATCAGCCTCCAGCCGGTTTCTTAGTGGATCGTAGATTAGCCCAGCGCAACTAAATAATTGTTCATTGGGAACGCTGGCCGGTGGGGGTGTTAAGTACTTGCTTGCACACCCAGAGAAAATTTTCAATTCTTCTCTATTTACTTTCCACCAGGTCAGTGGATTTTGAACCACATCCAGTCTTTTTTCTGCCGATACATTACCAACTCTTTCTTTAAAAGCGCATCCGGATTGTCTTGACCTTCATCTTCACTCGATGAGTGACAGTAACATCTAACATCAAGGCAAGATCGACAACATCCAGACCCGGAACAATAATTTGTAGACCATATAAATGTTGGTTCCGTGCGGGATTCGAACCCACGGCCATTAGCGCTGCAACTCATTGAAGTGATTTGTATATTATTAATTATTAACCAAAGTAAAAACATGAAAAATAACCGCCTTCAATCAAACTCAACATCAAAAACTACTATAAAAACCTGCAAGTGTTTCAACCGACTTAAAAAAAATGACGAGGTTCTTAATTTAGATGTTTATATATTTTTTTGTTTTTAAATTGCTTAAAAAGTACCGCTTTTAAGTAAAAATATAAAATCAAAATCGTGTGTAAAATAGTCCTAAAATAAATCATAATATCACATTGAACGTCTTCCTTTTTTTAAATTTGGTACAATTAACACCGAATTATATCAATGAATACAAATTATAAAAGTTAAGGGAACTCGCGTTGGTTAATTTTTAGAAAGAGTGCCTATAGCTGAGAATTACTTTTCATCGAATCTGTAAGATTTTAAACTTATAAAACTACACATGGAATAAAACTAATTTTACGGATTTTGTCGCGTTTAATTTTAACTTTTTTAATTCCCGACGTTTCGGGCACATTAAAATCCGTAAAATTAGTTTTATTCCATTATAAAACTAGATTGAAATTACAATTTACCTGTATCATGGTTTTTATTCTTCAACTGTTTTTCGTTATTCGAGCTTTCGAACAAACTAAACTTTTCTGGGTGCATTGATTTAAGATGATTTTTAAAAGAAGTTGTGGTACGTCCCTTTCGTGAGTAACTTTTTTTTACATATTTTGCACTGAGACTTATCCCGATCACTTTCCTCTAATTTAAAATAAGTTCAGATATTACTTTGTACAGGTGGCGACATTTTTATTCACATTTTTAAATTTATAATTTATACGACGAAATATTTATGGAACACAATAACTTAGTCAAACAGACGAAACGAACGTTGTGACTGACATCCTCGATCAAATAAAACAAATGTTGTATTATAAATAAATGTTGGATCTTGTCACCAGCGTGTGTATTCTCATTTTATGATCGTGTCGTGACTAGCTCCACATCTGCATCCGCATTGATTTATGCGGATGCGGATGCAGATTCAGATGTCTAAATCAATGCAGATGTTCCGCATTTGCGGATTCGGATTCGAATATCCGCAACATCCCTGCTACAAACATATACAACGTGTTCCAAAAAACGTCAAGCGGGCACGAGGCGAGAGGGAAGGGGGTCATACCAGCCCTGGGAAAAATAAAAAAATCCATATCAGTTATAATTGACAAATTTATGAAAATGAGGAAAATCGACACCTTAAATCATTCATAACTATGTGGATCCCCTAGTTCTTTACTGAATCTCTGTAAGGAATAATTGTTTTACCAAATACTATATGAGGCAGGTAATCAAGGCTCGACTTAACCAACATTTGCACGCTGAATACGATAATGCCTTGCAATTTTTCTGGGTTAACATGAAGGCCGTATGCTTTACTCCACTCAAGACTTCGTTCGAGATCTGCATGGATGACTTTGATAGCATTTTAGGCCAAGCGGTTGTAGGCACTGTTGTTTTCAATAAATAAGTCATATTATGCGTGCAATGCAAGGATTTTATCTGGGCGTTTGAGGTTATAATTTCATTATGAATGAATGCGTGCTTTTTTATTTTTGAGGGCTTTTAGCTATCGCTTTTTAATTAATTACAGATTTAATATCGTCAGTAAGCCTAGGTGATGGACGATGTTTATAAGGGCATATATCAAAGATTTTAATATTAAAAAGTAAAGAGAATTTAAGAAATTTGACCAGTCCCAAAGCAACGCATCTTTACGAAGACGGTGTATATCCATGCCACCAAAACTACGCTGCAGTAGAATTTTTGGTTTAAATTTGGGAGAACTGGTTTTATAGTATAGAAAGATTAGGTCATGAAATGAAAATGCATCGGCCGCAAAATTGGCCGTGATTCGTGACAAAGTTACAAGAGGAAACAAAAATAAGGTCAAGGAGAAAGGTGAAAAATGGTGCGTGGCATTTACTGGTAAAATATGAGATACGTTAGAAATTATAAGAATATGAGTACCGCCGTGGCAGCAACGCGGCACAAGCGGTACGCAACATCCGACGTTTACGGAGCGAATACTGCAAACGAACGCACCGCCTTTCATTGGTTTGCCCGCTTCCGTTCTGGAAATTTCGATCTAAAAAATGAACCCCGTGGTCGTCCGAAAACTTTGGTCGACAATGACGAATTAAAGGCGATTATGGAAGCTGATGATACTCAATCTATGACTAAATTAGCAGCATCAAAACAATATTGGTCTATTTGCGTCAAATGGGCAAGGTAAAAAAGCTTGACAAATGATCTCAATGATCACCAGCGAAGTACGCGTCTAGACGTGCCTTGCACTGCTCAACAGGCACACAAACGAAGGAATTTTGAACCGCATTGTTACCTGCGACGAAAAATGGATTCTGTATGACAATCGCAAGCGCTCAGCAAGTTGGTTGGATCCTGGTTCAGCATCTAAACAATCAAAGGCGAATTAAATGTCGATAGCGCCCCTAGGCTAACATCTCTAGCGGCCATATATTATAAATATTAATAACTCATTTTGCAAATAAACTATATTAAAATTTATAATATAGTTTAATAGTTTCAAAATAATTAGGCTGGAGTTAATAGGTGTGCATGAATGAAAATTATGACGTGAGAGTGATGTCGATGTAGGAGTAATTTTTCTTCGTTTAAAAACTTCCGCGCGCCCCTTTTTAACCTTGCGCCCCTAGGTACGTGCCTAGTTTGCCTTAAAGATAATCTGCCACTGTAAACAATGCCCTAAACGAAAACTTACCCCTAGAAAAGTGATGGTCACTGTTTGGTGAGCTAGCGCCTGTGTGATTCATCACAGCTTCTTTCCAAACGGGAAAACTTTCTTTTCATTACTGCAGATGTGTACTGTGAAGAACTGAACACAATGATGGAGAACCAGCTTTGGTCAATCGCTCGTCCCCGCTGCTCCTGCACGACAACACGCGACCTCATACTGCACAACAGACGGTCTCCAAGTTACAAGAGCTGGGGTTGAAAGCTCTCCATCATCCGCCGTACTCACCAGACCTTGCGCCTACAGACCTCTACTTTTTCCAGAATTTGAATAACTTTTTGCTGGGAAAAAAATTCAATAACCGAGAGCCAGTAAGAAATGCCTTTGAAGAATTTCTTGCCTCCCGTCCAGCTGATTTCTTCAAGAAGGGCATCAATAAACTGCCACTGCGTTGGCAAAGATGCATCGATTGATTAATAGAAATAAAAAATATAGAAAAATAATTACGTTAGCTTATTTCATAGGTAAAGACCTAATGTATCGAAATTGATACAAATTCGATAGTTTAAAATAAATATCGAATATCGATATATCGCGATTCGCGATTTAAAATATTGACGATAAATATCTTAGACCATTAACCCAATGGACTCGCCTAGCATGTTTATTCCCCTCTGCCAAGGTATTAGATTTAAAAATCTTGTGCGTACTTGTGTGTAACAGTGTTGGAGATTTAGATTTAGATTTCTGTGTGTATGTGTGTGTGTGCCAAAATGACACAAAATTTTATTGAGTAGGTGTGCAGTACTGTCTATGTAATGTTTCCTCGCCCCGCGTCAAATCTAAAAGTGACATACTTTTTTGTTCGTAGCATTAGGCGCATTACTCGTCCTTTGGTTGAATGGTTTATAATATCGACAATTTTGTGAGAAAATATCGATATTACGATATTTTTACCAAGCCTAACCTTATTTCTGAAATAAATAAATAACCTATTGTCATATTTATCAGCAGGACAAAAGCAGTAACAGTGAGAGTTTTAGCGGCAAGCACAAATTAGGTATATAGTTGTACGGAAAGCGGAAACTTGACCGGCGGCGGGTTGCTGCTCCTGTATAATTGTGTAAAAATAATGGTTTAAAGTGGATTTTGATTTGTAAAAGTGGTGCGATTTTGTGTATTAAGTGTCTGCGCATGTGAACTATTAGTGGAAACGGTGAAACAAGTGCTCTGACGGTAATGTGATTCTCGAGATAAGGTGTCTGTCTGCTTAGGCGCCTTGAGATACCTTCGCCAACTGTCAGCTGTCTGCTGGGTCAAGTTGCCGTCAAAATCTCCCAAGGGCTGCACAATGTGACGCATCAACATATTGTGAAGCAGTGTACCATGAAGGATAATTATACATCGTAACTTCAGGCTCAGAAGGGCTAGAACCCAGAGCCGTAAAGAAGGCTGTATGCATCACTGACTTAGAAGTATATCTCTATGGTATGCATAGAGTAGGATAATATATACCGGCTGTATGCAAAGAGAATATAATCACTACGTTTAGCTGTATGGCTTAGTTCCTTTGCCGGCTCTCTGGAGCGAAAAGCGAATAATAAAAACAACAACAGCAGTAAAGTAAAATCTTGTTTTGTTTTATTTGATGCATAAATTATTTTAAATTTAAGATGTTTCAGGAAACATATCTTTATGTACCATGTACTAAGACGTAGTGCTTATCTACTTTTTACGGAGTACTGTTTGTATAACTGGAAGAAGTCCATTCCATAATTCCATTGCAGCTGTAAAAGCTAACTAAAATTATAAAAGTGGCTAACAGCGGCAGCATGACAGCATCACTACAAACCAAACATCTCAGAAAATAAGCTGTAATCTTGCCTTACAGTCTACAATTATCAAGAAATCATCCATATATTTGAGATTTAACTGATTCAGTTTAGTACAATCGTAAACATAAAGAAGACAGCTGAAAAAAAAATTGAAATGACGTACTTTAACAAAATATGCCGTGCTTGTTTAACTACGAAAGAATCTTTCAAGTATTTTCTATTCGACAATGTTTCACCAAACATGTATTCGTATTGCACATCAGTAGAAGTAAGAATATACTTAAATATTTTTTGCAATATTTAATTTTAATATGTTAAATTTGAGGCTTTATTTAATTTTATTTGTGTATAAATCAACAGGTCCAACAGAATGAAGACTTGCCTAAAACTGTATGTGAAGGTTGTTATGAACTTCTTATAAAGCTTTTCGATTTCAAACAAACTTGTATTAAATCCCAAAATACATTATTAGAATGTAAAAAATCAGTAAAAACAGAAAATAATGTTCTGATAACTATAGAAGTAGACTCACACATTGTAGCTAGTGAAGATGAGTATGGCAATGAATTTGAAATGAGCAATGTGAAAGCTGAACAGGCTGAAGTTGGACCATGTAACAACTGTAAGTATTATACTGTAATCTTGGAATTCATGATTTTGTAAACAAAATAATTTAGGCACTATAATATACTTGCATATATTTTTTCTAGTCATTCTCCATGCAACTATAAATTTTTGGGTTGGCTGTAGACATCCGATACTTGATTTTAATTATGTTTCAGTTTAGGAGGCTTGTCAGGGTTAAGCTTGAATCTTTTACACTGCTTTTGGATGTCGGAAATGCGTTTTGAATCAACTACGATAAAAATAAATTTCATTAAAAATTGCGTATAATGTAACGCAAATATGTCAATTTGGTTTAGTATTATGAAGTAGACGTCCGGTCAGGGGCGTAGCTATCGCCGTATCAATGATACGGGGCCCCAGATTACAGGGGCCCCGAGCGTGTGTAAACTAAAATTCTAAGGACTTCTATGGGACAGAAAAGGCTATCAGACTTGTCACTATTGTCTATAGAGGCAGAAAATTTAGAAAAACTGAAAGCATAGTCAGCTATGAATGATTTAATAAATAAATTCGCTGAATAAAAGGCAAGAAAAGTGTATATTTGATTTGAATTGTTTGGCTAGCTTAGTTCCTAGGAGTATCAATTGTAAGTAATAACTTATAATCAATATATTATTATTATTTTAACTCAACGCGAGCGTTTTTGTTCCTTGTGTGAAAAATCTTTACCCTTCATTTGGGGCCCCCAATAAATTTTGATACAGGGCCCGCCTAAGGCATGCTACGCCACTGCGTCCGGTACTTCATTTTAATTATGTTTTCAGTTTAGGAGGAGTGTCAAGGTTAAGCTTGAACCTTTTACACTGCTTTTGGATTTCAGAAATGCATTTTGAGTTTTGAATTAATTATGATACAAAATAAATTTCACTAAAAAATTGCATATAACGAAATGCAAATATATCAATTTGTTTCTTTTTAACATGGGTCACCCTTAAAAAAGTTAATTACTAGGACCCAGACAATGCATTTGTGGCTGAAGATGGGACTCATACACAATAAATTGAGTTGCAGTGGAGAGTAGTCAAGAGGTTTTTCATAATACAAAATTATAACAATTCACATTACATTGTATAATTTACCACTATCTTAGCAGAGTTTAGGGCTACCTGACTTTATAGATAGGCCGAATCTATACTAAAACCGAATCAGCTCGCCCCGACTCCATGTAGTCTTGTCTGCACTACCCCTAGAGTGTTTTTGTAAAGCTGTAGGCGCGGAGGGAGAGCAGCCCCCGCTTTGCTACGCAAGGGTGAAGGGTACTGCACTTCCCACGGCGCCGAAGCTGTTGCAGACATAACTTTGGGTCAATATTCCTGTGTAAAAAGTGAGGTTATGATATTACAAAAAAATAATTACTCATAAACTATACTTTTCTGCAAGGGGGGAAGGGTAGGGGGGAGGGGGCTCCCTCTGAACCTTTGAAGCAATCTATCTAAATGAAGACATGGTCATAGATAGTAAAAGGGTGCTGGCTAAACTTGATTATACAAACCTACCTATTTTTTATATTGTTATGTTATTACCATTATTCTGAAAATGAGCCAAGGAGTCACTGCCAACTTGCATTCCTTATCTATAATCTAATATATAAAAATTAATATTTGTTTGTTCGTATTTTATGTGCTGCCATACCATTAATCAGATTGCGGTAAAAATTTGTAAACTTATTTTTGCATTTGCGCGAAGGTTATAGGCATAGTACAATTGACTTACAGTAGGTGGCGCACGTATCGTACAGGTAAATTTATTTGAAAGTTATATATCATTCAATTTCAATGAATGTATTCCTAATTAAACAACATAACTTCCAAATTTTAAACAATATTTCCACAATTATTTCTTCTGCAGCAGTAACGTGGCCGGGTACCAGCTAGTGAAGTAATAAAAACTTTGTTATTTATCATCATGTAGTATCATCAAAAAGTAGTAAAGCATTCAGTAACATTTTATCTTTATTTAAATATTTTCCAATTATTTAATAATTATGGTTGATAACCTATTGGTCATAATGCTGGGTTACTATGCTGTAGGTCCTGAGTATGAATCCCAGTCAGAAATTGTCACCATGTTTACCATTTCCAATCTTATTACATATTACGTATCATCATCATGTTGTGACATAATAAACTGTCAACTGACGATATGTTGAAATTATTATGATAATAGTTTTCTTGTTACAGATGAATTTGCCAGTGATAAAAAGGAAATCGATAATACTAATGAATTACAAATAAAAGATGAATTATCTTGTGATAACTCTACAAAGAAAAAAATGTCAAAAAGGTTAGTATAAAATAAATGTTAATCGATTTTATTTTATACTAGCGACCCGCCCTGGCTTCTTCTGGGTAAGATCTATTAATGTGGCGTTACTTAGATTTAAAACAATCTAAGACCATTTATTTAATCCATTTGGCGTTTTTTTTTTTTAAAAAGTTCTCCAAATTTTTCTGGTAAAATATAGCCTAGATCATTCCAGGCATCTATCTTTATTTGCGCTTTAAGCCATTTCTAAAATTAGCTTGGATAGACAGAAAAAAAATTAAGAATGGTTATTCATCGTCAAACAAGTAACCCTTAAGCTTAAGTTGTTTCGATATTACTGACAGGCACTTCAATTTTATTTAGGTATCTTACTCATATACTTCTGTACTTCTTGATCTCTCCAATTCAAAATAAGATATACATATATAAGACTGCAGTCACTTACAATTCTACAAAGTTTTTTATTTTTACCCATTTTGGATGGCAATTCTGTATACCTAGTAATTCTTGATGATCTCATCTCATGATCATGTATTGATTCAACTTAAATAATACTAATGTTAAGAATCAACATAACATATTTTGAGGGAGTATCCATGATTTTTATAATACAAAAAAAAAACCTTTATTGCCGATTGGGTTAATACTATAGTCTGTTCGCTAAAATAGTGTCGGTACTCCAGGAGGCGCACTTATTATTTTGCTTTTACTTTATTATTTTTTACTGTTTGTTAAATAAATGATTTTCTATTCTAAGAATAAAATATAATACTATTTATTCTTATGGTTATTGTAATAAAATACGAATATAAAAAATAAAAACAAGTTAGGTAGCAAAGAACCTTTCACTTTTACTGTTTTAACATGCCAAATCTCCTGCGGGTGTACGCCGCACGCGGTGACCTTTGATGTCGCGGCGGCGCCTTTGACGCCTTTGACATACGTAAACGAACCATTAAATTGGCTCTTTAGTTTAGTGATAATGGAAATATATATGTGCAAATAAAAAATATTTAATGTGTAGAAGTGCAAAAAATACTGGAACATACACAAATTAGCCTAGTTTATTTGTTTTGTACGAAACGATGTATTATGTTTGTTAAAACATTACATAATTATGTATACTAAAAATCACTAAAATTTTGTGTATACTCCAACAGACTCATTTGAAATTAAACCAATAAAAGACAGATGAAGGAGCAAAAATGCCAAGAAAGGCCCAATACATGCATTGGTAGATAATAACTTTTGTTTAATTTACTTTATCTTAATTCGTTCAAAAAAATTTGAAATATGATAAACAAAATCTTAGCGCAAGTACGAGTGATGTCTAGAATGTTTGAGAAAAAATGTTTTTTTTTTATGTTTACTCAAAATCTCATGCTAAAGTGAACAGGGTATAATACATGTTTATCCTGAAATCTGTACCATTTGATTTGTCAGCATCCAAGCTTTTTAAAAGCACATTATGCAATGTATCATGTTGTATTATATAATCATTATAGCCAACGAGTCCAATGCTAAAAAATCACCATTCTAGGTCACCTGTATCCACAACCTCTGTAAATGCGTCATCAGTTTGTGAGAGTAGCGAGTTCGTCAATGAGTCCTCATTTAACATTTAAAAAATCATTTTAACGTTTTTCAGATTAAAAAAGTTAGCCTCGTCCAACCTACTGGTTGTTAAATCAGTGTCAAAAATAAATTTATCCTCATCAAAGAAGCCAAAAATATTTTCATGCCAGTTGTGCAAGAAAAATTTTAGCTACCGCGAACGGTTCAAGCACACAAATTGGAGCATGAGGGTAAGGAAGTAAGTTACTGGAGTTAATTTTACTAATTTAGCTCATTTATCCATATAAAAGCTTTGCATGTTATTAAAATATGAATAACCATTTTAAAAATTTATGTCTGTCTGTCTGCCTGCCTAGGCTAATTTTCGGAATGGGTGAACCGATTGTGATGAAAAAGAGAGCAATGCCGAGAGTGATATAGGCTATATTTAATCCCAAAAATATGTAAGATTTTTTGTGATATCGAACAAAGCTTATGAGTGGTAAAGGATAAGGTGATGATACCTTTTTTACGTAAAATTAATAAATCTGCAAGTTTTTTTTTTGAAATCTTATCGCTCATAATTTTTCGAGATAAGGACAAAAGATGAGTTTAAAGTGATTTTTCGGTAATAGAACTACTTGCCCAAAGACCACAACAATAGTTCTGGAAGGTTTTTTTGGTTAAGTTCTACATGAACGAAGTCGCAGGTAAAAGCTAGTTTCTATATAAGGGACAAATGTGCACACAGTTAACAAGGGGATTCCAGCTTTGAATGTTATAGCATAGTTTGCGCTCAGTCGTGTCATAACGAAAACCATCCAACAAGAATGTACTTTGTAATTTATATGAATAATGGATTTCTTTTACACCGACCACGACAAGAACATTTGACAATTATAAATTAAAAATCCACAATTTCAGGCACCAATTTATTGTGCACCATGCGATAAGACCTTCATGACATGGAGTGGTCTGTGGCGGCATAACGAGAGCGAACATACTCGCGTCAGCCTCGGCAGCCTCAAGTGCCGCATTTGTGGCAAGACGTCCAAAAACAAGCACACTCTGCGCATGCACGAGAAATCGCACGCGAAACGTAGTCCATGTATATGCGACATTTGTGGAAAAACGTTTGTCTCCACCACTGTACTAAAGGTATGCATTGTTTTACTAACGAGTTTTTAGTACCTTAGATTTATAGTCCTACTGGACTTATTACTGAGTTTACAATAATAATAATGTTCTTCATACCGAATTTCGATCACTGAGTGTGTATAAGCATTGGTTTACTCTCTATTAAATTGACAGGGTATCAAATGGGACTATGAGAGCGAGACTCATTGTCAAATCAAAGTAACAAAAGTTTCGGTTGCCAACCCGCCTGCCAAGTATGGCATATATGCAAATATCCTCCCTAAGATGCAATCCATGGGGGAGGACTATTTTCAGCAGAGCACTTTTAATAGACTATAATAAATGAGGTGCGCCTTACCTGAGAAGGAGATGGAAGAGTAGTCCTCTCCCGAGGAGGAGCCATCATGGGACGCCCGGCGCTGGTGGGATGTGCTAAATGTGCGTGGATGTGCTACAGCATTCCCGTGGCCCTGCCAATATGCGATGAAGGTGGAACACCATGGGGTTTTAGTCGGTGCGAGTCCGACATAACCCGTCCTTTCCCCGCGAGGCGGGTATGCATAGGCATTTCCCCGCGTTAAAAAAAGGTTATAATAAATGAATGACTTAATAATAGAAGATATGATTATGAATAGGATTTGTATCAGTACGCCCGGATAACAACATAAGATAGCAATTTTTAACTGATTCCATACAAATTTAAAAATATCTTATAGATGTATGTCTTTATTGCATTATGTTTCCAGGCTCATTTGGAAACCCACGAGGAAAACAGGGAGCGAAGGTACGAGTGTGATCAGTGTGACAAGAAATTCTATTCAAACACAGTATTACTGTCTCATATATCAAAATGTCATAGAGGTAGAAGATTCATATGCCAAATATGCACATATTCTTTCTCAGAGAAGAGTAACTTAGTAAGACATTTGCGGTTAC
Organism: Parnassius orleans; assembly: GCA_029286625.1. Taxonomy (NCBI): domain Eukaryota; kingdom Metazoa; phylum Arthropoda; class Insecta; order Lepidoptera; family Papilionidae; genus Parnassius; species Parnassius orleans. Next base: position 7,175,494 of record JAGSMP010000070.1, on the reverse strand, counting down.
ATGAAGGAAAGAAGCTGTTTAAATGCGATCTGTGTGAAAAATCTTACGTGGCTAGTTCGTCACTAGTCGAACATAAAAGAATGCACTCTGGAGAACGACCCTTCTCTTGTATTTATTGTCCTAAAACTTTCTCCGCTAAAAAGAGACTGAATGATCATCATAGAATCCATACAGGTGAAAAACCACATAGATGTGGCGTGTGCAGTCAGAGTTTCACTCAGCGAGGAACTCTAAATAGGCATATGAAAGTACACGAGAAATTCTCTTTGGCTCTCAATTAGATTGAAATTCAGTATTACAATTAGATCGAATTTAATATTTATATATGAGCTGGGCACAGACGTGCCTTCACATATAATATATATGAGGGTAGGTCTGTGCCGAGCTGTGGGACCTAAATAGGATATAAGCTGTAACTAACTGACTGCTAGTTTTAAGAGAAGTGTCCTGCTTATTCAAAATAAAAAAAAGCTATGTACAAAGTATGATTCTTTTAAATTTAATTAGTAATTATCCAAGACTGGCCGTACTGACGGTATAAGAATATCCACTACCCCATATTCAACAGGAAATAAACCTAAAAAAAAAATTGTAGTTGCCAAGTGTGACAACTATACCCCCTCACCCTTATGCAGGCCTAGTTCAGTAGACTGATAGGCTGTAACCAATCCAAGATTGCAACCGAACTATTGATAGTTTTCTATTTAGTATTGGATGGAATATTAGCTTCTTGTACCTATATATTTTTTTTTATAGGTACTTTGCTCGAGTTCAGTCTGAAAATGTTCAAATATTTCAAAAGAAATAATTTAACCACATACTGAATTAAAAGGCCGGCAACGCACGCACCTGTAATTCCTATGGTTATGGGATGGTTGCAGTTGGTTCAAGTGAGCCGCATGCTCGTTTGCCACATCACGTAAAAATATTGACAGCTCAGTGGTTCAGTAGTTAACATTAGAGTCTTTCTAATTGAGTTTTTCTAATACCGCTGTGTCTAATAAGTGTTTATACGACCTACAAATTATTGTGCTGCGAATGGATATTTGTCCATATGCATTTATATGTGTATAAAACGATAAAGGAGAATAAATCCTAGTATCATATAATAACATTAAAATAGTAGTATCCTAGTAATTCCCCTACAGTATATATTTATATTATAAATAACTCATTTAAATGTTAAAATGTATGTGTAAATGGTCACAAGTTTTTCTTATAATTGGGGCCACTTCGCGTCCAATAACAGTTATTTTTTAAGTTCATATTAGACGAGCACACAGTCCACCTGATGGTAAGAGGATGCTGTGGCCCATAGACATCTATCTACATTTATCCTCGATTAAGAATCAAAATACAGATGCGTTGTCAACCTTGAGGACTAAGATGGAACGCCTCGTTTACAGTAAAAGGGTCTCCGGTTCTCTACACTCACCATACGAAACACAGGAGCATTAAGCTGCCATTTTACGCTGGTATTCTGTGTTCTTACCCTGTCGAGCTGACCCATTCGTGCTACAACCATAATATAGCTGCTGCGTGGCTCTAGCACATATTAAATATAATAATTGCTAAGTACGTACCTAATTTCCGAAATGAGTGTTACGTTTGCACATTAGAGTTCCGCAATCAGTTAAGATATGCAGAGGTATTTCTTCCGTTAAGGAACAGAATCGGCACATGCTAGAGTTGCTTAGTCCCAAGATGGACATGTTTTTTTAAACAGCAATATCGTCAGGGCTCTTGCATAATACGCAGGCTGTTCTTACTTAATTCCAGGGCTTCTGAAACGAATTTACGACCACAATCCCGGGAAAATGTTAAGGAATGGTTTAACCCTTAATTAGGCGCATGAAGAAAATCACACAACTAGTCGCATGGGGTCTCTAGTGACCCCAAATAGTGTTAGAAATAAATAAAACAAAGTGTGTTTTATCAAAAATATTAAAATTATTTATTTTAATTAATTTTAAGAAACTAAAACATAACTTTGACTTTAAACAATTTAAAAAAATAACAAAACTTCTAATCTCTCTTTAAACTACTAATTTTTGGCGTAGCCGAGATCACCATTAAAAAAAATCTGATTCATCAGGAGATTCTTCTATTCTGCACCCGATGCAGTATATCCTAAAGTGTTCTGGAGAAATAAATTTATCACACTTATTGCATTTGCCGTTTCTTTGTTGAAGTAGGGACTGCACACTGTTGAATGCTACCTTCTTGGTGATTTTCTACAAGTGCTACCGTTAATTTCCTCAAAAAAAATCAGCCTTATGTGTGTTACTTTTATCAGTATTCAGCATTACTGATAGCATAAGCAGAACCATCAGTCAGACATATCCGCCAGCCATTGCAGTATCTCTTTCGCGAGTCATCTCAAAACTGCAAACTGAAAAATAGAAAATAAAAATAAAGACAAAAATAGGTAAAGTTGATATGCACTATAACAATACACAAATACTAATAAAAATATATAACAATATACGCATGTAAACTAAGTAAAAACACAAAAAATAAGACTTACCTCCGCCAAAAAATGTTACGTAAGTGGTCGGACTTGTGCGTATGCGTTGAGTTAGGAAGCTAGAAAGAGCACGATTGCGCTCCAAACACTCAAACACGTTTTTTTGTAAATTTGAAATTGTCTTGACCCCATACGCCTAATTAAGGGTTAAGCATGGTGTACCAGACCAGATCTAAAGTGATTTTTTGTGGTAAAGAGTTTCAAGGGTCTATCGGGCCAGGCTTTTTGAGATTCCACAAAATTACTCTGGATCCAATTGTGTAATGTTTGAACCCTCCCGTGCTCCTGATTATATTAGCTTATCTATGCTCCCGTGCGAGCTTGTCGGTTTGTTCCATAGATTTAGTAAAAACTGACGTGTGTTGTTCATTGCCCACAATACGCGCATGACCCGGAACCCATCTCTAAACGACTCTGTTGTTACACCTCGGGCGTTGACACAGTTCACGCAGTCTCTTCATTTCATGTTCACCTCAAAGCTAGTGAGCTTTGAGGTCACTAAGTTTGATCTCAGAGCTAGCAGTGCTGCTTGACTATCGGAATTTATATCCACTATATGAGAAAAAATCTTAAGAATAAAAGGTGGAATAAATAAAATATCAAATATGTATATTATTGTAAAATTTATTTGTTTTATTAGCTAATAAAACTTAAAGCTTAATATTGTAAACTATTGTATCACGGTTGTTGAAATTGACGCTTTGCGTTTGACGCATTCCATATTTATTTATTTATTTTAAATCATTTGGTGCACGTTCTCATGATATAAGCTAATTCAGATATTTACAAAAATATAACTTATCTTGTGTTTTGTCAAATTTCTTGTGTATGATAAAACTGGTAGATTTGAATATTTTCTTTTGATTAACATCATCCATTGCCATTAAAATTAAATAGTTTGACATATCCCAAGCAGAGGTGTAGAGGAGCATATTAAGTTGTCATAGTAGTGCAAGATGTATTTATAAAGAATAAAAATGTTTTCATGATCCCTTTTTTTAAATTCCGTCAATCCCATTTCCCTCTCCATTATTATTTATTTATTAATTAATACTAGAATTATTTATACATCATATCAAGCTTCCCCATGCCAATGTGTATAAGACAGTGCTAAAGGCGTGGTGTTCTCCATCGGTTGCATTTGCGGCCTGACCATTATATTCTGCGTGTCCTCCGCACTTTTTCCATGACCCTTCATATGTCTGTTCAAAGCACATTTCTGTATAAACGCTTGGTTGCAGAGTTGACATTTATGAGGCTTCTCCCCAGTGTGTATCATTCTATGGTTTCTAAGGTCTTTTCGTGCCATAAATTTCTTTGGGCAAAGATCACAGGCGTAAGGACGTTCACCTGTAAAAAAATAAAAAAATAACTTAACACAAGAAACAATAAAAAATTAATGCAATGTCTACTGTCTACATGTCTACTGCCCAAATACTCAAATGCTGCTCAATTTTAAGATGCTGTTAAGTCTCGTGGTGTCTTTATCACTTTAAGTCAAAGTAAAACCTCGCGAAGACTGTGACGCCGCGGCTAAAGGACTTCTTACATGGGAAAGACTTCTTAAACGATAGTTTAAACCCAGGACTGTTAATAAACTACGTTTTGTAGTAAGGCCGATTGACTGTGCATACACGACACCAACGCTCGCCACACATTGGCGTTTTAAAGCCTATGTAAGACCGCGATATGAGTTTATTATTTTAGTACCGACCAAGAGCTAGATCTCTGTTCACGCAATAATATAGTCACTTATTAAAACATTTCTGAGCGAAAAACCATCCAAATGCTCCTAATTCGGTTCTTTCTCCGAAAAATCCTGTTCGGTTCGATGGTGTGGGAAACAAATAAGACCATCTAGCTATAAAAAAAAAGACTAAGAATTTTGTTCGACAAGTACGAAATATTTTTATTTATACAAATAGGAATGAAAACTAATTTTACGAATACTATCACGTTTAACTTTTTTGTTGAATTCGCGATGTTAAAAAATTATGAGAAAATTGCGGGGCTCAAGCCAAACTTGTGTTTGTCGTAAACACGCCGCCATATTGTCCCGCTCGCACGCATGCGGTAACATTGTGGCATGGACCAATTACAGTCGCGTTATATTCTTTTTGGCTACAATTGGGTATCAATAGTCGCACACATATTGAACGGGAATGATACTTTCACCAACGCGTATATGTAAGAGTATATGTTGTTGATACGTTCTAGTAGGCGTACTACTGGAGTGATTGTTTTCTTGCCCGATACGATCATAGTACGCGCCATCGTAGTGGCAGAGACCTTTAGACGATTTTTATAGAATTTATAAATCAGTTTATTAATTTAAAATGTCATACCAGTATGGGTGCGCATGTGTATAGCTTGGAAACTCCTGCTCTTGAATGTTTTATCACACACCTGACACGAGAATGGTTTGTCTGATGAGTGCGATCTCATGTGCTTCACGAGGTCTGCCTGTAATTGTTTTAATATTTGATTTAATATTTTTACATACAGTATTTATGTATTTATTTGTTAACAACTAGATGCCTGACCTTGACATTAAGATCATCACGATAAGATGCGTTTCTTTGGAGAGGTTTATTGATCTAGGTTTTTCCTAAAAACCTAACACCCTCCATTATTATCCCCTAGATTTTTTTGCGAAACATGACATAAGGTAATATCTACCCCCCTCAAAGCGTTAAGAACTTATTAAACTAAGAACCAAGGATGCCTATTATGCTATGTCCACATGATATTATTGGGGGTAGTTGCAATTTTAAGTGCTCCTTTCCAACGAACTCGGCGGTAAAGGAAAAATGAATATTTCTATGACAAGTGAAGTCCGACAACACACACTGAGTCAGCTCGGAGGACTACATTATTATCCTCAGACATGAGGCCTGTGCTCAGTATTGGTACATACATATTATATAGGGTGCGACTTTACTTTTTTAACCGTTTGCCAATAAAAATGCAAGAAATTACATGTGTATGCAATAAACAATACTTTGGAAAACCCAAAAGTGCACGCCTCATGAGCAGCGTTTTATTTAATTTTGATGAAAAAAAAATTGTGACGATAATATTTACAAGAAAAAAAAATTGAGAATCTGATCGACTTTCATTAATAACTTTTAAACGGTGTTGAGTTCAATAACAAAAATCGAAAGGGATCCTCCTAAGAATATATGGAATCTTATTTAGTACTATATATCTCAATCTATTGCTTACATTTCTATTAAGCGAGAAGACTCATCGACGCGACGCACAGACCAACGGGCGGCAGCCCATATTTTTTTTCAATTACATTTTTTGTTATGTAATCTAAAGTGAATAAATTAGAAAATAAACTAATCTTATAATTCAATGTCTGTAGTTATTGTAACGTTAATAATAATATGGATTTGATGTCTAGCTAAGAGTATAAAAAGTTAAAAGTATAAGAACGATTTTATGTAGCGAAATTGAGATATGGCTACATATCGAGAGTAGAGCACTCCCTCACGTTGTGAGACGTGCAAAAGGCTATCATCAAGAAAATCTACTAAGTAATGTTAGAAGACTGACTAATGTATTATAATTAATTATGGACGGATTCTCGCCGGACGGAAGCCGCCACCACACGGCATTAGTGACATCCATCCGTCGTAGAATCAAACAATTTCGTCTCGTGGGTGTGGTAAGAGGCAGCTATGAGAAATGCCATTAAAATCTTATGGCTTCCGAGAGATGGCGTTATAGCCACGCAGACGCAGCTAAAATATACCCAGATCGGCGACTGGCAGCAGTGTCAATAGTGTCAATACGCTTCACTCCAATCCACTTACCATCAGGTGGGCTGTGTGCTCGCTTGTCACCATTATGCTATAAAAAAGTGTGACGATTAAGACAAATACCCTTACAACGGTAGAGGTCCAAGTCCAGACTTTTGGTCTGAAAAAGAAGGAAATTAAGATAATTTCTATAAGATTTGTTAGAATAGACAAGAAGAACACCTTTATATAAAACCGCATATCACACATTGTGCAGGCGAAGTTCTTGATTCCAGTATGTCGAATGAGATGGATTTTAAGGTTGCCAGGCTGCGCAAACTTCTTGCCACATTGCGAGCACCCGTAGTTTTTCTCATTGTTGTGAGTCTCTATATGCATCTGAAATAAAGTAAAATTCCACAATATTAACATTTTTTTACTATTAAGAGTACCCTTAACCGACGAGCATGTATGCGTAGGTATATGGATGTAAAGGAGACTAGAGAGGTGTGTTAGGATCGTGCCAAATGGCAGTCCGTAGTCTCTGCCTACCCCTCTAGGTGACAGGTGTGAGTCTATGATTATCTGCAGCTACGGTAGCTCAGAGTATAAGGGTTCGCCGAAATAGTTCGCGAAGAGGTGATATGAGAGCAACTTGATGTCAATTCCCTTGCCAGCGCAATAAAATTGTTAATTGCAATTTTAAGTTTTCAATCGCAATTTAATATCACGAACGATAAAGTTTAGTTCAAAACTTTATCGTTACCTAGCTCATCAATTCATCTCATTTGTGCATCATTCTCAAAGTAATCATCATCATCATTACTGCTGCTTTCCTCTATAAAAATAGAACAAGGATTGAAGTAGTATCTAAAATATTCCACCAACTGTTATTCAAAGAAAACCCTTCTAAGTTTTATTAGAAAACATGGTTTATTGATAGTCTCTGATTTAAACTATGTTTTTAGAAAAGTTCTTCTAGCTAAATAAGTTTTTTGGCTGTGTTGTCAAAATTTTACCATATTTTGCCATATTTTCTATTATTTATTACATTTTGCTGTCAAACTCCATATATTACATTTTAGTTCTCATGTATATTAAGGCCGTGTAATAATAATAAAACTAAAGTTGCATCACATCTCCCTTTGCCAGTATTTTTGCTTTCTTTCTGCCAACCGTCCCTGATTAGTTTAAATCAGGGATTCCCAAACTATTTTGGGCAAGAGACCCCTTTTCCAAAATGAACTGATACCTCAGATCCCCATAGCCAAATTACTTTAAAAATCCTATCTCTAGTTTTTTTGCTATTGATACAAAATACTTATCAATTTAAAAACTTTGCGGTTGGTTAAGTGAGTAAACTTGACATAATTTTCTCATGAAAATTTAACAAAATAAATAGACATAAAATGCAGTAAATATCAAGTGTAATTAATGATTATTAATACATATTACGTAAAAATACTTAAGTAGGTAATTATTTAAAGTTAAAGTCGCAAAGTAAACATACAAAAATAAAAAATTCTGTGTGATTGATGATTGTTTATGTCGACCCCTGGGAAACCGATTTCGACCCCAATAGTTCGATATCATCGACCACTTTAGGAGTCTCTGGTTTAAAACATTTGCAATTAATAGATTTTGTAACGCTAAAACTTCGTTAAATAATGTAATAGATAATAGAAAACCGTTACGTATGCGAAATAGTTTTCCTTGTAAACCATACTTTTAAAGTGACAGTTGATAGTTCGAGGTCATTGAAACTATTATCCTATATATTATATCTTATCTTGATGGCATTGTATGCCCTGTTGATACATTGGATAAAGCTAAGCAGCATTACATCGCCAAATGATAGGTATTTACCTTGAGATTGTAGGCCTGCACAAACTTTGCATCGCAGAGGTGGCACATGTGCCTCTTGAGCCCGGCGTGTATCATCTCGTGGTTCTTGAGCACGTTGAGGTAGGCAAAGCTCTTGCTGCAGGTGCGGCACTGGTACTTGCGCACGGCCGTGTGCACGCGGATGTGACTGTTCAGGTTGCGGAGAGTTAGGAATGTCTTGTCGCAGTACTTGCACTTTATGTCGGGCTATAAATTACATAAATTACATGATTATTACGTCTTGTGTATTATGTTTAATGGTAGTATAAGAGAATCAAACGGCACATTTCAACTCGTGTGTCGAGTCGGACTTAGGAAAATGCCACGGGGATATAAGTCTCTGATAGTTTAAACACATCTCGCACTATATAATATAAATTAGTGACGAGGAGCAGCTACTGCGATCCTCCCTGCTTATCGATTTTGACAAATCCTCCCTTTTTGTTTGTTTATAGAATATGGATGACAAACGAGCGCACATTCGACCCGATGGTAAGTGGATGCTATTGCCCATAGACATCTACATCTATCCTCGATTATGAATCAATATGCAGATGCGTTCTCATCCGTGAGGATTAAGATGGAATGCCTCGTTTCCAGTAAAAAGGGTCTCCGGTTCTCTACACTTACCACACGAAACACAGCAGCGTTAAACTGCTATTTTACGCTGGTATTCTGTGAGCGCGTGGTCCTTCCCCGGTCGAGCCGACCCATTCGTGCTACAACTATACCAGTAATTATAGCTGCAGCATAGCTCTAGCACGTAAAAGATGACAGCAATCTCTCGGTCTTAGAGTATTCGAAAATGTTTGTGCTTCTTTAGAGGAATGCCGAAGTCGCGAGGGTGGTGCTCCACGAACTTATTGATCGCTAGCGCGAAGTACGCGTCGAGACGTGCCTTGCACTGCTCAACAGACACACAAACGGAGGAATTACGATTGTAACCTGCGACGAAAAATGAATTCAATACAGCAGCACATAAACAATGCCCTAAACGAAAACTTACCCCTAGAAAAGTGATGGTCACTGTTTGGTGGTCTAGCGCCGGTGTAAAATGTTTACCAAACGGGATGAGTATTATTAAATGTTTACAAAAAAATTTAATACCCAAGAGGCAGTACAAAATGCCTTTGAAGAATTTGTTGCCTCCCGTTCAGTTGATTTCTTCAAGAAGAGCATCAATAATCTGCCATTGCGTTGGCAAAGATGCATCCATTGCATGGGTGTTTACTTTGATTAATAGAAATAAAAAATATTTAAAAAAAATATGTTAACTTATTGCATAAAAATCGGCAATTTCATAGGTAAACCTAATAACACTTATTTAGTTTTGTTTTTAATTCAATACCAGGATCACAACTTCTACCTTGTAATCTAGTGCATAAGCCAGATATATTACGAATGGAAAAGATAATTTACCTTCTTGCCAAAATGACTTCGCATGTGAGCTTCAAAATTCTCGTACTTCTGAAAATTTTTCCCACATTTCATGCATTTCATTCGTTCCCTCTTCTTTATAGGCTGTTCTGTGCATTGTACTTGTACTCTTCTTCTTCTCCTATATATTGAAAATAATGTTTCTAATAAAATGAAAGTAATTACAGCCTCATCATTAAAATGATGAATGAATGATGATGTGAATTAATTTCTTCATCAACACAATTTTTTTTATTTCACATCAGATTTTTATATATGAACACACTATCTGTTGTTGTTTAAATTCCTCATGATCCATTTTAAAGAAAAATTCAAAGATGACGGAACAACTTTAATTATTTTGCTCACTCAACATGAAACATTATACCAGATGATTAGTTGGGTTATATCTACCTTTTTCATGTTTGCATGTTAATTTTCAAACAGCATACCATTTCAATGCAAAAAAATTATTGAAAGTTAAAACTGCCCCGACAATATTAGCTGTGTGACAATCGTCACTCCGTTGCTAGCGATATGTTTTGCGAGCAACGCAAATTTCAACAGTTTATTGTGGTGAAAATTTTAGAGCAATTAATTTTTAAACTTGGTACCTAATTAGCACCTAAAAAGACCCTAATTTGGGCTTTTTCTAAAAGCAATTTTGATTCTATTCTGATTTTCAGAAAACCTGAATTTTACATCTGCTTTGTTCTGAATAACGACTTTATTTTTATTAGGGGCGCCTTGTCATTGCCTATACTTGCAGCACCTAATTAGCACTTAATTCCTTGCTATTGATATATCGCACGTTGAGAAAAGAACGTCACTATACAAAAATTTAGTTTTGAGGAATAAGCATTTAAAGTATGAAAAATGACACCATTGCAGTTTTTGACTTCGAAACTATTTTTGATGCTGTTTTCACTAAAATAATAGAAAACTATTTTAATATTATAGTTAGTTTACTTTTTATTATTAATTTCTTTGACTTCTAATGTTGATTTTTTATGAAAATTTGTTTAGTGTCATTCTTCTTTTTATTATTACTGCAGAACCAGTGACTAGTTGTAGTCATAAGATTCACAAAAACGATGTAATTTTTTTTAAATTACATTACTAATTTCGGATTAGTTGCGAAATATCGAAAAATAAAACAAAGGAATACATAGTTATGTATTTTTTATTGTCTGACAGTTATCTTTGGCAGTGTTAACTATTAGTATCAATAGTAATGGTGACTAATTTTATTAATAATTATTCTAATTGTAAGCTTATCAAATCAGTCTCCGTAGTAAATAATCATTAATCTGTCGTTATTTATTAGAATATTAATATTATTTTATTTAAGTATTAGGAACATTATAGATCAAGTACTAAACTACCAATCTAAAAACTAAAAATAATAATTGAGTACCAAAACATTTTTCAATAAAATCTATAAAAATCAATAGTCAAACTAAAGACCATTTACTGTTAGAACATAATTAAGGCATAAATGTGTAGCAAAATAAAGTATAACAAGTTACATAGCAAATCAAATAACATGAGATCAGTTAAAAATTGAGATCAATTAAGAATAAAATTGTTGAAAGAAGATGCATAGTAAGGTGGAATAGCGCGCTCGCTAATAAGTTTCTTCAGGTCGGCTTTTTTAGCAGCAGATAAAGGTATTCTTGATGAATATAATTGTTTTAACTGAGGTCTGGCCCGTCTTAACTTTTGCAAATTTATTTCTTTAAATGCATCTTGTAAATAAGAAGTTTTATAAAAAAACTCTTATGCCATCAGACACATTTTCCGACATTTCAACTTATAAAACTTTAATATCACTAGTCTTCACCTTTTCTCCTTCTTTATTTTTCACAAGTTTATATTCTTGTAGGCTCTTTATGTCATAAAATTCGTAATGACTCATTTCCTCGTCCTTCCATATATTTATTTCCCCTTTTTTTGCATCTCTTATAGCACTTACATACTAGTCTGGAACATAAATTGGTCCTGACCGTAGATTCTTTTTAATTTGTTTTTCAATCGCGGAATGTGCAGCATCTCCTTCTTTCTGAGTATGCCCTTTTATCAAGTGACAATTTTCTGTGTAAGAACTTTTAGTGGTAACGGTTCATTCGAGCTATGGAATTTTTGGACATCCGTTGAAATTTCTGTAGATAAATTTAAAGCACTTGGACTGATATTAAGTAAATTTTCAGAATGAGGTATGTGTCCAGAAATGTTATTTGTATTCATATTTGATTTTATGGAAGAAACTTCCTTAAAATGAGATGTGTGTTTATCTTCTGAATCTGAAGATACAGAATTTCCGGCTAAAATTCTGTATCATCAGACTTCATCAAACTCAATGACATATCGGCATTAAGTTTGATGAAGTTTTGGTTGAGGGGTAAGTACTTACAACCGGAGAACTATAGCGTTTTAATTTGTGATTTGATTTGGTGAAGGAACAAAATTACTATTTTTTTTTACATTTTGAGGAATCAGACTCGGAATCTGAGCTAGAAGAATCTGAACTAGAATCTGAGTTGGAATGTGAGCTGGTGTTAGAGTTGGATTTCGAAGTATTAGCACGACGACACAGAAGTTGATCTTGACGAGACGGATTTAATTGGACACTTTGTTTCTTCCAAAGATTTGATTGGCTGAGAGAAGTAAGTTTTATGTTGTTTTTGTTTATTTTGGCGCTTGAAATCATCGTCTGAAGACGAACTGTCAGCTATAGATGGGGGTATATACTCTCTATCATCATCGGAAGCAGGCGAAAAATCTTGATCAGACTTTTCATCAGAAGAGTAGGACGATCCTTTATCACGTAAAGTTTGGTGTACATTATAAGCACGTTCATTTAAAGGTATGTTTCTTTTAGAAGTAGAAGGTACAACTTGATTTTCTATCGGTTCATTCTGGTCGGTTGGGCTTACTGGTAATAAATTTTCTTTTTCTACTTCGCTATTTGTTGAACTATTTTTTTGGAGATCTTTAATAATTTCTTTTAATGCTAGACTTCTGGAATTTGGTAGTGGCATTTTGAATGAAACAGAAGAAAAAATATTAAACCATATCAATATTGTGTAGTTAAACAAAATGTGGCTTTATGTCTTAAAGTTTTTTGTATAATCTTCATACGACGACGTGAATAACTGTTGCTTCCAGCAATATGTCGATATGATACTGTTTTTTTTTTACAAAAAAACTAACTAAAATAAAATAAACTTCAATGTAAAACGACAATCTTCAAAAAAGTACAACAACTAATTTTATACTACTTGCTACTTAATTGTTGGCACTAAAACAAATACGACTCCTTTACTTTCAATCAAAAACTTAATTTCTAGTTTGATATTATATGAATACTGACATTAAATGCAAAATGTCATAAAGATTTAAAAAAAACATATCAACATTAAAACAATAATGTATTTATACTCAAAATGACACTATGTAACTTTGTATTTCGACATTTTGTGGTGTACTAAATTGATAGAATATCGACACTATTCATATAAAGACGTTATTACTTCAAGCAATGTTAAAACTTACCAAAAGTTTTACTACACAACGACACTATCCAAACAACAACGTTATTCTTCGTAGGCCCTGTAGTGATACGCGTCGTGTCTCTGTCACTATTCAAAAATGCCGCTCTTTCTTGTCCTAAAGCGTGCCGCCCCGCCAGAACACCATAACGTCACTATGCTATCTAGACACAATTAGAGAACTACGACAAAACGGGTCTTTGCAATACAGAGATTGTTCTTTGAATAAAAAGATGGTGTTTTAATGTAAAATTACCCTAGTTTTGTTTAGTGACGTTCTTCTTCTCAATGTGCGATATATTGTATATCTAAGAACTTCATTGCGTTGCTAGCGATACGTTTTGCTAGCAACGCAAATTTTAACAGTTTGTTGCGGTGAAAATTTTAGAGCACCTAATTTTTAAACTTGGCACCTAATTAGCACCTAAAAAGCCCCTAATTTTGGGTTTTTCTAAATGCAAATTCCTGACTTTGCGTTGCTGGCGATACACAACTGACAATATTGATCCAACCATACATACGCTGGGTTAAAATGGAGTATAATAAAGAAGGTATAAGAGCCACATACAAAGAGAAATTCATCTGGTTTTTCTTTATAGAATAAGGAAAAAATCCATATCTCCTCAATGAAGAATCAGATGCATTGTCACCATTGAGGACTGAGATGGAATAGTCCATAGTCCATATAGTGAATTAGTCCATAGTTAGTGAATTTTTTCAAAACAATTTCATTCCTTTGTTTTATAGAAAAAAAAAACAATAATGTCATGTAAGAAGTTAAGGAGTACAACATATGGGTGTATTAATAATTTGGTGGGATCTTAGACTATAAGTAGTAGTACAAGTTTTCATTTTAGTCACACAGTTACAGTAACCAACAATGCTATTGTATTCTGGTTTAAAAAGTAAGAATGCCAACATAACTACAGGCTAGCCATTCTTTATCCTCAATAGGGACAAGGACAATATACTCAAAGCTTTCTTTCTTTAGTGTTGGCCACCTGCAGAATGTGTTCAGTGGTGGTAAAATAACCATTATCTTAAATATATAACTCATTTTTCATAGATAAATAAAATAATAAAAAATAGACAATAACAGTTAGTCTTAGTATTTTATCATACCTAACTTTTGTCTGCTCTGCTTGTCTGATATTACTGTTGCCGTGTATTTGAGCATCAGTGAGGTTACTCAGGTTAACTTGTACAATATTGTTTTCGGCATTATGCTGTTCCAGTTTCACCTCCTGTAAATTTCTATTATTATTTTTTCGCTTATTTGATAAATATTTTGTGTAATATTTTAAGGTTTAAATATTAATTGCAGTGAGAAAATGACTGTATTATATATAATTAAAAGCATGTATACTATACATAATTCTAGCGGACATAACATTTTATAGATTTTTTATTTATATTTTTCACATTAAGATGATATTGGAGCTATAAGAAATTTGAAGAATAGGTTTTGACAAACTATTGCTGTTGTGTTGTCCCCGAACAACCCAGCTAGACAAACAAGAGAGACAACTGAAGCTTGGATGTTCTATAACTCGTATTCTCCAGTTTCCTTCTCCAAAACAAGACAGATTTTAATTTTTTTTTAGAACAATAGAACTATATAGAAATATTGTGTTTTACTAACATCTAAATCTTGTTTGGTTAACTAATAATGGTGATATAGCTGGGCAGTTTTAGGTGCCTAGTTATTAAAATAATAAATTTAAGGAAAAACAACAATGTGACAGTGGTAAATACTAGATATAGAATGTATATATATATTAAATAAAGGTAAATATATATTTATTACCCAGGGATGAAACAGAAGAATATGTTTGTATGAACTAAAGACTGTCCAGATATTTTTTTAAGTTCCCTACACATATCTTACCTTATCAATATGCATAGAGCATTGTTGCTTCAATATAATATTAGAGCGCACAACTACTTGCTTGAAGTAGTACAATTTATTCAGCAAATCAAGGCATGTTTGGCAGATTAACTTGGGAAGTGCATCACTTTCTGAAATCTTACAATATAATAAACAATAATAAAAAAATATGTTTCAAACTCAACATCATAAGTGGGTATTTAGATGTACCTCTTTATTATTCTTGATTTCTATACTAACACATTAATGAGTCACCTCTGCAGTTTTTGAGCATACCAACTAATGCCAAGTAATCTAAGATCAAATATATAAAAATCTTTTAATCACTTATAATTTTGTTTTAATTAGTTATTATATTAACAACCCATATTGGTGGTCTTGAGTATATGCAGTTTAAGTTATGATAATATTTTTCTGACCAACTTTTGACCACAGCAACATCTTCCAAATAATCAGAAACTATTAAGTGCACAGAATATTTCAGTGCCACAAGTGTATGCACAAACACAAAGGCTTATCCCAACTTACCTATACATTTAGAAGATAACCAGACCTGATAATCAACAATTTGTATTTCTCACAAATATTTTTATAGACTAAAGGTGACAAATAAGCACACAGTCCACCCAATGGTAAATGGATGCTGTGAGTGGCCCATAGATCTATCCTCTATTAGGAATCAAAATGGGGATGTGTAGTCACCCCTGAACCCTGAAGACTAAGATAGAATACCTCATTACCACTAAATAAAGGTCTCCGGTTCTATACACTCACCATATAAAACAAAGCAGCAATAAGCAGCTATTTTACATTGGTATTCTGTTAAAGTGGGGTCCTTCCCCGGTCGAGCCAGCCCATTTGTGCTGCAGCCTTAATAAAGCTTCAGTATGGCTCTACCACGATTAAATATTAGGCCGCGCTGAGATTCACACCAAAGATACATGGTATAATTGCCAAGTAATTTAACCACAAAGCTATGCACTCAATAACACTAATAACACACACGTCCTTGTTTTAGTGCAGGTACAAATTTTAAACGGAAATAATACACAACAAACGTGTGTACGTTTGTTTTGAAACGTATCTTTGTTCTCACCTCTACGGAAGTGCAATACTTGAATACTTCAACTGAACATACAGTAAATATTTCTTTAAGTGGTCCAGCATCAGATAAACATGCACGACAAATTTTATTAAAATCTAAATTTGTGGCCATTATTTAAAATTAAAGATTAAAAAAATAAACAATATACTTTGTAAACATCAAAATGAAAACTTGACAGATGACAGTTAAGAGTACGAGTATGACCAGTTCGAATACTCAGACTTTTTTTGGAGTTTATGGCCTGGTATCTAGGCCTAGTACCTTTAGGCCAAGTCTTAGGTATTTTTATTCGGTTTATTATAATTTTCTTCATAGTACACTGCTTCACAATATGTTGATGCGTCACATTGTGCAGCCCTTGGGAGATTTTGACGGCAGGTCAGCAGACAGCTGACAGTTGGCGATGGTATCTCAAGGCGCTTAAGCAGATAGACACCTTATCTTCAGAATCACATCACCATCAGAGCACTTATATCACCGTTTCCACTAATAGTTCACATGCGCAGACACTTAATACATAAAATCGCACCACTTTTACATATCAAAATCCACTTCAAACCATTATTCAAACAATAGTACAGGAGCAGCAAACCGCCGCCGATCAAGTTCCCGCCAAAACTCCGAAGACTCAGACTCTTAGAGTAAATAATAGTACTACGTACAGAAGTTGCACTCCTTTGATGTTGACTGCTTGCCGACGTTTTAATAGCCTACATAGTTATTATTAATCAGATAAATAGCGCACGCAATCTAAATAAAACTTTATCGCTGCGCGCGAGTGTCCGTATTACTTTGCATCTTTTCTCCTTCCTACGTCACAACGGAATTTCCGTGGTTACTATACAGGGTATTTTTGAAACGCTCCCGAAAATGAAGACAGATGATAGTACTAAGGATACCTATGATGATGGGTCACAAAGAAATTCGATCCCGAGGAAAAAAATCATCTTTTCACAACGTTTTATTAACTTTATTCACGCTCCATCATGTTGTTACAGTTAATTGAAACGATATTTCACAAAAAAATCATGAAAATACTGAAACATAAAACCAGCAGTGAAACTTAAAAAAGAAAATCAGCTGACAATAGGGTCAATATCCTCGCGGGCGCCGAACTCTTACCTAGATCGGTACGAAACAATGCATTAGGTATACTACTCACTCTACCCTTCCCTTACGCTGCTTCGTGTCGCCTCGCGCTGTGGAATTTACACATGCTTCAAGGACGTTACAATGTGCGCATTTGTTTTGGCGGGATTGATTAATAATTTTAGTTTTTGAGACAGTTCCATGTTGACTATCACGAGCGATAGTTCAATTGTTTTGTTTATTAAATTATTGTCGTTATTACTTGTTATTTATTAATTAATGATATTGTTCTTGTTGTTACGTTTTGTGTTTTTTGTTTTGTTTTAATAATGCCTAACGCGTAGGTACGTTTATAGTGCTCGTGAATACGGCAACATGTTATCGGTAAGCTGTTTCATACCTAATTTTTTTTAAATAACTTAGTACTGAACTGATCTGAATAGGTACATAACTGAATACATCAGAATAATAAACATACCTACACAATGGATAAAAAAGCATGACTCTAACCTTGTTAACATTTTATTTAAGTATTTTTTCATTAGCGGGGAATCGAACCAGTTATTTGGTTTATTTAACCTGTAATTCGAATTAAAGTGGCTACGTGGAGACAAGCACAGTGGCAAAATAGTAGGTTAAGTAGATAAGTTAGGTATTTGGACTAGTGTTGTAAATTATTAGGTATTGTGGTACCATCGCTAGTTGCGGGCCGCGCGAATTCGGCGTTCGTGCGTACATTGACCCCTAGTCAGCTGATTATAATTCAGTACTTCCACTGCTGGTTTTATGTTTCAGTATTTTCATGATTTTTTTTTGTGAAATATCGTTTCAAATAACTTGGAGCGTGAATAAAGTTAATAAAACGTTGTGAAAAGATGTTTTTTTTTCCTCGGGATCGAATTTTTTTGTGACCCATCATCATAGTTATCCTTAGTACTATCATCTGGCTTCGTTTTCGGGAGCGTTTCAAAAATACCCTGTATATTATAAGGGCTGTTGGGTAGTTCTTCAAAATATGCATTATTATCGGTGCCATCGTAATTTAAGGTATATCAAGGAAGAAAAATTAAAAAAATTGGTCCTACGCTCAATAATTTAGTTTCGGATTATTAAATATATTTATCCAGATTTCTTTTAGATAATCATTTTTTTTTATTTTCTCATATTACTGGTATAATTTTCTCATATAACTAGGCTTATACGGAAATGAAAAGGATAGAGACGGGAATTACCAAGAAGAGACGGTAATGAACAAATACGAAATATGTTTATTTTTATAGATATGTGAAATTAATAATAATCAAATATAAGTAGAAAAGATATAGAATAGCTCAAAATATTATTAATTAAAAAAGCAATTTAAATATAAAAAATAATTTATAATCAACATCCATTGGAGTATTAATCAAAACAATAGAAAAATGAATAATATAGATTATTAGAACAGTAATTTTAACACTAATAGTTTTAAGATTAGAAACTTGATATTGTCTTGGGGTAAAATTTTAAACAATAATTAACATTCTTTACCATAGGTATACTGCCACACTTTACTTTGGTAAGTATCGGTCTCTATGTAACAAACATATATTATATTTATAATAGTTATCTATTAATCTAAATCACAAATGCTTAACTTACTGACTAAATAACAACTTAAGGAATTAAATATCTATTATGATTATATTAATCACATTTTCAAACATAATTATGTTAGAAGTTAGAACTATGGTTAAACAAATCAAAATAATGTAATTTAATTAAAAAAGTATCCGTTCTCATAATTTTTAAAACCCTGAAACTACTAGGTATTTGGAATAAAATGTAGCTACAGTCTTCACTATTACATTTTTTTGTAACGAACATTCAATGGCAGTTCGTGGCCGTTACTATCCTCAGGACCAATCATTATGGATAAGAAATCTATACATTCGTGTAAATCTAAATCGCCACGGAATAATCTAAGATATAAATTCGAACGATTCTCTTCAGGTACTCTTTCTAACTCGAACGCTATCAATCGAGCGAAATTTTCATTTCTTACATTTGATGGGCGCTGATTATGGAATCAATATATCCGTTTGAAAAGATATTCGGGTTTTGTCGCGACTTCTAATGTAAATATCAGCATCTATCGGCTCTCCAAACGTTGTCTGTGTGCCAACTTCTGTTGTAAGTTTGTCAACATCTATTTTTGCTTTTATATAGCTTTGTGAATGTAAACCCAGAAAGAATTGATGGTGATTTTGGTCGTTTTTAGCCATGCATTTCTCTTACCTTTTAAAAACAAAAAAACATACTATCAAATACAAAATAATGTTAGTAAATATACAATAGTTATATAGATGTACTCAGACAGTATAATTTTCTTAGCTAGTCTTTGACAATATTATCTTCAACTGTCATTAATCTTTGAATAAATTCATCATTATTTACATTATCATCATTTAAAAAAGCATTTAAAAATGAATTTGTTGGTGTTTCCATAAAACTAGTATTCTCCCAATCAAATTTATTAAGAGTTTGTAAAGTTTTCACTTCTACTATTTTGTTATCATCATAAACGTCCTTCATTTTACTAAATGACGGCTGATCATTCTTTTTTTTCTGAGTATAATGGCTGATTTATACAGGGACAGTAACTGGCTCCAAATTCGAGGCAAGTCAGTG
Organism: Parnassius orleans; assembly: GCA_029286625.1. Classification (NCBI taxonomy): domain Eukaryota; kingdom Metazoa; phylum Arthropoda; class Insecta; order Lepidoptera; family Papilionidae; genus Parnassius; species Parnassius orleans. Next base: position 7,155,618 of record JAGSMP010000070.1, on the reverse strand, counting down.
CTGACCCGCTTCTGGCATAATGTAAATTGATTTGGAGTTAGTACAGCACTGTCTGCGCGACTACTGACTGCATGTAAACGGTGCAAGTCAGTCCTCGGCGCCAGCACTGACGCCTGTTACTGACCCCGTGTAAATCAGCCTTTATACTGCTAGGAGTTCCTATTACAATATATTTTTTACTTAGGTTCTGTTTTAAGTTTCTTATTTATTTATTTCATTTCATCTTACAAGCTAACAGATGACACATCCAAAACGCTTATAAGATTAACAATTCGGTATTACATCCTCGTCATTATATAGGTAATAGCAAAATTATTTTACAATATCCTAATTAACAATACATCAATAATATCATAGAAAAAATCATAAAAATACAATCTGAGTCCATAAATAACATTAATATTAAATAAAATAGCAATAATAATAATTTTAAAAAAATAAGAAAAACAATACGCAACTAGCAATTATAATAATTAATTATGAAAACAATATATGTAAGTTTGATGGCTAGAATTTATTTAAAATTAATTGAATTTCTTTATACAATGTCCTAATCCATCGGCAAATAAGTCTAGCTCGTGGTGCTGTGCAAGTATGTCCCCAATAATGCGGAGTGCGCGGTTGGTGGTCGCTTGACGAGCGCGCTCGGCGGTACGTGCGTGGGGGCTCCAGCAGTCGCGGGCGGCGCTGCGGCGCCACCTGTCCCTGCGAGTTTGCTGACACGTTCCCAGGACTAAGATGCGAACACGCTCTAGTATTTGGGGACTATCAATCCTATTGTGAATTATGGACAGATATTGCATAACTTGAGACATTGCCTTCTAAATTTCAACGTTTCAATGTCCACCATACCAGACACGAATAAGGAAGGGTATAAGTAGGGATAGTATCCGTACTGTTTCTTATATATCCATCGAGCAAATTTACGTTGTATTTTTCAATCATTAGAACGTATTTCTCTTCGTAAGGATTCCAGATAACAGCACCGTACTCGAGTTTACTGCGCACATAAGCATTGTATAATACTTTTGCGACCCGTGTATTATCAAACTGTGACGCAGTCCTTATGACAAACCCTAACATTTTGTGCGCTGACTTACAAATTTTGTTGATGTGCGTGAAAATCTAATTTGCAATCTAATAGTAATCCTAAGTCCTAACCTCTTTAACTCTTTCCAAAGGAGCGTCAGTCAACTTATAATTAACAATAATGGGCTGTGATTTTCGCGTGAAAGTTATTATTTTACATTTGAGATTATTGAACGGAAGGTGGTTTTCTTGACTCCATATAGACACAGCATCAATATCTCTGTAATGTCATGGCATCAGCCTCAGTTTCAATACCCAGAGTTAGTTTCAGGTCATCTGCAAATAGGAGACACTCTGAAGTCAAAACAACATCTGGCAAATCGTTGATAAATATCACGAATAGCAAAGGTCCTAACGTACTACCTTGACTCACTCTGACCTAGTAAAGTAGTCTCCAGAGTTATATCCACTGAGCCTCACATATTGACGTCGATTATTAAGGTAACAAGAAAAATTGAGGAGCTTTGGTACGAATCCAACAATCGCCAACTTTTTCAATAGTATATCGTTATCCACTAGGTCGAAGGCTTTGGAAGTCAAAGTAAGCCGCATCAACTTGCCTTCGCTTATCCATTTGTGTGCAGATATAGTCTACATGCGCGACCAAGTTGGTGGTGGTGGAGCGAGCTGTACGAAACCCATGTTGACCATTATGCAGCTGGTGACCGATTTGGCATTTGATGCAATCACTTAGAATTGCTTCAAAGATCTTACCAAAACGGATAGGACAGCTATAGGTCTGAAAGAAGTAACATTTGTGCCTCCGTCTCCTTTAGGAACAGGAGTGACTCGAGATAGCTTCCAGCTCTCAGGATATCTTGACTGGGTCAATGAAAGATTATACAAATACAGAAGAGGCCGCCCAAGAACTGATATACAGTCCTTAACTAAGAAGACAGGAATGCCATCCGGCCCACCAGCCGATCGTGGCTTAAGGCGTCTCACTGCCTTCTTCAGATCCTTCTCATCAACTGTCGTGATGGAAACTGAGGTCACATCTCGATGTATATGTGCATATGCAGCTTTTGCAGCAGTATCCGGGTTTAGCACGGGTTTCTCTACATGAAAAACGGACGCAAAATATTTAGCAAAGGCATCGGCTGCGGCTTGATCTGTCACTGCAGTATTTTCATATATATATGTATCTATGTACCTTCTATTGTTTTTCTTCTCCTTTACATATTTCCAGAATTGCACAGGATCGTCAATGATATTTTTTGTAGTACAGTCATATATTTCCGGTATTCGCAGTCAATCAATTTCTTAACTTTTTCTCTATAATATATAAACATAGCCTTATTAAATTCTTTGCCCTCTTTTTTGAATTGCTTATGATGAAAGTGTTTGTTTTTTATATTTTTTATTATTTCTACGTTGTACCAGTTTGATATATGTATCGCTGATTGTTTGATAATTGTTTTTTAATAGGCACAAACAGATTTATAATTTCGTATAGCTTATCGTAGAACAGCTGTACAGCACAGTTAACATCGCTTATTGTTAACAAATCAGACCAGTCTATTTCAATCAAAGTCCTATATAGACCCTGAAAAATCGTTTTACGCCAGTTCCGATCTGTATTGGTATTCGAGCGAGGTGTCACTTGCTGCAAAGATGACACGCTCGATGCTATCCAAAAGCCGGAAATGTAATATTTATATCGAGCATAGGATGGTACTGATCGATATTTACCAGAGGATCTTCACCGAGAGATACCACTATCTGTTTAGGTTCAAAATTGCCCAGTACCAGATCTAGCATACCACCGCGATTATTTAAGACTGTATTATATTGCTTAAGCGAGCAGAATTCACAAAAAAAGTCAAAAGAAGTCTTTATATTGGTACTGCAAGAGTTTAAATTAAAGTCACCTAGGATTAGAACATTCAGGTCGGGGTAAGTACAAATCACATTTTCTATACATGTCAAAACATTCAAATATTGCTCATCCTTATAATTTGGTGGCAGATATACGACACATAAAACTTTTACATTTTAAATGTCACAATTGCAAATATTAATTCTTTGTCATCAGTCATACTAACAATGTCCGTAACTATTTTAACATTATAACGATCACGAATCGCGAGCAAAACTCCTCCCCATCCACAATCACCAGGTCTATCTTTACGAATCACATGAAAACCGGAGAAAAGAGTTCACCATTAGACACTGAACTCGTAAGAAAGGTCTCAGTTAATGCTATCATATCATATTCACTTTCCATAACATTATTAAGAAACATATTAGTTTTTGTTCTTAGGCCACGAACATTTTTCTAGCATATTTGCATTACATGGAATCATGGTGACGCTTGATTGTTATAGTCTTTGGCACGAAAGTTCTGCCGCCATGGTTTAATACAGATGTCTTCAGCCCAGTTTTCAGATGACATTATATTTTCGGCCTGCTTCAATGGAACTCGAGTTTGAACGACGCATAATGTCCACGTGGTTGCAGTTTTTCAACCGTGCATTCGTCGTTCCCCATATTGAGTTAAGATGTTCGCGTACTTGCTCTGTGGTGCCTTCTCGTACGTAGTATAAGTGCAGGTATCTTCGCCTTCAGCAGCATGCAACATCGTAGAACCAGGCGCAGCGGTACCTCGAAGCAACCTGGAAGTGAGGGGCGTGCCCGTTTGCGTGATACTTCTTGCCAGTTGTCATCAATCCGCTCGCAGTCCTGTATTACTTAAAGAGACGGAAGAGTCGGAATATTCTGCGTGCACCATCTTTTGAGAACTGAGAACAGGAGCCACAGATGAGACTTTATTTGTGCTGGGGACAGTAAACGCAGACTGATCCTCATCAGTTCCGAGAAGTTCGATATTTGGTTGAGGTTGAGGTTGAGGTTTCCGCTTCGGAGGCTTATTTTGTGTAGTGGGTATATTTTCAAGGGTTGGACTGGTTTGAGTACCGCTAGTTTTCAAGATTTTGGATATTGGCGTCGGTTCGCAAGCCTTATTAATGCTCGATAAGTAGTGTTCCTCTAATTGTAAAACCTTGTTCGTTATCAAATTAACCCTATCCATGAATTCAGTTTTGAACGCCAAAAATTGTTCAATAAGCAGTGTATTAATTTTGCTCATTAGCTGTGCTTCAAATTCAATTTGCAGGTTTTTTAATTCACGCACAACAGAATCTTTTAAATCATTTCCTGTAATACTTTCGCATGTGCTTCCCATAGTAGTTTGGGCGTATCGCGGCTTAGCTCGTACAGTCACGTTATCAGAAGTCTGCATTGATACGTCAAGGCACGAAGCAGTAGAGGTGGTATTTAGATCCTGCATAACGTGTGGCCGCACTGGAGTATGAGAATTATCTCGTTTTGGTTGCCTACAGCGACATTCTCCACATATCCAAGACATCTTTAATTCCACTGACATATTTTTAGTAAAAGTAATGTTTGCACAAATAATATCAAAAATCTGCTTACATTTTGCACATTTCATATACGGACCGTCTACGCTCACCTTAGCGCGGCAGCTCGCGCATGGTGCCGTCCGACTTGCCATCGTAGTGCAGTCCGCAGAACGTAGATATTGCAATGTTACACACAGCGCTGCCCGGTAGCGATGACTCAGTGGAGCAGCGGGCGTCGCGCGGGTTGTCGTAGGTCAGGTTCAAGACGGTTAACAAATAATTTTGAAATGTTATTGCTTATATCTGCGAAATTACTGGATGGAAATGAATTTTGATTTCACCACTAGAATCGTCTACAACAGCTTTGTGAATTATATAACACAACTTTAGAGAACAACTTTAGACACGAATTTTAACAGTTTATTTACGGAGCAAACTTGCAGATGTTTCTTCACAGAGTTTAGCAGGGTAGTTTCTTCTATTTATCATATCGCTCTGATTTTCTTTATTACTTTCATATGTAAATGAGTATTTCAAAAAACATTAATGCTTATCATGGATGCAAGGATATCGGATACTTATACAGGTAAAGCAACTTCTATTTCTAAAGGCCATTTGATTATGATCGCAACTGAACAAGACTTGATGACTTTTCATTGTCCCTTTAAATAGTGGGATTTCCATTGTTGAAATGATTTTTTTTCTTTAGTTACTATATCATCACTGCTTACAATTTCAATAGTGATATGAGGTACGTTGATCTGAACAACTTTTACAAATTTCTGAAACGTGCCAATATCCTCTCCTTGATTTACTATTCTATCAGCTGTTCTTTTCAATACAGCTCCAAGGCCATCAGGTTCACCTTTTCTATGACCTGCTTCCAAATAAATCCACGGTACTAAACGGAGCGCAATAAATTATTTGTGCAATTGCGTCAATACGTAAAACATGAATCTATTTCTATATTGGCTACTTGGACTTTCACTAACGAAAAGAATAGTGTTTATAAAAAGGTGATAATTCTTTAATATAATTTAAAATTGGTATAATGTGTGCCCGAATTGCAGATGCATCATGTTTTAGATTTTCTCAAACAGTGCAAAAACTAAATGGCTTTACTTCATCAGTTTTATAATCCCTTATATAAATAACAACTGTGTGTATCGAGACTTGGCGACGGCTGCCACCAAAATGAAAGGATTTTATTTCTTCGTGAAATTCAGGGAGTAACTTTCGGTGAAATCTACGTGCACTACAGCTACATTGTTCTCCAATTCATTTTTTAACTGTTTCAGCTCTTTATATTGTGCTAATATATTGCCACAATGTGGTATGAATTTTTGGACCGATTCGTCTAGTTTTTTAATCAGGCCTGAAGGAGTGTCTAACTTCTCTAGTTTGTTCCATATCAGTTTTTGCTTCATTTGTTGCTTTTATGATCAATATCAGTAGTCTTTATCCATTCACTAAACAATATTTTAATATCATCATTGAATTGATTGTAACTTAATTTATTATTTTTGCAGTTGTCGTATTGTCTGTCAAGACATTTTACATTATATTTGTCGCAACATAAACTTTGCAATAACTCGTTATTATTGCGAACTTTTAATATTTTTGCTCTGTTCAAAGCTTTTATTAACAATTCATTATTCTCATGCAGAATACACTGACAAGCATTTTTATTATTTTTAGGGAAAGCTACCCAAAAGGGTCGGCATTTACAAAAAAAGAATTAGATATTTTTATATTACTATTTTCCATCTGAAACAATTTGTATACATTTCTTAGTGCTTTTTTTTTTTGTTATATATTCTTTAATGCCAACTGCTAATTTACTATTTCTGTCTTCATTGTAAAAATTACGGACAACTAATATTATTTTCTTTTGAACTTTCAATTTAAACTTTTTTATGTTTACAACATTTTCATTAGTTTTTATTTTCTTTAACAATTCTTCCTCATTGCTATGTTTAATATTGCGCAGAATTATCTGTCTTAACCTTTTATTTTCTTGGTTCATTTTATCATATTTTACTTTAAATAGTTTCTGTTGTTTTATACGGACGTATTGTAACTGCCTGATTTTTAATTTTAATTTAAATATAGTTACATCCTTCTGTGTACTTTTCTCTGATACTATTTGACTTTTACTTACATCTTCGATTAAATCTGAATTTAGAGAAATAGGGTCAGCTGAGCCTGTAGCTTCTTCTTTTCCAGTAGCTTCTTATTTACTACCAATACTATTTTGTAATATGACTTCTTGAATTTGTTTTTCTTCTTGTTTTCTGTTCAAATGTTTGCGTTTATTTTCTTGCCATCTCTTCAGCTGCTTACAATTTTTTAAGCTTCTTTCCTTCGTAAATATCTCAGCCTTTTTTTTCTTTTTCTATTGCATATAGTTCTTCATTCTCTTTTAAGGCTGCGTATCTAATCGTCGCTTAGCTAGTTGTTCCTGTTTATTTATTTTTTTAATTGCCATGCTATTATTTTGAATATTGACTAAAACAAGCATTTAATTTTAAAACATTGAACAAATTTGTGAAATTTTCGTTAAAATATTGTACAGCCCCGTTTCAAATCTATGTAAACTGGATGAGTTTACATAGATTTGAAATTTAGTTTAGTTTATTTTATTTTATTTAGTTGATATTTAAAATTTAACGTGCTAATATTTATAAAAGATAAAACTTCATTACCAGCTAAAATCGTTCACTACCGGGACCGTGAAAATTGCAGTTATCTACGGTAGTGAAAATTACGGTAGTGAAACTTGCTAAGATATTTTAAATTTATACGAGTATTATAAAAATCAAACAATTTGAATCACGAACATAAATACTATACATAAAATCACATATATTATGACACTGTATTATAATCTAAGATGAAACATTGTACTTACTTGAATAATTAGCGGATCGGTGAGGAACTGTATTTCGGCAAAAGTACCAAAATTCAACATTGTTTGCTATTTCTTATAGTCTTTGTGTTGTATTTTCGTATTTTTTTTAGATAAACAGTCATACAGATATTGTTATACTTCATGGATGGGTACCGCCCACTTAAGATAGTGATGTGCCACGCTAAACTATGCCATGCCATAACGAATAACTACAGACTATCAAAAATCGGTTTTGAAATAAATCGAATGTATAAAAATCACGTAAATATGTATTGGAACTGAAACTAATCGTTCAACAAATTCTGATTACGAAAAAAAACGCACATAGACGAATATGCAGTGTTTCCGATGCATGGACGATAAATTATTCGTTGGTCAGCTCAGGCAAAAAAAAAATTATAAAGCAAATTGCGCATTGTGTCAAAAATACTTTATCATAACTCATGGCGGCCGAAATGGCTACAAAAAACCTATTTTTTATTTTTATTTCATTAAATTTGTAAACCAAATTCTCGATTATTTTTACCTTCCGTCCCGATATTTGGCCCATTAGACCTGGCAACACTAAAGCGGGGAATTCACTAGACGAACATGCCCACGGGCTGTTTGTCCGGACATGTCTGTCGCCACAATACACTACACAGACTCATCAGTTTGTTTTAGATCGGCTATGTGATTAGTTGTACGTGCACATTAAGATGACAACGAAAAGACGAAAAATTGCAATAGTAGCTGGTGTTGCATTAATACTGTCCGATGATAAGAAAAAGAAAAGAATTTGGTGCAAATAATGGTATAAAAATAGAAATAAATTTAGCCATATCAATTTAGTTAAAGAATTAGAAATTGATGAACCAGGAGACCTGTACAATTACTTGCGCATGGATATAGAGTCGTTTTAATTTTTATTACAACTGATAGACTCTTTCTTCTCAGAATATTTTATTCTCTTCCCAGAATATTTTATTATCATTAAAACTCATTGCAAATTAAAAAATCTCCAAAGTTCGTTAAATAATAATAAAAGGCCTTCTGCACTGGTTGCTGTTGCTCTGTGAACAGACAGCCCGCAGTTAACATTCACGTTCGGGCATGTCTGTGCCCGCGCAGACAAAATGAGATCGCGCGGACGTTCAACAGGTTTCAACAGGACCGATTGCGACGGTCCTACACTATCAAACTTTGCACAGACCTATAGTAGCGAAGTTCGGCACGCATGTCCGTCTAGTAAATTCCCCGCTTGATACACGTATAGCGAAAGGCGCTAGCACTCGTACCTTGAAAAGCTGCCGGTGCAGTCAACGCCGTACTGAAAATTACAGATGCTGGCAGCCATTTTATTTATTTAAATATCAATAGAAACTGATTGAATACAAATAGAAGATGATTTTTATTTTCAAATTAATACATAGTTGTATTTTTTTTTAAATTGTGTTTTTGTTATAAGTACCGTATATACTTTCATATGCATTTAGTAAAAAGCTGTTATTTTGACATTACAAACAGACACTTCAATTTTATTTATTTGTATAGATATAGATTATAGGTTCTCTATATGCATACATATGTATATAATTACTCTAAGCTCAGACTATTCCTCAGAGTAATAATTACTTAGAGTAAAGCCTACAATATATCTTTGAGCCTAGTTCGGACTACGCTAGTATTTTAGTCAAGTAATGAGTAATTTAGTAGCTAAACGTGTCTGAACACCAAAATTTATATTATTCATAAACTTAGAATATACTAGGTCTATGATATTATTCATAAACTTAGAATATACTAGGTCTATGATATTATTATTACAAGTAGATTTTATAATTACAAGTTTTTCAGAGAGTCATAACATTTTATTTGCTTTGCAGGGGTATGATCCTCTTTTCGCACAAAAATACGACCATTACGGATCCAAACATATTTATAACCCTTTTCACGTGCAATGTTTCTAGTGCTAGCATGTAGTTTTTTGTTATGAGGGGTTAAATGTTCAGAAACATATACAGGTGATTTATTCCTACCATATCCCTAATGAGAAGAATTAAGTTTATCCATCGTGTTTTTTTTATTGAAACTGGAAACCGCCGCCAATATTTCGTCACGTTTCTGTATAGACTGCAATTTAATTATGATAGAACGGGACAATCATTTTTATCATTTATTTTTCTAACTCTAGCTCCTTATAGTTGTTTCGCTAAGGGCAGCAAAGAAATTCTTCGTATTTTGTTTGTATAAAATTGACTGGTTTTAATATCAATAGCACTATAAGAAAAATGAAAATAAAGAGTAAAAAACACTTTCCCGCTATTTTTCAATTGACTCAAGCCGCGAGAAAAATTTGTGACGTTTATGGACCTAATGCAGTGTCAGTAAGAGTAGCACAAAGTTGGTTCAAGCGTTTTCAGTCCGGCAATTTTGATGTCAAAGATGCAGCTCCCTCTGGTCACCCTCATAAAAAACAAAGTCGATGCCATTTTTGAAAAAGTGGAGCAAGATCGGCATATTAGTAGTTACGACATAGCCGAAGAATTGAGGATTGAGCACAAAACAGTTTTGACCCTCTTATTATTATATGAAAATAATATCCTTTTCTAAACAATATAAACAAAAATAATATATTAATGACAAAATACAATACTTTTTTTTTAATAAGTTTAATAACTGGTTTTACGGCTCTGGGTTCTAGCCCTTCTGAGCCTGAAGTTACAATATATAATTATCCTTCATAGTACACTGCTTCACAATATGTTGATGCGTCACATTGTGCAGCCCTTGGGAGATTTTGACGGCAACTTGAGCCAGCAGACAGCTGACAGTTGGCGATGGTATCTCAAGGCGCCTAAGCAGACAGACACCATATCTTGAGAATCACATCACCATCAGAGTACTTGTTTCACCGTTTACACTAATAGTTCACATGCGCAGACACTTAATACACAAAATCGCACCACTTTTACATATCAAAATCCACTTTAAACCATTATTTAAACAATAATACAAGAGCAGCAATCCTCCACCGTTCAAGTTCCCGCCAAAACTCCTACAATACTTTTTACTAGTAACGACCACAGAGTAGAGACAGTGCTTTTATCATAGAGTATATAATACTAGAGAAGAGCACAGACTATAGAAGGCGCAAATTTTTATTACAACAGACCCATTTGAAAAAGTTAAAAAAGCTCGATATTTGGGTACCACACGAGCTCAATGAAAGAAACCTAATGAATTGTATACTCATTTGCGATCTGTTGAAACGTAATTAAACCGAACCATTTTGAAAAGATCACTGGTGTAAAAGGGATCACCTACGACAAGAACTCCAAAGATCACGGTCAAAGGCAGTCGCTCCACAGATTAATAACACAATAAGGTGATGCTGTTTGTATGGTGGGATTGGAAGGGCATCGTTTATATGTCTCATTATTGGTAGTAAAAGCTCATGCTTTACTACCATAACTAAGACTCAAGCAAGAAATTGAGAAAAAGGTCAACAGAAAAGGAGTGGTCTTTCATCATGATAACGCCAGACCACACATATCTTTGGCCACTCAGCAAAAATTGAAAGAGCTTGGTTGGGAAGTGTTAATGCATCCACCATATAGTCCTGACCTTGCACCCTCAGATTTTCACTTGTTTGGGTCTCTTCAGAATTCTTTGGATAGTGTTAGGTTAACATCAAGAGAGGACTGTCAAAACTACTTGTCGCATTTTTTTGATCAAAAATCCCAAGATTTCTACAACAACGGGATTATGTCACTACCTACAAGATGGCAACAAGTTATCGAACAAAATGGTACATTAATATTATAATTAAATGTAATTAAACTTTGAAAAAAAATTCTTAAATTTGTATATATAATACAAAGAAACTTTTTCCCCGACCTTTTATGTATGCATAGAGGGAATCTACCATTCTACAAAAAGAGAATCTAAATACTGTCTTCAAAAATTCTTTCTAAAAGAGACAGACCTATTAAATGAAGTTGTGAGTAATTCATACACAGAGTTTGAAATAACTAGTGGTTACGTAGACAGAGAATCTGTCTAGGAGTGGTCACCTTTAGTCTCTATAAAATATGCCTTGAGAATAAGTATACTCGTATCTTGTGATGATGATTTACTAGAAAAATGTCATCTATATGAAGAAGTACATATTATTATATGTGATGTTATTTTACAATACATGACGTCTTTAATCTATAGTGATTTCGTTCTCAATGTTGTCAACAATCGATATCGATAGACTTATTTTTATTAATTTGTTATTACTTTAATAAGTCTCAAAATAAAAAGAAAATAGGACTACAATTACTATTGTTATTCGAGCGATGATGATTTTTTTTATAGAAGAGTGGGCAAACGAGCATGCGGCTCACCTGATGGTAAGTGTCGACCGCGGCCCACGAACAACTGCTACACCAGGGGAATCGCAGGTGCGTTGCCGGCCTTTAAAAAAAGAGTAGGCTTATCGGTCCGGAAAAACCGCTGGTGGTAGTCGATTCCACAAGAAAGTTGAGCGAGGAAGATAACTTCTTGTAAATCGCACATTGGTGAACCGCCAATCATCCAGATGGAACGGCTGGAATTACTCCAAACAATTCCTCAGAGCACTCCCCGTGGTAGATGCGATAGAATAAGCAAAGAGATGCAACATTTCTTCGTAGTGAGTGAAGCCGATCAGAAAGAGCTCGGTCGCTGACGATTCGAACCGCTCTGCGCTGAATGCGATCAAATAGCGAGCTGCTATTTTACGCTGGTATTCTGTGAGAACGTGTTCCTGTCCCGGTCGAGCCAACCCATTTGTTCGTGCTACTACCATAATATAGCTGCAGCGTGGCGCTACCATGTATATAACATAAAAATATCAAAAATATTTAGTAGAAAATTTAAAAAAAATATAATTAACATACAATCCAACTTTCCGCGGTATAGTGCCAAGAACTCTGTCTGCATTTCCTCGTTGAATGGATATACTTAGCCTTTATGCGGGAAAAAACCAGCCCTCTTGTCACTAGCGACTACGACAAGTCGTGGCTACAGTTCCTTTATAGAACTTCACCGCACGTGGACCCCCAGACCAATAGTCTCTACAGCAATTGACACAAATATGTATGTAGTCATCTCACAGATACGCATATTTGTGTCATTTGCTTAGTTCAGCTGCCTTTGATGCCACCACGCCCCTAAACGTGGTACCCCATAGAAGAGAGGTCGCCAGAATGTCTACGCACGTGGCACCCATGCTAGGACTTAGCCTCTCTACCAAGGTACCAAAGTCATACCATCGCGGGTCTCCTGCCTTTCTAAATATTCCACGAGCAGAAAAACCGTCGGGTTGTTTGGTGCCAATTCTTGGTAGAAAAAATTCGACGCCGGCAAAAAAGTTTACCTATGATATATTTAACAGTGATTAACCATGATTCCAAGAATACTTATATACCTAATAATCCTGAAATATTCCACCTCATTTTTTTTATGCGATTCTCTTCATATACCTAAAGAAATGTATAAAAAATTATTTTTATCTATTCTCGCTTGAGGATATTATTAACTATTGTCTAAAAGTCTAAAGAATATAAAAATATATAACATCTTTTATATTTTATTCTTTATCTTAATATATTTTCAAGTCAAAAGTATCCGAATTCGGGATTTTTCAAACCTTTAATAATTCACAACTCCGAAAATATTACCTTTATCGTAAAAAGTCAATCCTTTTTTATTTGTTTTACATCAGAAATAAAAAAAACTTTTATATTTTATTCTTTTTCTTTATGTATTTTTAATGGGTCAAAAGTATACGAATTTGGGATTTTTCAAACATTTAAAAATTCATAATGATAGTTTCATTTATGACAGTGATATTGAAAGAGAAAGGAGGGCGATGGCAGATGGCAGAAGGCTTTAAACAGTGAAGTTAAAATTTCACTGTTTAAAGCCTTCTGCCAAACAATGTACACGTGTAATCTGTGGGTTAACTATACGCAGCGGGCTATCAATGCTCTTCAAGTTCAATATAATAATGCCTTCAGAGTGATGTTGCAACTCCCGCGATTTTGCAGTGCATCAAGGATGTTTGTGCTAACGCATACTGACGGTTTTCACGCTGTAATACGCCAACGAATCGCGTCTCTTATACGCAGAGTGCGAGGGAGTTCCAACACTATTCTGAAGGTCATTAGTGATAAGCCAGACTGTCCAGTCATGAGGCACTGGGTATACACACATGTGTATAACAGGTGTCATAAACTGGCCCGGAAAATATTTAAATGAATGTCATTAATGTAGTTTTTATTCCGTTTTACTAACATAATTTGTAAGTTCATATTTTGTACTAACCCTCTTATGGACCAAAAGTCTGAAATAAATTCATTTTTTATTTATTTTATTTTTATAATTCTGAAAATATTAACTTTATCGTAAAAAGTCATAGGACCTTTTTATTCGTATTTAATTCAAAATATTAAAAAAATTAAACCGTTTGAAAATAACAATTCCTTGCAATTGAAAAAAAAACCTGTTTAAACAATATAGCACCCAGTGGCCCCACGGCAACATGCATTTATATCATCAGTAGGACAATTTGAGAAACGCATTAAAAAATCGAGGTGGATTAGTTTTCAGTATACTCATGCGCCGATTCCTCCTGGACTAACTATAACTGCTGGATATTTGTTGTACGTATTTACTTAGCTTAGTTACTTTATTCGTTTGAGACGACTATATAAAAATAAATGGTTAAGACTGCATTTAAAAGTCGATCCAATTGTTTAATATTAGTTTGTTATACATATCAATTCAACAGTGGCGAAGCTAGGGCTCCAAACTAGGGCAAGCCCAAGATAAGGTTTTGTTGTTTTTAGCTGTTTTATAAAAATACACCAATCTTGATCTGTCTCCACTCTTCAGTTTCATATTCAGTGCTGTCGAGGACGTGTTTAACAAAGTACACAGAAGGCATACTACTGCTAAATAGATTGTATGACATATCAGCAATTGCATACCTTCAGTGGCTTTGAAAAAAGCCGTTTGAGTTTGCTTGAGCGAAAGAAAAAGATATTTACATACAATACAATACATGAACAAAAGAAACGCATGAACAAGGTACAAACAAACTATGTACAAAATTAAAACAACAAATTATTTATATTCTAAATCGAATTGTCTCTCTTTCAGGAAAGATTTAATTACGTCCGCGTAAAATGTTGGTGAACGTTTTAATTGTACCAACAACTGTTTTCAATTGCGATAATTGATAAGTCTGAAAGACGCTCTTGACCTTGTGTATTTCTCAAATAAGTATGGATGCGCTTCAGAGATGAGAAATTCTGTTTGCTAGAGGTATGGTAATTTCGTTCATTACTGAACGAAATTACCGCATTCATGTGTTTTGAGAATTCATATGCCTTTTAATGGCTCCAGATAAGTTATTTAAATCATCATATCCTCCAAGCCGTTTTTTCGTTGGAAAAAATATACAGCACCAGCAGTACAACTTATTGGTATGTGAGCAGCCAACAACCCAATGAGTTTTGTAAACAGATCTATTAAATTGCCGTTTGTGGGTTTTACTCGTTTGAGAAATAGACAGATCAGGCGTTGGTTTCGGCGTGGATATGAGCTGTTTTTCTAACAAAGCTTAAAGATTTTACCTTTTCCTCGCCGATTAGCACTTTAACACACTTCAATTCATCACAAGGAACACTATTATTCTCCATGTTCACTAAAATCTTTAAAAGTATAAATTTTCAACTCAATATTGTAACACGTAAACATTGTAATTTTCAAGTAAACACACACAGTAAACATTGAAATATGAAGTGCACTGCAAATGTATCGCCCGACGCCCCCACTCTCGACTAACTTCAGACTAAAAGCCTGGCTTCTGCATTCCATATTAATTGCTATATAAACAATCGTAGTTATATTTCATTATAGAAAATTTTGCCATAGGTTAGAAAGGAGCGATCGTCTTTTCGAAAGCCCGGTAAAAGCCCCGCGTGCGAGAGGGACGACTAATCGACAGCAGTATCACAGTTTTGCCGCGTGTTGACGTTCGAGGTCACGACCTGTATATTGTATAACAGAGAGTGCGCGAAATTTGAAATAGTTTGAAACAGTTTACGAGTTATTTTATTAGTTGATATTATTGATTGAGCAGTTTGATAGTTTGACTTCTATGGATGCTTCGCTACCGCAATTCAAATAGAAGACAAAATTTATCTTTTAAGTGAAAAGAAATAAGGATACTTTGGTCTGCCTAAACCGCAGAGAACCAACAAAAGCGATTCTGTAAGGATAACATTAGTAAATGATTGTAACGAATTGTATGTTTCTTTTCTCATACCGATTTTAGTACCTGATCAGCAACACGCCTACGACGCCATAATACGAGAGTTTAAAACAAAGAAGGCAAATTATTTTTATCGATGCACCCGGTGGAACTGACTGAAACTTACCTAATAAATATAATACTGGCCAAAATTCGATCAATAGGCAAACTGGCTCTTGCGGTGGTATATTCCGGTATAGCTGGGACTTCTCTTAGTAGTGGAAAAACTGCCCATTCCACATTTAAACTGCCTTTGAGTGTCTCCATCCAGAAATAATCCGTATGTTCCATACGAAAATACGGCCCACTGGGCAAACTTCTTCAATATGTCTGTCTCATGCGGGACGAATGTATGAGCCACCGCTCACATATAGAAGCTGTCTACAGCAGTCTACAGACCTCTAAAAGACGTAAGAAGTTCAGATAAACTTATGGGGGACGTCACCTTCGTGTTGGCCGGTGACTTTCGTCAAACTCTTCCTGTTCTGCCTAGAGGAATACGTGCAAATATACTTAAAGCCTGTTTAAAGGGATCGCCTTTATGGAGCTCTGTACCATCAATCACCTTAAGAACAAACATGAGAGCCCATTTAGGAGAGAGTAATACGCATTTCGCGAGTTTTCTATTATAAGTAGGTGATGGGAAAATACTTGAAGAAGATGACTTAAAATACATGAGTTAGAAAAGTCTATCTCAAGTCTTAATGATTTGATTCTAAATGTTTAATTTTTTGAACCCAGCAATTGAGAATATTTCTCAAAAAGATTACACATGGATATACGAGATGTCAATAGTTTCGCCAAGAAATTCTTCTGTTGATCATATCAATAAACAAATATTAGAAAGAATACCAGGTAATCAAAAAATATATAAATCCGTTGATACCGTATTAGATACAGAGGACGGTGTGCATTACCCACAGGAATTCCTTAACTCCCTTAACCCTTCAGGACTTCCCCCTCATACTCTAAACAATAACTTTATTGCGAAACCTGAATCCGCCTAATTTGTGCAATGGAACTAGACTTCAAGTAAAATCGCTACGTAATAATGTGATTGAGAGCATTATTTTTACAGGACCAGCGCCAGGTCAGTTGACTGATATTCCCCGCATTCCCATGATCCCTACAGATTTACCTTTCCAATTTAAGCAATTACAGTTTCCAATATAAAATTTTTTCGGCATCACCATCAACAAATCCCACGGCCAAACATACAAATATATTAGACTTAACATAAGGGAAGATTGCTTTGCTCACGGACAATCATATATTGGTCTCTCTAGGTCAGGAATTGTGGAGAATCGATTTATATTAAAACCGCAGAAAAATGGAACAAAAAATGTGTTATATAAAGAAGTTTTAAAATAAGTTATATCTACTAAGCTAAATCTGAAATATATTATACCTATATAGATAATTGTTCAACTCGGGCAAAGCCGGGGTGGGCTGCTAGTATAATATAAGTTTGTAATTTTGATAACACCGTTGGTATTTTAAATAAAATAAAGTTCAGTCGGCACGACTACGGTTCTTACGGCGCAACGATTTAAAGGCGGATTTGCATAGATCTCGACGAGATACGCCGAAAAGTAAGAATACATTTATACCGAGATATTGATACTCAAAAATTACTTTTTTTACACAGGAATATTGACCCAAAGTTATTTCTGGCTTCGGCACTGCGGGAAGCCTTCGCCCTTGCGTAGCAAATCGCAGGAAACCATGCTCACCTCCGCAGCTTAAGCACCCTTTTAATAGTAATGCAATTATTATTAATCAACATTATTTAGTTAGAATATAACTTTGCAAAACTCTTTTTAGACTTTTTAAATTATTATAAATGAGGAACCATAAAAAATAATAAAAAGTTGTAACAACTTAATCATCTTTAGAAAAACTCAAACCCAGCAAGGGTTTGATTTTTTCATTAAATCTTATTCATTAGAATAATCTTAGCAAAGATGAGGGAATGAACGTAATCATTTTTTTAACATTTCTTCGACCGCAATGTGGTTGTGATAAAGTAACAGTAATAACTTCCTATCCGAAACATCTTTACACTGTGGCCAAACAAACTCCGTGTATTCTTCATCACACTTGTCAACTGGAATCAAACTTGATCAAATACTAATTTTTTTTATAGAAGAAGAGTGACAAACGAACACACAATTCGCCTGATGGTAAGTGAATACTGTGATCCATAGACATCTACATTAATACTCAATTAAGGATCAAAATTCAGATGCGATGTCACCCCTGAGGACTAAGATGGAATGCCTCGTTTCCAGTAAAAAAGGTCTCCGGTTTTCAACACTCACCATACGAATCACAGCAGCATTAATCTGCTATTTTACGTTGGTATTCTGTTTGAGCGTGGATCTACCCCAGTCGAGCCGACCCATTCATGCTACAATCATAACATACCTGCATCGTGGCTCTACCACGTACAAGATTAGAGAATTATAATCCAGTACAGTGACAATTTGACCAATGTAAAATACTTCTGTCTTTTTGTAGACAAATTTAATCACAGCCCAGTTGCCTTCGATACATTCCCGGTAAGAAGTTACAGCTGTTATGATATGCTGATATGACACTTCGTGTATATGACTTTCCTATTCCATAATGAGATCAATCTCTATTACATTTTGCACAGCTAGGTCGTCTTAAAAATATCTTAACTCCAGTTTTCTTTTGGTATGATGTAGTACTACAATTACTTGGTGAATCAAGTATTCTAGGCGAGTAATTTTCTAACACAGATGGAGATGAGTCTCTGTAAGATGACGAAATACGGCTTCAGACAGAACGAGATCGTCGGCCGGAAGAGAATGTATGCTTGATACACATTAGGAGAATGTCTAACTGAAACTGGATCATTTTCAATGTCACTTGAAGGCGATGAATCATCACGCAAACTGGATGAAAATCTTTCCCTGCATTTTCTATTTTCTCTAGAATTTTTTTGCCTCTTACGCCATTCTTTTCTGTTTTTTTTTGTTTTCTTTCTGACATTAGATCAATAGGTATGATTTTCTTTTAGATTTCTATAACGTTTTCTTTCTGTAGCTTTAGCCTGTTCGTACAACTGTGGATTGGACTTTATTTTTTCCGATGTCGCCTCTTGCATTCTTTTTTTCTTGCAATTGATCTCTTCCTGATTTTTTGGTGCTATAATTACCCTAGATCAAGAAATATTTACATATTATAATTAATTACATTAATAATTTTTAAATTACTAAAGAGCAAAGAGCGATCACAGTATTGTCACATTCATGGACATTAAGTCACCTCCGTGGATAACCATAATCCATATGAGTGACATCCATGGAAGTGAAATTTTAAACTTAGATACCGTTTTTTCGTAGTCTCAAATGCTGATTACTAAAAATGACAAATACCAAGATAACGGCTACTGTGGCCCATCATTTTACGATATCCCATAGATCTTAATTAAATTAAAACTTTGTGATAAGTAATCCACAAAAGTGACCGAAATAGCATGCTAATTAAAAAAAAATCTTACCTTATAGGTCTTTACTCCAAAATTATTATCCCAGCAATGACAAACTGTCAAAAATATTCAAGATGGCGTTGTATTTGTTGTCTGTATTCGGTCAAGAACTGTGTTTACTGATTTATTGAATTGTGGCTGCGTTCATTAAGTATATCCATGGAGGTGATAATTTTTCCATGGATAAACGTTATGAAATATTTGGAATCATTCATTTCATTTGAGTTTTAATTATTTGGTGTTTTTTAGAAAAAAAAACATGTTTTATCGAAAAAAAATATGTATAAATTAATTTATTATTGATAAATATACCTATTTTATTTTAGTCTGTAGTATCATAAACTGATGTTACACACTTGTAAGGTAATGGTAAAGTTTCATCCTTGTTTTGTACTAAAAATGCGCCCTTTGTTGGAGTATTGGCGTTCCAAAACTTGTATCTCTTTTTAACCGACTGCAAAAAGGTGGATGTTCTCGATTGTATGTATGTACTACCTATGTATGTATATTTTTGCCACGCTCCCCAGCCGAAACGGCTTGATGGATTTTAACATACGAGGGCGACACTGAAAGTTTTTAGAACTGGCCACTTGTAAACGATATAATAAAAGATAAGTTCAAATTATTGCCAATATTATTGTGTATACATACACGTATAAATCGTAAACAAATGACAAATTAAAAATTACATGTATTTTATTAATTTGTCATTTGTTTACGATTTGGCGGCAAATTAAAATTTTTTTGTGTTACGTCAGCATGAATTTAACGCGAGAAAATTATCGTACAATGATTTTTTATGACTTTCGATGTTATTTAAGTCAACAAGAAAGTTATGATAGACTTCGATTGGCCTTTTACGATGAAGCCCCATCTCGTGCCACTGTTTACAACTGGTTTAATGAGTTTAAATGTGGTCGCACTAATCTCACCGAGGATCTGCGTGAGGGACGGCCTTCTACGGCGACGACTGAAGATAACATCAGTGTTGTGCGGCGTATGATAGAGACTGACAAAAGAGTGACTTATCAGCAGATTCTGACAAGCTTAGGCATCAGTATGAGTCAAGTGCACAAAATCCTCCATGAACATTTAGCGGTCAGGAAGCTTTGTGCCCGGTGGATACCTCATAATTTGACAGAGACCCAAAAACTCCGTCGTGTTGATTGGTGTCGTGAAATGGTTCAAAGATTTGACGGAGGTGACTCAGATGCTGTATTCGGCCTACTTACGAGTGACGGAATCTGGATTTATTGTTATGATCCTGAAACTAAGACACAGTCTGCTGTCTGGGTGTTTCCTTCCGAGGAGTTGCGAACTAAAGTGAAGAGAGGGCGAAGCGTGGGAAAAAAGATGGTGGCCTCGTTCTTCGGAAGGACAGGTCATTACGAAACAATTGTTTTAGAGGATCGGAAAACAGTTACTGCAGAGTGGTACACTAACAATTGTTTGCCACTTGTCTCGGAAAAAGTTCGGGAGGAACTACCTCGCAGTAGGATCCTCCTTCACCACGACAACGCCTCGTCGCACACCGCCAAGCAAACAATCGACTACTTGGAGACGTCAGACGACCCCACCTCGCACCTGGCGATTTTTATTTATTTCCGAAAATAAAAGAAAAACTTCGAGGAAAATGTTTTATGGACGCCGAGGAAGTAGTGGCTGAGTTTCAAAATGCCGTCGAAGGGACCCCTAAGGACGAGTGCGCAAAGTGCTTTACTCAGTAGTTCCATCGGATGCAGCGATGTATTGATGTAAATGGACACTATTTTGAAAAGATATAATAAAAGTAATAACTTGCTAGTTTGTTCAGTTTTCGATTTTCTAAGAACTTTCAGTGTCACCCTCGTATTATAAGGTATCGATAGATTCGTGTAAGTTGTGAAAGTGACATAAGATAATTATAATTTTGAATTGTTCACATTTCAGTGGAATTTTTTACTCAGCCGGGTTTTTTTTCAATTACTGTTTTAACTATTCAGCTTATTTGTATTATATATTATGTAACGCGATATTTTCGTTAATTATTGTAAACCGATTTTATTCAATAAAAAATGATTATTATAATCAAAAGTAATTTTTTTATTGAATAGGTACCACAAGAATGATGCCATTAAATGTTTAAAGAAAAATTCTTTTCCTAAGGCATCGATATATAATACTACGCACTAGATTTCGCATTCCGAACATTGACTATGTTCAACTGAACTGTACTGCAATCCGTACAATTGAAGATTTGTGAATTCATAAGATAATTATTATTACATTTTATTTAGAAATATGTTTGTTTAGATTAAAATAAGAGTATTTTATATTAAATTTTGTATTTATTTTATATTAATATCTTATTTTATATTAAATTAAAGTCTTAGCATGGACTATTATCTCCGCTGCGAAGACATAGAGGCACAATTTTGTTTGGAATAGCTTCTAGTACGTAGTACATATAACTCAATGTCCTAAGGAGGGAAAATAGAGGATGAACTTTATTAGGTAACTATTTGGAACATACTTAAGTTAAAAGAAGAGCCCTCAGGATGATATGGGGTAGTGGATATTCTTAGACCGCCACCACACGGTAAGTGGTCCATTTTTAACCGAGTTCGAAAAACGAGAAGGTTCTATATTCGACGCCATAGAATTATTACTCTATGTTCAACGCGATGTTTTTTTTTATGTACGTTCAGCGATTTTGCAGAAACGGCTGAACCGATATAAATAATACTGTATTATTAAATAGCTTATACCTCAGGAAGCCCCATAAAAAATCCTTTCCTACGGGTGGAAAATAGTGGAATAAGGGTGGAAAAAGCGTGTAGTAGCGGTGTAAGCATATCCACTATCCCATATCATGTGGATGTCGTAACAGGCGACAGAGGGAAACAAATCAGCAGATGTGCAGGAGCGTCTTCCTAATATAACGATAAAAATAAAAACTGTGGTTGCCAACCCGCTTGCCAATCGTGGTAACTATTGCAAATATCCCCCCTATGAGGCAATCTATGGGGAGGCCTATGTTCAGCAGTCGACTTTAATAGGCTGTAACGGTAAATGAAAAATCTTCTGAAGACGGAATTTTAATTCTTCATTCACAATGCTCAGCACCGACTTCAAAAGCTACAATGGGGATTTTTTTTTGTTTGAAGTCCGTTTTTTACTTTTTATCAAAAGTTATTCAAAAAACCTAAATTGATAATTAATTATTCTTTACTGCCGCTGCTATGCGTTTGTGGATTTCTTTACCTCTCCACATTCGTCGCTAAATCTCTTCATTCTTTCAAGTCTTGTATTACTTAGAGCGCTATTAGATAAATTACTTTTCCCTTTTCGTACTCTCTTTATTTAATTAATTAATTAAAGTTTAAAAAACTTGTCAAAGCGCACTTCTTTCCTCCTTAAATAGTCATTCCTCTGAAAATTACTACATACTCATTTTTCCTTACGTTAAGACTTTGACTTCACTTACTTGTTTAATCCTTTCTGCTCTCGTATATGTGTGTCAGTATTTTTGTATTTATTTATCATCGTATGTATGTATTTATTGATTATATAATTATATGTATGTCGTGTGTATTTTCCAACAACCTACGTACACCCTTACCCTTTCTCACAGGTCACTTTATCCTCTGCAATGGTTGCCTGGTAGAAATCACTTCTAAGCGATAAGGCCGCCAATTGTACCTTTAAATAAGTTGTTTTTTTTTCTCTCATATGTATTTCTGGTGTACAATAAAGTATATTTCATTCATTCATTCATTCATTTCATTCATTCATTACATTATATATAATTTAACTTATCTATATTTAGGTATATGTATTTTCATAATTTTTTTTGTACACCCCCCTCTATTTTAACTATAGTTTGCATCAGTCCACTACGCAAAATTTGTCTGAAAGAAATCACTTTCAGAGTTATAAGACCGCCTGTCCTGTTGTACATATTATACTTTAGATTGTACTCTTCTCGTTTTTCTGTTTGGTGTACAGTAAAGAATAAATAAATAAATAAATAAATGGCCGACAGGCCAATTTATTTATTTATTTAGACATAAATAAGTCACATAATTCTAATCACAGGTCTCCTTTCATTTCTGAAGCAGATAATATAACGACGTTTTCCTTCACCAATTCACAATCGAGCACAAAGTAAATAAACACTTTTAAAAAATAAATTGATTAATTTTAGTCGTGACTGCGAAGATCGAATTTGGGATTCTGGCGTACCTGCTATAAAATTTTAGGCAATAATCTAATCCCTGAGCTATCGTGACACTTATTATTTATCTCTTTATATATAAAAATCAATTGATGTCCGTTAGTCTCGCTAAAACTCAAAAACGGCGCGACCGATTTAGATGAATTTTTTATGTTTCAATGGGTCCCTAGATGGTTTAGATTCATATTTGGAACCGGTAGGTGGCGCTGTTGTCGAGTATCCAGAAATCACCCATGCGAAGCCGGGGCGGATCCATAGTTGTTATAATAATATGCAAACCTATGTAGAGCGGATTTCAACCGGAATATCGCGGAGAAAGTTGCAACTAATATTTGAACATCAACTTTCTGACACAAATAAAACAAGGTTTTATGATTTTATTTTAGCAGTATCAATAAATTTCGTATGCGCATAAATTACTCGTTGGTTGATCTTTCATATTTACATAATGAACACACTTATACGAATATATAATATATATATGATTGTATTATTTTCACCAAAGGTCCTTATCTAAAGGACCTAATCTACAATCGTCTATAATAGGTCAAGAATGTGTGAACATTCTCAATGTGTTATTTACCTATAATATTTTAATTCAATTAGGTAGGTAGGTGCTCCTTTATCATAATTCCATTGCATTTATTTACGATGATCGATAATGTAATTTAATCTTCAAGTATATTGTAACACTTGTACATGAAATAAGTACATTGTTCATTCATTTACTGACAAGATACCGTTACTTTTATTTATAGTTGAAAGCTTAATATATATCTAATAATTTAAGTCAATATGTCGATGTTTTTTTATTCCTGACATAACTGTGCGGTATTTTACTCTCTAACTGTAGATTGACACACGTATGGTACGCTTAAACATATTATATTTCCATCACAAAAGTATTAAGTAAGCGCTAGCGTTTAATGAATCAAGATGCTTTGTAGGAATTAAGGTTATGTTTACATTGTTCGATCTCTGAGGTACTTATATTATTTTATAACCTTTTCAAGTTGATAAGTTCTGGCTTTATTTTAAATGATTAAAGTGAAACGTAATACATGTGTAGTGGAAAAATTTAAAGCAACATTGTGATATCAAACACCAGTGTGAAATAAAATAACATGTCATCCGTATTCAGTCTAATAATGTTACACGTCGTCTAAACCGTCGCAAGGCGTCGCGTTATTGAGCGGAGCGAACGATACTGTACATTGAATTCCAGTGCTGATAACGATTTATTCAGTAACACGTTTGTATTGGTGCAGTGCAGTGTGCTTAAATTGTTTACAAAAGAGCCATAACAATGAGCGGCTACGATAACGATGACGTACCAATCTCAAACATTCCATGCAATGAAAGAATAATAAAATTAAGTGAACTATTTTACTATGCTTTCGGTTGTAAGCCATCATATTTTGTTCGTGTACCCGGCCGTGTTAATATAATCGGAGAACATATTGATTACTGTGGCTATCCGGTGTTGCCTATGGCTTTGGAACAGGATATACTAATGGCGGTTAATGTTATAGAAGAATCAAAACTTTATCTGCGTAATGCAGATACAAAATATAAAGGTGTTGACATGAGTATAAATGATTATGAAGAATTTAATATCACACCAGATTCGAGCGGTAAACCCTATTGGTACAATTACATTATTTGTGGAATCAAGGGCGCAATGGAAAATTTAAATAACAGTTCATATAAGGGACTCCAGTTGTACGTTGATGGTAATATTCCACCAGCTTCGGGCTTATCCAGTTCCTCCGCACTTGTAAGTGCAGCCTGTCTATCCTATCTCTACGCTCATAAAGGTACATTAAATAAGACAGCAATTGCTTCCTTATGCGCCAAAAGTGAACGATACATCGGAACACAAGGCGGAGGAATGGATCAAGCTATAGCATTCCTTGCTAAAAAGTACAGTGCTCAATATATAACGTTTCAACCATTAAATGCTACACCCGTCGCTTTACCTGAAGACGCCACGTTTGTTGTAGCACATAGTTTAGCTGAAGCCAATAAAGCTGCTACTAATCACTTTAATAGAAGAGTTATAGAATGCAGGCTGGCAGCTAAGATTTTAGCTACTTTGTCAGGTGCTATCAGCGAGGAAAAAGTTATCACTCTAAGTCAACTTCAGAAAATACTTAATAACAGTTTAAACGAAATGAGAGAATTAGTTCTTAAATACATACCAAAAGATATTTATACTAAAGCTGAAATCTGCAAAATATTAAAAATTAACGAAACAGATTTAGACGAATTGTTTTTAACTAATAATACGAAACACTTGATTGAATTCAAACTAAAACAAAGAGCTCTGCATGTATATGAAGAAGCTCAGAGGGTCGAAGATTTTCGAAAGATATGTACGTATTCTAAATTAGAATCTGCAAAGACGAATGGTGCAATAAACAGCGGAACAACTGGTCTCGCCAATAACGACAGTGGTGAAATACTGACTGCTCTTGGGAATTTAATGTCGAAAAGTCATGAGAGCTTAAGAACTCTATACGAGTGTTCTCATGCAAACTTAGATAAACTTGTCAATATTTCTCGCACAATGAATATTCATTCCCGGTTGACAGGAGCAGGTTGGGGAGGATGTATTGTCGCTTTATGCCCAAAAGAAATGGTAGAGAAATATATAGAAACATTAAAAGAGGAATTCTATGTCAAATATTGTAATTTAGAAAAAAGGAATGCAGACTCCTACATTTTTGCAACAACACCTAACCACGGTGCTTTAATATATAAAAATTTACTCATTTAATTTTCGTTATTTTTATATTTTGCCATTATTTTAACATTATCAATTATATGTACTTTCTTTTGAAAAAATTGCATACTTATAAATTATAAAATTTTGTTAAAAATACGCAATTGTAGTAGTTATTTTAATTCGTATTTTTATTTTAATTCGTAATATAGAAATAATGTAATAACTTTGATTTGTATATGCAAATCAAAAATCAACAATGTAAGTAGTTAAAATAAATTTTTACATTTTACGTTATCTTTGTTTTTATTTACCTATAGAATTTCTTTGTAGTAGAACTAGAATACCTACCTACTATATAACACCAACATACCATAGTAAACGTTTCGCATCGCAATATCAGCTATAAACTTTTAAAATCTACTGCTAGACGTAACGATAGTAATTTTATCTGTGATACATAAAATATTAAGGAAATGCGTTTAAACCCGTATAAACCCATACACAAAATAATCTTTAAGAAATTTATATATAATATTTAAAAGTATTTAAATGTACTAATAATACAACGTCAGTCTTCCTTGTTTTTACCTTGTAATTGTAAATTGTCAGTGTTGAGCACGCCTGAGCCCTGCAGTAAAACATATACATATATATAGTCCTATAAACATACATATATATATTCTGCCCTGAGCTATCACGGCTTTTGTACTTATACACTATTATGTACACAAGTAAAATTGTAAAATGTCTTATAAAATAATTAGAACCCAGAAGGCGTTTTCTTGACTGGATTAAATTAAAAAAAAAACGCCAGCTTGTCATCAACGATTACAAAAGTTCGATTTCTCGATATATTCCTTTTTAAATTACTTAACTTACGGAAAGAATGTAACATAAAAGCGATGCTTTAATTCTCGCATTAAGTTAACTTTATACATTTATACAAGATAATCAGCTATACAAAGAAGATACTTATAGATGCTTAACTATATTAAGCACATTTTGTATCTAACGAAACGATCTGGCATGGCAGAGTGGCAGAACTTATAGTATTTGCGTTATAGCATGGTGCGGGTGACAGCTTACACTTTTGGCATGTCTAGAGGTGAAACATTGTTAAATCGATTTCAAAAAGGCGATTAACGATACACAAAGCAAAGCAAAAATTATCGATTAGCTATCGATATAAAAATTAAAACCGAAACATATATTTCTTTATAAACTACAATGCATGTAAAATTAAGTTAAAGTTTAATACAAATTATGACATAAGAGTTACATAATAGCCGTTCCCGGACCTCGCCCGCTTGGTATTTATTACGATTGGATTTCATGGGTTTTAATTTTTATGCGCAGAATCCTAATTTTTTTTTTCTAAAATAAAATTAGCCTGTGTTACTCCTTATAACATCAGCTATCTGTCAGTGCCAGCTATAAGCCGGAACAAACAGACAGTAAGACAAACATTTTAAAAATTGTTTTTGTCTTTTTGTTATAAATACCGTATATACTTTTATATGTACTTAGTAAAAGAAAATTACAAACAGACACTTTAATGTATAGATTTTACTATGTATTAATTTGAAAATAAAAATCATCTTCTATTTCATGTTGAACATTCATATTGACATTTAAACAAATAAAATGGCTGCCAGCATCTGTAATTTTCAGTACGGCGTAGACTGCACCGGCAGCTTTTCAAGGTAGCGCCTTTTACTATATGTGTATTAGTTTTGCCAGGTCCAATGGGCCAAATATCGGGATGGAAGGTAAAAATAATCGAGAATTTGATTTACAAATCTAATGGAAAAAAAAAAAGGTTTTTTGTAGCCATTTTGGCCGCCATGAGCTATGATAAAGTCTTTTCGACACAATGCGATGCTTTATAATTATTATTTTTTTGCCTGAGCTGACCAACGAATAATTTATCGTCCATGCATCGGAAACACTGCATATTCTTCTATGTGAGTTTTGTTTCCGTAAATCAGAATTTGTTGAACGATTAGTTTGAATATTTTAGTATTCAAATTTTATAAACTACCTAGTAAAATAAAATTACATTTGTTTAATGATTACTGATGTATCCGAATCTGCTATAACCCGAATTTTAAGACTTCTTGTCTATACATACATACGTATGCATAGAGAGAACCTACAATTTTACATTAATTGAGTCAATATACTTATATCGCTTTTCCTAATTTTATTTTCAAATAAGGCAAAAAGAGACAAATGTATTGAAAGATGTTGCGTGTAATTCATGCGTGAAAATAGAAATGTCAAGTGGTCATCTTTAGTCCCTTTATACTATGCCAAATATGAAAGAAAGTACACTCGTATCTTCCGATTTACTAGAAAAATAACATCCCTATTGTAGTAATATTTTATGTGACGTTCATAGAATTATTACGTATAGAATACTAGTACGCGCACCGAAAGTGAAGCAAGTAAAACTAACGCGAAACCGCGTAAGTTCACTCAGCGACGCGTCAGTGCGCAACGTCACGTCTTACGGAGAAGAGCTCGCGAAAAATTGTAAAAATGACCGTTTGTGTTGTAAAACATTGACACAACAGTGATGATAAACATAAAAAAAAGTGATGGTATTACATTTCACAGGTAAGTTCATATATTTAATTCATTATTAGTACGTAAAACTAAGAAATACTTACCTAAGCTATCATAATACAAATGTTGCTAGTTGTGGGGAAAAAAATCACAATTTTCTTTTAAAAATATTTATTTTCTATTTGTGTTTAAAACGTTTAACCGCAACGCTCTGTGTAAAATTCAAATGTTTATATGTAGATACCTACTTCTCTAAGTATAAACATAATATTAACAATGGGTGCCTATTTAAAACTAATACGGAGTGATCAGCTGATCGCGATCCGTCGACGCCATTTTAACGCAACTAATTTATTTTATTGCTTTGTTCATTGACCAAGTCGACGTTTTAGAGTATAGAATAAAACTTTTTTATTTACTACATCAAGAGATTATTAATAAGAACGCCTTTACGAAGCAGATGTCACTTTACACCCAAACATAGTCTATTTTTAACCGAATCCCAAAAGGAGGGTTATCAATTATGTATGTACGCTGATTTTAAGACGATTCTAGATCAACTCGTATATACATGCTATAATTTTAGTGGTTTTTTTCCCGCATTCCTGACTCAATGCAAATTATAATTTTAAAATTTTTAGGTATATAATGACAATATTGATAATTATTTAAATTTAAAAAATAATCTTAATAATTATTAAAAATCTTTTAAGTCATAAAAGCATTCAATTTTAACCAATTATACAAATATTTGTTATATAATCTTTCGCTTAATAATTTAAATTCTTTAGGTATTTTATTAAATATTTTACACACATATTAAGACAATTTTGTTATATTTAACGAGCCTAGGAATGACATCTAGGACAAGTTGGTCTGGTTCATGTCGATTTCGAGGATTTTAATAAATATTCAGAGCTAAATAAATTCTAATGCGTAATAATACGGCATAAGCTAGCCTTCACGCCCGACCTACTCGCGAGATATTGCTATTGGTTTGAGATCGCATTCGAGTTTTGTTTTCTCTATTGTAAATCTGTCATTTTACATCCTAATAATTTTTATTTTAATAAATCTATTGTACTACCAAGACAAAATCATTTGACTTGGGAAAACAACCATTAAAATTTCAGCGTGTATATGGGACAATCTGTATATCCTTTCAAATAAAAAAATCTAAATCGGTTTAGAAACAACAGAATTCTGAGGTAAAACATTAAAAAATACACTGAATTGAAAACCTCCTCTTTTTTGAAGTCGGTTAAAATTAAACATTACACGATGTGCTTATTGTATTCGAGCAAATTAATTGTGTTTAGTAATATTCTTAAATTTTATTACGTCTGCATTTTTGTACCATTAAAATATGTATAATAAAGTTATATTAGTACCATCATTATCGTGTTTATTTTATTCCATTTTATATTCTTATAAAATACGTCTTCGTACGTAATACGTAATCTTTATTATATCGATTATTTAAAATTAATCAATAAAATAGTGATTTGCACAATTTGATTGCAAACGCCAGAAACTGGTATCACTGAATGGCGTGTATGTGTGCGTGTGACGAGCGTAGGCACATTCGACTCGCGCCCACTAACATAATGACCTTGCGTCACTTTAACGCTCGTGTTTTGTTCTAGACTGCGTTTCTATACGTAATAATTCTATGGTGACGTTACTTTACAAGACATGCCGTCTTTAATCTATAGTGATTTCGTTAGCAATGTTAGCAACAATCGACATCGATATACTAGTTTTTGTTTAGTTATTTATTTTTATTTCTTTATTATAAGTCTAAAAATATAAAGAAGATAAGATTAGACTTATTCGGACGATCAAGTAAAATGTTTTCTAAATCAAGTGATGATAATTAGTATATTACATATATTCGTTTCGCAAACTTTAAAAACAAATATTTAGGGAGGTATGAATTCTAAGTCTTAACAGACACACGGTACAGAAGCGAGTTGGATCCCATTTGTAATCCCAATTTTATTTGCTGACTCAAGATCAGCCCCGGCTTCGCACGACTGTTTTCTAGATCTCGACAACATTGCTACTTACCGGGTACAACTGTGAGTGTAGTGTTTATCAAAATCGGTCCAGCCTTTCTCAAGTGATGATCTTTCATACATGCGGCGATTGATTTTAATTTATATAGAGTTACCACTTGCTAAGCGGAACACCATCGACTATATTCAACAATGCTTTATCTGCTTGGATGAAAATATTTCGAAATCATTTCAATTTTATTCTTATTTTAGGACTCTCTCTATGCTAGTAATTACACTGAGCGCTCTACTGTCTCTAATTGTGACACGCTTGCCCCGCCCACTTTGGGCTTTTGTTTTTTATATTCCGTGATATCTACATATTTATTAATCTGTGCTGTGTATTAGTCTATGCCTCTCGTGTGTATTCTTACACATCTTATACACGGTCCATCTTGACGCACGTCCCGCCAAGGTCATGCACGACGCACGATGTAAAACGATAAGGAGTAGGCTTGACGTATGTCAATGACGTACGTGTGACTATAAGACAAGTATGTATAAAACGTTTTAAACGTCTTATACACGGTCCATCTTGGCGTACGATGCAAAACGATACCTAATGAATAGGCTTGACGTACGTCACTTGACGTACGTCCTTGACGTACGTCAAGCCTACTCATTGTCGTTTTGCGTCGTGCGTCGAGCATGACCTTGGTAGGACGTACGTCAAGATGGACCGTGTATAAGACGTTTTACGCCAGCATATTCTCAGTCTATGGTTCTGTCACAGAACGCATAGACACTTGAATATATAGAGGTCAGTGCATAGACCAGTATTAGTAGTAATGGTTTGCTACTGAATGCACAAACGACAACCGAAACATAACCGCAAACTGTAGAACCAGTGCAACATTTATTTTACGAACTTACTTAGATTATTTTAGTTTACAAGTCAGAGGTTTTAATATAATCTTAGATGTAATATTTAGACATGTATGTTAATATATAATTTATAAATCGTCTATAATAATATATATATATATATATACATACACATATATATATACATATATATATATATATATATATATATATATATATATATATATATATATATATATATATATATATATATATTATAAATGTCTTAAAATACGTTCACTCTATCCTTTCATAAGAAATAAACATAATTTATATAATATTAGGTCCTTACATATGAAATTAGCGTTTTGTATGGGAGGAATATAAAGTCAATTTTTTTTGGTAAAATATATTTAATTAATCAAAGTATGCACCGTTGTTATCTATGCACTTTTGCCATCTCATAGGTATTTCATTGATCCCTTTACTAAAAAAAAGCATGGGGGCGAGAATCAATAAACTCTTTAAAGGCGGTTTGGACTGCCGCATCGGAGTTGAATTTTTTTCTTTGTAAGTTGTCCAAATTCCGGAAAAAATGGTAATCTGTTGGAGCAAGATCCGGGGAGTACGGTGGATGTCGCAGACATTCCAATTGTAGCTCATCTAACTTAGTGGTTGCTTGTTGTGCAGTGTGTGGTCTTGCGTTGTCGTGAAGCAGCAGTGGCCTAGAGCGATTGACCAATCTCGGTTGTTTAGCAGCTAGTTCTTCCTTCATGGTTTGTAGTTGCTGACAATAGATATCTGCCGTAATCGTTTGGCCCGATTTTAGAAAGCTGTAGTGAACGACACCGGCGCTAGTCCACCAAACACTCACAAGTAACTTTCTCAGAGTCAATTTTCGTTTAGGGCAGGATTTGACTGGGTCTCTAGGGTTCAGCCATTGCTACGAGCGCTTCCGATTATTGTACAGTATCCACTTTTCATCACAAGTAATGATTCGATTTAAAATCCCTTCATTATTGTGTCGGTTGAGAAAAGTAACATAGCAGTCGACTCTCATACATAGCAATCGACAGTGTTTGCAAGTTCGATTCACTCAATTCATGAGGTACCCATCGTTCAAGTTTTTTTACTTTCCCAATTAGCTTCAAGTGGATCAATACAGTTTTATCACTTACCCCGAAGGCTGTAGCTATCTCTGAAGTACTTTGTGATGGATCCGCTTCCACAATAGTCTTTAATTCTTCATTTTCCACTTTGGTCTACGACCGTCCACGGGGCTGTTTCTGAAGGTCGAAATTTCCAGAACGAAAATGTTGAAACCAAAAACGTACCGTGCTTTCTTTTGCGATACCAGCGCCGTACACATCATTAATCCTTCGAGCTGTTTCTGCAGCACTGGTGCTTCGGTAGAACTCGTACTCGTAAATATACCGATATTTCATGTTTTCCATTGTGCGGTAATAAGCGACGCCAAAGAAAAAAATAATGAGGAAAAAACAAATGAATGACTGTTTTCAAAACTCAAATGTACCAGCTAAATGAATTTATAAATTTGAATTTGGAATTCTTAACCAAAGAGGAGATATTTTAGATCAAAGTGGTCAGTACGACAAAACGCTTATTTCATATATAAGGACCTAATATACAGGGTATTTTTGAAACGCTCCCGTAAACGAAGACAGACGACAGTACTAACTATATCTTTGATGATGGGTGAAATATAAAATCGATCCTGATGAAAAAAAAATCATCTTTTCACAACGTTTTATTAGCTTTATTCACGCTCCATCGTGTTAGTATAGTTTAACAAAACGTTAATTTCATTAAAAAAAAATCATGAAAATACTTAAACATAAAACCAGCAGTGGAATTACTGAATTACAATCAGCTGACTAGGGGTCAATGTACGCGCGTACGTCAAATTCACGCGGTCCGCAACTAGCGATGGTACCACAATAACTAATAATTTACAACACTTGTCTAAATACCTAACTTATCTACTTAACCTACTATTTTGCCACTGTGCTTGTCTCCACGTAGCCACTTTAATTCGAATTCACAGGTTAAATAAACAAAATAACTGGTTCGATTCCCCGCTAATGAAAAAAATACTTAAATAAAATGTTAACAAGGTTAGAGTCATGTTTTTTTATCCATTGTGTAGGTATGTTTATTATTCTGATGTATTCAGTTATGTACCTATTCAGATCAGTTCAGTACTAAGTTATTTAAAAAAAATAGGTATTAAACAGCTTACCGATTCTCCGTGGGCTTATGAAATTCTCCAAGGCACATTAACATGTTGCCGTATTCACGAGCACTATAAACGCGTTAGGCATTATTAAAAGAAAACAAAAACACAATATGTAACAACAAGAATAATATCATTAAGTAATAAATAACAAGTAATAACGACAATAATTTAATAAACAAAACAATTGAACTATCGCTCGTGATAGTCAACACGGAACTGTCTCAAAAACTAACATTATTAATCAATCCCGCCAAAATAAAACGTCCTTGAAGCATGTGTAAATTCCACAGCGCGAGGCGACACGAGGCAGCGTGTGTGTGATGAAAGGGAAGGGTAGAGTGAGTAGTATACCTAATGCATTGTTTCGTACCGATCTAGATAAGAGTTCGGCGCCCGCGAGGATATTGACCCTATTGTCAGCTGATTTTCTTTTTTAAGTTTCACTGCTGGTTTTATGTTTAAGTATTTTCATGATTATTCGAGATCGAATTTCTATGTGACCTATCATCATAGGTATCCTTAGTACTATCACCTGTCTTCGTTTTCGGGAGCGTTTCAAAAACACCCGGTATAGAAAATTATTTTAAGTAGTTTATTTATTAATGATTATTTTTAAATTGGCGATTTTCCTTCATGCTTAACTAGGCTTAGGACTAGCATAAAAGTTCTGAATTCGAATTCTACAAAATTCAAAATAGACAACGCACACTGCACAATAAAGAAAGTTAATCATAACATAGTAGATACAAGAGGTACATAAAAAATAAAAATAAAACTTTTCTGGCGCATTTGAAAATCGCCGTATTTACAAATGATTACACAAGGCGCAAAAATATTACTTTTTTCCCTTTTTTATTTTTCTTTTTTTATTTATCAAATCGTTTTTTATCAAGATTTTCATTTAAAAATGAAATTTCTCCAACTTTGTGGGGCTTAAGACGACACGACACCTTTTTTCGTTAATGATCAACCCTGTCTAAAAGATTAAAAGAGTCTGAATCAACTTAAATTATACTATACTATATTTTCACTTTACACATTATTGTCTGAATTATTAAAATCTATATCTAATATATTATTTCTATAAAAAAAACTGCTGCTGAAACATTAAAAATACTATCTGGGAAGAAAAAGGCTGGATGGCTTAAATTTTGTGAGTCAATGTCGCCTAGGACTCATCCATCATTAGTCTGCAAAAATATAAAAAAATTTTTACTCCCCTTTCTCTTATGAGGAGTTATATGCCATTCTTAGTATCCTTAAAGACTCTTCATCAGGAATCGATTGAATTCCTTATTCTTTTATTACTAATAGGAGTGAATCTACTAAAGCCCGTTTTCTTTCTATTTTGAATTATATTTACATATCCGGTATTCCTCCTGAAGAATGGAAATCCCAAGTTATCTTACCTATTCACAAACCAGGTAAGCCTTACACTGATCCCTTAAGCTACCGCCCTATTGCTCTTTCTTGTACCATGGCCAAAATTCTTGAACACGTAATAAAAAATCGTTTAGAATGGTTTCTTGAAAGCAAAAACCTTTTAGCAAAAAGCCAATTTGAATTCCGAAAGGGCTTGAGCACCATGGATAGCCTTAGCACTCTAGTTACTGATATTTGTATAGCTTACTCTAAACATGAATTCCTTGTCGGAGTCTTTCTAGACATTTCGTCTGCATATGACAATGTACTTCTTACTCTGCTCAGGCAAAAAATGCTTAATCTGAGTATTCCAGTGAGGATAGTAAATTTTGTCTCTAACTATCTCACTTCTAGATCCATTTATAATGATAGTCAAAACTCTCTACTCCCACCAAGAATTGTATGGAAGGGTCTCCACAAGGCTCGTACTTAGTCCTTGCTCACTCTATATATACTATGATTTAGAACTTTCTGTTAACTCTTTCTGTAACATCCTTCAATATGCAGACGATATATATATATTTCCCGATAACCTCCTTGCAGCTTGTTCCTGCTTGAATTTATCAATGTCGTATTTACAGGTTTGGTTAACTGATCATGGTTTGTCTTTGTCTGTTCCCAAAAGCAGTGTTGTAATCTTCTCCCGCCATAGGCAAGTTCCTGAAATCAATATTCTCTATAATAATGAACCTATCCCAATTAGAGAGAATGTAAAATTTTTGGGAGTTATTCTTGACTCCAAACTAGCCTTATCTCATCATATCAACTATGTCTCTAAAAAATGTGAAAAAAAATACAAATATTCTTCGCGCTTTATCGGGAGTCTGGTGGGGCTCCCACCCATTCTCCCAAAAAATATTGTACAAGGTCCTTATTCGTAGTCATTTGGATTATGGGTGTTTTGTCCTGGAACCATGTAATAAGTTCTCCCTAAAGATCCTAGACGGGATTCAGTCCAAAAGCCTTCGTATAATCATCGGGGCAATGAAATTTTCCCCAATAAATGCTCTCCAAGTTGAATGTGTAGAGCCCCCTCTTTACCTAAGAAAACAATATCTTTCGGACCGATTCTTTTTTTTTAATCTACCAACTCGCTTCCCACCCTCTCATTTCTAAATTACACCTCCTTTTGGAATATATTTCGTCAAAGCGTTACTGGACTCATATAAAATCTCCCTGCTTATCCAACAGTTTGGTAAAATTACTCCATCTACCACACTCAGTATCACAATGCAAGTCCTGTCCCATCTTTGATAACCCATATGATGCAATTATTTACCAACCAAATATCCACCTCGACCTTGGTATTGAGAAAGATTGCCCTACAGCAAATTGTAAACTAAATAGAGTCATAGATAATTTATGGAAAGGCTGGCTTATTATATACACTGATGCCTCAAACCTATGTTGCCAGCTAAAGTTTATAATTACCCGAGGTACGACTTTATCGCTTACAGCGAGGGTACCTAATGTATTATAATTCATATTTACCATTGTGTTAATATACCTGTGCTTATTATGTCATTCAAATTTATTCATTTTGATGTTTTTTTTATTTGTCAGTTTCCCAATTGATTCGGAAATAAAAATAAATGGGTTTTAGCAACCCGTAAGAAGAATTGGGAGCCTACTAAATACTCTCGACTTTGCTCCCGGCACTTTGAAAGGAATTATCAGTCCGAAAAAGGACAAGAACTGAATTATTTCGTAATGCTGTCCCAACCCTTTACATAATAAAGGTTTGTATGCTTAGATATGGTCGTATTTTAAATATTCTAACTGTGTTCTTTATGTAGTATATGGGCTTGCTTTTGACCAGAATTTAAGCCTTTCGCTGTCCCTTGCACTACATGGAGGTCATTGGTATTGTCTTACTATTGTATCTGAAAATCGGACAATGAATGTGTTAACTAAAGTGTAAGTTATAATATGATGGATTATGATAGGATAAAAGGGAATTTAAAAGACATCATTTCTTTTACACTGAATATATAAAAGAAAATTGAAAATGTAACATTTTTCCAGGAGGATGTTGCAAATATAGAAGGACCTACCAAGCACATTTGCTGTAGATTTTAAGTTGTTAAAAGATTGTGTTGTGCCAGTTACAAAAACTGGTAGTACCTAGCAGTCATACAAATGGGCTAAGGGATTAAATACTAAAACCAGAGACTGAATAGTAGCGTATGTTATCTTTACCTATAAATTTGTATATGTAAAAGAAGCTGAACTACTCACTGACACACACATTATTTGTCGTTGTTTTTGAGAGTCATTTGTTTCCTTGTTTACATTTTGTATTTTACCTTAATGAATATAGTATAGGTGATGTGTAACATTATGAACACAATTGGAAATCTATTGTTTGATATCAATAACGGCCGCTAATAGGTTTAATAGATTAAAACATTTTAACTTTCTGTTTCAGCCACTGGGTACGCCAAGAAGTCTTACCAAGAGATTGAAACAGCAGCAACATCTGTCGGAGAAGAGATTGACGCCTTGTTGTCTGACGAAGAGTGCGCACCATGCATGATAGACTTCATAATTGTGAATGAAAGAATGAGGAGCGCAGTGGTAGATACAAGGTTTTACCGGGTGTCCAACGTAGGGACGGAGCATTACTTGGTCTTATGTCGAATTAATGGTTTATTCAGACGTTCATCATTTCTGAATAGATCATTCATTCGGCAAACATCTGTTTCTACCCCTGCGTTACAGCGTATAAGAATAGAGAGGTTACAAGATGAAGGTGTGAAAGAGAAGTATAAATGTAGACTGAGGGAAAATATTAGTGGTTTGAATGAATTGTGTATGAATGATTTAGACTTGGAGACTGTGTGGGATGATGTTATTAAGAAAGGTTTGGTGGATGCCGATACCGAAGTATGTGGTATAAGTAAGAGAACGAATTAAAGGAAAAATAAAACGTTATGGTGGGATGATGAGGTACGTATGGAAGTTGAAGCAAAGAAGAGAGCATAGCTAGATTTACTAGCAACCAAAGCTGATCATAATTCTGGCGGTATGAGTGATGAGTATGAAAGAAAAAATGTAGACTTTAGACGTCTAAATAAGAGAGTAAAAGAAGTAGTTGTAAGGAAAAAGCAAGAAAGAACGGATAAAAATGAGAGAAGAAGCGGGGGCAAATGAGCATGTACGAGTAGCTCCTTCATGGCAAATGAATACCGCCGCCCATGAACAACTGCAACACCAGGGGAATTACAGGTGCATTGTCGGCGTTTTAAAAAGAGTAGATTTTTTTTGAAGGTCCCTCAGTCGTATGGATTCGAAAAAATCGCTGGTACTCGTAGTAGCCGATACCACAAGGAAGTTGTGCAAGGACGAAAACTTGTGAAAAAATCAATTGATACGCGGCATCCCGCCAAAAAATATCTTAACCAATTTATGAGTATTTTGTATTTTAAAATAACATAAAACAATCAAAATTCATACCTTTATGAGCGGCCAGTAGTGCAGATTTTTTAATCTACTCTATGAATAACAAATTGTTAATAAAGTCGCAAAAAATCTTTATACTTTTTAATTTTTAGTTAGTTTCTATAAAATTATTGTTGTGGCCTCTTTTCGTATTTGTCATAATATTATTTTCTTGTCTTGTCCGGTGTTGTGTCATTTCCAGTTAATTTGTAATTAAATTATTTTTGTTAACAATTTTTTTTTTAATTAAAATAAAATTTGCAGGCCGTGGCGGTGCGCGTGCAATATAGCAGCGCCGCCATGGCCTGCTGGCAGGGTCGCCATGTCATATAGGAAGTGTTTTGAATGAATTAGGAGACGTGTTGATGCTTCTATAACTTTAATTATACTACTTCAACTTATTCTACCTGATCTACCTTAACACTAATATATACTATTGTGGGGGCTACACTACAATACTATACTATATTTTCACTTTACAATTTACAGGTACAATTGGAACACTCCTTTGTGCCTCGGGCTGGAGTTTGCGTATAAGTCAGAGAGGACATCTGTTCTCGACGCCTCGGCAGTCTTGAAGGTTCGGACAGCGACGACCATCCGCGCGACTACGGGTGCTTCTATCGGTCCCATAGTGGTAATGCCGAAACAGACCGACTCATCGACCACGTCCAAATGGCTACAGATTCCTTGCTACAACAGGTCCCAACCGCAGAGATCGTGATCCTTGGCGAATTTAACGCCCACCACGCTGAATGGCTCGGTTCACGTTTAACCGATCATGCGGGGAGATCTGTTCATTATTTTGTCTTGGCATATGGTCTGACACAACTGGTTACTTCGCAAACGCGGATTCCAGATGTGGAGAATCATGCACCTTCTCTGTTGGACCTTCTGCTGACCTCTCATCCGGACAGATATCAGGTCTCCGTCGACGCCCCTCTTGGCTCCTCGGACCATTGTCTAGTCCGAAGTGTGGTGCCACTCACGCTGAAATCGCGGTTGCTTTCTGCAGGCTGCCGCCGTGTTTGGCACTATAGGTCGGCCGATTGGGACGGGATGCGGTCTTTCTTTGCATCCTACCGTGGTAGAGCCATGCTGCAGCTATATTAATAGTATAGTTGTAGCACGAATGGGTCGGCTCGACCGGGGAAGGACCACGCTCTCACAGAATACCAGCGTAAAATAGCAGCTTAATGCTGCTGTGTTTCGTATGGTGAGTGTAGAGAACCGGAGACCCTTTTTACTGGAAAAGAGGCATTCCATCTTAGTCCTCACGGCTGACAACGCATCTGCATTTAAATTCGCTAACGAAGATAGATGTAGATGTCTATGTGTTACAGCAACCGCTTACTAGCGGTGGGTTGTAGCGGCTTTTGAGTAACGAAACGAAACTATCTATCGAATATCAATAGCGGCTTTTGAAACACTCTATTTTAATAGCGGTTCAATAGAGTGTTTCACGACGTTTAATTGAAAACGTTGCGAATGAAACGATGTCCGTTTTACGAGAAAACTTGTTTGGTTTTACTGTTTCGTATAGAATTAGACATGGTGTTAATGGTTAAATTTATTTATTTGTTAAATCATTTCATACGATTTAATAAAATACCACTTCAAAACATTTAACGGCAAATGATTTGTTTAATAATTATGATAATGATAAATTTAACCACAAGTTCAGCATAAAATATTGAATTTAAGTTTATTTTATAGCAAATAATTATTACAATGTTTATTTTAGCCATTACATGTGAAGTCTAAATTTTAATGTAATAAATCAAAAGAATACATGTATTGATGTTTTTATGGAATATTTTCATTCGAATAACATTGCCTTGTAAACTGCCATCTACCTTCTACAGGTATTAAAGTCATTTTATCGAACGAAAATTAATTGACTCTTAACCCATTCGATGCCACCTTTTTAAAAGTTGTTGACCAGGTGCCACCAGTTTTTATTATGTTTTATGGTAGGAAAAGGATTACTAATGATGTATTTAGATTTTTAAAATAAATATTGTTGATAAATACGAAAAATACACCAAACGCATACGGTGCGTGGGTGGCACATGGTGAAAAGTTTTCGAGAGATCCGAGAACGCACCTTTGAGAGTATATAGTGGATGGCTTTATGCACGACTGGGAAACATAAACCAAGTTAAATTGTTAGGTGTAGGGTAGGTGACAGAAATAAAATACTCATATAAGATCAAAGCAGTCTTTAATTCTCCTTTTCATAATTATATTATAAGTACGTATTTTCATAATAATTATTATAGTAAATGAAAAATATTTATTTAGCAAATACAGAAAATTAACATTCAACATAGTTATGTAAAACAGTATCTAAAAAAAAGCTAAAAGATTAAGCAATGTAGGTATTCTAGCAGAATACATTATACAAGATTTTAGTAAATGATTTGTTATAATTAAATAAAGACAAAAATATGTATATGTCGCAGTATGATAGATAAAGTCGTAATATAGTTATATCCCTAGGGATATAATAGTTATACGAAAGCGATTCATTACTATCTCACTAGGAATATAAGTATAATACGGTTCAAGTTTACTGATATAATTATATTACTTAATTAAGTTTAGTGAAATAATTGTAGGAGTGTAGTTAGAATTTAAAAAAATACTGAGAAATATGGGATTAAAGAAAATTCACGCAACAAGTACCACGTTTTTCACAAATAATAAGTTTTCCCAATTGTATCGTTAATGCTTATATACAAAATACAATCATTTTTAATACTAATTGTAATTGTAATTACTTTAATAAGTTTTATTGCAACAAAGTATTGTAATTGATTGCAGGTTACAATAAGTTGATTTAGTAATAAAAACAAAAACCAATATATTGTTTTATTTGATTCTATGGGAGATTTATAACTATTTAACCAGATTAGTTTAGTCACATAAATGTATTACCAGATTGCGAGCATAAGGTAGTAATGAATCGCTTTCGTATAACTATGTTAAATATATATGTCGTAGTAAGATGGTTGAAGTTCTGATATAGTTATATCCCTTATGATATAGTTATATATACCGTAATACAGTCATATGAACTCGGCTCATAACTGTCTTACTAGGAATATAACTTGATACGAGCACCATCTAGTAATATATCACGACTTCAACCATAGCGTGTGTGTGTGTGTGTGTGTGTGTGCTTGCGTGTGGGGGGATGTGTGTGTGTGTGTGTGTGCACTATGTATATTTGTGGTATAACCAAAACAATCAACAATACAAAATCCAGACTGCTGAGGGCAATTTGGACAGAAGAATGGTGTATCTTTACGTATTTTATTGACTTCCCAGCAATATTTGCGCATTGATTTTCCTTTCCGTGGGCAAGGCTGAATTATATGAACAATACTAAGTATAACCCCTTCTTCTGAGACCTCTCCCGTATTTTGGACCTTAGCCTCGGGAAGTAAATTTTCTATAACTGATTGCCTGAATTCGTAGTAACTTAGTTTTTTGCCAGAAAACAAATTAGATAAGGTAAATGAATTGTACATCATTTGTTGGAACAGGTGGATTCCCAATTTTATGTACCACCTGATAGACTTATGTTCGCAGCAATAGTACGCTATCATTTGATCTTGGTGATCAATACCACCCATGTTACGATTATATTCTACAACCATTTTAGGCTTTGAGACCTCTGTATTTCTTCTTGTAGTGGTAGTAATCATTTGCGAATTAAATTGTGATGATATCATAGTGACGTCTCTGTTATCCCGCCATTTCATGACACAAACACCATTTTGGTTGTACTGCGAGACACATTCGCCTTTCTTTAACTTTTTAGTAGTAATGTCTTTTGGGTTATTTTTTCGATTTAATCGTAATGTTCCCGTGCAGTAAGTATTTTCAGATAATAATTTTTCTGTCAGATCAACAGAATTATAAAAGTTGTCCATAAAAACAGAGTAGCCTTTATTCAAAAAATCATGTAATAGCTGTAAAACTACTTTTGAGGAATGATTCACGCCACCTACAATTGGGTCTCCTGCGCCGGCATACACTATTTGTTTTAGTATTATTCCGTTTGCATCAGTCAAAATATATAATTTTATACCATATTTATGGCTTTTATTCTTTATGTATTGTCTGAATATTAGTCGACCGCGCCACAATACAAGGGACTCATCAATACATAAATTTTGTACAGGGTTGTATATTTCTGTCATCCTATTATTGAAAAACATAACCAAAGGTGAAATGTTCGCTATCTGTTATCGTCTGATTCTAAATTTTCAAAGTGCATTGCTCTTAAAATTAGTAAAAACGATTTCGACTCATGTGCTCACGAAAACAGGTCAGGTTAAATAGTCTGTGCTTCTTCCAGTAATCTTGTATTCTATTTAATTTTATTGTACCCATATGGAAAAGTAGCCCCAAAAATATTTTGAATACTGAAACTGTTACATTTTTCCAGTAGTGTATTCGACTTCGGTAAACTTTTGCAAGGATATTGCTTGCATTACGATTGGTTTTATCAATGATGTCCTGAATTACGTAATCTGTCATAATTAAATTAAAAAGTTTATAGGTTCAATTGCTTCTAGTTGTACATTTAACCCCATTGGGTTTCCTATAAAGCAATATCTTTTATGTGGGATGTTTGGTC
This sequence comes from Parnassius orleans, assembly GCA_029286625.1. Lineage (NCBI taxonomy): Eukaryota > Metazoa > Arthropoda > Insecta > Lepidoptera > Papilionidae > Parnassius > Parnassius orleans. Next base: position 7,112,266 of record JAGSMP010000070.1, on the reverse strand, counting down.
CGACCAATTTAAACACTCACCATCACTAGTTGGAGGTGTGAAGGTTTCAGTTGGTATTATATTATCATCATCTGAATCAGAATCATCAAAATTGTTAAGAAAATTTTCATCTAGAACCTCATCATCGAAATTGTCATCAGAAGATTCAAGTATGTCTAGAAGTTGTTTATCTGAAAGTTCTTGCGCCTGAAAGTGGGCCCTTGCAATTTTCTCGCTCATCATTATCATTTAATATTGCCGAAAGCTCCTCTTCAATAGGCACTTGTACACTATGTATTTGACATAAGTCACGACCAGTTCTTAACTGGTGATTGATAGAAGATGCAGAACCTCCTCTAACTCTAAATATCTAATATCTTAGATTTGATAGACCACAATCCTCGCTAAAGAACACCGATTCCTTCCAAGGATGATTCGCGAGACTATTGAAATCAAAAACATCCTAATTTCAATAGAGAAGATAGCTGGGTGTTACCATCTGCTTGGGATCCTATAATTAATAAAATTAAATCCCAACCCAAGCATACAACTGCAAGACTTCAAGATACTGTAAGTTCATACTGCGTAGATCGGAACAAAATTAATAATTTTAATCTGGAGGTAACTGTGGTTAACTATGACATTGGGACGTCAAATACCTCAGTCCCCCATGACCATGGGTGCTGTAAAGTACTGAAACGTCGGGAATATAAAATAAGTTAATATACGCGATAAAATCCGTAAAACTAGTTTTATTTAAATGTGTAGTGTTCGCGTAAATATAAGAAATCATTAGACAAAAATACTAGTTACTTTACACAATTCATCCCATTCAAATTTAAAATGTAGGGTATGTAATACGAACACTGCAGTAAAATATCTCGTTATAAAATAACATTATAAAGTTACAATAGCAGTAGTAGGTAACATTGAGCGACCGATTATTGTCGATGTGTAACACCATCCATGAACAAAGTCGTTCATAAATGCCATTGAACGCACCATTAGCGTTGGTATGTTTTGACTTCAAAATTTATCCAAAATATTATCAGTAGACTTAAAATTACGTTGTTGTTATAAATAAATGACTAAATTTGATTAAAAAATCATATTTACTTACCTTTTAACACCTAAATCACTGTAAAAACTTGATTTATAATACTAGCAAAAATCACAAACACAAAACCGCCGTCAATTCAAATGTGACATTTCTTTTACTACTGTAACGGTGTTGCTATATCAGAAATATAATCTAGATTGAGGTAAATTAAAAAATGGCAACAATAATGCAACGCACAGTGAATAAATGATACTTTATTAAAACATACACTACACGCATACGGGTGCGTTGCAGGCACACAAAAAAAAAACTAAAACGCACGCGAGTGTTGCTGGCATGGAATGGGTTAAGGTGGTACGTAAAGAAGACGCTAGATGGCATAAATACGGCTAATTGAATATAAAATTGTAAATCGGTAAAGTAAGAAATCGATCGTGGATTGTTTTGAATGGACTGAAATATGATAATTTTATTCATTATGGTTAATTTTACACTGGCATTGCTTCGAGACATTACATTGACATGACATTTTGATAACTATAACATAAAGTTTTAGTATTATTTACACTTAGTTATTTACACTAATTACTGTACAATTATTACTATTAACACTAATATATACAATTGTATTTTCTTCTTATTTTACTAAAAATATTATTATTGTTGCACAAAAAGAAAACAAAATATTAAGGTCACGTAAATTCATGCACTTCGAACTATTTTTTGTTAAAAACATGCACACTTACTTTCTCATTTCTAATATCGCATCTATCCGAAGGGAATAGAGTCATAGTTCAAATGCAAAAGCACCCGCGCTCACTCGACATTCGACGACCGGTGGTACTTCTACTTCAACAGCCGAAGCCGTCGCCGATGCGTCGCGAAAATAGCCGAATAAACGATTTGTTACTGATCGCTCGTTCGTGATTCGTGAATCGTGTTACTGAGTAAAACGTCTACTGTAATAGATAGTTTCGTTGCACTGCAATAACCCGCTACCCGCTATTGTGTGAATAGATAGTTTCAGTAACTAGTTACGTTTTGTAACGACCACTCTACCACTTACCATCAGGTGGACTGTGTGCTCGTTTGTCACCTTTATTCTATAAAAAAAAAACCCTTGGGGCGGGTTTGTTTCTCGCCGGACGATGCCAACGTTGTTGCTAATTCTGTTGCTGATGTGGTACTTCAGGGTATGGAACTTTTTATTCCTTCATCTGTGGTGCCCATCGGAGGCATATCTCAGCCATGGTTTAGTCGCTCCTGTAAAATAGCATCACGCTACAAGCAGGAGTGCTACCGGGCCTGGGCTGACGCATCAATGTCCCGGGATGTAAACACCAGACTCATAGCTGGGCGGAGGCAGTAGAATCCAAGAGGGAGTCATTGGACTTTAGTTTGGACATTGCGAAGGCCTTCGATCGGGTTTGGCACAAAGCGCTTTCGAGTCTCCCTTCCTATGGGCTTCCCGAGAAATTGTGCAATTGGATCACCAGCTTTCTTGCAGATCGGAGCATCAAGGTCGTTGTAGACGGTGCATGCTCTGACTACAAGCCTATTAATGCTGGTGTTCCACAAGGTTGCGTGCTATCACCAACGCTGTTTCTTCTGCTTATCAGTGATATGTTGCGAAGCGTCAACATTCATTGCTATGCGGATGACAGCACTGGTGATGCTCTATACACCGACCGTGCCAATATTTCTCGGGAAAACGTCGCCGAGTACCGGAACAAACTTGTGTCTGAATTCGAGTCTTTGCAGAACAGTTTAATCCTCAGAAGACACAAGTTTGCGCATTTACCGCTAAAAAGAACCTCTCAGTTTCAAGGCACTCCCCTTGTTGCCTCAGCCAGTATCGGAATCCTCGGCGTCGACATATCGAGTGACGTGCAGTTTCGTGGTCATTTGGAAGAGAAGGCCAAATTGGCCTCTAAAAAGCTTGGCGTGCTCAGCAGAGCGGGACAGTATTTTATGCCGGCACACCGACTGTAACTTTACAAGGTGCAGGTTCGGCCTCACATGGAATACTGTTTCCATCTCTGGGCTGGGGCTCCCTAGTGCCAGCTCCTTCCACTTGACCACATCCAACGCAGAGCGGCTCGAATCGTCGACGATCGAGTCCTTTCCGATCGGCTCGATTCACTGGCACTGAGAAGAGACGTTGCATCCCTTTGCATTTTCTTTCGCATTTACCACGGGGAGTGCTCTGAGGAATTGTTCGGATTAATTCCATCCGCCAAATTTCACGAACGCACATCGTGTCAAAACTCCCAACACCATCCACACCATCTGGATGCTTGGCGGTCCACCACTGTACGTTTTACTAGGAGTTTTCTTCCGCGTACGACCTCTCTGTGGGATAATTTACCACCGGCGATTTTTCCGGACCGATACGACTTAGGGACCTTCAAGAAAAGAGCTTACTCCTTTTTAAAAGGCCGGCAACGCACCTGCAATTCCCCTGGTGTTGCAGTTGTTAATGGGCAGCGGTAGTCACTTACCATCAGGTGAGCCGTATGCTCGTTTGCCCCTCTCTTATAAAAAAAAACGAAAATCAACGAATATCAACGAAGAACATCGGTTAGTTCGTGGGCCGTGCTTTTTTTTCCGTGCTGCCTTATTCTTTTTTTTTTTTTTTTTTTGTATTTACATGTGTATGTGCAATTACAATATCTTAATAACTACTTCATGTTCATGCAGTCTTACTCTAACAATGGCTGCTTATTTCATTTTCTACTTTGTTATTTGTTACTAACTCTAAGATCCAATATATTCTATTTTTTTTTGTACTTATTTCAATATGACTAATACAATGCTATGTTGGTTACAGTTTTTTTTTTTTGCTTTTTATCACTAATTATTACATTTCGTAGTGTATATTTGTTTTCCAAGCTAAATATTAACATAGGTTTATATATTATTTGGTACTTTTTTTTTTATATTACTATAATGCTATGTTATTTACAGATTTGTCGCTTATGGTACTATTTATTACATTGTGCTTTTTTTCTATTTATATGTGATATACTTGGGTTTTTTTCCCATTTATAAGTATAAACTTAGGGTTATATATTATTTAATTACATTTCTTTAGTTTAAGCAACCTGTTTTTTCCCCCTTTTTTATATATTTTAAATTTCTATCTGTTTTTATCTATAAGTTGTTAAATAATTAATCTATAATTTTGCTACAATTTTCTTTACTTATGTTTTTATGATGCCAAAAGGGCAAACTTCATAAAGATAGGTCGGCAATAGTCATCTTCTATGATAAATTTTAAGTTTTCTGCTACTATCGTCACACCCATGCTGCTCTCGGTCTCGAATCTTCTTTTCCAAAACGTGGGCAATCAATTACAATGTGCTCTACAGTTTGATCTGCATTTTCATCGCATATGTAGCATGGGGATGAGGACAATTTATACTTATACAAATAGGCTTTGTTTCCACCATGACCGGTAAACAAGTGTGTAATTAAGTTATTCATTTTTATGGTTTTTAATATCTTATAAGCTTTAACAATATTTGGGAAGAACTTTTTCGTTATACTGCTGGTTGTTGCCTGTTGGTACTTCCTTTGCCATATTTGCAGAGTTGTGTTTCTGGACAATGGGAATTTATCATAAGCCGGGCTTTGCTTATTTTTCATAGGTGCCTGCTTAGCAAGTTCATCTGCTCTTTCGTTGCCTTATATTCCGCAATGTGCTTTAATCCAATAAAGCTGGACTTGCTTTCGGTTGTCTTCTAGAGTCTTGATCATTTTTCGTATTTCAGATGCTATTGGATTAAGAGACGCTGGGTCACAGATGGTGGTAATTACCGATCTTGAGTCGCTGATTATGTTTGCACCTGAATATTTTTTGCTTATTATATGTTTTAGCGCTCTCTGTATTGCCATCGTCTCCGCTTGGTAAACACTGCAGTAGCTCTCCAGTCTGAAAGTTATTGTTTTAATTTCGAGTCCGTTGTGCCAAACTGTTACTGCTGCGCCCACTTTTCCGTCGATCTTGCTTCCATCGGTGAAGATTCTAACCCAGTCGTTTTTTATCTCGTCAATATCTTTCTAGTTATTTACGTGATTGAAGTTACGTTGTTTTCTTTCGCAAGGATGTGGAAGATCATAAGGGCTTATTCTTGTTTCGATTTGTCTTCCTGGTAGGAGCTGTATAGGTTTGCCTCTCTTAATTTCATATATACTAGCGTTCTCTTTGGCTCTTAGCGCTAGCGGTATTATTTGAGATAAGAGTGTGCTGGAGATCAGGGAGTTAGTCCTTTACTAATTCGTATACCAAAAATCTGGGTCATTCTGTTGAGTATGCGTTCAATATACTTATTTCTGTTGTTTCGGCCCAGCAGCTGGCAGCATACAATATAGTTGGTTCTACGACTGCCATATAGATTGTTCTCAATATCTCTGAGTTCAGGCCCCAGTTAGCCCTCGCTGCTCTTGAGACCATTTTGTAAATATTAATTGCCTTGCGACAAACATTATCCAGATGGGGCTTAAAATTTATATTTTTGTCTACAGTTAAGCCCAAAACTTTTAATTGATCCAAGTATTGTAGTTCTACTTCTTCCTTATTTAGCAAAGGTCGATGAAATTTTTGTTTCCTTGTTATTATCACCGACTGAGTTTTATGGGGAGCAAATCTTAATTTATGTTTTTTGCCCCATTCTGTTATTATTTTAAGAGTATGGTTTAAGGTTTCTTCCAGTTTTTGTCCATCTTGGTTACTGGCGATAATCAAGATATCGTCTGCGAAGGCTTGTAAATGGGCTCGTGTGTTGTCCGTTGTTTGCAATAATGGATCGAGTAGAGTATTCCAGAACATGGGTCCACATGTAGAGCCTTGGATGCAACCTCTATTTGTAGGTTTCTTAATTTCTTGTCCAGAGTACTTGAGGTGTATTTCTCTTTCCGACAAATAGCTATTTATGAGCCTTAACATAGACGCGTCAACATTTTTGGAGTGAAGCTCATTGATAATGGCTGGCCACCAAGCATTATCAAACGCGCCTTCTATGTCCAACGACACCAGTACAACAATGGATTTCTCTTTTAGTCCTTTTTTTATTAGCGTCATAGTGTCGTATAGGGCATCTTCGGTACTTTTTTGGGGTGTGAAGCCGTACTGTCTGTGGTTCATTTTATTCTCTTTTCCTAGCTGCCACTGGACCCGGTTGACAAATATTTTTTCTAGTATTTCACCCAACACAGGTAATAGGCCAATTGGTATGTATGCCTTCGGTTGAGTGTAGTCCTCTCTATTAGGTTTGGGAATAATCTTTATAGTAGCTTTTTTCCATAATTTTGGGAAATGACCTACTATCAGGCATTTATTATATATAGATTGGAGTACTTCAGGGTTGCTCTCAAACGCAGCTTGGCAAATGTCCGATGTTAGTCCATCTGCTCCAGGAGCTTTTTGGATTCATGTTCCTAAGAATTTGTTAAATTTCGTTTTGAGTAAATAAATTTGGGGTAGAGATATGTTCGTAATTGATTTTATTTATAATTTTTTGCGTGTTATTTCTCATCTCGGCCTGCTTTTCATTGTCTATGTCCGGGTTGTCGTCTGGATAAAACGTATTAGCAAGGTATTTAGCTGATTCTAACTCTGAAAGAATTCGGCCGCTGGAGTTCCGAAGCAGTTTGTCCTCTTCTCTATGTGAGCATATTTTTAAGATTCGGCATGTTCTTTGCCACATAGATTCCTTTTCTTCCTTATTGCAAAAATTCACCCAGCTTGTAGTTGTGGCGTTTTCAATAGCGTTTATGTAGTCGCGTCTCGCTTCCAAATATAGATCTACTACATGTTTTCTTCTCCAGGGTGTGCGTTTTTTATCCTTCGTCTTTTCCTGATCATGTTTACCTTTTTTTCTTGTATTTCTTTGTTGCACCAAGGAGCTATTTTTGTTTTTCGTTCCTGTTTAATAAGAGGTATGCTGCTGTTGCAAGCTGCCAGTATACATTGTGTGTATTTGTTGATAATATCTTCTAGCTCTTGATGTGATTTGGTTTCGTCAATTTTATTTTTCACAATATTGTGTTTTTGCAATTCTGCTTTTAATTCGTTCTTTAGTTTTTCCCTAAAATTCTATAACTACAAAAGTTGTAGAGATAATTTAATTTTGTAAACGGTTTTCTTCAGAGTTTTTATTTGCCTATTTAACGGCTTCCTCAAAACCACCCGCAAGGCTAAAAAAAAGTTTCTGCCCAAGTCGCTTGTTGAAAAAATCCAATTTTTTGTAAAAATAAGGACGAATATATTTGTAGTCGAATAGACTATAGAAAAAATATAGTTATCGATCAAGATTGCGAGATAAGCCTCCTCGAACTTGACACAAAGTTAAAAAATTTGGTTTCTTATCTATAACTACTTGGTTACTTGTCCGATTTGCCTGCAAAAATATTTGATGTACTTTAAAAATGGTCTTGAATCTTATGGCATGCGCAAAAATAAGTACAGACTTTTAGTTTGCGTTTTCGTCGCCACGTGGTTTTTCGGTTTTTATGTTGTAGTTCAGTGGTTTCTAAGTGAAAAACTTAGATTATTTACTCTCTAGATAACGCGTCACGCAATGAGGGATGCAACAAAAACTGGCCAGTTTTTACAAGCGCGTGTGCGTGAGGCACGCACACACGCTTAGGGGTTGCTATGGCGACAGAATAAATAACTATGGCTTACACCAGCGTCATTTGTATCTGGGAGATACCAGCTAATGAATCTAACCCGATAAAATGGGGAAAAACTGTAAAATTATGTCATGTTAATAAAATCATAAATTATAATATTTTAATACGGTGCTTTCAATTGTGTGTTTAGTTGTCTGTGGAGTTAGAATCAAATTTTTTTTGTAAAGAAAAATATAATCAAATAAAAATTAATTACGCATTTACTAAATATGTTTTATTATTTAATGTATGGTGTCGACTTATAAAAATACTAGAGGTTGGCCGGCGGCTTCGCCTGCGTCATAGTTAAATTATTTATCCGCAGGGTACCTGCGGGATAAATAATTTATCCCATAGCGTTTCTACAGTTTAATAGATCCTTTTAAGAAGAATTATTCCGTCCTGCATTGTTGTGCCAGCGAGTTGATATATGGGTGCCCCATTGAGCTTTGCATCTAAGTTACCCCAGGAACACAGTAGTCTCTTCTATTTTGAACCTATCATTATTTACTATTAAATGTTTGTAACTACTAATTTAATGGCCCTCTCTTTGAATTTGTTTTTTAAATAATTTGCGTTTTGAGGTTGCATCACTTTATATTATCTAATTTAGCTATATGATAACAGCGTATGGTCAAATATTTTCGGCGACCAGTCTTATTAGGTTCACTTGGTGAAGAGAACCACACGCGTGTTCAGTTTCAACTTTAAAATAAATATTTATATCACCAATAAATTGTTTTAATATACAAGATAAAATTTTTGTGTAAGTTGGCCTAGTCATTATAAAATTTTGTTTAAGAAACTTTCTGATTACTTTCTCCGAAGTCTTACATATAGAATATACATCCCTTGAAGCATAAATCAATCCGCCTTCATCCCGTGCGCTAATAGAACAATGAACATACACCAGCTTTTAAGACAACTATACGGAAATTCGCAATCCAAGACTGGCAACACCAAAAACGACGCGTTGATTTTGTAAATAAAATTATAAATTTATTAGTTTTGTTTTCGTAAATTACTATTAGTTTTGAGTTACTTAGCGATGGTAGGAGATTTTGTTAGTTGTTTGTAAGCGTCCTTTGTAATTTCTGCAGATTTTAATCGCGCAACTTGTCATTTTCACCAAAATAATCTAACACAAAAATGAGCCGTGCGTGCGTATCTCTTGGTGTTACAATTGACACTGAGGAGCGGGAGCGCATTAGAGGCTAACAGTTAGCTGATATTTTTTTCGACGCTTTTGAGCCGCCGTTACTCTATCTAGAGAGTAAATAATCTAAGGTGAAAAAATCTGGATCTAGCGGAGAAATCTAGGCGCTAAAGAGACTAAGCGCTAAAAATAGATGTAGGTTATAGATCTCCTTTCAGCAGCGTTTGCAAAAAGTAGTAAAAATTTTACCTTTTGCAGCTTTTAGGTTATCTCCGTAACAAAAATCCTTGAATATCCGTGGGCCGTGTTGGCATTCGGCATATCGTTCCAATTTGCGTTTTACGTTTCGTACGTTGGTGGTTTTATTTTTATAGAATAAGGGGGACAAACGAGCACACAGTCCACCTGATGGTAAGTGGTTGCTGTGGCCTATAGACATCTACATCTATCTTCGTTTGCGAATTAAAATGCAGATGCGTTGTCAGCCGTGAGGACTAAGATAGAATGCCTCTTTTCCAGTAAAAAGGGTGTCCGGTTCTCTACACTCACCATACGAAACACAGCAGCATTAAGCTGCTATCTTACGCTGGTATTCTGTGAGAGCGTGGTCCTTCTCCGGTCGAGCCGACCATTCGTGCTCCAACTATACTATTAAAATTTGGAAATATGTATTAAAAAACGTTGGATATGTGATAACGGTTATGTACTTAGGTTTATCGATATGATATGATATTTTCATAACAACGTTATTAGTTACGTTTTGATATATCCGTCTCATGCCTACTACATAATATTTATTTACCTATGCTCACCACAAAAGACCTCAGAATAGACATTTGTTATATGCGTAAGCATCATATTAGTCTGTGTGTGTCATTCATTCATTTCTAGTGACCGGATCATTCAAGTTCTTTTTCGTCACACATCCGGGTCATTCGAATCGATAATTCAAATGGATCATTTCGGGCTTCACTACTCTGTGATCTATGTAGTCCCAGAACAATACATGAGATAACCATTAACCAAATGTCTCCTTTGTAGACCACTCAGAACAATTATTTTTTAAATGTTATTTATAAGAATTATACAACTACTTTTATAAGTAATATTTTAAGGAAATACTTTAATTTAAACTCATGTAGCCTTTAGTGTTTATCAGAAGTAATAAGTATTGTAAGCGTAGTAGTAGACAACAATGGAATAAAAAAAATTACTCAAGAAGCGAGTCGCAAAATCTACATTTCATTATTTTCTGTTAAAAGATTCATAGAATATCCTTTACAATCACCTTCTTTCTGAGATAGCCTAGTTGGCGACGAGTCGAAAATCACAATTTTGGTAGCTCCGATTACTTTAGAGAGAAAGAATGAATCATCAATACTTTAAGTGTACCGGTACAAACGAACTAATCATTCACGATTGAGACATGTCTACCACCTACCACGGAAGAAGACCACAGAACAGGCTGATGCATATTCCATAGTAAAAATTATATGTACGAAACGGGGGCAAATTTCTCATAAATCATTCAGTATAGAGATCTAACTTTTATTATATAAAAATATTGATAAACAATATTTCGATAAACATTATATCGATAAAATTGTTCGAGGATAGACATTTACACCACTATCATGATTCGCCTATATTGTCAGCACTGTTTGTCTAAAATGAAATGTCATGTCGTGATGTTGGTAAAGTAGCTTGGCACCCTTTCATACATTTACTTTTACTTATTTATTCTGTGCTTTTAGCTTTTACTAAGAGCTCCCGCAGACATACAATTGTAAGTTGGCCAACTATCGAACGACTAAATTGCGTACTTTTATAATTTAATCGACCAACTTTTTTTTATTGGTTGCCAGCCGTAGACTTAATCGATTTAGTCCGTGACAGTGTTGGTAGCGCGGTGCGTGTGTGTGATAATGCGGAAAAAACGCTCTAATTGCTTTATTTGGAAGTAATTGGAAGTAAAGACTTTAGAAATAAGTTGGGGGGTGGCACGGACTTTAGGCCTAGTCAGTTTGAATAGCCTATCATGTAGAGGATGTCATGGGGGTCATGGTTGAATAGTGCAAAAAGTTCTCATTAAACTCCTAGGGGGTCAAAATGGCCAAAAACCAAAAAATTGGGGTTGCTCGAACTTTAGGGATAGTCAGTTTGAATAGCCTATTATGTAGAGGATGTCATGGTGGTCATGGCTGAATAGGGGCAAAAAGTTCTCATTATACTTCTAGGGGGTCAAAGTGGCCAAAAACCAAAAAATTAAAAATTCTTATTTGGGCTATAACTCCGCCTCCTTCGGAGGTTCTTACACAGTCTTTACTTCCCGCATCCCACTTGCTTTAATAATAAAAAGAAGACGAAAACAAAAGAGAACATCATGGGTGCATCCTATATTAAGTGACAGATTAGAATATGGGAAACATCATACCTTGCACTCTAAACTCAAATGTTACCCAGATAATATTTTTTCATTCTACAGAATGAGTATTTCGCCTTTTGATGAGCTCGTATATCTAATCGGGCCAGCGATAGTCAAACAGGATACAACTTTCCGACTCGCTATCACCGTTGAAGAGAGTGAAACAAGTGCTCTGATAGGGATGTGATTCTCAAGATATGGTGTCTGTTTGCTTAGGCGCCTTGAGATACCATCGCCAACTGTTAGCTGTCTGCTGGCTCAAATTGCCGTCAAAATCTCCCAAGGGCTGCACAATGTGACGCATCAACAATTGTGAAGCAGTGTACTATGAAGGATAATTATACATTGTAACTTCAGGCTCAGAAGGGCTAGAACCCAGAGTCGTAAAGCCAGTTATACAAAAAAATCTGTGGTCTATGCGTTTGACTTTGTTGACGTCCTGTGAGATCGCCAATCTTCATATTTTACTTTATATTTGTACAAAATCAGAGACAGTGCTTTAAACTTACAACTAAAAATAACTAGATTTTGCAATTTGCTTAGTACATTTCAAAATACTCGAAGTAGGTACCTTCAATCTTGAAGAATATAATTTAAAAAATATATAGGTAAGTTGTCTTTCTTTTCTTGTAATTCTGTTGCAATTAATTATTTTTTTAATTAAGTAAATGTATTAATTTATCATTTCTCTTCTTTAAATTATTTAGCTTACTGAGGATAAGCAGCTATGGTTTTGTTTAAGGTATTTCTAGAATGTTTAATATTAAATATGTCACAAAATTAATGATTGAGGTTATAGAATTTGTGACGTCAATTTATATAAATTTAAAATCCGTTTTAAATTTTTCTAATTTTTTGGATATGGTTGTTGTTTATCTTTATTGTTTGGGAATAAATTATATATAGAGGTCATTGGAAGGAATGTACAAAACTTACAATATCGATTTTTGTGGTTGTGGGGGGGGGGGTTAGACAGTTTACAATATAGTGTAGTGTTGTAATTTAACTATCCTTAAACCAGCAAAATTTAATAAACTGTACACAGGAAAGTATCTGTAGACATATGCATACTCACTTATTTATAATTAGGATTTATCTGTTATAGGACTTACATTTCAAAGAAGAAGAGGAGCAAAAGTCTAATTTGAGCTCCTCAAAGAAGAGAAGATTAAGGCGAAAAAAGCTTTGGGCTGCAAGGAATGCACATGTAATAGAAAGTAAGACCATAAGTAATACAAAAATAATTCAGTCATCAGCTTTGAATGTAGCAATTTCTATACCTCTGAGAAGTGTAAGAGAGGAATTTTATAGTGCAGCTGTGAATGGAGTAAGTAATGTTAGCAAAAATATAGCTTATGTTTCACATGTAGATAGTTTTATTAGTAATTTAGAAAAAGAAATGTCATCTAAAGAATTTTCAAAATCAAGAGACGATTTACTGGCTAAATTAAGTAAACAAAAAGCAAAAAAAACGAATGAAACCCCACAAGCGGAGAAAATAGTTTTACATGATTCACAAATACAAAGTGTACAAAATGAAGAATTACTAAATAAAAACAATATGGATGAATCTGAGCAAAGTACTGAAAAACTAAATACAAATACTTCATTAAAAACAAAATCTGATAAAGAGGATTATAAACATGAGCAGAAACTAACAAATACACCACTCAAAGGAAAAGATGAGGTAGATAGGGCTATTAAAGAAGGAATTAAAATAGAAACAGAAAAAGTCACGAAAAATATAAAAAAGAGGATGTAAGTGTATTACAAATAGATTCCAAAAGTAAGGAAAACACAGCAGGGAGTGCATGTACATTAGAAAATGTTGACAAATCTAAAGAACAAATTAAAGCTGAAAGAAATGCAAGAAAGGCTGCCAAACAAGCAAAAAAGAAAACAGGCGATTGTGAGGGACCTATTGAGAATAATAAAAAATCTACTGATATTAACATTGTGCCTGTAAAAATTGAAAGTAGTAATGTTGAAGAATCTAAAGTAAGTGACAATAAAAATAAAGTTATTGATACACCTATAGAACAAGAACTAACAGTCAGAGATGTAGTAGAAACATTAAAAGGTATTGTGAATGTAGCAAAAGAAGTTCAAGCAGTTACAGATAAAGTTAAAGCAATTGATTTTGGAGGAAAGAAGGTAATATTTGAATTTAAATACATATATGTTGTGTTTAGAAAACTTTAAAAATCAACAGTAGGTAGTTTTTAATCATAATTAGATAAAATAGCATAGCCTAGTGATTGACAACTATATGGCCCAGCAGCTAACCTGTTTTAAAGTGTTAATCTTGACTTGTAGTTGAAATATTTGAATTAGGGTATACACCTTTTCTATTGAGAGGTGTGTTAGGATTGTGCCAAATAGATGTGCAGGGTTATTTCGTATATCCACCCTAAAACAGCTACCCTAGGGTGGATACTCGGAAATGCGTGTTCATCTATCCACCGCAAACGGGGGATAATCGGAATTCACTTTTATTTGTTCTTCCGACTTTTTACCCCAAGTACAGTTCAACAATAAAATACTCATATACTTCAATTATTAATTAATTTTTAATAACCACAAACTTAAACAAAAATCATATTACATATTGCCATTACTGTTACCGTAAAGGCTATGCGTTACATATTGCATATAAATCAAATTAATTATTTTCTAAACCAAGTTTAAAATAAGTTCAAGGAAGGACAATTGGTAGTATTTAATCGTAATTACATAAAATTTAGTGGCCTTGTGGATTACAATTACTTGGCCCTGAGGCTAACATGTTAATCAGCCCGGCTAGCATGGGCGGGGGACAAAAATTTTATCCCCCGATTATATCCACTGACGAGATAAAATTATCTTGTTATGTCAAACGGGAAGAAGTATATCCCCGTTTGACATAACGAGTAGACATATATCATATATAGCATGGAATAGACATATATAGCATGGAGCCAAATAAAAGATAAAAATTTATGCTTTTTTGACATTTGCAAGGGACAATTTTATCTTAGTTCATTGGACGTGGGTTGAAGTTTATATTCATACAAAAAAATCTATCAAGTCTAAGTCTATCTCCCATTTTATCTACTCTACCATAAAACTAAGCGAGGGGATAAACATTTTCTCCTTTCCCCGGGGATAAAATTGTCTCCTGCCCATGCTAGCCCTGCTGGATTTGTAAGATTAATCTAATAGTTGCCGAGTATATAAATTACTGGTTTTGAATTTTAGGTATTGTATGTCACTGCATTATACCTTTCCTCCAATATTATTGCAAAAGCATAAAACTATAAAACTGGATGTGATGTCAAATAATTGCAACTAAATAAATGTATTTACTGCGTCTCAATCTTATTTAACACTAAAATTAAGATAAATTTTCTATTATAAGTCTATAATGCCGGCATCATCTTTTTCTATGTCAAAATTTAACATTTCATTAAATTAAGAGGCTATGTTATGAAATCAACATAAATTATATCATACAGAAATATTTTTTACGTTACTAATAATCACTAAAATAGGATTTACTTTTAAGTCTGAAGAAACCACCAAAAGCAAAGCTGAACTGAAAGCAGAAAGGCGAGCAAAGCAAGAGGCTCAAAGAGCAGCCAAACAAGCACAACAGAAACCAAGTGCTAAAACTAAAGATAAAGATGAAAATGAACCTAAAGAGAAACAGGTTTGTATATCTATTTTGTAAGGAATTATAGAGAATATCTTTTTTTTTATATGATAAGGGTGACAAGCGAGCACACAGTCCACCTGATGGTAAGTGAATGCTGTGGCCCATAGACATCTACATCTGTCCTCATTTGCGACTCAAAATGCAGATGTGTTGTCAGCCGTGGGGACTAAGATGAAATGCCTCTTTTCCAGTAAAAACAGTCTCCGGTTCTCTACACTCACCATACGAAACACAGCAGCATTAAGCTGCTATTTTACGCTGGTATCCTGTGAGAGCGTGGTCATTCCCCGGTTGAGCCGACCCATTTGTGCTGCAACTATACAATTAATATAGCTGCAGCATGGCTCTCCCATGTTTAAAAATCTATATCAGCAAATTATAAACAAAAACTCTGCTAAAACTAAAGATAAATAGTAATCCTTGCACTGCTGGAATTCCAGTATGAAGTGTATAAAGGGCCAGAGTAGGTGCGGGCTGGGAGATATTTCATCCTGGCCCACAGAAGGCACAATGCATTGTTAGCTTTCTTTGTTTAAAACTGGCTGTAAGTGTCCATGGGCTCATTTGCCATCAGGTAGACTGTAATTTCACCTGCCACTACAGTTTATTAAAAAATAAAATAATGAAAATGAACCCAAAGAGAAACAGATGTGAGAATTTTATAGAATATCTGGAAATATCTATTCAAATACAAAATTTTCCATATAAACAGTCCACTGCTGTATTTCATGTGGTCCCCAGTCCGAATCCTGGGTCAAGCCAAATGTGTTTCACTCCTGTGCTTCAAAAAGCATGTAAGGCCATTAGTCCTGCCTATAATCTTTCTTTGGTTGTGTTGGATTACCATCCCATTGGACTAAAAAAGTGAGGGATTAGAGTGCACTTCTTGCACACACATTTCTGCACTATAATCCTATCCTACGCAGATGGCAAGTTGCTCTTGAGACTGGCTACTGTGACTGAAATTTGGTCTAGAGGACATTATATTAAATATTTGGAAAACCCAAAAGTGCACGCCTTATGAGCATTTCATTTAATTTTGATGAAAAAATAAAAATAGTGATGATAATTTTTACAAGAAAAAAAAACAGGGAATCTCATCGACTTTCATTAATAACTTTCAAACGGTGTTGATTTCAATAACAAAATCAATAGGCCTCCTTAGAATATATGGAATCTTATTTAATACTATATATCTCAATCTATTGCTTACATTTCTATTACCATAAGAAGACTCACGGCGCACAGGCAGACAGACAGCAGTCCATATATTTTTTCAATTACATTTTTGTTATGTAATCTAAAGTGAATCAATTAGAAAATAAACTAATCTTATAATTCAATGTCTGTAGTTATTGTAACGTTAATAATAATATGGTTATTAATTATATGTCTAGATAAAAGTATGAGAACGATTTTATGTAGCGAAATTGAGGTATGGCCACATATCAATAGTAAAGCACTCCTTCACGTTGTGAGGTGTGCAATAGAGGAAATTTGGTTTAGAGGGCATTTTGCTAACAATTGTGGAGTGTTGCTAACAATATTACAATATACATTAACAAAAACCTGGTTTAACTAAGAGACTGAAGGACTGATGTTAATTCAATTTTACGAATTTATTCATAGAAACAATCTTCAAAACCAAAGTCAGTGGAAAAACCTAAACCAAAAACTCAAAGTATGCACAGAGTTAACTGGTTCCAGCATTTGTATACAGAGCATGACAAAGAGGCGCTGAAGAAGATTGCGCTAAATTCCAAGTACGTGTTTTACTTTTTTCAATATTGTGAATTAAATATTAGATATAACACATTAATATTATTTCAGTTTGCATCCTGCAGTTATCAAACTTGGTGTACAGTTGGCATCTCAAGTAGTGACTGGATCAAATGCTAGGTGTATTGCACTTTTAGATGCTCTCAAGAAGGTAATTATCAACATATTTTATTTAAATTCCTTTACAAATTTAGCTCTTCTCCTGCTGTACATGTATTATATAATGATTTGTTATATTTACATAAACAGTAAATATAAGATCAGTTGCAATGGATCAATTAGCTTGTTTTCAGCCTTTTCTTTTCACAAAATGCGTAAACTTGAAAAATAGTTTGCCTTTTAGCACTTTTACAATTTCGGCATTTTGAAACTAGATAAATTAATAATGATTTCTTATATTTACGCAAACACTACACATTGAATAAAACTACTTTTACGGATTATATCGCGTATAATTAACTTATTTTAGATTCCCAAGGTTTCGGGTGCTTTACAGCACCCATGGTCACGGGGGACTGAGGTGACTGACGTCCCGATGTCAGAGTTAACCCGGAGTAATTTCAGCTTTTTTAATTATTATTTTTGGTCCGATCTACGCAGAATGAACACATAGCTGACGTGAAACACCAATGTTCCGGGAAGTCTGCAGTTTGTGATCATATCCTAGACGGCCCCCGCCATTACATTAGATTTGATAGACCACAAATTCTCGCGAAAGAACATCGATTCCTACCAAGGATTATACGTGAGGCTATTGAAATTAAAAAATATCCTAATTTCAATATAGAGGGAGGCTGGGTACTACCACTTGCTTGGGATCCTGTAATTAATAAAATTAAAACTAAACCCAAGCATACCACTGCAAGACTTCAAGACATAGTAAGTTCATTCTGCGTAGATCAGACCAAAATTAATAATTAAAAAAGCTGAAGGTACTCGGGTTAACTCTGACATCGGGCGTCAATCACCTCAGTCCCCGTGACCATGAGTGCTGTAAAGCACCCGAAACGTCGGGAATTAAAAATAAGTTATTAAACGCGAAATAATCCGTAAAAGTAGTTTTATTCAATATGTATGATATATATTAAATATCTAAAAGATATCCAGGAGTAGCATACTATTTGTATTTGGTGTCGCGTTGAAAACTATCTTCATATCCAATTAAATACATTACTCGCTGATGAATATTGATAAATGTTTGTGTTGTCTTATGTTAAATCCACTGCTGGAGACGGCCTTTCAAATATTATGCTGGTATATATAATATTATAGCTGGTATTATTTTGAAGATTTGCCGATACTTATCTCATTCTCAGGTAGGTTGGTAAGTGCAAAACTGATACCCTTGTAATCGCAATGCAGCTCCATAAAGTCAGATTATGAAATTTGGGTTCCTTTTTGTTTTTTTATTTTGGGAAAATTTGGGTATGATACAGGCTGCGTGGCGGTGGCATAAGAGATCCCACTAACCCATATGATTATTCCGTACAGTAACAGTTCAAAACTTACTTGCGTGGCAACTATGGCAAATATCCCGCCTATTAAGCCCTCTATATATCTATCATGTTTATGAAAATAATGAATAAAGAATAGGTTAATTAAGTTATTATTGTTCAACAGATGGTAAGAGACTATAGCCTGCCAGCCAAGACAGAGTTCGCCCGAGGCTTGGAATCTCATCTGGCGGCTAGTTTAGAATTCCTATGGGCGATGAGGCAGCCATCCGCTTCGCAAACAAATGCAGTGAAACACTTCCGGCGTCAATTAACGCAACTGCCCAATAATGTCGATGAATTTGATGTGAGTGTTGCTAGATTTATTTTGCTTTTATGATATCATGTAATCAGTCACACCTAATTGTGTTTAGGTCTTGTAGAAAAGGTTTCGGACTGGAAGCATATCTTGAATTTTATTTCTAACTATTTTTCTTCCGACCGAAACTTCGGCCAAAATACCACCTTCGGCGAAACCTTTGGCCGAACGTTTCTCGCAAGCGCCGAAATTGAACGAACTGTTACGAATGAGCGAGAGCGCAATGGATGTGGCGAAGCAATTTTTATTATCTCTACTTTTAACTATGATTAAAATTACCTTTTTATATTATACAGTCAATATAAACCTTTAATTTAAAAGTTTTAAAATCATTTATATTATTAATGAATCCTATACTGAATTGAAAAATTGTTCATCGTATCAAGCGAGTTGTGCTACTGGCAACACCTGAAATGGTAATTTGTATAATTAACAATCATAGACACATCTAAAAAGTTTTTGATCATTAGCAAAGGCTGATATATTTTTAGAATTTAACTTTATCAAGAAAAAGTGTTTACGTTAAGTGTTGTGTTAAATTAAAAACTAAAACTTTTTCTACCGACTTCATAAAGGAGTACTCAATTCGACTGTATGTTCTTTTTTTTTATGTGTGTTACCTCATAACTTTTTTCTGGGTGAACCGATTTCGATGATTCTTTTTTTATTTGAAAGCTGGTGCTTCTCATGTGGTCCCATATAAATTTGATCAAGGTCTGACCAATAGTTTTATATTGAAGTCAATTAATTTTATTTAATATTTATTATATTGAAATCAAATAATTTATATTGAAGTCGGTTGTACGAAATTTTAAATTATTATTTTTTGATAACAAAAATTGAGTAATTAAATCCTAATGTAATTGTAACAGAAATTTGATGGAAAGAAAAAGATTTTTTACCAAACTTATACAACAATTTATTAATAGAAGGTTTTTATTTAATACAATATAACTCCTCCCTTGGCTCAAACACATGCGGAGATCCTCCTGGGCATGCTGAGGATCAAGTTATGCAGCATTTCTTGCGGTTACCTGTCCCATTCTTGAATAGCGGCTTCCCTGGTCTGTCACTGTCTGGGGAGGTGGCTGACGGTTCCAAACAGCTCGCAAAGGAGCATCCTACGCGTGCTCTTATTGGGTTTAAGTCAGGCGAGCCGGCAGGCCAGTCTACCCTTGTGATGTCGTATTCTCGGAGAGCAGCATTGACTCGTTAAGCTCGATGGGCGGGCGCATTATCATCGACCAGTACGAATTGGTGCCCATGGTTTACTCGGAATGGTCTGACAATTCCATCATTAGCAACTGTTTTGTACCTATCTGCCGTCATAGATCCTCGATACGGGATCAAAGGCGTTCTAACTCCAATCATAATTCCACCCCAAAACGACGCCGATTTCCCGCCTTTCTGAACGATTCCAGTGGCAGTTCTTTGCCTTTCAGAGTCTCCAGGTCTTCTCCAGACATGGACACGTCGTTTATCTGGATGAGTACTGATTCGCGATTCGTTAACGAAGAGACAGCTTTGCCAAATGTTTACCTCCTCACCTTCTTCATTTTGCCGGAGCCTAGCCCACTGCAATCTCCGTCGCTGACGTTGCCGTGAATTCAGAGGTGCTCGCCAAGACCTCCATGCTCGTAGTCCAACCTGGTGTAAGCAATTCCGAATGGTCTGAGTTGTAAAGTTAAGTCCAGAGGCGGGCCGCACTTCTGCTTTTATTGTAGTGGCGTTGATTGTTGGGTCACGCGCTGCCAGCAATCTGATACAACGCTTCTGAGCAGCAGTCAGAACAGTTGGGCGACCACTGCGGGGTCGGTGAGATAAATAATTCATGCCATGGTACCTATGCAATGTGGCCACGACACGGGATTGGGATACAGCAACTCTGCGTGCTATTTCTCTTGTGGAATATCCTTCTTCCCTCTAAGTTACTATTCTTGCGCGTAAAACTTCTGATAATCTTGGCATTTTTTAATCACAACTCCTCTAAAAAATATTTTAAAGCCGTTAAAATTGACTAAGTCTGATTTTCGATTTTTCAAACAGATCGCAAACTTTTTTTTATGTATGTACTCTATAATCAGCAGTGTGCATTGCTGTGTTCCAATTTTAATGAAGCATTTCATTTTAGTCCTCAAGGGTGACATCACATCTGTGTGAAGTTGGTTGCAGGTGTCCATGAGCTATTCTAATAATTAAAAAATGATTGCTCCATGTAAACTTTTTTTAGTTTTTTCTTGTGGAAGACAATTTTACACACATGACGCCTTGCTATGTGTAACCAGTATATTAGAAAAAAAAATCTACAATCCAGTTCTCACTTACTACTTCATACTTAATAGGCTAAGAAGACCCTTCAGGAAGAGATTGATAGGTACATCAGAGAACAAATAGATATGGCGGGTGAAGCGATCAGTATAGCAGTGCGATACAAAATATCTAATGGAGACAACATTTTAACATATGGATGGTATGTATAAAATAGTATTATGTATTGTACTGTGAAAACAAAGTATTACATTTCTTATGTGCTTGCTTAAAATTACAGTTTTTAGCATACTTTAAAAAAGGAAGGGGTACTCAATTCAATTGTATGTTCTTCTTTTGTATGTTACGTGATATCTTCGTCAAAAGTGAATTTATTTTAAGGTTGTTTTAATATTAAATAGATTAAATATAATAATAATCTAAGAATAGATTAAATATAATATACTACAGTGGTGACCGAAATGCCGTCTGGTAGACATTATTATGATTAAATTTGGAGAAAAAATTTCACCCTGGGTTGAGAAAATAGGAAGTGAAGTTTTTGATGTAACTTTTTAGACTTTAGACGACATTCTAGTTGTTACCTTGGGCTTGGCTAAAGGGTCGAAAAATTTAACTTGTAATAAAATGTTAAAGCCAACACCAAAGAACTGATAAAAATAATAAAATAATTTCCTTATAACACATCGATCACTAATAAAAAACTAGATACACAATCCCATGCAAAAGTTCTCTAAAAACTGTCGCCAATTGTTTTCGCGTAATTTTAGTTGAAATAAATATACATTAATGTAAATTCAACCTTAAATGCATTGCCTAAAGTGGTATTAGTATTCACAAAGTTACGTACAAATTAAAAGCGCACCCAAATGTTCGAGTGGGCGCTCATTCGGTAAGGACATTTTTGCCACTGATTGTGTATCAATTTTTTTATTAGTGATCGATGTTATAACAGCCTCTATCGCCGGTGATATCTACATAGAATTCTGGAAACACTGGAAAATTGTCCTGTATTGAATTAGGCTAAGAAACATGGGAGAAGGTGCTGAATCCTGACATACAGGTTCTTACCTAGTTTAGGATTCAGAGGCTTCATAATTGCTATTTGTAACCTCATATTATCCCAATAAAGATTATTATTATTATTAATGATATACCGTTATTGCAGTTTTTGAAAATACGATTAAATAAGGCTTCTACTTTTATTTTAAATTATCTCAAATTGAATGTGATTTATGGGCAACAACGTTTTTGCCTACCGATCGACCCTTACGAATGTGTGCGTGCACAGTAAAATCAGTTTAAATAATTCATTTTGAATTTAAAAAATAAAAAGGACAGAATGTTTGAGATTTTTTTAATTAGTTTTTCTTCTCCATTTGCCTATATTACTTATTCTGAAACTTCTCTGCAAATTTGGCCGGTTATTGCAAAATAACCCTGCATAGATTAGGAAGTACGATTAAATATTATCTGCTGCATTGCACATACTACATAGTAGCTTTGCTTTATTATGACCTGCAGTGGGCGATAAGGAGCTGATGATGTAGTAGTTTTGCACATTTAGTGTTTAGTTTAGTTCAGTTCAAATAGGGCCCCAATTTCATTTTTGCCCCGGAGGCCTTGGTTGCGTAGCTACGCCACTGTCTATGACTAGTAGTTTTGTTATTATAAAGACAATACGATATAGACAGTTTCGTCAAGGTTAACTTTTCTGAACTGGTAACCGTATATTTCTGTGTGATTTTAATGACGTTTCACGTCTAAATTCGACACGAAATCATTACAGTAATAAGTACTAGATACTAGAGGAGACGCTGAGACTAGATTGTTAAAACACGCGTTAGAGTTCGCGGGCTCAAACTTACGTAGTATGTGCTATAAAAAGGACTCTGTGCCTCGCCCATGCATCGACGCACAGGTTGTGTTCGCGGCGTCTGTTCTAGTACTTAGTAAGCATATATTACTTCAATGCACACTATCACGTCGGTACCGTGAGTGGCGATGTAAGATTATTCACAACCCCATATCATCCCGTGGGTGTCGTAAGAGGTGACAGAGAGAAACAAATGAAGATATGGGGAGCAGTGTCTTCCTAATAACAACTAAGAATAAAAAACTGTGGTTGCCAACCCGCTTGCTAAACGTGGCAACTATGAGGCAATCTATGGGGGAGGCCTATGTTCAGCAGTGGACTTCAATAGGATGTAACGGTAACGGTATCGCTACGGTGCGCAGCTCGTCGCTGATCGAGCGCATCCTGTGTGAGGCGTGGGCGAGCGGCGTGCGGTTCCGCGCGGTGGTGGTGGGCGGGCGCGTGCGGCGCGGCGCGCGCGAGCTGCTGCGCCGCCTCGCCGCGCGCGCGCTGCCCGTCACCTACGCCGACATCACCGCCGTCAGCTTCCTCATGCCGCACGTCAGTACCCCACCTTATTCTTTACTCATTAACTAGTACGTTCGCCGGTGCTATCTACACAGACATCACCGCCGTCAGCTTCCTCATGCCGCACGTCAGTACCCCACCTTATTCTTTACTCATAAACTAGTACGTTCGCCGGTGATATCTACACAGACATCACCGCCGTCAGCTTCCTCATGCCGCACGTCAGTACCCCACCTTATTTACTCATTAACTAGTACAATACGGCCGACGTATCTTGGCGAGTCTGAATATAGGCTCTGCGAAGTTTAGCGCATGAACACTCGTGAAGAAAACTGTTATTGTAATTTTTTTATATATACCAATGTACAAATAAAATTTCCTAATACAGTGACCAAAATATCAAAACACTTTGGAGACATTATAAATTAAAGATTCAATTTGATACCTCACCTTTCGATAGGGGCAGATTTTATCACAAACACATACAATATTATTTACATTTAATACTTTTATTCCACTGTTATGTTTTGGTGGCATGTTTGGCGAATAATATAAGTGCTAACTGACACTTGCAAATAAAACAAATAAAACAAATAAAACAAACAAAACAAACTTAACACTATTAATAAAAACAAACAATAACAACGAAAACTTTTGTAACCGACTGTGCTCAAGACAGAGATAGCGACACGAACACGACACCAATGCTAACGTGTGACTGAGAAATATTACCGTGTACCGAGCATTGCCGAATAAGCACGAAGCTTTACGAAGTAACAGAAAGGGATGTCAACACGCGTGCCTGAGGGTGTTGTTTAATCGATTTTATTCAAATCGATTAAAATTAAACATAAAAATATATTTATTTGCAATTTATAAGGAGGTTCTAAATTTTCTCAAATAGTCGTTACTCAAGAAGACGTTAATAGATAATTGATATTTAAGTACATTATGTCTTTCAGCTGAAAATAATATGTTTTTAGTTTTTTTATTTAAGTCGAAATCTTGTTTATTATCAACAAAATTCACTATATTTGTAAATCTATTTCGTTTAATATCTTATATAAACAAAAATCAATAACTTCTAAATAAAACTAATCGATTGCGATATTTTATGACTAAAGGGTCGATTGTGTTTACTTATGGTCAATCTCTAGCCTAGACCACCGCCCCCCGTACGTCGCCTCATGCCACCATTTTGTTCCTTAAAAAAGCTATTGCGCAACCTTCTGCGCGAAGGTCGGACTCGCCAAGATACGTCGGCCGTATTGTACGTTCGCCGGTGCTATCTACACAGACATCACCGCCGTCAGCTTCCTCATGCCGCACGTCAGTACCCCACCTTATTTACTCATTAACTAGTACGTTCGCCGGTGCTATCTACACAGACATCACCGCCGTCAGCTTCCTCATGCCGCACGTCAGTACCCCACCTTATTCTTTACTCATAACTAGTACGTTCGCCGGTGATATCTACAGACATCACCGCCGTCAGCTTCCTCATGCCGCACGTCAGTACCCCACCTATTCTTTACTCATTAACTGGTACGTTCGCCGGTGCTATCTACACAGACATCACCGCCGTCAGCTTCCGCATGCCGCACGTCAGTACCCACCTTATTCTTTACTCATTAACTAGTACGTTCGCCGGTGATATCTACACAGACATCACCGCCGTCAGCTTCCTCATGCCGCACGTCAGTACCCCACCTTATTCTTTACTCATTAACTAGTACGTTCGCCGGTGATATCTACACAGACATCACCGCCGTCAGCTTCCTCATGCCGCACGTCAGTACCCCACCTTATTCTTTACTCATTAACTAGTACGTTCGCCGGTGCTATCTACACAGACATCACCGCCGTCAGCTTCCGCATGCCGCACGTCAGTACCCCACCTTATTCTTTACTCATTAATTAGTACGTTCGCCAGTGCTATCTACACAGACATCACCGCCGTCAGCTTTCTCGTGTTTCGCGTGAGTACCGCACTTTATATTGTTGCATATAATTTACAACATTAACATAGAACGCTAGTATGCGTTAACTGGCGAATAAGTCGATTGCTCGTTCCAAGTAAAAATCGGCAAACACAAATGGCTTATTTTCGATTCATCTGAGTCTTAACTTATCGCATCACTACGCTACTGACGGGCTACAAGTGAGTGCTTCTGTACTAGCACGTATACTTGTGGTTGCGGCTCTATTATAATGTCTTAATTGATGTATAATAAATAAATAAATATAACGCTAATGATAGCTTCGGATTATATTACTAATATTCGGAAATCACTGATTGATTTAAACTTAAATTAGGTGATGTTATCCACCCAGATAAACTAGTGGGATGGCCGGGTCACTGATGAAGCTTTGCTTGACAAAACTTGGCAAAAATTTATCTGCGAATTAGAAGCAAATTTGGTTTTCTTCCTAATTAACAGAAGAAAAATAAATAATGTGATCCTTGGAGCTGGATCGATGCTTGAAAACCGAACGATACCATAAAAAACTATTAATGATATTGATGGGATCTGTAATAGTCGGTGCAAGGGCCGCCCAGAAGCACCTTGATACTTATTCGATATCCGTTCGTATTGCGTAGTGCTTAGATAAACAAGGTGATCTTGGGCGCCGGGTCGCTGCTGGAGAACTAAACGACACTTTAAAAAAATAAACTTGGTGGTGTCTGTAATACGCAAATAAACAAAGACATCCTTGGCGGGTGGTTAGTTGTCAAGGTGTTTTTGGTCGGCCCTAGCACGGGTTGGTGCTCGAAATTATTCGGTATCCGTTCGTATCTTGTAACGCGCAGATGAACAAGGTGATCCTGGGCGCCGGGTCGCTGCTGGTGAACGGGTCGGTGCTGGGCGCGGTGGGCAGCGCGCAGGTGGCGCTGGTGGCGCGCAGCTGCAACGTGCCCGTGCTCGTGGCATGCGAGACGCACAAGTTCTGCGAGCGCGTGCAGACCGACGCCTTCGTCTACAACGAGCTCGGTATGTAACACGCGCGCGCACACACACACACACACACACACACACACACACACACACACACACACACACACACACACACACACACACACACACACACACACACAATTTCTGCGAGCGCGTGCAGACCGACGCCATTGTCTACAGGCGGCTCTTCACGTTGGCCAACATAGTGGCGAATGTGTTGGCAAAGATATTGGCCAAGAGTTTGTGATGGCGTCCACACGTTGGAAGGTCGTTCAGTTTGTTTGTTCAGGCCAATGTGCGGACCAATTTATTAAAATGGATATTGAGGCGCTAACGGCTGCTGCGGTTTATTTATTCACAGCATACCGCTACTACGTGAATGTGTATAAGGGCGATCAAAAAGAAATGGAAAAAATAAATTTTATTTCTTGTGTTCCACAAATAATTTTCGGCTTAGTAGAGCTATATAAAGGGAAAAATTTCTTCATTTGTCATTGTTACTGCCATTTTGTAGACACTAGTTACGATGCGTTTATATAAAATTTTAATCAGGTGCGTGCGATCACTATGGGAGCTCGTAACAAACTAAACATGCGCCCAACGCGTGGATGCGGCGGCCAATACTCTGCCACAACCCTTTTGATATTTTGTAAAAAACCGACATCACACGGATCTCGCGCCAACTTGTGGGCCATCATTCCAATACATACCAAATGGAGTACTAACACCCGCTCTACACGATGACCATCAGTATTGGCCAACACATTCGCCACTATGTTGGCCAACGTGAAGAGCCGCCTTACAACAAGCTCGGTATGTACGTACACGCGCGCACACACTCCCACACACACACACATTCGAGACATACAATTTCTGCGAGCGCGTGCAGACCGACGCCTTCGGCTACAACGAGCTCGGTATGTACGTGCACGCGCACGCACACACTGATACATACACACTCCTACACACACACACACACACACTGATACATACACACTCCTACACACACACACACACACACACACACACACACACACACATTCGAGACGCAAGATTTCTGCGAGCGCGTGCAGAACGACGCCTTCGTCTACAACGAACACGGTATGTACGTACACGCGCACGCAGGCATGGATAGACGGAATGCCCTAACTTTATACACCAGACTACGGCCTAAAAATCACTCCTTATTAAAAGAATAATAAAACTATTTATGTTTGGTATATTTACATCAGTAATAAAATATTCAGTCAGGGGCATTTCAAACATTTTTATTGATTTTAAGCCGGTGCGGGTAATTCCGCACCTCAAATCTGGCGCCCCTGCTTTATCTAATTTATGACAAGATTTTTATGGTAAGAAAAAGTCCAATATTGGTGGACTTCACATCATGCCCTACAAATATTTATAATTCCTCAGATACGTAGATTTGCTCACGATGTTTTCCTACATGGTAAATCAACACTTATACAATAAATTGCAATTGATTATTTTTTCGATGCAGGTGTTGATCAAACTCAATTCGTTCGTGTATTATGAAATTTATAGGCTAGCGTATATTCCCTACGCTACCACCGCTTAGATACCATTCAGTGATATTATAATTTTTAATCAATGCTACATTTGCAACTGCTATATAAATGTGACGTGGTTGATGATAAAATAAAAATATTCACTCTTCAACATCTTATTGTATTTTTACTTTATCAATTGCCGGTCCTTTTTTTCACACCACGTAAGTCTCCATTCATCATCATCTTACCATTATTCCTTCCTCTTTCTAACACGCATATATCCATCTCGTTCTCATCCTTCCATCTTCTCTCTTTCATTCTCTCAACTGCCATTCTGTCATCTATACGAAAACAGAAAATCGATTTTTAAAACACGGCTAAATGCAAATACTCATTAAATGATCTTGTTCATATATCCAAACTAGCAAGCAGACTAAGTTCTGCAGCCTATGCTGTAAAAAAGATTAGAGGTCTCACTAGTGTCGAGACCGCTAGACTAGTTTATTTCAGTTATTTCCATAGCATAATGTCTTATGGGATTTTGCTATGGGGAAATGCGGCTGATTCAGAAACTATTTTTGTTTTACAGAAGAGGGCCATTAAAGCTATTTACAACCTAAAACCGAGAGAGTCTCTTAAAGATAAATTTAAAGAAATAAATATATTAACTTTGGCCTCTCAGTATATTTACGAAAATTTAATGTATGTTCACAAAAACAAAGGTAGTTTTAGTAAAAAGTGATATACATTCTGTAAACACTAGGAACAAACACAAGCTAGTGATACCAGTTTCTCGACTCCACAGAGTCAATAATTCATTCTTGAGGCAATGTATACGCTATTACAACAAGGTCCCGGAAAGTGTACAGGCTCTCTCTCTATTACCAAGTTTAAATGTTTTGTTGTTGAAACTGTATAAAAGGGTTATTATAGTATAAATGAATACATGATTGATAATAACCCCTGGGAATGAGGTGGTCGCTACCAAGCAGTTTCTAAAATAAATTTTGTACTTAAATAGTTTGTACAACCATTAATGTAAAATTTACTTTAAAAAAAGTCCCGCTGGGTTTCTTGCTGGTTTCTTCCCAGGACAGAGGTTTTTTTTTCGAACTGTTATTTATTATCAACAATCCAATTATAATTGACATTCTAAAGAAATAAAGAACTAGGTGATATAACTTCTTTTCTGTCTGTTTAAACGTGGTATAGCCACCCTGCAGCTACATTATGGTTGTAGCACGAATGGGTCGATTTGACCGGGATAGAACCACGCTCTCACAGAATACCAGCATTAAATAGTATCTTAATGCTGATGTGTTTCGTACGGTGAGTGTAGAGAACCGGAGACCCTTTTTACTGGAAACGAGGCATTCCATCTTAGACCTCAGGGGTGACATCGCATCTGCATTTTGATTATTAATTGGGGAGAAATGTAGATATCTATGGGCCATTGTAACCCTTATTCTATTAAAAAAAAACCTCCTTCCTAGATCAACCGCCAAGCAGCATTACACTCACTGCGGTGTTCCGCTTTGAAGGGTAAGAAAGCCAGGATAATTACAGGCTGTGAGGCATTCCATTTTAGTCTGGTGGCGACGATATATTTTTCACTCCAATAACACCACTAAATTTAGAATCAACTATATATTGATTAGAAAGTCAATATTACGCTTTTCTAAATTCTAACGTTAATATGTCACGTAACCATTCTTTTAGGTGATCCAGATGACTTGATCGACAAAACTGACGAGAATTCGCCTTTGAAGGACTGGAGATCGAACCCTAACCTGACGTTGTTAAACCTGACTTACGACGTTACGCCGCCGAGCCTCGTGACCGCCGTGGTCACAGAGCTAGCCATTTTGCCTTGCACAAGTGCCCCTGTCGTTTTAAGATTTAAGCTTTCAGAATATGGCATGTAAAATAATATTAAACTATTATATTAAAATAAGTATTTTCTTTTTTTCTAACTGTCCTTTGCAAAATACATGATTGAGTCGAGTTTTATAATACATATTAATATATTAAGATGTAATTTAAAATGATTGATGTAAAAAAAATGTATTAAAATATTATTTCAGTTAATCCACTTAGGTAATATCACGTAACAGAGGCATTAGTTAATAATGTTCAATGGGCAACATTTTCTTTACTGCAATCAAATAAATTTCAAATTTTACAGTTTTCCAACTACTTTCCTCTCGTCTTACTTTATGGTAACAATTTTTGCAAAAAATTCTTCACAGAGATTTTTTACAAAATATCTACTTTGGGACTGGCTGGTCCACTTCCAGTGATACTTGTAAACAATGTTGTAAAACTGATAATATTTTTAAAAAAATCTTTCAAATTCTGTGTAATATTTTATATTTTCAAGCTTATTGATATTGTTGCGGTGATAATAATGTATTCATTCATATATTTATATATTACATTATTTATTAACTTTAAATAAACATCAACATGATTGCAATGCCTAAAATGTTTAAGGATTACTATAATTATTTGCTATTTTCCTTATGATATGTAATAGAAAACTCATAGCTTTTGAAGGTCCTACAGTTATGCATAGCCTTACCATCAAAAAAAAAAAATAAGGAAGAAGGGTTAAACTATAAATGCTAGTTAATAAAACTAGTAATTCTTAATATTGCTTGTCCTGTATCAAAAAAATTTGAAATAGGTGAAAAAATAAAATATCTTTTTGTATCAAACTAAGCGAATAAAAATTTTAATAGCTTAAATTATATATATTATATATAAAATATATTACCTATCGTTTTTGTAAATTAAGTTTAAAATTTTTACGTGTTATTTGTTATTAAAACTTTTGTATGAACCCAAGTTCAACAAACACTCCTCCTTACTTTAAATAGCGATAATAAATTTACTTTTTCTGTACTCAAATTTTGTTTTCCTTGTTGTTTTGAGTTGTCAATTCTTAATTCCAATGCTGCCAATGTGTAAATGTTATGTAATAAATCTGTTTTGAATAAATAGTGATATTTTTACAATATCGTCGTTTTAATAAGCGCGTAATTTAAAGACCGCGTAGTTTCGTGGTCGCAGTGCCGGTTTCAAGGTCGTGAATCTTAAGTTTGAATTCCAGCCAGCGCCAACATTTGTTTAAAAACGCAAGTTGTTGGTTATCGGGTGTGTCTCTGATAATGCCTCCAAGCCTACTTATAATCTTATCGCAGAAGCTCTACATCGAACACCGGTAAGTTGAATTAGTCAGTATATTCTTGTTTGCACGTTCAACTGTGGCATTATAATAATAATAAATTAATATATTTTGCGCTGCTGGCTCGAAGGACCAAAACAATATAGAGTGGTACATTTAAGACCAGTTGTGATAACATGATTGTATAAAGTTACAGTCTATATAGATCCCACTGCTGGGCACAGGCCTCCTCTCACTTCTGAGAGGATTTTAGAGCAAGAAAGTGCCCGCCGGGCTGCCCTAATCCGCTTTGGCGTACTTAAGATTGTATAATTTTAGATAAATGATGCTATAAATGATACACAGTTTTTTGTGAAATTTAGCGGCTGGAATTAGTCCGAACAATTCCTCTGGGCACTCCTCGTGGTAGATCTCTTCGCAGCGGCAGTGAACAAGTCGATTAACAAGTGGTAATTTAAAAAATTTGTACAATCGATTTCAATATAAATAAAATGAGAACATTATCAATGTAGTCGAAGTCAATTAAATATGCATCATATACACCTAGAAATAAACAAAAAATACAGTCGAATTGAGAACCTCCTTCTTTTTTTGAAGTCGGTTGAAAATAACTCTTCGTCGCTGTAAAGCTGGCACTGGGGCCACATGAGTAAAGAAACCATACAGAGGCAAAGATTCATTCAACCGCGCGAATCGGTTGCACAACTGCAAGCACGCGGAGCATGTGTGCGTGACCACTGGCCGCTTGTCGCGTACGCGCCGAGACTGGAAAAAACCGGTTCGCTGGCACAGCCAGTGGACAACAATCTCAGGGTCAGTGCGACGCACGTTGTTTGTTTTGTTAGTTGCAAGTTTGAATATTTTAATGTAAAAACGTGGTATTATTAATAATGGTTGTTTATTGTACTGTGTGTATGAATAATACTACAAATAATATAAATACATCATACTTTAAATATCCCAAGGAGTAGTAGGTAAGTAAATATTTGATTATTTTAGTTAAATTCATTTTAAGTAAATATTTAATTATTTTAGTTTTTTTTTTTAATTTATAATTATAGTAATAATATACAATATTGTATATAATACAATATTGTATATTATGTTATGTAAATTTGATTATTACTTTTTCAAATAAGTGCCTTTATTTTATTGTATGATCCTATTTTTAATAAGAAGAGGGTACTACACGGACCGTGTAACACGGTGTGTTTTTACCTTTTTATTGTTATTACAAGCTTTTACTAAACATTTGTAAGTATGTGGGTGGGTTGGTAACCGTTGGTATGTAGTAGGTATGTGGGTTAAGTTCACATATTGCAAGTAAGATTTGAACCACTTCCCGATGTCTGATTGAGTTGAAATTTTGTATACCGTAATTTCAGTGACAATGCAATAATATGATAGATATTGTTTTGCTTAATTTGTCTTCACCTATTGTGACAACTCTACCAAAATAGGTAACAATTTTGACAGCTCCTTAGAAGCTTTGCCTCTGTACGGTTTCTTTACTCATGTGCTGGGGCGCCCTACTGCCAGCTTTACATGGAATACTGTTCTCATCTCTGATGTAAAGCCTAACTTGCGCCTTGTAAAGTTGCAAGCGGTGTGCCGGCATGAAATACTGTAACGGTCTACTAAGCACGTCAAGCTTTTTAGAAGCTAATTTGGTCTTCATACCCTTAGGAATTATTTAGTGAATTGAAGTTATTTGCGGTTTTTTTCCTTTGATTTTATCAATTAGATCTACGGGGATAATATTTAGAATATTAGGTAGAATAAATATAATAAATATAGGTAGAATAATTACACTTTGGCGGGTTTTACAAAGGTAATTATAACAACTTTATTAAGTTGGACATACAAAGAATTTATATCTGGACTGCATTCTGATACAAAAGCAATGTTTATTTTATCAAAAATTTTGAGAACTTTATGGATTTCGGACAAGATAAGGTAAGTTATCTTGGTATCGATATTTTATTTTTTGCGGTACAATCAGTTTAAGCAGTCTTAAATGAAGGTCATATATTTTCTGGATATATGTAGCGTAAGTTTTACCATAACTTGTTATCCATGCCATATTTTGCCATAAGTTGTCGCCTTGGTTGAAGTAGGTAATTCACATTCACATTATCTTCAGACAACCAGCAATGACTAATCATTGAATAACCCATAAACTTTTATTGCCCATAAGAATTTTTCTTAGAGTATTAGTGGAGTTTTTAATTGATAAAATGAAGGTTATGTTCGTCAAATTTTTATCGCCTTTGAAAAGTTCTCTTTCAGATTTTTCATACGAATATAATTAAAAATTAAACTGTTACGTGCGGGGTGAACGGGCTGACAAGGATGAGAAATGGATGCATTCTTCCCCACACACACAAAGAATGTAGCGTCGTAGAGTAATAATTACACATAGGTAGGTACCTACCTACTCGTATCTCGTAGCCCCTTCCTCGTAGACTGCGTACGATAGGACATTGTATGTCAATCCGTTTATTCAAAAATTTCCCTTTTAATGCGAAAATGCTAGAACAATCGTAATGATTAACATATCCATCTTGCTTGCGTCAATAAATTTAGATACTTATGTATTGTTTAGTTAGTTACGCCCACACATTTTATTAAACTGACAAGGAACATCGACCCTTTTAATTCAAACCACTGATTTCACATACATTGTTGTAATTTCTATTACCTAGAATGCCAAGCTGCGGGAACATTCATACACATGATGAAACACGCTGACTGTCGAAATATTGTTTTTTTTTAAACAATCCTTCATCAGCACATAAACAGACATCACACCTTTGCGCTGATGAAATAGCAGAGCCTGCACTGTTGTGTTTCGGTGTGGAGGGTATAGAGAGCGAATTTCATTACAGGTCGTGAGGCATTTCATCTTGGTCCTCAAAGGTGACAACGCGTTTGTAGCCTTCTTTGTTTGAAGTCGACTCCAGATGTCAACTAACTTCAGTATTGTTTTGACTGACTGCAGTAGTTACCTCAGTACTTACTATCAGGTGGATTGTAACTTTGTTTCACTTCATTTTTATAAAAAATAACTACAAATTGAAATCAATATTATCATCTCTTATTTTTTATAGTCATATATATTATCCCATATCATCCCCTGGGTGTCTGCTGGGGAAACAGAAACAGGAGATAACAGATTAATAAAAAAAATTGCGGTTGCCAACTCTCTCCATTTCAACTCTTCCCAGGCAACCATATTAAAAGAAAACACATGTATTAAAAAACAAATTGGTATAGTGTCGTAAGAAGTGTCTGCTTAAATTGTCGTTGTTTTACAAAAGTGAATAAAATGCGATTTGTGCACATGCTTAGACGGTTGTATTCACTAGTTATGCTGTTTGGCGTATTTAAATAGATGTTACCTCATTTGTCAGTAAGATCTTAAAAAATACCTGTCAATTGAAGACATAGTGGCTCAATCAGAAGTGATTGTAACAGTAATAAAAACAATTCTATTGTTGATAACAGAAGGCCAGTGATGACCCATAAGCCTGGCATGAAATCAAAACATGGTTGCTCGTGGTCAAATGAGCAAGATTTAAATCACAACATCTCAGTGAGAAATGCTGTTTTTCTATTGTGAATACAACAAAATCAAATTAATCAGTTTATAAACAAATACTGTTTAGTGGCAGTGTAAGAATGTCCACTACCCCATATTGTCTCATGAATGTTGTGTATGTGTAGAAGGAAGCGAAGCAGGAGATGGGCATCTTCTTAATAACAAAAATAAAATTGTGGTTGCCAGCCAAGCCAGGGAACTATGGCAAATATCCCCCTTATGAGGCAATCTGTGGGGAAGGCTTATGTTCAGCCGTGGATTTTTGATAGGCTGTAATGATGATGGTAATATATAAACTGAATTCTTAATGGGCTGGTCATTCAGCTTAAAAAACTGTCAACAATTTGGAAGACAGTTTATAGAGTTTTAGCCTCATGAGAGTGAGTGCAATCCCTCACATCTAGTGGGGGATTGCAATGACAATTTAATGAGGCATGTAAAGGCAATATATAGAAGAGTCTAAAGTTTGTCGATGGACTTTTCGATGTGCCGTAAAGATGATAATGAATGTTATAAGTAAACAACAGTATTAGTAGTAAAAAAACACTTATATTTCACAAAATAAACATTTGACTGTAAAATTTGCCTGAAAGGAAATGTTTATATTATTAAATGGTACATAAATTAAATTCTTATGTATTTCACCTATGCTTAATCTTTATGAGGGTGTTCAGCCTTGTGTATGGAAAAATCTAACCTTACGTATATAATAACACAAAGGAATAGTATATAAAGGAACCCTACAACTAATAAAGGTTCTTGTAACATAAGAAGACGAGGGAATGTGTAGCGAAGTTGGAAATCTTGAATATGATTCTCTACAACATTTCTCTTCGTGAATGATACTACAGGGCGACCTTTTGTGTCTAGGTAAGTGTAGTGCAAATTATCAGGCAACCTCGAAACAGAGTAAGGGATGTTAAGTTTAATGTTTGTTGAGCCCTCAGGTAAAATTATTTTTGTAACTAATTCATCAACTTGCATATCATCAAAAATGTGATCTATAACTCTCATTTTCAGCAGATATTCATTGCCAGAATGGTATAAATATTCATAGCTCGGCACATTGTAGCCAAGAGTATAATGAGTTCTCCAACCTCCAAATAGTGGGTATCTTGGCCTAAGATCCAATTCCACAGAATCCTTTTTAACTTTCATGTTTGAAGTTGAAATGTTTCCATTTGTGTCCCTGTAATACACGTCTGCTGCTGATGCTGGAAGTAGGGTCTTATAAGAGCGAACACTAGCCGGGCCACTGTGATGGTCTTGTTGGTAATCATACCGGGAGAAGGGTCCCTTAAGTTTTGCACCAGTATGCTCAATTTCAATAGTCTCCTCGACTGCAATGTTTCCCCAGTGTGAAACTTCAATTAGTCTTTCAATACGGGTTACAGTTAAAAAGGGTGAATTATTTTTATAATGAATGCTAAGTTCTTTTTCTGTAAACGGTCCTATATTAGAATAAGGACCATATGAAATTGTGCCATCTTGTTGAGAGAATGGTTTTACCTTTGTGAAAGACTCCACACTCTTCGTGTTAACGATCACAGTCGTCTTCTGTGATGCAATATAGTATGGAGAGAAGAAATAAAGGTTGCCATTAAATTTTACAAATTGATCTTCTTGCTGAGTGATAGCAGTTGGATACGGTAACAGCGCTTTAGTCAAAACTGCTTCAGCCATCAGCACAACGGTAGAAGCAGCATTAAGAGCTTCTTTCAATTCAACTCGCCAAAATTTTACGTCATCGTAACCTTTAACAGAAGTTTCGACTAAGCGCAAATCTTTATTGTTATTGTCTTTAAAACCAACAAATGCCAAATTGTCTTTTGTTACGCTTTCTGTAGCAAACAAGAAATTTTTTACCGGCGCTCGTCCCGTGTTCTCCAAGGTTATTTTCGATGTAATTTTCACTAATTGTGATGTTATATCAATGTTACGATCAACATTTTTTAATTTTAGGTCACTGGATATTATATCAACGCTAACGCCGTTACATTTTATTATGATATATAGAAAGAATATAAAACTAAATTGTATTTTAGCCATCGCCGGCATCATTTTTCTTTTGACATTTGACAACGCACTTCAACAAGGAATTGGACGGAAGTACACGCCAGCATAGGAATTAGGAAAGGAAATACGTTTCAACAATGTGTCGCCACTTGAAAAATTCTCTAGTCTATGATATATAAAATAAAAGATCCTCATATATATATATATATATATATCTCACAGAATACCAGCTAAATGTTGCTGCTATTTTACAGCTTAATGCTGCTGTGTTCGTAGAGAACCGGAGACACTTTTAACTGGTAACGAGACATTCCGCCTTGGTCCTCGGGGGTGACAACGCATCTGCATTTGCCAATGTAGATGTCATATCATTACATAATCCCTTTGAGTACTCAAAACATAATCCAAATGGTAACAGATAACAGAAATAAGAATACAAACGTAAAATAGCAGCTTAATGTTGCTGTGTTTTGTGCTTTTTACTGGAAATGAGGCATTCCATCTTAGTCCTAAAAGGTGACAACGCATCTGCATTTTGCACTTAACAAAAAATCAATTCAAATCTTCATAAAAGTGCGATCCCGAGTAAATTAAACGCTACCAGAGGAGTAAAGAAGAAAAAAATTATATATTGACAAACACTATCACTACTGATCACTGACCTCCATATATACTAGTACGCTGACTGACACCTACAAAAAGTTTGTGCCGATTTGAAGCACCGCTATTTAGTGTACCGGGAACGGGAACTAAATTTGACATAATTTGCAAATGGCCGTTGTTTCGCTAAAAACGTCTAAAGGTTAACGCCGAGACCACAGAACACAATTACTCTCTACCAAGAGGCCGAGACGGTAAAATGGTTTGATTCAAACCTCACGTGTTTGACCAAACCGTTTGATGTCGCTTTGAATTCGCATCAAACAGAAGCGCGCAGTGTGGCTTCAAAGTTCAAACAAGAAAGTCCTATTGTGATTTCAAAAAATGCCGTCGACTATTGATAAAGATTTTGTCGTGTTTATTGTATTAATGTCTTGCTTAAATAATAAGAAAAAAAGAAAAATAATTTGGTGCAAAGAATGGTACAAATTAAGATATCGTTTCACACACAAACATCTGCCAAGAGTGCTAGAAACTAGCGCACCAGATGATTATAAGAACTTTCTGAGAATGGACAATGATTCTTATGAAAATTTATTGAATAAAGTTCGACCATTAAATCAAAAACAGGATACTAACATGAGGCAAGCTATTCCAGTAAATCAAAGATTATCTATAACCTTGAGGTATTTAGCAAGTGGGATGGACCTGGAAGATTTACAATTTACATGAACATTAGAAATAATAATTATGGAAACATGTGAAGCTATCATACAAGTATTAAAAGATTGTTTAAAGGTGAAAAAACTTTAGTTTAAATACTTAACACATTAAATGTTATAAAAAATTTGTCGGTCCTTAAATATTAGAAAACTTTGTTAAATATTCAGCTGCTGTGTATAAGCTTCTATACCACTGTCTGGCATAAGGTCCTCTGGCTGAATTTAGATTGAATTATTAGTGGTTTGAATAGAATTTTGAGGCCCGTTGTTTAAAAAATTTGATTGTAAATTAGACTGTTTCACGAGAGATCTACGCAATACTGCTGATCGAGGACTGGTTGTGGATTTTTTATAGCTTGGGGATTTTGTTGAAAGGCGAAGAGTGGAAGGCTTGACACGATCAGAAAATTTCTGCGAAGAGGTATTGGATGTGGATGTGCTTGTGATTGGTATAGATGTAGGAAAAGCAAATGGTTCTGGAGAAGGGCTGTTCTCATAATTTGGTGGTAAGTAATGAGATTTTTCATTCAGTGTGACTGGAAAAGGGGCATAGATGGTACTCGGGCCGTGCAATTGGCTAATTGTAGGAGACAGGTTAGGTGTTGGAGATGGTTTCGGAACACTTGTGAGCACAGGTTCATGGAGAGCAGAAGACAGGCAGTTGATATCTTTACAAGCCCTCAGAGGTAATTTGGCAAACGAGGCAAAAATAATACGAGATGACTATTGTCAATACTTTAATACCAGCGGGGCAGTCCCATGGCAAAACAACTGTCTTGAGTAAAACAACAACTGAGTACCTACCCTTGACCTTAACACGGAAAATGTAACTGACCTGGAAATCCAAGGAGTCTTCCGTTTCCGCTATTTCCATCGAATCCAGCAGGAAAGTCATGTCATTGAAGTACCAAAGTTTCGGTACGT
The DNA here is from genome assembly GCA_029286625.1 of Parnassius orleans. NCBI lineage: Eukaryota > Metazoa > Arthropoda > Insecta > Lepidoptera > Papilionidae > Parnassius > Parnassius orleans. The sequence goes on along the minus strand of JAGSMP010000070.1, from coordinate 7,073,517 downwards.
AGGTTTCGTCTGCACCAGCTCCTGAAGTCATGGTATCCTTCTTTTTTAAATTCACGATTAAAACTTGTTCTAAGCTTGTTTATTTTTTCTTAAATCCTCCCCGGTAATATTTCTATCTAGGACTTGTAACGCTTTTGTAATTTTAGTCATCGCTAATGCCTTTTTATTTTTATCGTAATAATATTTTGATTTCACCTTCTACAATTCTGATATAACGATATTAACATTGAAGTGAATTCACGGTTGGATACAGTCACTTCCGACGACAAATCGCGTCGTGACGACCTTGAGGCGTTTTCATGTCTATTTCATCTTCGTCTGTCATTTTGGAAACCATACAGAACGTATCGCTTCGAAATTCAGCAGAAGACTGATGAGGTTTGATCAAACACGTCGCGAACACGATCAAATGGCGCTTCAAACAAAACCAAAATATAAATTTCCATCAAACGAGCTTCAAACACGTAACGTTTGATCAAACCTGTCATACCAACGGCGTAAACGATCAAATTGGTTTAACTCAAACCAAAATTTACGTGTCTGAAGCAAACCGTTTGACCATCTCGGGGGCCCTAGTCAAATATCCGCTAACACTGAATAGGTACCGTATGTGGTACAGGTTGAAGCGCTCATTCACCATTCACTTTATATTAGTTCGAAAAAACACAAGGTTACCGCGTTCTAAAACGATACCAACGCCATCTATTGGTAGGGATTGGAACTTAAATATCAATACAAAATAGGTAGGTATCTAAATATTTCTTTTGGTTTTGCCATTTTATTAATTTGTAAAAAAATATATTTGGTTTGGTTGTTTATTTTCAAGTTATTTAAGTTAAGCAATTTAAGAGTATTTTAAAGTTTTAAACGAGAAAAAGAGTGTGTGTTGTGTATAAGCCCCGCAAATTGGTAATGTGCTGGAACCTTGTCACATTAACGTCCACGTGACGTCATCCGCAATTAAAAAGTACAGTGAACGAAGAAAATTTAAATTTATACTAATGTTATTGATGTGAAAGTAACTCTGTCTGCCGCTTTCACGTATAAATCGCTGAACCGATTTTAACGTACTTAGTTTCGACGGTACGCAGGGAGTGATAGCGATGCTGATAAGCTACAAATAAATTTAACAATTTGAAAAATTTTCGATGTTTAAATTATTTTTACATTTAAAAAATTTCAAAAATTCTAACCTAATTCTTCACCTCCACTCATATAATCTAAATCATATAAATCAGATATAGAATTGGTTTCTGAGTCTGTTGTCTTTTTTTATATATGAGGGGAGGGCAAAGGAGCATACGGCTCACCTGATGGTAAGTGACTACCGCCGCCCATGAACAATTGCAACTGAAACTAAATATGAGCGCCGAAGGCCAATTCCACGGTAGCGGCGTAGCCTGAAAATTTTCTAAGCGGCCGCGGCATCGCGGCGACGCGGCGTGGCCGGCCTTAGATATTTTTTTATCAGAGAGAGATTTTTTAATTTTTTTTTTAAAGAAACCATATTTTTATTACCAAAAACAGCTTATATTTTTTAATAAAGCCCTGGGGAGCCCCAGCCCAGAGATGGGAACAGTATTTCATGTGAGGCCGAACCTGCGCCTTGTAAAGTTGCAGATGGTGTGCCGGCATGAAATACTGTCCCGCTCTGCTGAGCTCGCCAAGCTTTTTAGACACCAATTTGGCCTTATCTTCCAAGTGACCACGAAACTACACGTCACTCGATATGTCGACGCCAAGGATTCCGATACTGGCTGGTGATCCAATTGCACAATTTCTCGGGAAGCCCATAGGAAGGGAGTTTCTAAAGAAGCGTTTTGTGCCAAACCCGATCGAAGGCCTTCGCAATGTCCAAGCTAACGGCCAATACCTCCCCCTTGGACTCTACTGCCTCCGCCCATCTATGAGTCAGGTAGACAAGAAGATCACCGGCTGATCGACCCCGACGAAAACCGTATTGGCGGTCACTAATCAGCTGGTGATCCTAAAGGTACCATATGAGCTGGCAGTTTATAATGGATTCCATTATTTTGGAGAACAAGGAGGTGATGGCGATAGGCCTGTAGTTAGACTGTTTTAGGGATCGGGTGGACGAAAGCCGTCTTCCGTGAATTTGGGACTACGCCTAGGGAGTAGGAGTACCGGAAAAGACGCGCTAGAACCGGTGCCAACTCTAGAGCACACGTCATCAGCACAATTGGGGAGATTCTGTCAGACCCACTCGACTTGTGGATGTCCAGGGAGAGGAGTGTTTTGTGAACCGAGCGCTGTGTGAACTGCACATCCGGCATGGAGCACTCACACCACGGGATGGTCAGCGGTGTGCTCCCCCGTCATGGAGAGTCGAGTTGGACGCAAAGAAAGACTGTAGCAGATCGGCTTTCTCCGAAATTCGGCCAGTGAGTCGTCCTCCATGTGCAGAGATAGAAGAGATGGCTGACAGAAGTTCCCTTGGACAGCCTTGGCGAGAGACCAGAATGCACAGGTTCCCGAAGGAAGGCGAACTAGTTTCTCGTCAATTCTGCCGATGTGCTCTGAATTTGCCTTGGCAATGACTCGTTTGAAGGACCTGGAGGCGGAATTATAATTATTTTTAAGGACGTTGGTGTTTACATCCCGGGACGTTGATGCGTCAACCCAGGCCCGGTAGCACTCCTGCTTATAGTGTGATGTCATTTTACATGAGCGACCAAACCATGGCTGAGATCTGCCTCCGATGGGCACCACAGAGCAAGAAATAAAAAGTTCCATAGCCTGAAGTACCACATCAGCGACAGAATTAGCAACAACGTTGGGATCGTCCGGTGAGAAGCAAACCCGCTCCCAAGGGTAGGATGCAAAGAAAGACCGCATCCTATCCCAATCGGCCAACCTATAGTGCCAAACACGGCGGCAGCCTGCAGAATGCAACCGCGATATTAGTGTGAGTGGCACCACACTCCGGACTAGACAATGGTCCGAGGAGTCAAGAGGGGCGTCTACGGAGACCTGATATCTATCCGGATCAGAGGTCAGCAGAATGTCCAACAGGGAAGGTACATAATCCTCCACATCTGGAATTCGCTTAGGCGAAATAACCAGTTGTGTCAGACCATATGCTAAGGCAAAATCATGAACAGATCTCCCCGCATGATCGGTTAAACGTGAACCGAGCCATTCGGCGTGGTGGACGTTACAATCACCGAGGATCACGATATCTGCAGATGAAATCTGCTGTAGCAAGGAATTGGCTTGGAAAGAAAAGGCTTGCCCCGAGCAGTTATTGTCTTGAGCGGAATTTTGAATATGTATACTCTAAGTGCTGACTTAAGTTGTTGAAATCTTCCAAAAACTCCGCAATGCGATGCGAACATATTGTGGAGAAGTTTTTGAGCAAATTGTAATAAAATATAATTTCCTATTACTTGACACAGGCAAAAAAAAAAACAAAAGTACGAGTCCATTACCACAGAAAATAATTAAATAATGGGTGATATTAGTGATTATATTCTCTTTGGGTGACATAATATAACTAAAATCATAGATGAACTATGAACCTAAAACTAAAAACCTTAAAAAATATATTGTAATAACTAAAATATATTATTAAAAAGGAGTCCCTTTAGGCAAGGTTCCGAAGATACTGGCAGCGTTCCCCATTTGAATAGCTAAACTAATTCTTTGTCCGAGGTAGCTGCCAGCTCTTCGGTCTCCCAGACGTCGACTAACCTTTTGCTATCTCCTTAAAAGCCAAGCGCTAGGACCACACGGACCAAGGTCTCGACACCGAATGGGACAAAACATATTCGGAGCCTAGACCCCTGCATTTGCATGCTTTAGCTTTTTCAGCCGCTTCACAAGCCGCACCAGCTCTGTTGTTGGTTCCATGTAGATGGGAAGGGGCCAGTGTGTCTGAACAGGTTGCATCCCATACCAGCACCCGGCCCATCTTCCATGGAATCAAACTCATACCGTCCGGTCTCTTGCCATCGTCTCTTGCAATACCAGACGGCTCAAGTAGACTTGGCACGTTGACGGTGGCAAGGGACCGGCGTATGATATCGTTAAGTGCTGTATGTCTCGAGAAGCGGCCTGCACTTTTTTGGCATGACAGTCCGTGATGTCCTAGCTTGAGTCCATAGATAAATAAATATTTAGCAAGGTTGCGTCAAACAAAGAAGACATGGGAAACTCTGCGAAGGAAGTAATAGGAAAAGGGGACTGGCAACTGAACGTCAATAACGGTTTTACGTGTTTTTGGTATCATATTAATTATTTTAAGTTTTCTTTTAATATTCTGATTACATTCCTAATTTATTATAGTATATATTAATAATATTTATCTGTATTTTCATATTATCACTCATTTAGCGACAATTTCTTAGTATTACAAAATAGTCTAACGTAGCGTTAGACTCTCGTAGTCGCCATGTCTAATCCATCTATTCCGCCTAAGCCACCGGATCCAAATTATTCTGATCCTAACATTATTTCCTCTCCAGCTGCTTATGTTGAAATTCAAAATGACTTAGAAGGTTCATTTAAAAAACCATGGCAGTCATTATCTCAAGAAATTTTTGATGACAACTTCAAAATTATTTCCAATAAAAAGAAGGAAACATAAAACGAAGGAAAGGAAGAAAGAAGAACATGCTAATCGGGTAGATTTAAATAGAAAAAATTCAGTTTGTTCACCAATTCCTCATTCTCAGAATCGGACTGCGATACTGGTAATATTTTAACATCTAAAATTAAAATTATGGGAGCTAACTCTAACCAAGGCAACATATCAGGAAAAAGTGTTTATGAATCTCCCATGTCTTTATCATCCAATATTGCTTGTACTCAATCATCTGAAATCGCTCTTTCACAATCATCTAACATTCCTCTACCACAAACATTAAATTCTGCCTACAGTCAAATCTCTTCTAAATATCTTAACACACATATAAATAGCGATAATGCAAAAATAGATTCACAAAGATTTCAATCTCTTCACCCTTATAATTCAAAAGATTCAGGTCCTTTTATCGTCCTTGTTCAAGTAAAAGAAGATACTCCTAATTCTGGTAAAACTGTAAATGCTATTTCATTTGGTCACTTTTTGAAAAAATTAAATATTAAAATATAGTTAATGGAGGCCTAAAACGTATCGGCAGGAATAGAATAACGATTGAATTCTCTAAATTTATTATGCAAATCTATTTTTAGAAAATCCTTCTGTCAATGACAAATACAAAACGTTTATCCCAAAACGTTTATGCTCAAAATGTGGCGATGATCACTCTTCTTCTTCTTGTCACAAAGATAATGGGACCTTTCGTTGCTTGTACTGCTCAGGTAACCACAAAGCCACGGATTTTAGATGCCCTGAACACACAAGACAAAATAATATTAAAATCGAAATGGCACAAAATTCAATCTCATACCTAGAAGCATCACAAAAATATGCCCAAGTTTCATCAAAATCATATGCTGATGTTCTGATCTCAAAAAACCCTATAAATTCTTCGCCTTCTGCTAATCCTACAATGGACCATTTTCCTTCACACCCTGCTTCATCTAATAAAACTTCTTATAAGAAATCATTATTTATTCCTAAATCATTCCGTCACTATACACAAATAGGATACGACAAAAAAAGTCATCAAAAAATTATTGAAGATTTTTCAATTCCGTAACCAGAAGATGGTTGTACTCTTCGGGTTTCACCAGATACTTCACAGGGTAGTTTTAATTCTATAGAAAGCATTATAAATTCCCTTATTAACATAATCATATCTTCGTATTCATCAAAGTTACCGTCCCACGTTGCTCGCTTACTAAATTCTATACCTAAAATTCTCCATGACATTCACTCTCACAAGAATCCATAAATGGAACTGTAGAAGCATTTTAGATAAACGTACTGAAATAATTTATTTATTAAAAAAAAATACAATATTTGTATCGCTGCTATTTCAGAGACATGGCTGAAACCGGATTCCAACATCAGAATCCCTGGTTTTTGTTGTGTTCGAAATGACAGATCTGATGGTTATGCCGGATGTGCTTTGCTTATAAAGAATAATATAGCTTATACCATTATACCATTATAGATATTTATGATGAAATATTTGACTTTAATATTGTAGCAGTAAGAATTCAAAATATTACTTTCGTTTCTATTTATGTTCCCTCCCCTTCTGTCATTACGGTTCGCAGAATAAAATCTTTAATAGCCTCCTTCCCCAAACCATTTTTAATTCTTGGTGACTTTAATTGCCATCATTATTTATGGGGTGATAATTCTGATAGATACGGCAGTTTATTAGTTGAAATGATTGACGAGCTTAACATTGGCGTCCTTAATACTGGTAAAATCACCAAACGCTCTCGTCCCAATGAGTCTAGAAGTGCTGTAGATTTATCAATTTTTACTCCTGATTTTACCTCTCTTTTAAATTGGACAGTTTTAGATAGCTGTCGTCATGGCAGTGATTATTTTCCTATACTGATTTCCTTTCCAAACAAAGAATCGACAGAAATTAACAAAAAACCATGTATTAAATACAAATTAGACAGAGCAGACTGGAACCTGTGTAATATTATTCTTTACTATGAAATTCTAAAATCGCTCCTATTTCTGAAAATAATTTAACTTCAATTGTTGAAGCATTTACAAACGCAATTATAAATGCAGCAGAACAATCAATTCCTATTAAAACTCTAAATAATAAGTGTAAGACCTCCCCTCCTTGGTGGGATTCTGAAAGTACTGAGGCCATTCGTAATAGAAAAAAGCTGAAAAACAATATAAATGAGACATGAGTTCGAAAAACTATTCATACCTTCAACGTATACAAGAAGTGATTAAAAATACTCTAATTTAAATAAGTTGGCATGCCTTTTGTTCCTCAATATCTCCTTCAATCCCTTCATTAGTTGTTTGGCGCAATATAAGAAAATTTCGCTGTTGTTTTTCATCTTGTTTTTACAGTGGTGCTATTCCCCCTCAATCAATAAATTATTTTCTAGACAAACTTGCCCCCTCTTCTGCTCCTTCGAGAGAGGAGCTTCCTCAAAGTATTCCATGCGAATCTTTTTTTGTTCCTTAGAACTTCCATTCTCTCTATATGAATTAAAGCTTGTCCTTTCTCACGTTCACGATTCAACACCTGGTCTAGACGGTATTCCTTATTCATTACTTGCCAAATGTAACGATCAAATTTTAACCTACTATTTAAATATCATTAACGCTTCGTTTGACATAGGCTTTGTTCCTGACCCTTGGCGGACTCAAGTAATTATTCCTATCTTGAAACCTGACAAAAACCCTAACGACGGCTCTTCCTATCGACCGATTGCTCTAGCCTCAACTCTAATTAAAACCTTTGAACACATGATCAAGAATCGTCTTGAATGGTATCTAGAAAGTCATGGATTGTTATCAAATACTCAATATGGATTCAGAAAAGGTAAAAGCACTTATGACAGTCTTTCAATCTTAACCACAGATATAAGACTAGCATTTTCGAGAAATGAATCGGTCCTTGCTGCTTTCCTTGACATTTCTTCTGCTTACGATAATGTCAGACTCAACCCAAACCTCAACTAGATCGATATATACATATTAAAATTGATGATGATTTAAAATATACTGAAAGGTTTTCAAAGGGATATCTTAGTTTATGTAAATGATATATGTATAGAATCCTGTGCTAACGCGATAGAACAAGATCTCCTCTCTGTGACCACGTGGTTAGATGATCATGGACTAGAACTTTCCCCAAATAAAAGTAATAACGCTCGAAAATATTCAGCAAGTTAAATTCCTTGGTGTAATTCTTGATAATAAATTATCTGGCATGCCTCATATCATTTATACCCCAAAAAATGCGAAAAAAATATAAACATTCTAAAAGCTTTGTGCGGGGTATGGTGGGGTGCCCATCCATATTCCTTAAAATTAATTTATAATGCAATTATAAGAAGTCTATTAGATCATGCCTCATTTCTGCTTGAACCTGCTAATAAAAAAGGATTAAAAATTTTAGATATCGTTCAACACAAGTCCTTAAGATTAATTATAGGCGCTATGAATTCGTCGCCTATAAATGCCTTGCAGATTGAATGCGGTGATCCTCCACTTTTATTAGACGACAATATTTATCGGATGCTTTTTTTCGGGCTCATCAATTTTCCAAACATCCACTAGTCCCTAAAATTCGTTTACTTTCTCATTACATTTTAATTAATTCAGGAAAATACTGGCGTAATAAAGAAACACCTAACCTAGTAAAAGCTATGAACAATATAATTTTTACTACATCCTATTTATAGGTCGGTGACTCTGCCTCTTTTCTCCAATTCGTTTGAGGTTGCTTTTTTCAAACCCAATGTTATATTTGATATAGGATTTAAAAAATCTATTGTATCAAATAAAAAATTTATTTGTGTTGGACAAGAATTTCCCAGGTTATTATTATATTTTACAGATGCTCTAAAATTAACTCAAAAGGTTCTACTGGCTACGCAATATACCATCAAAATTGGAGAATAGTTCAAAAATGAAAAGTCCTCCTGAATCTTCAGTTTTACTGGAGAAATGTTAGCCATTTTACAAGCAATAAAATATTGCTATAGCTTTAAATTAAAATCAAGCGTGATATTTTCAGATTCTCTTAGTACGTTCAGCTTGGAGCTGTGCATTTGAATCTCTTCGCGCCTGTGTCTGTTCTGGTGTTTCAGATGCCCTTATAGTAGATTGATGTTCAGCTTGCTCAATGAGTCTGTGTTGAGTTTCATCAGGTGTTTCCGCGGCTCTTAAGGCGGCCTGACGTTCCGCTTGTTCGAATTGCCTTTGCTGACTTTGAGCAGGTGTTTTAGTAGCTCTTAAAGTAGATTGACGCTCTGCCTGTTCAAGACGCCTTTGCTGACTTTGATCAGGTGTTTCAGTAGCTCTTAAAGTAGCTTGACGCTCTGTCTGTTCAAGACGCCTTTGCTGACTTTGAGCAGGTGTTTCAGTAGCTCTTAAAGTAGCTTGACGCTCTGCCTGTTCAAGACGCCTTCGCTGACTTTGAGAAGGTGTTTCAGAAGCTCTTAAAGTAGCTTGACGCTCTGCCTGTTCAAGACGCCTTTCCTGACTTTGAGAAGGTGTTTCAGAAGCTCTTAAAGCAGCCTGACGCTCTGTCTGTTCAAGACGCCTTTGCTGACGTTGAGAAGGTGTCTCAGATGCTCTAAAAGCAGCCTGACGCTCTGCTTGTTCTTGCCTTCTCAGTTCAGCATCTTCTAGAGATTCTAGCGATCGAGCTAATCTTTTCGCTTGTCTTTGAGAAGATACTCTTGAAAGGCTGGACTTACGTTTGCGAGGCATTATGAAGTAAGAAAAAACCTATTTATAAAAAAACGTTAAAATACCTAAAAGGAATTAAATTTCCTTTTAAATATTTTTTTTAAAAGCAAATCCAAAATATCTAAAAGGAAAAAATATTCCTTTTAAATATTTTTTAAAATCAAAACAACAAAACCAATTCAAGACACAACACGAATCCGAAAACGATAGCCAAAAAAAATCGAATCAACTTAAACCACATCACAAAACAAATCGCAGAAAACCAAAATCGAAAGCAGTAGTCAATATAAATATAACCAACGAAAAAAGAAGTAAGTGTATAGGTACCGTATACACTATCTATACTATTAATATTCCTTTGAAATATTGTTAAACAACCTAAAACAACGAAAACTAATTCACGATTCTAAATAAACAAAATCCAAAATCAAAGCGAGAGTCTAAATATTTATAAAGGAACACCAACCAAATCAACAAAACCGATCCAAGAACATACACAAATCCGAAAATGAAAGCCAATATAAATCCATTCAACCTCAACCTTAACCAAATCACAAAGCAAATAACAAACAATCGAAATCGAAAGCAGGTAGTCGAATAAGCTACGAAATAGAAACAATTTAAGCGTATAGGTACCGTATGCACTATAAGTTGACGCGCGGCTCAACGGCGGGAGTTAAGTACATGTCAGGAAACATTTCGTTACCGCGTTTTAAAAACCTAGTAACGACATCTAGCGGAATCAATTTAAACTATGTATACGTTAGTTAATAAGAACTCTCAAAAAATATTTTTCTTATAATTTTGCACAATTTTTCTTATTGTAATACCGATTCATTCATAACCACATATAAGAACTGTATTCATTTCCGTTCAATAAATATTACTAAGGCTTATTAATAAGGCTTACTAAGAACTGTTTCTACCATTGTTAAGTAATAGTTAAGGGTGAAAGCGTGACAGGTGGTGATAGTATTTCTGATCCATACTTATAATCACGCCTGTAACCCTTGAGGGGTAGGCAGAGCATCAACGGATTACTTAATATCGTCTGCGAGGTTATCGTCTATTCTGTGAACTACGATGCACCAAAACGTTTGAAGAAAATCAGCTGGTGAATATTATGTGTTTTATCGCTCTCTTCCCGGTCCTGCGTGTAAAAATACAGATCCATACATTTTTTATCTTAATTTTGGTAAAAAGACATAATAATCCAGATATTCTGACCTTCTGTGTTCGTCCATCGTACCGTCGTCACCACCTGGAGCTGAATTTAATTTTGCAACATATTAGATTTTCCCACAGGAATGATATGTTTTTCCGCTGAAAAAAGTAGCCTATGTCACTCTACAGCCACCGAACTATCCCCATACAAATAATCATGCCATGCCGACGCTCTGTTGCGACGTGAAAGAAGGACAAACAAACAAACAAACAAACACACTTTCGCATTTTTAATATTAGTATGGATTAGTATGGATTTTTAAGTAGTTTTAATTTGTTTAATATTAGCTGTAAATTCACTTACTTGTGGAATGTTATCCCACTTTCCTTTTGGTAACGAGTTTTACATATTAAGCACACTCATTATTACTAAAAATAATTCTTATTATGTGACTAAAATCAAACATAATCAAAGCACATAAAATACTTTCATTTTTTAGTTTAAAAGTTCAAAATACAGAGATACGATTTAAATAACACAACAGACTTTGGCATGTTATTTAAATCGTATCTCTGTATTTTGAACTTTTAAACTAAAAAATGAAAGTATTTTATGTGGTTTGATTTTAGTTACACAATAAGAATTATTTTTAGTAATAATGAGAGTGTGCGTAATATCTAAAACTCAGCACGAAAAGGAAAGTGGGATAACACTCCACAAGTAAGTGAATTTACAGCTAATATTAAACAAATTAAAACTATTTGATAATATAGGTACTTAAAAATTTGTTACTAATCTTAATATCGTAATTACCAACATGTTTGGCTTTATGTTACTGAGTTTTGATAAACAACAAAATTCAATAGGGTTGTCGAGTTCCTTGTCTATAATACTTATCGATGGTCTTTTCTACCCATATCTGTTAACAATCTGTTTATTAATTAACAGGTTTTCAACTATACCTAGACTGAAATTATGGCTAAAGAGCACAAAAATTTGGAACTGGCGTTCGAAATAAAATGATTATCTTTGTTCTAAACACTTCACAGACGACTGTTTTATTAGACATGAGAAACGAACCACTTTGAAAAAGTGCAGTATACCCACAATATTTTCTGGTAGGACCAGTACCAGTAAGTATAAAGTATTAGATTATTATTTCGAATGTTTTTTATTTCTTCTCTCCTTGTTTTCCCCCAGACTCAAGAGCCATAGTCAAGTGTAGAAAGGTTGCCTGATGATGACTTTGTGTTTACAAGACGTAAATTGGTTAAATCTATATATTTAAACACAGACCAATTTATTATATAACATAACATAAACACTCACGCCTGTCACCCAGAGGGGTAGGCAGAGACTACGGACTTCCATTTGGCACGATCCTGACACACTTCTCTCGCCTCCTTTACATCCATATATCTACGCATACACGCTCGTCGGTTAGGGGTACTCCTATGAAATGGACCAGCATTTTCAATGTATCGCCAATTTGGTCGATAAACCTTCGTCTAGGGCGTCCCTTCTCGACTCTTCCGTTCACTTCTGCAACATAAATTTGCTTTGTCACTATTTCCTCGTTCATTCTTTCTACATGACCAAACCACCGAAGCATTCCTTTCTTAATCCTGGTCATAACGTCATCTTGCAAACCACACTTTTCTCTTATCACACTATTTCTCACCCTGTCATTCAGATTCAGCCCTAGCATACTCCTTAATGACCGCATTTCTACAGCATTTATTCTACTCTCATGCTTCTTCTGCCAGACCCAACTTTCACTACCATACATTAAAGTAGGGACTAACACAGCATTATGAATTGCCATACGTGTCTTTTTTGACACATTCTGACTTTTCATAATAGCGTGTAGAGCCCCATTCACTCTATTTCTTTTCTATTATCTATTATTGTTTATTATTATTATTTCTATTATCTATTATACTTTATCTATTACTTCTATTCTTATTTCACATAACGTTTTACTTACTTCTCTTTCAAAAACCATCACTTTCGTCTTACTTGCGTTCACTTTCATACCCCCTTCTTTTAATGAACAGTTCATTAAAGTAACCATCATTTGCAACTCGGCCGCCGACGATGCAAATATGACTTGATCATCGGCGTACAAAAGGCATTTGACGGTTTACTCACCCATTCTCAATCCACATTCTTCAACTTTCAAAGTTTGCAAACAACTGTCCATAAATAGGTTAAACAGCCACGGGGAAGCTACACAGCCCTGTCTGACAACTTTTTGAATGCCAAACCAGTCCCGAGTAGACCCCATTGATCCTGACACAAGCACTAGAGTCCCTATAAAGAGACCTTAATGCCTGCATCAAACCAGCGCTTAAACCAAATGAGTTAAGTGTTTGCCATAACACATTCCTGTCCACTCTATCATAAGCCTTTTCCAAGTCCATGAACGCACAAGAAACTTTCTAGTTTTTGTCCAAAAACTTCTCCGCAATCATGCGCATGGAAAAGACTTGATCCGTACACCCCATCCCCTTTCTAAGTCCAGCTTGCACATCCCAAATTTTTCCATCAGTTTCTTTCATAACTCTTTCAATTAACACCTTAGCATACAGTTTACCCACAATGCTAAGCAAGCTAATGCCACGGTAGTTTTTACAGTCCTGCAGTGACCCTTTTCCCTTATATATTGGGACTATAACGGCTTTGGACGAGTCTTCCGGTACCCGCTTCAGTTCCCAACATAAATTAAACAAGATGTACATCAGGCCTGCCACCACTCCCTCTCCAGCCCTTAGCATTTCGAGTGATACTCTATCATATCCGGCTGCCTTACCTGCTTTCATGCTTTTCATTGCTTTCATTATTTCATCTACACTTATCTCCCTACCTCTCTCCAATTCTTTCGGAATTTCTATTTCACTTAATTCAGACGACTCTTCACTCATAAACACGCTTTCAAAGTATTCCTTCCATCTCTTTAAATTAGAAACTTCATCATTCAGCATACAGCCATTCTCGTCTCGTATAGCATTCATCCTAGGCTGTATTGAATTTCCCCTGGCAGTTCTTACGAGGTTCCAGAACATTTTAATATTTGCCTGGAAGTTATCAGATATCCTTCTATCATTCGTATCCGTTCTTTCTTGCTTTTTCCTTTCAACAACTTCTTTAACTCTCTTATTTATACGTCTAAAGTCTGCCTTTTTTCTTTCAAACTCATCAATAATACCGCTAGAATTACCAGCTTTGGTTGCTAGTAAATCTAGCCATGGTCTCTTCTTTGCTTCAACTTCCATCCGTACCTCATAATCCCACCACAACGTATTATTTTTCCTTTCATTCGTTCTCTTACTTACACCACATACTTCGGTGGCTGCATCCACCAAACCTTTCTTGACATTATACCACACAGTCTCCAAGTCTAAATCATTCATACACAATTCATCCATACCACTTATATTTTCTCTCAGTCTACATTTGAACTTCTCTTTCACACCTTCATCTTGTAACCTCTCTATTCTTATACGCTGTAACGCAGTGGTAGACTCAGATGTCCGATGCCGCCAACGCTTGAATAGACAATTAATTCGGCATAAGACCAAGTAATGATCCATCCCTACGTTGGACCCCCGGTAAACCCTTGTATCTACCACTGCGCTCCTCATTCTTTCATCCACAATTATGAAATCTATCATGCTTCTATCATCACCTCTTTCCCATGTATACATGTGAATCCTCTTATGGCGAAAGAAAGTGTTCGTCACAAAAGGATTCTTTTCCACACATACGGTGAGGAGGTCTTCACCATTCTCATTTATACTTTCATCGCCAAACGTTCCTAATATCCTTTCATAACCAGACCAGTCTTCACCCCTACCCATCCATTAAAATCTCCTAACATAATAATATTTTCATTTACCTTACATTTCATCAACACCATCCTTACCATTTCCTAAAACTGCTCTCGGATATAAGTGGGCTTAGACATATCTGGAGCGTACACCCCTAGCACAAATAACTTCTTTAAGCCCACTTTCATTCGTATTCATAGCAGCCTTGGGCTTACACATTCATACTCTTTCACACATTGGCTCATTCTCTCTGAAAGGATGACACCGACTCCCTGGCATGCCCGCTCGGTCTCGTCTACACCAGACCAGTAAGCGGTATACATGCCATGTGCAGTGGCATTCTCTCCCTTTCGTTTCGTCTCATTTAGACATAACACATCTATTCCTCTATCATTTATCATTTCGCATACTTCATCCATCTTATCATTGATTGCTCCATCCTCCTCCAATTTATTATATCAAGGGTATAAATTTATATTGGGACTGCAAAATTATTAATGTCCTTATTGAGTTTGCGTGAGGGGGGGGGGGGCGAACTCGAAATGTAGGGCGACTCACATGGCTGGCCCAAGGTGGCCACTCTGAGTGGGCTAATGTGTGTGTTAGTGGGCAGCGGCTAGAGGAGAGTCCTCTCTATATCGTTGCAGCCGAGGTGGAGTCGCAGGCGAAGAGGATTGTTGGTATGACGTTGCGCCACTCGACTATCCTCCGCGACTTTGGCGGGGCAGTACGACTTGATACTTCCGATTGCTCATTTTTTCCTGGCTTCATGGCCTCCACATATTGAGCTCGGGGAGTCCGTTGTGCAGGTTGAGTAAGAGGCCGCGAAAGACAGTGCGCCTTGTGTGCCTTCTTAAAAGGAAAAGGGGGAGGAGAAGTCCTCAACTAAAGAGGAGTCCTCACTGGTGGGGCCGTGGATGTGTTTGAAAGCGTTTTCGTGTCCCTGCCAATGTGTGGCGAAGGTGGAACGCCATGGAGTTTTAGCGAAGCGTTTCCTCATTTTAAGCCCGGAACAAAATCCGTTCTGTAGTTACAACAAATTATAAAGCTTGCGTCTAAGGCCTAGGTATTAATTGATACATTTATTTATTGTATAGCATTATATTAATATGATACTTAAATAGAATGAACGTTACGGGTAGGCCTGGGTATAGAATTTTTATCGATATATTTTGTCACACTCTCTTATCTCTATTAATAGTTCCGTGGACGTTCACTTCTGCTGTCAGCGCCAAAATGGCGAAAATCAAATCGCCTCATTATGTCACGATGAGGTCAGTGGCATAAGCATTTTGTATGGTTCCAGTCCAGCGTACTTGTTATTAGTTTGTGGCGGCGGCGCAGCCATGCGTAAGCATCATAATTATTAGTCTGTGGGCGCAGCGCAGTGTTGCCCATGTCTAAGTTAAAGTTGAGTTTATATTTCTATTTTCTGTGATTTTTATAGTCTGTGGTGTGTTTATAGTTGTGGTCAATGGTCCTGTATAGGACAGTTACTATACTCTTTGCACTGGTCATTGGTCAAAGTCAAACGGAATTTTGGCGGGAACTTGACCGGCGGTTGAAGTGGATTTTGATATGTAAAAGTGGTGCGATTTTGTGTATTAAGTATCTGCACATGTGAACTACCAGTGGAAACGGTGAAACAAGTGTCCTGATGGTAATGTGATTCTCAAGATAAGGTATCTGTCTGCTAAGGCGCCTTGAGATACCATCGCCAACTGTCAGCTGTCTGCTGGCTCAAGTTGCCGTCAAAATCTCCCAAAGGCTGCACAATGTGACGCATCAACATATTATTGTGAAGCAGTGTACTATGAAGGATAATTATACATTGTAACTTCAGGCTCAGAAAGGTTAGAACCCAGACCCGTAAAGCCAGTTATAAAAAAAAATCAAAGTCAAACTAATGGCATGTGACAGTTTATTTATTTTACAACATACGTATCCATAAATATACTTATTAATTAAAAAATACAGAATTGTAAACTTACAACAGTTGTGAAAACAATCTGATAATTAACGATCGATAACATAGCAACAAGGAATATACTTATCTCTAACGCGAGCATAGGAAGCTGAATTACTGATAGTTTACAGCAGTTGTGAATTAAACAATTACTAAAGAGAGCGTAGGAAGTTTTTATTTTATTTACAAAAATGATTAGAGCTTTCATTCGTTTGAGCCTTGCTATTCTAGGTAAGTAGAATATTTATTAGATGAACTTTTCATTTTATAAACTTATAGCATTAATTCTTTGTCTTACATTTATTTTATAGTTCTAAATTTGATATTGCCATGCCACGGATTACGAGGGTTCGGTAATAGAGTATACCGCGGCGAAAGGTATGGCAGTAAAGGCTACAATGATCCCCCGCCTAAAACCTATGCTGGAGCTTCAACTGGTATACCTGGTCAAAGTTCCACGAGAAGAGGCTTAGGATTATCTGCTTGGGGTATAGTCACATTAGTAGTCTCTTTTATTTTAGCAGTTGTTGGCTTATATTATTTTTCCATTTGTTATCCTGTGATATGTCAGAAGAACAGGAAGTATGATATGATTGGGTTAACTAACGTAGTGTAATCTGTTCATTCTCGAATATTTTTTACATATCTGTAATATTGGAATATTGTATTAGTTGGTGATCCATAAATATTTGGAAAAATATTGATTTATTTAATCTTACATAGGGTGAGACACAAATTTTAGTTTAAGCTTGGTTCTAAGCAAAGTAAAAAGAGTTGTAAATGGTATAGTGTAGTGTTAGCTGCCCACCAAATATAAAAGTCACGATCGCATCACATTTGCACTGACTAGATAAAAATCAATCTCACATGCAATCGCGTTTCTTTCTTCATGGTGAGACTGGCTAGTATTGTTTTCATTTACTACTTCACTAAAGCAATCCCAGAATGTGTAATGAGCTTCGCGAGATACAGCTGACTCTGTCTCCTCTCCTCTACAATTTTTAACCGGTGTTGAAGATGAACTACTACTGGTGGACTCCTCGCAAGACATTTATAAGTATTCTATAGAATTTCCTGGTGAGTGCTTTCAACTTCAACCACTCCCAAGTAGTTTATTTTGAATCGCGATTGAAGTAGCAATCAAGTATTTGGAGTCTTGACTTAAGGAGTTGAAACGACTTTTTAATCTAACCTCAAACAATCGTGTTTGCAATCAATACAATAAGTCAATGAAACAATTGCTATGAAACTATTGCTAACTTCACTTATGAACGGAAAGACCCGAAGTCGCCTGAGTCCCGCGTGCACACGTTCGCCACCACTAGCGCTACCTACGCAAGTTTGCTTCTTGCGTTGCACCAAACGGCAATGGTCGGCTGAATATCTGGCTATCCGGCGATAAGACTGGCCGAATATCCGGTATCCGGCCAAACAGCTATTCGTTTCATCTCTAATAATTGCACACACCTCAGTATTACTATCATTTTATCATGTCATATTCTTAGCAATAACTACATAAATCGTGATAATTTTACTAATAATAAAGTGAAACTAAATTAAATTACAAGTGTCCAAATGTATTATATTTTAATATTAACACGTATAACGCCAGGGTGGAAAGTAATACGCTCTTGTTCAAGCCAAGTCGGACAATACGGGCGACACTTACCTGTACCATTCAGGCCATGTCAGACAAAGCTGTCCGACACTCGGACTTATATTTGAACGTCTAGTTCTCCGCATCGGACAACCGAACTAAGCGTTTTACCCTTCTATTAGACCCGCGTGACCCCCCTAGTTTAACGTAACCACGTCAGCACTCAAAACTTGAAGTTTTTGTGGAAATAATCTTTCGGAAGCTGTTTCCTATTTTTTCGAATCGTACCTACTAGATGTGTCTCGTTTTCCATTAGTTTTCGTGCTAATTCCACATTAGTGTACCAATTATCAGTATAGACCGTGTGTACTTTGTTCAATAAATCACAACATAAAGCCATAACAACATTCGTAGGTGATGTATTCTGTTCATCGTTTTTGCCTGCATAAATGCTTATTTTATATGTGTATCTCGGAATCGTGCACAGCTTACTCTTTTACGCCATATTTATGGCGTTTCTGTTTGTTATATTGGCGGAAAATGATTCGACCATGGAAAGGAACCATACTCTCGTCAATACAAATATCTTCAGCTGGAGTGGAATTATTCTTAAAAGATTAATTTAGGGTATCCAACAAGTCGCGTACTCGATGCAGACGGTCATATTCGTTTTGATTGTCGTTGACAGAAAAATGTAGCATTTGCAAAATTAATTTGAAACGATTCCGGGACATGACCGTTTTTGGAAGTGAATGGCTAGTAATATTGTCTTTTGACCAATAATCGGCAAGTTTAGGAAGTTTCACCAAACCCATAAATTATATCAAGCCAAAAAACTTTTTCATTTCGTCCAAATTTGTAGGACACCATTGTCTAATGCGTGCACCACTCGTAGCCTGATGCATGGAGGTCATTCTAGCAATAGCAAATTGGTTAGTGAAATCCACAATTTTTTCAAGTAACATATCTGTCACCAAAAGAAAATAAAATTCAGCAGGTTATTTATCAAGCATCGTAGAGATGACATGAAGCGGAACTCCAGAAGGTTTGGTAAAAACTATTAGTTTTCTTTGGTTACCTTTAGGTTGGGTCCAGGTATTTGATGAGGAGGTATAGCTCGAGGTATCATTTTGATGGTAAGTTTCCAACTCACTATTCTCAGAATCGGACAAAATTACACGACGCCACTTTCGTTTACTAGGTACTACTGAGTACTCATCCTCTTCGTCAGAGCCAATGCTAAAACTATTGTTTAATAACGATATCTCTATGTCATCAAGCTGTGTCAAATTCTCTTCTGTAATTTCAAATTCGTCGAAATCGATGATGATGATGAACGTAATGATACGAAATCATTACGTTCACGCGGTTCTGAGAAACACTGACACTTGCAATCTCTCGCAACGACCGCGACAAGCGAGGGGCTCGGGTTGGAAACGCGTGAGCCGTCGATTTGCGCGCCAAAATACGGGATAGAGAATAGAGATAGATTCTAGCGCGGAAGCAACCGACCGACCCGCATCTTGACCCGCGTGGCTTGAACGGAGGAATTAAGACTTATCGTTTGCGCACGGCCGTGTCGGACAATACTGAGCGACGGTGTTTATACAACAACATATCTGTTATTTAATTATTGTTTTAGTAATCCAAAATACCTTATATTAACATACAATCAATTAAAAAAATTAAAAATTTTAGACATTTGTATATTTTTAGTATGATTTATATGGATAGTTAGGTGTCGCCCAGCATTGTCTGACATGGCGTTATACGTGTTAAATGTAAGTCTATATTTTCAATTATAATATTTTGACTTTAATCATTAATATTAAGAGAAATGGATTGTTGAATCTATCAATTTATGAAGTGTAATGTTTGCTTGACTATACAATAATGCATAAATTAGTGTTCCAAGTATTTTAGATGTTTTGGATTGTCTTAATTAATTATATTTTTAGACAATAATACACAATGCAGTAAATTATATTTTGACATACTGTTTCTTCAATTTGTAATAATAATAAATATCTAAGTTATAAATTTTAAAAGGAAATTTAAAAATGATAAAGGTTGCTGTAGACTTGTAAACAGAATGATGACGAACAAATAATTAATATAGTAGGCAGTAAGTTTGTACAACACATAGACTGATTATAATAATAACTCCTTTTTATAATTCTGCTGTTAGAGAACATAATGAACCTAATAATTTTGTTATTTCTGTCTGTGCTAAGCTATTACACCATCATAACTTATAGTTTTTACTAATTAAGGATACCTTTCCATTTTTAATATAAGAAAATACTTTAATTATATATTTTGTATACTTTTCTATGTAAAATTTATATTAAGGTGAAATATTATCAAATAGGTCTTTTAAAATAATTATTAACCACTTTTAGTAATAAAGTTTAGGTTAAAAAAACATCGAGTTATCCACACACCCCAACTAACTACTTAAAATGATCCAAGAAAATCCTGTAAAAAATATGAAGAAAAAAAATTCTTACTGAATACATTCAATTTAAATGAGAAAAGACACTGCATGGCAGAATCCTGCCTTACACATTTAATTTTTTTAAAGTTTAATATATACTGTGGTTTGTTAAATTGTTGAAAGTATCCTATAAATGTACTAAATAGGTTATCTAATTTTAAATGATAAATAAGACTGTTTTGGAACAATATTAGTGATAGTTGACATAAAGTTCATTATATTTTAACATTAACAGAAGTTTCAAAAACAGTAAAAAGGAGAAATAATTTCAAATGCCACAAAACCAATTGATTAATGTTTAATGATTTCCAATGTTTTCTTTTAAACATATTATTTCAGTTCCAATTTTACTATTATTAAAGTTAATATGACAGTTTCATAATGATTTTTTTAATCACTTCAACCATTGGTCTTGATTTGTTGTTGTAAACCTTGTTTTATAATGTTTTATCAGTATTACTTTAATTGCTAGTAAACAATTTATTTAGTTGACAGATTTTATGAAAATTGTATTAAATAGGTTCTTTTGACGGCGAGTTTCTAAATTTTTGATACCTTAATAGGTACAAGTTTTATACATAATTGTAAGATAGAAAATGATGCTCAAATATATCAAATGTAATTTTTTTTTTTTTGGTATCATTAACAATTTTTTCCTCTACCTGCTAGATTTTTGTTTCTAATCCCCTCATAATACTGTAAAAATCTAAATAATAGTTATTTAGATTTCTGGACCTACAATGGCGGCTGTACACGCTCGTCGAGACACCACGAGACAGGCCGAGTACGAGTGTGTACATGGTGCCCTCGTCGCGTCGCGTCGCGCCTCGCGGCCTCGTTCGCTCTCGGAAGCTTGTCGGTTTTTTTGCGCTCGAGTCAAAGCATATATATACAGTAATCTATGAGTCAAAGGGTCTCGTGAGTCGCGATGAAAACGAGAGCGCGCCTGTACACACTCGTTTGTTTTCTGATAATTATAAAAATTATCAAAAAAATGGTTCAATATTGTTATGGCGGCTGTACACGCTCGTCGAGACACCACGAGACAGGCCGAGTACGAGCGTGTAAATGGTGCCCTCATCGCGTCGCGTCGTGTCTCACGGCCCTCGTTTGCTCTCGGAAGCGTGTCGGTTTTTTGCGTTCGAGTCAAAGGGTCTCGTGATGAAAACGAGAGCGCGCCTGTACACATGTACTGTAAGGTTCAATATTGTTTAATAAAATATAGGTAGTTACATGGTTCTTTTACGGTTTTACAGTGAACCATTCACCATCTTCTTCGTCATGGCTTATTTTCTTTTTATGCTAAATGTGTAGAAATTATAATAACTAATAGCACAAAAGCAAAACGCAGCAACAGTTTTTCTAGGTCCATCGCAGCGGGCATCCGTAGTTCAAGTGATACAACGAGTGTGTACATGGTGTGCTCTCGTGTCTAGCCTTTACGCGACGAGAGGTACGCGAGGCAACGAGACGAGCGTGTACAGCCGCCATTAAATACAATATAGGAACTTACATAGTTCTATTACAGTGAATAGAAACCATCCACCATGGCTTATTAATTTTCTTTTTATTGGAAATATGTAAAAAATTATAATAAAAAATAGCAAAGGCAAAACATAGCAACAGTTTCTTCTACGTCCATCGCAGTGGGCATCCGGAGTTCAAGTGATACAACGAGTGTGTACATGGTGTGCTCTCGTGTCGAACCTCTACGCGACGAGAGGCACGCGAGGCGACGAGACGAGCGTGTACAGCCGCCATAAAAATACATTGTAATGGCGGCTGTACACGCTCGTCGAGACACCACGAGACAGGCCGAGTACGAGCGTGTACATGGTGCCCTCGTCGCGTCTCGCAGCCCTCGTTCGCTCTCGGAAGCGTGTCGGTTTTTTGCGCTCGAGTCAAAGGGTCTCGTGAGTCTCGCGATGAAAACGAGAGCGCGCCTGTACACACTCGTTTGTTTTCTGATAATTATAAAAATTATCAAAAAAATGGTTCAATATTGTTATGGCGGCTGTACACGCTCGTCGAGACACCACGAGACAGGCCGAGTACGAGCGTGTAAATGGTGCCCTCGTCGCGTCGCGTCGTGTCTCACGGCCCTCGTTTGCTCTCGGAAGCGTGTCGGTTTTTTGCGTTCGAGTCAAAGGGTCTCGTGATGAAAACGAGAGCGCGCCTGTACACATGTACTGTAAGGTTCAATATTGTTAAATAAAATATAGGTAGTTACATGGTTCTTTTACGGTGAATAGAAACCATTCACCATCTTCTTCGTCATGGCTTATTTTCTTTTTATGCTAAATGTGTAGAAATTATAATAACTAATAGCACAAAAGCAAAACGCAGCAACAGTTTTTCTAGGTCCATCGCAGCGGGCATCCGTAGTTCAAGTGATACAACGAGTGTGTACATGGTGTGCTCTCGTGTCTAGCCTTTACGCGACGAGAGGTACGCGAGGCGACGACGAGCGTGTACAGCCGCCATTAAATACAATATAGGAACTTATAGTTCTATTACAGTGAATAGAAACCATCCACCATGGCTTATTAATTTTCTTTTTATTGGAAATATGTAAAAAATTATAATAAAAAATAGCAATGGCAAAATATAGCAACAGTATCTTCTACGTCCATCGCAGTGGGCATCCGGAGTTCAAGTGATACAACGAGTGTGTACATGGTGTGCTCTCGTGTCGAACCTCTACGCGACGAGAGGCACGCGAGGCGACGAGACGAGCGTGTACAGCCGCCATTAGACATGGACTCTGTCAAATTGAGAGTATATGATAAACCACCAGACTCCCTCTATTCTCTATCACCGGGTCTGGATATTGTAGAGCTAACAGTTGATGATGACTATCTCCTAGCTGATTCTTTATTGTGGTATCCACTTCGAAATAATCAGAAAAGATATTAAAGTGCCATAATGGAAAATGTAAACTCAGAGATACTCACGACCATGTCCATGTCCGATGTAACACAATAAGATCGGAGGGGAGGCTAAGATGTAGTGTTAAAGACACTAAGATAAACTGATTATAGCACAACTAATTGGTATTACTAAAATATATAACCTTAGTGGCCGTGTAAGAGAATCGCATCACACATGTCCACAGAATACAATTACTCTCTAGTCTCTACCGAGAGCACATGTCTAATTGTGTTCTGTTCTGTGCACATATCGTAAGAAACAAATAAGGGAAATGCCAGAGAGCTCTTGTAGCTTCCGATAGATGGCGGTATAACCATCTTGTTTACACTAGATGCAAGATAATATCTAGACTGGCGACAAAGCATCTTTGGTACTAGCACAGAAAATAATATAATAGTACTACTATTTTATAAGACGTCTGGTACTGCGATTGCCAATTACGAGGGGTGATCCAAAAGTAATGATAATCGGTTACTTCAGGTTCGCATAAAAATCCAAAAAAAATATTTTTTGCTTGCTTATATACTCACTACGTCAGCCTAAAAAAATCATATAAATAGATCACGATTTCCGGGAGATAGGTACATTCATTTCAATACGAACTGTCAAAGGGATAACATCAACATGGAGAAAAACGAAATTAGAGCTGTCATCAAGTACCTCTGTTTGAAAAAAATGTCTTCAAAAGACATACACAGTGACTTAGTGGAAACATTGGGGGACTCTGTTCCTCCATATTCTACAGTTGCACGCTGGGCCAAGGAGTTTAAACTGGGCAGAACATCCACTGAAGATGAACATCGCGAAGGACGCCCATCCACGTCCTTCACTGAAGACAACGTGAAAAAAGTCGAAGATGTTGTGTTGGCAGATCGAAGAGTGACCATCAGGCATGTAGCTGAGGTCACAGGGATCTCATATGGCAGCGTTCAAAGAATCCTTGCGAACGAGTTGCATATGAAAAAGGTCTCTGCGCGTTGGGTACCCAGAATGTTAACCGACGAGCAAAAGAAAAATCGAGTTGACATTTCGAGGGTCAATCTCGAAAAGTTCCAAGCAGATCAAGAAAATTTTTTGTTCCGTTTTGTGACTATGGACGAGACCTGGATCTACCATTTTGATCCTGAAACGAAACAACAATCGATGACTTGGAAGCGAGCCTCCTCACCGACGCCAAAGAAATTCAAAGTTTCAAGTTCGGCGGGAAAGGTTATGGCATCTGTTTTTTGGGACGCTCAAGGCATAATTGTGGTGGAATATTTGGAAAAGGAGCCACTATTACGGGCTCTTACTACGCAGACCAAATAAGAAGATTACGGGAGGCCATTAAGGAAAAAAGACGCGGCAAACTGCGAGCTGGAGTGCTGTTTCACCAAGACAACGCACTGGCTCACAAAGCCGCAGTT
Organism: Parnassius orleans; assembly: GCA_029286625.1. Lineage (NCBI taxonomy): Eukaryota > Metazoa > Arthropoda > Insecta > Lepidoptera > Papilionidae > Parnassius > Parnassius orleans. Next base: position 7,048,809 of record JAGSMP010000070.1, on the reverse strand, counting down.
GCGATGGCTGCCATTCAGGAAACGGGATTCGAACTGCTCGAACACCCTCCCTATTCGCCAGATCTAGCTCCTAGTGATTTCTACCTCTTTCCTCGGCTCAAGGAACGCCTCCGAGGCAAGAAATTCGAAGACGATAGCGAAGTAATGGCCGCTGTTGAAGCGTTTTGGGAGGGTCAAGACAAATAATTTTTTTCAAAGGGAATCCTGGGTTTAGAAAAAAGATAGACTAAATGTATTGATTTGTTAGGAAACTATGTAGAAAAATAAATTATTATTTTAACTTTAATTACCGTGTTTTATTTTCATTATCATTACTTTTGGATCACCCCTCGTATGTTTTGTAACTCAGGCCCGTATTAATAAACGTTACTCAACGACGAACACAAGTGCGTAATCATTTGATAGACACTCATTACGATATCAGCATCTCAAGATCGTTGCTAATTAATAAACACATAAAAACAGTATCTCAAACCGCTGTACTAAGGAATACTGTTCTGTGACTTGCACTCATGTATACACACTTGAGAGTCGAGTTTCGTTTATTAATCAGTGTGGCACTCAGCAGTCACTGTGTATGTCTTTTGAAGACATTTTTTTCAAACAGAGGTACTTGATGACAGCTCTAATTTCGTTTTTCTCCATGTTGATGTTATCTCTTTGACAGTTCGTATTAAAATGAATGTATCTCCCGGAAATCGTGATCTATTTATATGATTTTTTTAGGCTGACGTAGTGAGTATATAAGCAAGCAAAAAATATTTTTTTTGGATTTTTATGCGGACCTGAAGTAACCGATTATTATTACTTTTGGATCACCCCTCGTAAGTGCAGCAATTAAGGCAAAGCCTTTCAACAGGAGGAGACCATCTTACAATTAGTAAGTTCATTATTTTTAACCCCCGACGAAAACAGAGGGGTGTTATATGTTTGTAGTGTGCATCTGTGTGTCTGCTGTGACATAGCTCCTGAACCGATTTTGATTACGTTTTTTTTTTTGTTTAGAAGGTGCCTTCATCGATTGTTCTTATCTGTTTCAAGAAAATCTGTTCAGCCGTTTGAAGATCATTAGCTCTTTTTGTTTCGAGGGGTTTAAATTTTAGTTGATGTTAGATACACAACAAAATGGAATGAAAAATGCATAGACTATATATGTACTTGGTTATATGCTGCCATGCACACACATATCTTTCCACAAATATGCTGATATCTGCGTACTCATAAATACCGGGCATAAGCAGGTCATTGATATGCAGCAGAGAGTTGCGTAGAGAACGGACCCCTGAAAAGCTCCGACATTAAATGAAATGAAGATTTATTTGCTTTGAAAAAGGCGTACATTTAGGTGGTTATTATAAATTGTAGTTCAGCTTTTTAAGCCATCTATAATAGCATGAAAATACATTTTTTATAATTCAGTTTACTATATTACAATACAAACGATTAATTGTCATAAACTCGGAAGAGCCGCCTTCGACGACTCGGAGAGACCATTCACCCGCAAAGACGTAAAGAAGGATAAGCCGTACGCTGAAAGCTTGCTTAAAAGGTTAGCGTGCCAGACCCAGTCAAAGGCTTTCGGTACATCAAGGTAAACAGCAATTGCTTCCCCATTCTTCTTTAGAGCCTCGCACCATGTGTGCGGCACACGCTAGAAGGTCGCCCATGTCGAGTAAAAAAAATTATCAACAATTAAAATATCGAATTGTTTGTATGAAGGTCAAGTGAGCGCTAGAGAAACGACGATTGCAAGACGTTGTCGATAAATAAAAAGTTTTGAGAAATTATCAATTACCGTGTAGTGGCGGTGTATGAATATCCATATCATCCCGTGGGTCTCGTAAGAGACGACTAGACTTGGGGAAGTGTTATTTTTAAATAACCGTGACCGTCGTTCCGGTTATAAAAAAGTCACAGTGAAAAATCATCGTGTGACTTTGTCACGTTGATAACGTTGGATACCGACTTGGGAACAACTTATAACATGACCTAATACTAAATCATAAATCATAATAAATCTAAAATGCATATATAAAATATGCATTTTAGATTTAGTATTAGGTTTTATTTCAATAGTCGATTTTTTATTACCTTCCTTACCTAAGCTACGTGGCTATGTTATAAATTATTATTTTTGAAATATACGAAATTCACCTAAGGCCGACCAGTCGGCGTACGTGTAAGTGTACCGTTCCAGAACACTGTAGACGTACCTTGTAACACAGTAACAAGCCTCGGCCCGCGGTAAATCGCGAGCTTAAATTATATCATAAACCTAAACAGGTTCAGGTTTTTGATCAAAAAACAGGATTTATTCAGTTTAATTATAAGATTAAGTAATCATTTTGTCTTCTTCCGATTCTTGATCAAAATCCTGATTTTACCATAAATGTGCGTCTTATAAAAATCACAATACAAGCTAATTTAAATAATATATTTTTTATTTACGAACTTCAAGGGTATTAAACGTGTCGTGTATTAAAAATAAAAAAGACAAAGATTATTAAAAATTTATTAGCCATTTTTATGGTATCAAAATATGGCGAAAATTAATTTAATTATATCAAAATTTTCATTACACACTGGAAGAAGAGCAGTCAAACGCTATTTTACCTAATTTCAATTACAAAATATATAATTGAAATATTTTATAAGAAATAGAAGGTGACTATGAGTGATAATATCCAGTCTATTTTATTCCAAATTATCTCTCTACCACATACACATATTATTCCAGAGTTAAAAGTAACGAAATTATCACCATATTTTTATATAGAAAAATAAATCTTTAAGAAATCACCTTGAGATTAAACTCATATTAGATACATTTTGGATATGTTAATATATTTGTACAATTAGAAATTTAATATCTATTGTCTTTAATGGAAACTTCCAAATACATTAAAATATGTTGTATTATGTTAATATATTATAATGCCTTAAATAGAATTTTAGCTAAATGCAACTGCAAGCCTTTCAAGCTACTTAAATAAAATTTATAAGACTTCCAAACAAAAAGACAATTTAGTAAGTTAGTTTTAAAATGTAAAAATTTTGGAAAGTAAATTTCAAAAGAAACTGCTTATTTAAGCCAAATTTCTATATATAAAAATCAATTGCTGACCGTTCAACTCAAAAACGGCTCTACCGATTTTGATGAAATTTTTGGTGTATGTTTGAATGGGTCCCTAGATGGTTTAGATTCACATTTGGACCCGGAAGGTGGTGCTGTTGTGTGGGGGGATCGCTAGTTTTTCATAAAATTGAGTTGGAATAATTAAAATAAAATTAATTGAAAGCATTGGACTATTTGTAACTTATAACTATAGTGATGTTTGACATTTATGATCTGACAAATTATGATTATCATGTTCAAATAAAACATCTTGGAACTGTGTTTAGCGACGCACAACACTCTCCAGCAGCAGTCTTAGATTAAGTACACACACTCTTCTTTACTTATAATTCATCTTTCTCCAGATCGACATCGGACAGGTCGATATCTTCTTCAGGTGGTAGTTCACCGTCCTTGCCATCCCAAGGTTCAGTGGTGACGATCTTGGGCATTTCTGCGCCTTTAACTGGTGCTGTTTGACCACGACCGAAGGAAAGATCCCTGTAATAAAGACCATCTTTGTAACCTAATCTGAATTAGTAGTAATAAAGGTTTAATCATTATAAGCAAATAGTTGGAAAAAGAAAAGTAGTTACTAGTCAGCCACACCATCATAGAACGATACTATGGAAGAAAAAATATAAGTGCATAAATTAAGCAAATCTAACATTGATATATCCATCTCATCCACTCTGCGAAGCATGACAGTTATGTCTGACATATGTGACAGCAAAAACTTCTTATTTAATTAGCATAGAAGAGATATTTTCCGAGCAATATAGTATTGTTGTATGTATTATTTTTATTGTTGTGATTATTTTTATATTGATTTTAATAATTAATATTCGTTTTAGATATAATGTTTTTATAAGTTTATAAAAAAACAAATGTTATTATAATTTCCTTTTTATTTAATTTTTGTCAGTGGGAGGTGTAGTAACGAGTAGCCCCCACGACAATAGGTATGTATATATTAGAGTTAAGTTTATAATAAAGAGTAGTATAATTAAACACATAGCAAGAACAACACATCTCTTCTCATTAATACCTTTCCTACTACACAATGGTAAAACAATTACTTTCAATAAGTATTATGTAATAATCTATATTGAATAAAAATCATTCTATTCTATTCTCTAATCTATTCATATTATTAATTTCAGCATGTGTGGGCATGTCAAATATATCAATAACAATAAAATTTTAATTATCAGTTATTTCAAATAATAATAAATATACAAAGAAATAAATACCTGAGGAATTCATTAATGCCAGATTCTGAGAATGAGCCGCGAAGAGTAGAGAATTTCAGTTTCTTAGCATTCACTACGGCCATTGCAGGGTAACCGAAGCCTCCTAACTCAAGGGCTTCTTCTAATGCGGGCTGTGCACCTGCTTCAGTCCATACCCATCTGAAATTGAATCATTAGCCATGTTAATGATTAAATTTAAATTATTTTTCTAGGACCTTACCAGAAAGGCCCTAGAAAATTTACCTCTACATGCCCCCTTCAAACTTGTGGGCTCCTACTCTGTATTGAAGTGCTACAACAGGATAGGACCTGTGGCATTTTGAGACCACAAATATATAAATCTGTTAGCTACACCCATAGAAATATATAAGTGAGTGGTATTTATTTTTTGGGGTGGTGGTGATTTATTATTTACTGGGTCGAGTAAGAATTTGAGAAATCTTACTACATGACTAATTACATGCATACATTAACAAATAATAAATTTGTTTTCTTATTCAGGATAAATTATTTGTAAAGATTTAATCAACTCACCCCCACATCTTGTTTTTGTATTTTTCTCCTAGACGAGTCAATATGGAAATGTATTCATTGCGGCAAGCGGCATTGCAGTCCAAAATGTGAGGTAGAATTGATACTACACACAAAGGTTTCTCACTACAGGCCTTCATTGTTTCTTCATTTACTACCTGTGAAAACAAATATATTATCAAATTAAATATATGAATTGAAAGAACAAGGAATAATATACACAAAATTAATTGCCACGTAATCACACACACACACACACACACACAAACATAGTGTGCTTTGTAATATTATTATCTTTTGGACACCGAAATATTGAAAGAATATAACCCAATTTTTTTTTCGATTAGGTGAAAAATTATAGATTATGATGCTGTGTGATTCTATTTTATTTTTCTAATAGAATGCTCAAACTATATTTAAATTTTGTTGGGTTAAAATTCAAACCAGCTTTATTCTTTATTTACTTGTTGTATTTATTTTTTATTCTTTATTTATAGTCGCGCCGAACATGCGCTCGAATTAATCTCCCAGTATTTACCATAGATGGCGGTGGTGTGAGTAAAAATTGTCACTTCACTTCACCTTCAAAAGTAAAGGGTCAGTAGTTCACTAGAAGTCTTCACTAATCCGCGCCCGCTGTTGCACGTGTAGTACTCTTACCGCATTATTAATTTAATTAGTTTTAAAGTTTATAATCGCTAGTGTTTTCGGCTATACACTATCATAGACATACAGTAACATCTACAACATTACACACCACAATATTTAGAAAGAACGCCGATTAGTGATTGTGAGTACGAGCTTCTCGGTAAGTAAATTTAATTCCTCTAATTTAAGATACATATATTCTCCCGCGCAATCAAGTATTTAACGGCCACAAGGCGATATCTCGTGCCCGGCTTGATTATTTTTTTGGTGCCTCCTGTGAGGACTTCGATTTCTTACCGAAATTTAAAATTTCTCACATAGCGTCGTTTAATTTCTTCGCTTACCGCCCGCCATTGTTTTTATTTCCCGCAATTATTATTCATGTATTCTGGATGACGTTGATCATTTTATAGTGTGTGTGACTTGTTAAAATATTGCATTATTATTATTTGAACCGTTATTTGTGAGGATACTGATATAAATATGTTTTGTAATTTTACATCATTAATTTGCACTCAGTTTTCATTAGTTCGAAAATATGGCAGCCACTCGCAAAACTCTGCCTAAAGAACTACTTATTAAGGAAACATGTCGTGATGGTTATTTTACTCGCATGCAACGTATTTTCGATCTATCAAAAACAATAAACGATGCCGCTATTCGGGATATTTTTATATCACAGTGCGAAACCATCGATGATATCAGAAGTGAATATGACAAGTGCATCCATGACATTAATTCTATAAATATGGAACTAGATCCCGAGTTTACTCCTGAGTTCAACGCCTGGTGTAGCTTTGAAGACCTGTACTGCCATGTTAGATGTATTAAGAACAAAATATGCGAACCGCAAACGATGAATGATCCCAAGCCTAAGATCGCGTTTCCTAAGTTGCCTCCCATAGAAATTCAGGAGTTCCACGGAGACCCTTCCAAATGGAGCATCTTTTATGAAACATTTAATTCGACGATTAATTCTAATACTGAGTTAACGAACTCAGATAAAATTTATTATCTGGTTAGCAAACTTAAAGGCAAAGCGCAACATATTTTTTCGGGTATTAACCCCACCGCTGATAATTACGATTCTATATGGGATACTTTAATCAAAAAATATCAGGACAAGCGTTACCTCGCGAGTACTTTTCTCGACTCAATATTAGAGATGAAGGCATTACCTAATCCCGCGACTTCAACTCAATTGGAAGCATTCATTGATAAATACGCCGCATCAATCGCCGCTCTTAAAGAATTAAATATACCAAATCTTTGTGATTATGTGTTCATTTTTATTTTGCGCTCAAACGCTTAGATCGCGACACTTTAAAAACGTTTGAAATATCTGTCAGAGACGTGGACATACCTACTTATGACAGCTTTATTAATTTCGTAAAGGGTCAAGTGAAAATAATACAACGCGTAACGCACCCGCATACAAAGTGTCAACGAAAGAAAGTGATAAACCCAAGTTGCCTGCCGTTCCAGAGATCTCGCATTCTTATATTACAGACGTTACATCGACAACATGTAGACTTTGTAATAAATTGCACGACCATTATCATTAAAAAGACAAACTGCCTCGCCGTGTTTCTTGATCTTAAAAAGGCATTTGACACCGTGTCTACCCCCATTCTGTTGCAGAAGTTAGAAAATTGTGGTATTAGAGGTGTGCCCCTTGACTTGCTTAAAAGTTACATGACTGTTAGGACTCAGAGGGTAAAAATAGGTTCACATATAAGTCAAAAAACTAGTGTTACTTTTGGCGTACCGCAAGGAAGCGTCTTAGGGCCCACCCTATTTCTAATACATATACATAAACGAACTCTGCAATATGAAGATCCCACATGCTAGCATATTCTCTTATGCTGACGACACTGCCATAGTGTTTACAGGCGACTCCTTGAACAATTTAAAGATTAATACAGAACACAGTTTGGTTGTGATTTCGCAATGGCTAAGTCTGAACTTACTAACGTTAAATACCAGCAAAACGAATTATATTTTGTTTTCCATAAAAAACAGTCTGCCTGACTTACGCAGCAATATTAAGATTCATTGCTGTCAGCCGCTAGTTAGCACAAATTGCAACTGCCCCACTATAACTAGACTAACTTCACGAAGTACCTTGGTGCCTTAGTGGACCAGAGACTTTCATGGATGTCTCATGTCGAATTAGTTTCTGGCAGATTACGTAAATTAATGTGGATTTTTAAAACACTAAGACACGTTGCAAATAAAAAGTTACTTGATCAGATCTATATTGCGTTGGCACAATCTATTTTGATTTATTGTATAACGATATGGGGTGGTGCTGTAAAAACCCATTTTATACAATTAGAACGAGCTCAAAGGGGATTGTTAAAAAATTATGTATTTCAAAACACGTCAGTTTTCAACAAATTAATTGTATTTATATGCAGATTTATTGACAGTTCGTAAACTATACATATTGCACGTAGTTCTGAAAAAACATACGTCCTTTAATATTGACACCAATATTTTAACTAAAAGAAGAAAAGATAGAGTCGCCACACTAAATTACACCAAGACTAAATTTGCTCGCAATCAGTACAAAAACATCTCGTCTCATTTATATAATAAAATAAATAAAATACTAGATATATATCCTATAACTTATCGAAACTGTAAACAAAAACTCACTGAATGGCTGAAGACATTAGAATTTATTGAAGTTGAACACCTATTAAAATTAGAATTTTGATATGAGGATATTTATGTAAATCACTCACTCATTGCATACATACACACATCATAACTCCATGTACTTGTACATGTATCTACCACCTCTGCTCAGTGGCTTAACGCTGATCCCAAGACCTTTTATGTCGTAGGGCTGTGTCTGCACACGGGAAACGTATGAAAACTTTCACACAACACATTACCCGCACACACTACACATATTACACACACACTACATTCACTACATACACACACACCACACATACTATTTTACTTTCTAAATTTAGTACAAGCGGTTCTTGCTTTAGTAAATTTTATGATATAGAAGAGGGCTTATTTGATACGGGCGCATTATGCGTTCAATAGAAGAAGTCTACCATGGTATATGTACTTGTAAGACCGTGTTTATGAATAAAACCTTTTTATTTTTTTATAAGAGACCTGTAGTACGCTTGTGTCCACTACCTACACAATAATGATGATTAAAATAGATATTAATATATTATACAGGGTATTTTGAAACGCTCCCGAAAACGAAGACAGATGATAGTACTAAGGATACCTATGATGATGGGTCACAAAGAAATTCGATCGAGGAAAAAAAAATCATCTTTTCACAACGTTTTATTAACTTTATTCACGCTCCATCATGTTATACAGTTATTTGAAACGATATTTCACAAAAAATCATGAAAATACTGAAACATAAAACCAGCAGTGAAACTTTAAAAGAAAATCAGCTAACAATAGGGTCAATATCCTCGCGGGCGCCGAACTCTTACCTAGATCGGTATGAAACAATGCATTAGGTATACTACTTACTCACTCTACCCTTCCTTTCACACACACGCTGCTTCGTGTCGCCTCGCGCTGTGGAATTTCACATGCTTCAAGGACGTTACAATAATTTTAGTTTTTGAGACAGTGCCATGTTGACTATCACGAGCGATAGTTCAATTGTTTTGTTTATTAAATTATTGTCGTTATTACTTGTTATTTATTAATTTATGATGTTGTTCTTGTTGTTACGTTTTGTGTTTTTTGTTTTGTTTTAATAATGCCTAACGCGTAGGTACATTTATAGTGCTTGTGAATACGGCAACATGTTAATGTGCCTTGAAGAATCTCATAAGGCCACGGAGGATCGGTAAGCTGTTTCATACCTAATTTTTTTAAATAACTTAGTACTGAACTGATCTGAATAGGTATAACTGAATACATCAGCATAATAAACATACCTACACAATGGATAACAAAGCATGACTCTAATCTTGTAAACATTTTATTTAAGTATTTTTTCATTAGCGGGAATCAGAACCAGTTATTTGGTTTATTTAAGCTAATTTTTTAAATAACTTGTTAACATTTTATTTAAGTATTTTTTTCATTAGCGGAATCGAACCAGTTATTTAATTTATTTAACCTAATTTTTAAATAACTTAGTACTGAACTGATCTGAATAGGTACATAACTGAATACATCAGCATAATAAACATACCTACACAATGGATAAAAAGCATGACTCTAACCTTGTTAACATTTTATTTAAGTATTTTTTCATTAGCGAGGAATCGAACCAGTTATTTGGTTTATTTAATCTGTGAATTCAATTAAAGTGGCTACGTGGAAACAAGCACAGTGGCAAAATAGTAGATTAAGTAGATTAGTTAGGTATTTAGACAAGTGTTGTAAATTATTAGGTATTGTGGTACCATCGCTAGTTGCGGGCCGCGCGAATTCGGCGTTCGCGCGTACATTGACCCTAGTCAGCTGATTGTAATTCAGTAATTCCACTGCTGGTTTTATGTTTCAGTATTTTCATGATTTTTTGTGAAATATCGTTTTAAATAACTGTAATAACATGATGGAGCGTGAATAAAGTTAATAAAACGTTGTGAAAAGATGATTTTTTCCTCGGGATCGATTTTTTGTGACCCATCATCATAGGTATCCTTAGTACTATCATCTGTCTTCGTTTTCGGGAGCGTTTCAAAAATACCCTGTATTTAAGTATTGTTAGTCAATCTCGCAACTTCGTAATACTATTTATATCGTGTTTGCAAATTTTAATTAGTTATCACACACTGTCCGTAGTTCTGCATCATATCTCTCTATTTCAGATATTTTATATATATATATTTTTTCACTGATGTCATTAATAATAAATTACTCTTAAAATATTTTGAAAGGGAACCTTTCAAAGGCCGGGAGTATAGTCGCGCCGAACATGCGCTCGAATTAATCTCCCAGTATTTACCATAGATGGCGGTGGTGTGAGTAAAAATTGTCACTTCACTTCACCTTCAAAAGGAAAGGGTCAGTAGTTCAATAGACTCTTCCTTCGAGATCGCGAAGCCGACCTCCTCCTCCCCAGGAGACCCACCTCAGACCCCAGAATCTCAAAGGTCTCTCCATCAAAAGTATTCCCTTCTTCGTAATGACAGACCTGACCGCAAAGGCGGCGGTACTGCCATTTACTTCAAGAAGATACTACACTGCTCTCACATTGCTTTTTGTTATTTGTAATATGTGTTGTTATTGGTTTCATCCAGTACATACTTTACGTGGTAGAGCCACGCTACAGCTATATTACTAGTATAGTTGTAGCACGAATGGGTCGGCTCGACCAGAGAAGGACCACGCTCTCACAGAATGCCAGTTAAAATAGCAGCTTAACGCTGCTGTGTTTCGTATGGTGAGTGTAGAGAACCAGAGGTCCCTTTTTCTGGAAACGGGGCATTCCATCTTAGTCCTCACGGGTGTCAACGCATTTGCATTTTGATTCGTAATCGACAATAGATGTAGATGTCTATGGGCCACAGCAACCACTTACCATCAGGTGGACTGTGTGCTCGTTTGTCACCCTTATCCTATAAAAAAAAAACTGTTATAATAGGTGGAAAGTAAAGCACACCTTACCTGTACAATCTCTGGTGGGGCAATATTCTCAGCAAGTTTCTCAAGAGCCCATGCTACAATATCGCTAGCAGTTCTGCCACCATTATAGTCTTCTACAGAATCACTTGTCTTCTTGCCAGCAGGGAACAGCTTGATAGTGGGATACCCTTGTACTTGGTAGCGGGAGGCCATTGCTTGATGTACTGTTGCATCTAAAGCTCCTAATTTAACCTGTATGTGCAATTTGATACTGTAAACATGGTAGGGACAAAGGCAAATAATCTGTCAAAAAAATGTTAGCATGTGTGTTCAACTTTGGTGTTATATTACTATTTATATATCATGCCGTACAAAGTCGATATGTACATACAACTATTGCACAGAGAGGCATATATTTGAAAGTTTAAACCCTTTTGACTCATAGTTTTTCTTTTTTTTCGGAAAACTGCCATGCGCCCTAACAATTCCATATATTTCATTTATGAGAACAAAAATGTACACCTGCTTCAAATCATCACAAGTTTCAGCTTAAGAAATGGAAGTTTTGCTTGAGAAATATATTTCTTTAAATCTACTACCATTCCGGAAACCATATACTCTCTAAATTAGATTGTTTATTTATGAACTTGTGGCAATATAATAAGTTCCCCAAATCATCAACAGAATCCCATATCATTGGAGATGGACAACCACATCTTAATAACAGCTCAAAATAATAAAAAAACTGCACTTGCCAACCCACCAGCCAAACAGGGCAGCTGTGGCAAATATCCCCACTATGAGGCAATTAGTGGGGAAAGCCTTTGTTCTGCAGTGGTCTTTTGATAGGTTGTTACAGTATCAAAATAATAATATTATGATATATAAAGTATATAAGTATAATAAAAATTAATTAAATATTGAATAAAACTATTTTTACGGATTTTATCGCGTTTACTTTTTAATTCCCGACGTTTCGGGTGCTTTACAGCAACCCATGGTCACGGGGAGGGAGAGAGATGTTTGACGTCCCGCTGTCATAGTTAACCCGGCTACCTTCAGTTTTTGAATATTAATTTTTGATTCGATCTACGCGAATCTACGTAAATTTAACGCAATAAAATCCGTAAAAATAGTTTTATTCAATGTTAGTGTTTGCGTAAATATAAGAAATCATTATTTAGATATATGTTGCTGGTTGTTAAAATTATTATGTTTATCCACTCAATTTTTATTAGAGGTGATTAGTAAAAAAGTAAACAAGTTGGCCATGACATTTATCTACTTTCATTAATATATTTAATCAATTAAATTTACTCTTTCGTACCTCTCAGGCAGTGAATCAATCATCAGCCAGGTGAAAGCAATCTTTTTAAAAGAAAATGATCAATTCACTAATATATTTCCAATGCTGCAATAAACAAATTATTTACATGCACAACTGAACAAGTTTTATGCATTTTAACATTAATAACTACATTACAATTGTGTCATTTTTCCTACAATTTAATGAGATAAATTTCTAATAAAGGTTTATAAAGATTGTGTTTAATTTGAAACCTAATAATTCCTGTATGGGGTAACGCGTTCAGTGATAACCTAGTTAGCGGTATTTATATAGGTACCTAAATACTTTTTCATATTTTTATTTATATATACTTAAATACTTTTTTCATACTTACTCTCCACAGGGTACAAATGCTCCTGTAAAAAAAATATTTGCAACAATTCCCCAAAATCTGTTTGAAAAGCAAATGTACTCTTACAGCATATTCCAAATAAAGAAAGTTACAGTTGCCTTGTGTGTGCCAATGACAAAAATGTTATACAGAATAGCCTGCAATTATTTGTGTTTTATAGTAAAACATACCTTGCCCTTAAGTTCCGTAGCAGCCTTGGCCCAGTGTGGTTCAAGATTCTTGCAATGTCCACACCAGGGCGCAAAGAACTCCACTAACCAAAGATCTTCACTGTCTAGCACCAGCTCTTTGAAGTTGCTATCCGTAAGTGTGATTACATCTGACTGGAAAAGGAATTAAATTGCTAAATAGGATATAATATATACAATAGCATATGTTATTGAATGGCATAGGATCCACTATGAAAAGTAATATTTATCTATAGTTTTACATCATAATAGTGTATTAAAATAGTACATATTATGTATGTATTTTAAATAAGTGTAATATATACTGAAGAATTCTATTCATTCTTGTTTTAAATAAAACATATTGGTTTCCATGCAAATTTAAAAATGAATGGGCCCACCACCGTAACCAGGCGTAACTTAACGAAACACATGTTAATTTATTCCTTATATCCAATAGATTACAATAGTAATATTAGGTCCTTACATATGAAATTAGCGTTTTGTCGTACTGACCACTTTGATCTGAAATATCTCCTCTTAGGTTAAGAATTCCAAATTCAAATTTATAAATTCATTTAGCTGGTACATTTGAGTTTTGAAAACAGTCATTCATTTGGTTTTCCTCATTATTTTATTCTTTGGCGTCGCTTATTACCGTACAATGGAAAACTTGAAATATTGGTATCCCCAAGCCAGGAAAGCCTCACAATCTCCCCTCAGTTATCGTCCCATCAGCCTCCTCAAGGCCATGGGCAAACTATTTGAACGAGTTATCCAAACTCGCATGAGGCGCCATCTGTTTCCCACAGACGGTGACCCTCTTGTCATCCTCACCAATTTGGTTTCCGAGCGAAACACTCTTGTCCCCAACAAGTTCACCGTATTGTGGAATACATCCTCAGCGGTTTTATCCTCGCCGTCATAAGACCATCGCGGTCTTCTTTGACATAGAAAGCGTTTGATAGAAGCGAAAGTTTAGTTTGATGAAGGCGAAAGCGTTTGATAGAGTCTGGCACGAGGCCTTATCTACAAACTACATAATACAGGTCTCCTGATCGTCTTGTTCGTCTCGTGGCCTCCTACTTGAAAGACCGTACCTTCCGTTACAGACACGAAGGCACGCTCTCCTCTTCGCGTCCAATCACAAAGCCGGTGTCTCGGTGGCTCGGTACTTGCCCCTGTTCTATATATCCTGTACACAACGACATTCCCATACCGTCGAATGGTGTTCAGATCTCCTCTTTGCAGACGACACTGCCCTCTACTGCAAAGACACGTCCTACCTTTATACGGAACAAGATCCAAAAGTCAGTTAATGACTTAGGGCTTGGTTCAAAAATAACGTATCGATGTGAACCCGAGAAGAGCTCCGCCGTTCACTTCGAACATAAACGACGCCGCTCCACTACTATTCCGCCAATCCGTATGTTAGGGACCCCGGTCCCTGGCATCGCTAAATACTTAGGTGTCACCCTTGACACGAGGCTCACATTCGAGCCCCATGTCAAGAGGTAACTCGTAACGCACGATTTTATCTGGTAGGCTCAACAGTATGTTGGGCCGACACAGTAAATGTCCCTCCATAAACGGACACTTTATAAGGTCTGTATACGTCCCGTAATGTCTTACGCGGCCCCATTTTTGCTCATGCTAAGCCCAAAACCCTGAACAAACTTCAAGTTGTTCAAAACCTTTTGTCGTCGGGCTACGAACGCAACCTGGTACGTCCGTAACGCCGACCTCCACCGAGACTTAGCTCCCCACAGTCCAGCAATTTCTTAAAAACTCTCTGAAAACTTCTTCAAAGCTTCAAAGTCCCACTCAATCATTTTCATTCGTGAGGCAGCTTCCTATGCAGCCCCACTTCCCTCTCGCTATCGTGTCCGCAGACCGAAACCTCTCGGACCCCAACAAGCTTTCGGCCGACCTGAACTGCCTCTTGGCGGCTCAGGCAAAGCCTTCTTCATCCAATATTTAATATGCCTTATTAGGCAAGTCTCTCAGCGGCAACTCGCCGCCTGCGCCCTCTTTTCCCTAAAGAGGGTCGCGTCCGACTCGGCAGTAAGGCCACTATGGCCAAAGCCGTCCCCAAGGTGGTGTTAGTGGGTTACACACTTGGGTTAGTCAGTGAGTCCCACATAACCACGCAGTTGCCTTTTGCATTGGGCGCAAAAAAAAAAAAAGTTCAATAGACGTCTTCGCTAATCCGCGCCCGCTGTTTGCACGTGTTGTGCTCTTACCGCATTATAAACTTTAAAACTAATTAATTTAAATGTTTACATTTACCATAATTAGAAAAGTGCTTATGGTGAAGATACCTTGGTATAATATATCCATGCACAATAATTTGAAACTCGTGCAAATATAAAAAAAAAATTATACGTTTTCTTATCGTCGTCGACTTAAATTGTATGCAAATATGACCAGTGTCTCAGAAGAACGTAAATGGAACTATATTTTGTCATACAAAATCAATGTGATATAACATATAACTCATGCTCAGTGGGGCAGAGTACGGTGATATCACAGACGCACCGTAAAAGTGACGTTGTTCAATATACAACTAGGGCGGACGAGGGAAAATGCGAAGCGGGCGGGGAATCACATTCCACGCGGGTCTAGAGTTATCGCGTACGAGCAGTAATGAATAATATGCTATACAACCAGTTTGTATCACAACCGTTTGGTAGTATATGTTACAAATGTAATATTTTTTACGAGCAAATAATCTGAATGGGTAATTCAATTTTTATTAAATTTCACCACATGGTTTTATAGATGGTGAACAGAGTAAAATTGAAATTTTTGATTTGAAAATCATTTCACTTCCTTACTTAATGAAATCAATATAATATTAGTGACAATTTTATTAATAATATAACTATAGATATAAATGTATATTTTTCTAGTTACAAAAATGTGAAATTCTTAAGATAATTATTAAAATTGAAATATTAATATGAGAAGAACAACCGCAAAAAAAAGCGCAAGAAACAAATTTAACCTAATGTGACATATAGTTTATTTTTACAGTAAAAGATATAGTAGCAGCAATAAATTACAGAATTTTTAATTTATATTTTTTATATAAATATATTCTTTATAATAAATAATATTATAGTAACAAACAAGGTCATGCTGATTTTAAATGAGTACTGCAACCCATGAACATCTGCAATCCTGAGGATTAAGATAGAAGGGCTCACAGCCTAGCCTTTATACAGGAATACAAAAATGGGTACAGTACTGTACATTGACAGAAAAAGGTAAGAAGGCAGTACATATCCCGATAAGACTCCAAGGTAGTAATGAATTCTTACTATCCAGTAAATATTACATTGGGGACAAATAAAGCCAATAATTTAAGTGCCAATGGTATAATTACGATATTTCTTATTTGACATGAGACCATCATCTTTTCGCTAAGAGTAAGCATTTAAGTGAAATAGCATATTTTTTTTCAGATTATTATAATATTCTACTTTTGGTCATAAATCTAAAATTTATTTCATTGCTTTTTGTTATTTGTAATATGTGTTGTTATTGGTTTCATCCAGTACATACTTTACGTGGTAGAGCCACGCTACAGCTATATTACTAGTATAGTTGTAGCACGAATGGGTCAGCTCGACGGAGAAGGACCACGCTCTCACAGAATGCCAGTGTAAAATAGCAGCTTAACGCTGCTGTGTTTCGTATGGTGAGTGTAGAGAACCAGAGGTCCCTTTTTCTGGAAACGGGGCATTCCATCTTAGTCCTCACGGGTGTCAACGCATTTGCATTTTGATTCGTAATCGACAATAGATGTCTATGGGCCACAGCAACCACTTACCATCAGGTGGACTGTGTGCTCGTTTGTCACCCTTATCCTATAAAAAAACTGTTATAATAGGTGGAAAGTAAAGCACACCTTACCTGTACAATCTCTGGTGGGGCAATATTCTCAGCAAGTTTCTCAAGAGCCCATGCTACAATATCGCTAGCAGTTCTGCCACCATTGTAGTCTTCTACAGAATCACTTGCCTTCTTGCCAGCAGGGAACAGCTTGATAGTGGATACCCTTGTACTTGGTAGCGGAGGCCATTGCTTGATGTACTGTTGCATCTAAAGCTCCTAATTTAACCTGTATGTGCAATTTGATACTGTAAACATGTTAGGAACAAAGGCAAATAATCTGTCAAAAATGTTAGCATATGTGTTCAACTTTGGTGTTATATTACTATTTATATATCATGCCGTACAAAGTCATATGTACATACAACTATTGCACAGAGGCATATATTTGAAAGTTTAAACCCTTTTGACTCAGTTTTTTTTTTTTGGAAAACTGCCATGCGCCCTAACAATTCCATATATTTCATTTATGAGAACAAAATGTACACCTGCTTCAAATCATCACAAGTTTCAGCTTAAGAAATTGAAGTTTTGCTTGAGAAATATATTTCTATAAATCTACTACCATTCCGAAACCATATACTCTCTAAATAAGATTGTTTATTTATGAACTTGTGGCAATATAATAAGTTCCCAAATCATCAACAGAATCCCATATCATTGGAGATGGACAACCATCTTCTTAATAACAGCTCAAAATAATTAAAACTGCACTTGCCAACCCACCAGCCAAGCGGGGCAGCTGTGGCAAATATCCCACTATGAGGCAATTAGTGGGGAAGCCTTTGTTCTGCAGTGGTCTTTTGATAGGTTGTTACAGTATCAAAATAATAATATTATGATATATAAAATATATAAGTATAATAAAATTAATTAAATATTGAATAAAACTATTTTTACGGATTTTATCGCGTTTACTTTTTAATTCCCGACGTTTCGGGTGCTTTACAGCAACCCATGGTCACGGGGGGAGGGGGAGGGGGGGAGAGAGATGTTTGACGTCCCGCTGTCATAGTTAACCCGGCTACCTTCAGTTTTTGAATATTAATTTTTGATTCGATCTACGCGAATCTACGTAAATTTAACGCAATAAAATCCGTAAAAATAGTTTTATTCAATGTTAGTGTTTGCGTAAATATAACAAATCATTATTTAGATATATGTTGCTGGTTGTTAAAATTATTATGTTTATCCACTCAATTTTTTATTAGAGGTGATTAGTAAAAAAGTAAACAAGTTGGCCATGACATTTATCTACTTTCATTAATATATTTAATCAATTAAATTTACTCTTTCGTACCTCTCAGGCAGTGAATCATCAGCCAGGTGAAAGCAATCTTTTTAAAAGAAAATGATCAATTCACTAATATATTTCCAATGCTGCAATAAACAAATTATTTACATGCACAACTGAACAAGTTTTATGCATTTTAACATTAATAACTACATTACAATTGTGTCATTTTTCCTACAATTTAATGAGATAAATTTCTAATAAAGGTTTATAAAGATTGTGTTTAATTTGAAACCTAATAATTCCTGTATGGGGTAACGCGTTCAGTGATAACCTAGTTAGCGGTATTTATATAGGTACCTAAATACTTTTCATATTTTTATTTATATATACTTAAATACTTTTTTCATACTTACTCTCCACAGGGTACAAATGCTCCTGTCAAAAAAATATTTGCAACAATTCCCCAAAATCTGTTTGAAAAGCAAATGTACTCTTACAGCATATTCCAAATAAAGAAAGTTACAGTTGCCTTGTGTGTGCCAATGACAAAAATGTTATACAGAATAGCCTGCAATTATTTGTGTTTTATAGTAAAACATACCTTGCCCTTAAGTTCCGTAGCAGCCTTGGCCCAGTGTGGTTCAAGATTCTTGCAATGTCCACACCAGGGCGCAAAGAACTCCACTAACCAAAGATCTTCACTGTCTAGCACCAGCTCTTTGAAGTTGCTATCCGTAAGTGTGATTACATCTGACTGGAAAAGGAATTAAATTGCTAAATAGGATATAATATATACAATAGCATATGTTGTTGAATGGCATAGGATCCACTATGAAAAGTAATATTTATCTATAGTTTTACATCATAATAGTGTATTAAAATAGTACATATTATGTATGTATTTTAAATAGGTGTAATATATACTGAAGAATTCTATTCATTCTTGTTTTAAATAAAACATATTGGTTTCCATGCAAATTTAAAAATGAATGGGCCCACCACCGTAACCAGGCGTAACTTAACGAAACACATGTTAATTTATTCCTTATATCCAATAGATTACAATAGTAATATTAGGTCCTTACATATGAAATTAGCGTTTTGTCGTACTGACCACTTTGATCTGAAATATCTCCTCTTTGGTTAAGAATTCCAAATTCAAATTTATTAATTCATTTAGCTGGTACATTTGAGTTTTGAAAACAGTCATTCATTTGGTTTTTCCTCATTATTTTATTCTTTGGCGTCGCTTATTACCGTACAATGGAAAACTTGAAATATCGGTATATTTACGAGTACGAGTTCTACCGTGGCACCAGTGCTGCAGAAACAGCTTGAAGGGTTAATGATGTGTACGGCGCTGGTGTAGCAAAAGAAAGCACGGTACGTTTTTAGTTTCAACATTTTCGTTCTGGAAATTTCGACCTTCAGAAACAACCCCGTGGACGGCCGGAGATCAAAGTGGAAAATGAAGAATTAATGGCTATTGTGGAAACGGATCCATCACAAAGCACTTCAGAGATAGCTGCAGGCTTCGGGGTAAGTGATAAAACTGTATTAATCCACTTGAAGCAAATCAGGAAAGTAAAAAAAAAGTGAATCGAACTTGCAAACACGTGTCGACTGCTGTGTTACTTTGCTCAACCGACACAATAATGAAGGGATTTTAAATCGAATGATTACTTGTGATGAAAAGTGGATACTGTACGATAATCGGAAGCACTCGTCGCAATGGCTGAACCCGGGAGACCCAGCCAAATCCTGCCCTAAACGAAAACTTGACTCAGAAAAAGTTACTTGTGAGTGTTTGGTGGACTAGAGCCGGTGTCGTTCACTACAGCTTTCTAAAATCTGGCCAAACAATTATGGCAGATATCTGTTGTCAGCAACTGCAAGCCATGAAGGAAGAACTAGCTGCTAAACAACCGAGATTGACCAATCGCTCTAGGCCACTGCTGCTTCACGACAATGCAAGACCACACACTGCACAACAAACAACCACTAAGTTAGATGAGCACAATTGGAATGTCTGCGACATCCACCGTACTCCCCGGACCTTGGTCCATTGGTCCAACAGATTACCATTTTTTCCGAAATTTGGACAACATCTTACAAGGAAAAAAATTCAACTCCGATGCAGCAGTCCAAACCGCCTTCAAAGAGTTTATTGATTCTCGCCCCCATGTTTTTTTTAGTAAAGGGATCAATGAACTACCTATGAGATGGCAAAAGTGCATAGATAACAACGGTGCATACTTTGATAAATTAAATATATTTTACAAAAAAAAATTACTTTATATTCCTCCCATACAAAACGCAAATTTCATATGTAAGGACCTAATAGTTTTTAAAAAATGTCCATATTTTTACTTATTGAATGAATAAAATATGCTACTGTGACAACCCCACACATTATGCCATATTTATGTAGGTGTGACTACAAGGTCTGGTTAATAAGGTCAAAATTCACAACAGTGTAGGTGTTTTAAGAATATGTTAATGTGAAAGTAAATACGTAGGCGCGACTGCTTGATGACATTCAGCTAATCCATAGATTTCTTTAAAAACATAATATTCATTTAATGTGCCAAAATAAGGTCAATTTAGAAGTGTATGTAATGACAGAATTTAAAGAACTTTTAAACCAATAACTGAACCTTTAAACCAATAACTGAAAAAGCTTAAGAATTAAATGGCAAGAAAGTTGTTGTTTTAGTAGTAAACTCTAACAAGGTGTTCCTAACACCTGGATACAGGCCTCTTATTTTTAGAGTTTTTAGTACGAGGAAGTGTCCACTCTGCTACTCCAATGTATGGTGGTGGATTTCACAACATGATTTATTTTATTTCTCAGACATGCAGGTTTCCTCATGATGATTCCTTTACCACTGAGCAGGTGGTAAATGAGCATTTAAAATTGCAATTAACAATTTCACTGGCACCAGTGGGGATCGAACTTAGGCTGCTCGCATACTGTGAAATTAACAACCAGTGCTAATCCCCTGAGCTACCGGGCTAACTTCATTATGACAGTCATAAAATTCATTATTTAAAATTAAGCAGTGACTTTTGAATGTGATAGTAGCCTTAGGTTCAAATTCGTTATTTCACTTCTGTTGTGAACTACTTCTAACACAAACATGGTTAACAAGTTATTGGTAATGTTAATAGCGTTACTAGTATTTTTTATTGTTTTAAAGTTTTAGAATTCACTAATCGAAAACTATTTTGTTTTGTTGATATAACACATTATGTAAACATACACACAGTGAAAAAGACAAGATAAAATGTCAATGCTCATTGAACAAAAAGCTTTATCAACTAATAAACTTATATAAGTTATAATATAGCAACTTTCAAATTTTAATTTAATTTCATTAAATTTCAAGATGTTTTTTTTTAAGCCTGAAATTAATGTTTTCTTCTTTACAATATAATAATGATTTACTTTATAATGTATAATTGAATAATATTTGTTTATAACTAACTAGTATCCGGCGCATTGCTGCCGCAGAAGAAATAATTGTGGAAATATTATTTAAAATTTGGAAGGGTTTTATTGTTTAATTAAGAATGATAATTTATTCATTAAAATTGAATGATATGTGACTTTCAAATAAATTTGTTGGTACAATATGCGGGCCATCTATAAATGAATTGTACTATGCCTATAACCTTCGCACAAGTGCAAGCAATAAGTTGACAAAATTTTAGTGCATTCTGATGAATGGTATGGCAGCGCATAAAATACAAGCAAACAAATATTAATTTTTATATAATAAAAGATGATGCAGAGAAGAGAAATAAAATTTGATTAATTGTTAATATTATTATATTTAAGTTGAATTATCTTCGGTGGATCGTCATCAAATACTTTTCCTCTAAACAAATGAGTCTCCAGAAGTTTAAGTTTATTTCTATAATTTTTCAGAGGGGATGTCACTTTAGGTTGATCAATTTGCTTTAAAGGAGACATTCTTTTCACCGACTTCCATGGTATTTTGTGACCATATAAACCGTTTCTTAGTCTCCACTAATAAATTACAATAAAAAAGTTATAGCATTTTATTACTTATGGATAATTATCAAGACTCAAATGGTCTTAATACTCAAATGCTACTCAATTTTAAGATGTTGTTAAATCTTGTGGTGTCATAGTCACTTTGACTAGTGATAGAGACTGCACGAGACTTAACAAGTAAAATTGAGTAGCGATTGAGTATTTCGGCAAAAATCAATCAATAAGGATGATACTGGTACCAATATATTACAAAAACCATTTGTTAAATAACAACTTCTTATAGCATTTAACAATATTTTCTAAGCAAATCTTCAGGTTGTGAAGGGAGGAAGGACATTAAATTTTCTAGAACCTTATCTGCCAGCAAAGTGAAGCATCAATTTTTTTTTCAATATTGAAAAGTAATTAGTAAGAATCACTTCATCATCATTACAGCCTACCATAAGTCAATTGCTGAACATAAGTCTCTACCATACATTGCCTCAAAGTACTGGTCCTAGCCACCTACATCAATTGACTCCTTGCATGTAAATATTTAACTATAAAGCATTCTATGTAACACACATACACATTAAAAATGATGTCAATTACCTTATCAGATGATGATCCACTGGATTTCTTTCCAAGGTTATCATAAGCTTTTTCTTTAGCTGCTTTAATACCTGCATCTACAAAAGCCTCTGCAGTTCTCTGTCCTTGGTACGGTGTATGCTTGCTACCAGTAAACACCTTAATAGTTGGAAATCCTGTGACTCCATACTTCTGAGCAAACTCTTTGTATTGATCTGAATCTATTGCTCCAACTTTTATGATGCCCTAAAAATAATATATAAAATGTATTATTTTGTTTATTATATTCTATAATTAATAAGAGGTAGCACAATAAGTTTGATTTACCTTTAATGCTCGAGCAGCCTTTTTATATTCAGGAACCAGGTTTTTACAGTGTCCACACCATGGAGCGAAAAATTCGACTATCCACACTTCATCAGATTTTGTGACGAGTCTATCGAAATTACTCGGAGTTAGTTCCACCACATCAGACGATGAATCATACAAAGCATAGGATCCCGCGACAAACAATAAAATACCTGTAAAAACCATAATTTTATAGCAAACGCCGGTTAAACGAACATAAGTAGCGTGAAGCGGAATTTTATGCTATAATTTATGTTATTAAAACATACCAAGAGTGTACGAGTAAAACATTGTCGTTAATTTAACGCTTATATGATTTTATATATTTATCAAAAGATTAATAACGCGAGATATGGATCACTAATAAATCTGAAAAATGAATGAAAAAATCCTTCCCAATTCACAAACACGTCAACTTTACCGAAAAAAGGTTAAACTACCACCACAAAGTTCTAGAGTTGTCAATGGATTTCGTGTATTCTCATCATTGGTGAATTCATTTTGCGCGATATTGATAGCAACTTCACAGACAACTAATTAACACCAGTTTACAAAAAAATTATAAATATATTTATTTTTGTTTACCGAACGAATTTTTATATAAATTAAACTCTGTATTATGTGCTAAAAATAAAAAGTACTTACGTTTTTTTTATTTTCCCTAGAAACGTCATAGATTTCAGATAAATAACATTTTTTGTAAACAACCGAGAAAAGGAAAAACGCTATGTCGCTTAGATTGTAAAATGAATCCGGATCGATTTTGCACCAAACTATAACTTATCAAACTCAATGCATAACGCCTATTTATGTTCAGGTTTTCCGGTGTCGGATTGCAGAAACTAAAGAGTGGTCCTCAACTACGACTATCCATTCATGTGAAAAAAGTTATCCAGACAATTTCTTTTTGTATTGAAAATGGGTCCACCACCGTAACCAGGCGTAACTTAACGAAACACATGTCGATTTATTCCTTATAACCAATAGATTACAATAGTAATATTAGGTCCTTACATATGAAATTAGCGTTTTGTCGTACTGACTACTTTGATCTGAAATATCTCCTCTTTGGTTAAGAATTCCAAATTCAAATTTATAAATTCATTTAGCTGGTACATTTGAGTTTTGAAAACAGTCATTCATTTGTTTTTTTCCTCATTATTTTATTCTTTGGCGTCGCTTATTACCGTACAATGGAAAACATGAAATATCGGTATATTTACGAGTACGAGTTATACCGTGGCACCAGTGCTGCAGAAACAGCTCGAAGGATTAATGATGTGTACGGCGCTAATGTCGCAAAAGAAAGCACGGTACGTTTTTGGTTTCAACGTTTTCATTCTGGAAATTTCAACCTTCAGAACCAATCCCGTGGACGGCCGGACACCAAAGTGGAAAATGAAGAATTAAAGGCTATTGTGGAAGCGGATCCATCACAAAGCACTTCAGAGATAGCTGCAGGCTTCGGGGTAAGTGATAAAACTGTATTAATCCACTTGAAACAAGTCGGGAAAGTAAAAAAACTTGAACGATGGGTACCTCATGAATTGAGTGAATCGAACTTGCAAACACGCGTCTACTGCTCTGTTACTTTGCTCAACCGACACAATAATGAAGGGATTTTAAATCGAATCATTACTTGTGATGAAAAGTGGATGATACTGTACGATAATCGGAAGCGCTCGTCGCAATGGCTGAACCCTGGAGACCCACCCAAATCCTGCCATAAACGAAAATTGACTCAGAAAAAGTTACTTGTGATTGTTTGGTGGACTAGCGCCGGTGTCGTTCACTACAGCTTTCTAAAATCTGGCCAAACGATTACGGCAGATATCTATTGTCAGCAACTGCAAACCATGAAGGAAGAACTAGCTGCTAAACAACCGAGATTGGTCAATCGCTCTAGGCCACTGCTGCTTCACGACAACGCAAGACCACACACTGCACAACAAACAACCACTAAGTTAGATGAGCTACAATTGGAATGTCTGCGACATCCACCGTACTCCCCGGACGTTGCTCCAACAGATTACCATTTTTTCCGGAATTTGGACAACTTCTTACAAGGAAAAAAAATCAACTCCGATGCGGCAGTCCAAACCGCCTTCAAAGATTTTATTGATTCTCGCCCCATGGTTTTTAGTAAAGGGATCAATAAACTATCTATGAGATGGCAAAAGTGCATAGATAACAACGGTGCATACTTTGATTAATTAAATATATTTAACAAAAAAAAATTGACTTTATATTCCTCCCGTACAAAACGCCAATTTCATATGTAAGGACCTAATATTAGTTTAACCGTATCTAACGGGAATACTGAGAAATTAACAATTAAAATATGAATATCACAATAACCTAAAAACAAACTAAAAGCGATTGTCTAGTAGTTTTCACCGGTATTATAAGTTAAAATAGTGCACTGGTCAATAATTAATAGTATATATATATATATAAGTTGTAGATACATTCAACATTTATAGGTACTTTTAGGTGGATGAAAAAATTTTTTAGTAGTTCGTTCTTCTTTATACGCAATTTTTCAAATTACATTAGCCAATTCACAAATATCAAAAGAACTTTTTTTAGGATTTATGATCCCGGTTCCATTTTCATAAAATCTTTAGGCCGTTTACTATAGTAACAACTTCCCTGTCCGAGAAATAGACACAATAGTTAAACAATTGAAATGTTCATATATGACTCATGGGACAGTGAAATGGTTAAATTGGTATCTTTTTTATGTGTAATAAAATTAAGTTACGTTAAAGTTTCTAGTGGGCCCAAAAACGATTGTCTCCTTTGGGAACCCAATGATCAGCAAAGAACCAATTAAGCATGTAACTGACATTAAATTAACAAAAAAATAGGTAACCGATTGTTATTTTTGCTTAACAAAAACGATTGCTTTCAAATTTCAAATCAAAAATGAAAGATAAAATAAAATAATTTGCAGGTGGTCCATTAGTATTTGGCCGTGGAAGGAATAGGGGAGATCTTCCACCAGGCAAGGTTTTCAGTTTAAGGTGGCACTAGTCGCGGACTCGAACTCACTAAAAAGCACACTGTCTCACCTGGCATCGTGCCCGACAGAGATAGTATCAGTAATGAGCAGTTAGACGCTAGTCTTCACGCTCGTCTTTTTTGTACGGCGTTTCGAACAAAAACGAAGTTACACGATGCACACATACATACCGCTACGCTGTGTGTACCACTCGACACTTGCCGAAAAATCAGCAAGTACCTATGTACAAACTTGTGTTAAATTATTAGGCGCTGCGTTATCACTTTATACCTTTATATTATACCTCTATAGCTCTATAGATACCTAATATAGATTGCGGCCACGGAACCGTCTATAAGTTTGTCAAAATATCATTTTATAATCCTCCTTTTTATAGATATAAAGATATATTTAGACCGAAGTGTTTAGTTGCCATTTGGTATTGTTAAATGCATTTTGTTGCAAACTGAAACATACTACCAATTTATTATGTTTAGTTTTCCCCCGGTGGTCATGCAGCGATCGCTCAAGAGTTCACGACGCCGACGCATGCTTACTTGAACAGTCATCGCAGTTTATGTCCGTACTAGCTGTTGTCAGCGGCTTCGCTCGCGTGTAACTCGAAAATTATCCCACAGGAACGTAATACCTGGATAAACGGTATCATATGTGTTATTCCAGACTATAACCTATCTCTGAGCTAAATAGGTATCAAGATCCATTCAGCCGTTCTGGCGTGATTGAGTAACGTACATCCATCCAAACATCCAGACTTTCGCATTTATAATATTTAGATAATAATTGTAATTAGTTCTGCCTACCTATAAATTGTTTTTAAAATTACTTACCTGCCTTCTTACTTTTTTTTTATATAATATACTCAATATCACTAAATGTAAACACATGTTTTTATCAAGACAAGTGACCCATGAAGACTGTTTTCTTAGTACCGACGTATAGCTACCTAAAGTTTACATTTTAGTGTCCACGACGCGGCGACGGTTTGTGATATTTTACCTAGATAATTATAACAGTAGGTACCTATGATAATCCCACATATACCTACTTTGTCCGCCGCAAAAGAAATAAATTAAAATAAAATTTTTGTAAATCTTTATTGAATACTTATTTCCTTTATAACATTTTCATTGTGAGCCGTGGTAGCTCAGATGGTTAGCGCTCGTTGTAAGTATCACAACACATTACGCGAGCAACCCGGGTTCGATCCCCACCGGCATCAATGGAATTGTTAATTGCAATTCTGATTTACCACGTGCTCGGCGGTGAAGAAAAACATCGTGAGTAAACCTGCATGTCTGAGAAATAAGAAAAAAATATTTCGAAGACGTGATGTTCGCCAACAGGCATTGGAGCACCGCGGCGGACATTTCCTTGCCTATATAGGGTTACCAACTCTCGAAAGGATGAGTCCGGGAGAATTTTATGAAATCGAGGGGGGGAGAAAGAAAATCTCAATCATTTATTAATTTTTAAATCTATATTTACTTTGCTTTCGAGCAACATCTAATATTTGTGAAGTTGGGGAAGTACCATATTCAGCCGTGTCTGTCACGCCACGTGCACCTCGTGCGTGACAGAGATAAACACTGTCGAATCGATAACGTCGACGGCGGGACGAACATATAAACACCGGCACCTACGCGCGGTGTTGTGTTTGAACGCAAAACGAGTGAGTAGCACAAATTATAAAGTTGTATGTACAGCAGTGAGTAGCGACACGTGCGAGCGACGGATGCGTATAATTTTTGGAAAAACCGGAGAAATTATTGCAACCCGAGAGATCGGGAGATTAACCATTATTACCGGAGTCTCTCGGGCAATCCGGGAGGGTTGGTAACCCTACCTAGCACCCTTTCAGAAATGAGAGGAGGCCTGTGCCCAGCAGTGGGACGTATATAGGCTGTAACTTTAACTTTAATAACATTTTCATACATATTCATCACATTTTTAATTAGGTATTTTTATAAAAACTTTAAAAAAAATTGTTTATATTTTTTTGTGATTAAATTATTATTATTGAATTAATAACACAACTACATTGTTTCTTTTTACGTCTGCGGTCCACTATACCTCAAAATAAATTATTCCTAATACACAGAAAAATATTCAGGTGTTTATGACACTATGTAAAAAGTTGGTTTTACAAACGAGTAGACGAAGCCAATTTACGCACGTGTGTCATACAATGGTTTTCAACACATTTGCGAGAAAACAGTAGGAACCTACTATAGGCACATGAGTAAATATACGGTTTCTTTACTCATGTGCTATAGGTATAATGAAACAAACTTTTTGTTTTTAGATATGTTGGAAAGTCTGTTTTTCTGGGCCTACCTAGGAGGTTGTCGGCTGCTTATTTTTTATTTAAAATTTTCGTTTGTAATATAATATAATTATAATCGAATATAAATCAAATTGACATATGTAAGTACAGATAAAATTAGCGGAACATTAATAAAATTTAGAAATGGTTTTTTTTCTAAATTTTATTTATATTCCGCTAATTTTGCCTATGTTTATGTCGATTTGATTTACATTCGATCTCTATATTGTAGTTTGCGAGGGTAACGGGGATCTATCAGCTCCGGCAAAACACATTTCTGATAAAAGTTATCTAATTTAAAAATTTTGTTTGTCGTCCAAAACGCATCATCTCTTTCAATTATATCAATTTCTATGCCATTTGGCGTCCAAATAACAAAATAGCAAAACTTTCGTTTTGTTATCATTAGTTGGCCTCGAGCAACACACAACATAGGCCGCAGAAGACTGAGTCGAATAAAACTCGAATAAGCGCGCGTCACCGCACGGGCATGTGTGCGTGAGCGTCGTCCCCCCGCACCGCACCGGGGGAAATATTATTCAGTGAGATGCAGGATAATCCATACTAAAACGTGCGCATAAGTAAAAAAATACGAAAAGGCCTTTGGAAAATCGAGTTTTATGAAAAAACCACTGCATATATCTATTACAAATAAAATTTATTGAATTCTTCGATAATTGAGCTTTGTAGGTACCGATTTTGTTTTGGAAATTTTACATTTCTTTTATTACTAATTTACGCCCAAAGTTTTGTTAAAATTGGCAATAAAAACGAATATTTGGTAGCTCGTAACTTTTTAATCGCTTTTTATTTTACTATTCTGTTTCCGCACAGACAAAACTAATAATGAAACAAAACGATATCATGTTTAACTTTGGATGCACAATGTTTACATATACACTTAGTATACATATTGGAGTAGTTTGTAAACTTTGATAGCGTGATTTAAGCTTCGATCGTTTCGCTTGAGGCCCATTATAATAAAGCTACCTTATTTTGTAACACATAATATTAGTGTGTCATATGCATAGAGAGTTCAACTAGAAAAATTTCGTTTTTAGTTTAGGAATCCCTCTATGCTGGTGCTTACAGATTACGCATAAAGCAACACGGGCCATCGGCGGATCGGAGGGAAGTAGTCATACCCAGGCGTTCCCCTCTGTCATGTCATTCTATGTGTACAATAAAACCAGTTGCAGCCGCAATGCTTACTAGACAAAATCTAGTTGCGCGGCTGAATCGATGTCGTACAAAAATGTCAAATTGTTCAATGTTTTTGCTGCAAAAAGAGCTCTGCCACGTCAAGTTTACATAAAGATGGCATTAAAATTACAATAAAAACGATCGTTTTGTTTCGGATTTCTTTACCAACACAGGCTGCTCGCCCTGATGCAATATGCAGATCGATCGAGCGACTGATCCGAGTCTGTATCCAAGTTGTTACTGTCACCGAGCGATTTGATTTATTTTTGGTAGAACCAATCTGCAATTATATTATAGTTGTAGCACGAAGCTGTCGGTAAAATAGCAGCTTAAGTTAATGTTATGACTGATATGTTTGGCTTTAAATTACCTATTTTTGATAAAGCATAAAATTCAATAGGGTTAACAAGTTCCTTGTCGATAATACTTATCGATGTTTTATTCATAGACTTAGAATATACAGGCGTATAGACGACCTGACAGCCCGAAAACGCGTGACCAATTTTGATTTGTCATTATGTGCGTTAGCTAGTGATGTACATTTTACTTACAAGGACTATCGAAAAATGATTGTAAAGGAAACGGTAAAAAGATTTAAAAAAATTGTTTAGTGCACGAAATTGAATAACTTCAAAAATTAACTGAATTTTACCTTACCCGTGGGCAGTTTCCCCGGAATTTCTTTTTTAACATATTATTAATATAAATAGATACTGAACTAAGTATAATACCTATTTATATTTTATATATTTTATAAAATGTTTTGATGGAGAAATAAAAAACGAGGACACGGAATACATAATGACTGCTTTATTTTTCATATAAGTAATACTTTTGATAATTACGAACAATTAATAATTAAATACATTATAGAAGTTTATTTTAACATTCCACTTAAATATGAATGTAAACTTTATAATTTAAGTAAGGAAATTTGTAGGAATCAGTTAAATAAGATTGCTCTGTTTAAAGGCCAATATGTTTATGAGGCCTCATCATGCTTCATGTTTATATTATTTCATCTGTCCCTGAAAAGTATAAAGTAATAATAAACTTATTATCATTTTAGCTGCATGAATTTTAAAAACATAATGATCTTTACAGAGTAAAGTGCACTAAGTGTCTAAGGATAGAGATGCACTCCCTTTTCTCTCAATCTCGGTATGTTAAGAAAATGGTCACTCATTCATGGACTGACCGCAGCAAGTGCAACTTAATCTCGCAGATCTATTGATCCGCGCTGCTCTACGACTAACGCTGTAGGGGAGGAACCACACTATTTAAGCCCTCGGCACAATGTCATCGGCCATCAAGCATGAATCGGGCATCGGGCATTGTGAGTATCAAATGTTATGGAATTTATACTATCGCGTCTCATGCGCGGGCGTCTACATCTCATCACATACCTAACTACGCTAAAAGTTTTATCATTGTGACCTGGATATATAATTCGAAGTTCCGATGATCTGCTTAACCCCTTGGGGAAAATAGCGTGATGCTATGAATATTGTACTAGTGTGACCGTGAGGCTGTGCGGTTGGTTAAGTAAGTTTATACATTTATTTTGGTTGACAAATAGATACTTAGTTGGGTTCATAATGGCTTAAAGAGGACAATCTCAAGATTTTTTTAATCTTTAATGTACTTTATTTATACGACTTTGCTCCTAATTCATAGTAGGATAACATGGAATACGGGTCAAATTCCTATGCAAGTATTTTCAAATTTTGACACCACACAATGAGACGTATTTACGCTACCAGGTTTTCACTTCAAAGTACGGCACCCTTTTACGAGCAAAAAATACTTGGAAGTATGAAAGTAAAGTATATGTGTACAACGCATACTTTGTGTTGTAAGTCAGATGCTTGAAGAACTTGAGCACTACACATGTAAATACTTGCCTGGGAAAATGATCTATATCTTGATAGGAATAAGAAATTCAAGTAATTTTTTATTTTTACGTCTTTGCTCCTTATTCATAGTAGGCTAACATGTAAAACGGGTCGAATTCCTATGCAAGTATTTTCAAAATATGACACCGCGGCTGGACACGTCGCGTAAGTAATAAGAATTATGTTTATATTCGAGGAAGTAAAAGTTTTGTTTCGATTTTTTGTAAATTATAGTTGTTATTGTGAACTGATTACGTAACCTACTGACCGTAACCTAATTTTTAAATAGTTATTTCATGTGTATATTGAATTTAGAGACAATTTTAAAACTTTTATTAATTAGTAATCCTAAGCCAAAAAGTAGGAAGGAAAGATTTAATTTCGTTAACAAAAAAATTAAAAAATGTTCAGTCTAAATTGTTGCCCGACTCGAATTAGTCAATCATATATATATTGACACTAAAAAATACTTTCAAGTATTTTTAAAACCTGGTTTTCAACCCTGGTATTTTTCCATAGTCGTACTTAGAAGCCCTGGTATTGAATTTTGCAAGTATGTCTCATCTCTAATGGTCTCCATTCGCATCGAGTATTTACAAGTACCTAGTGTATAAAATCTGCCTAGTATTTGGTTGAAGTCCCCGAGACTAGTTCCGACTAGTCTCGAGTATTGACAGACGAAGATAGAAAGACTGCGGAATAGTGTAGTTAAAAAAGGACAGAATATATTCTTACACATAGACTTAGAAAGTATATTCTTAGTCTATGCTACATATTTATTAATCTGTAGTCTTTGGCCTAAAGGTCTAGATACCAGGCCATAAATTCCAAAAAAAACTGTAGTCTTTAGTCTCTGTTATTTGACATTGTAGAAATCGAATGAAATTTTAATTTTATTTATTACTTAAACGTCCATATTTTTAATGAAAACACCTATTGCCGATAGCTGTAAATACAAATAAAATGCGTAATGCTACGTCAGAGATTTCATGGAATATGTTACGAAGGTTGTGTAAATTATTTTTTAACTAATGACAGGTTATGTTTACCGCTATGATTGTTATTTTTGGACTATACAGACACGCTGTCCGTTAGATTTTGGGCGGGAAATTGGTGAACAAGAACAACCCATAGCATTGTGTCTATTTTGTTCTTTGTATTTTCAGTTTATAGACAATTTCACAAAATGAGCGTTTCGAAATCAAAGCCTTTTACTGTATTCGTGGAAGGAAATATTGGAAGTGGTAAAAC
Organism: Parnassius orleans; assembly: GCA_029286625.1. Taxonomy (NCBI): domain Eukaryota; kingdom Metazoa; phylum Arthropoda; class Insecta; order Lepidoptera; family Papilionidae; genus Parnassius; species Parnassius orleans. The sequence goes on along the minus strand of JAGSMP010000070.1, from coordinate 7,016,048 downwards.
AACATTTCTGGAGCATTTTCGACAGTTCGAAGATATTACATTGTTAACGGAACCTGTTGAAGAATGGAGAAACCTTCGTGGATGGAATTTATTGGTAAAATATATTTTCTTTAAAGAATGTAGGGTATTTTTAATGCATAATCTTGTCAGTTAATTATTATTATACGCTTTTCAGGACTTAATGTACAAAGACCCAGCAAAATGGGCAATGACCTTTCAAGCATATGTTTCCCTTACCATGTTAGAAATGCATCGGCGATCGACTTCCACACCTGTAAAATTAATGGAACGCTCAATATACAGTGCTAGGTATTGTTTTGTGGAACACATGATGAAGGCAGGTACCTTACATCCAGCCCAGTTTGCTGTCCTAGATGAGTGGTTCAGGTTTATTCATCAACAGATACCCATTGAAGCTGATCTAATAGGTTAGTATTACCAACTCTCTCATGCATCTTACCCTCTTAAAAATCAAATTAATGGATAAAGTTATTATCTTTTATTATTATCTTTATCTTATCTTACTTTTAGTTTTGTAGTACAGTGGACCCCCCGGTAATCCGGCCCCTGTCTAATCCGGCACCCCCTGTAATCTGACATGGTCTATTATTTATTATTAGATTTTTTTGACAATCTTCGCAAATGCATGATTGAACAAGTAATAACTTGTACTCATCACCACTATTGTGCTCGATGGGTAGGGTATTGTTTTGATTCTGAATGCTTAGTTTGAATTTGACTACATGTGATGAATGATGTTGGATCTGGAATTTGTCGGATTACAAGGTACTCTTTTATAAAAAAATCCGGACTATAGGGGGTCTTAAGCAGTACTCTATAATCCGATAAATTCAATAATCCGACACTGCCCTGCAAAATGTTTGTCGGATTACCGGGGGTCCACTGTATTGAGACTTAATTTTTGTAGAATAGCAAATTTTGGAGATAGTATTTTATTTGAATAATAATAATTTTATTACTGTTGTGAAATAAAATATGTATATAATTTTTAATTGTATTGTAGAACTTTTTTATTTTATATGAAGAGGTTACCATGCATAAAATTGATTTTTTTTATTATGTTTAATAATATTATTAATATGAACAATAAAATCCCACCTTGTTTTGTTACATTCTTTGGTTGTCTTTTTTACAGCTTTAAAAAAAAAACAGGCTTTCAATTTTGTTTCATGTTTTATATTTTACGCAATATTTAACAATCGAGAACCAAGTTTGATGATTATTTTTTTATTAATTAGCTTATAACTTCAGGGATGGTCCCATATGTGTTTGAAGAAAATATTCCACCTGTACTGGTGACAAAATAAGGGATGAAGTTTTTAATAACATTAAATAATTTAGACAATATTGGGATTTTAATATTCCTTAGTCCACTCAAAAGGGTAAAAAAATATTAAAGAAAAGTAAAAGCCAACTTCAATGAACTAAAAAGAATAAAATAATTGTGCATTCTGAGATTGGGTCTTTAATTTTCCTATACACCATGTCTTAGCACCAACTTCAGAATGTGAAATTATTTGATTGTTTTTAGTTTTTAGTTTTTATTAAAAGTTTATTTATTTTTATATTATAAATAGTGGTTTGATCAGGGTTGCATGGAATAATTATCAATGATAAAAACGTATATACCTGTGTATTGTGTGTGAAGTTTTTGGCGTCAAGTCGATAGTGTGTATTTGAACATGAGAAATGTCAAGGGGTAGGCATTCACATTGTCCTCAGTGTTTAGTTTTATTAGTTTTTGTTGTAATGGTTTCTGAATAATACAGTCATATGTGTAAAAAAAAACATGCCACGAAATCTGGATCTATTGTGGTTAAAGTTTGATTGCATAAATATAAAAAAAGCAGTTTATGGGCTTGATGCAAGAAATGTACCAATATGACAAATGAAAAGAGGTAATATGACATGACAAAAAAGGTTTAAATTTTGATTTTATCAAACAGAGAGCATTTTTTTTTGTTTTGAAACAAAAGAATTATAACTATAAAAACACTTTTTACACATATTGCTGGATACTTAACGGATAATTATTAAATAGTTATTGGATAATTATGGAATAATTATCAATGATCATTATTATCTTGATAATTTGCAATCCTGGGGTTAAACAAATATAATTATATTTGTTTTAGAAAATTGTGTTTGTTTTTACTAACATTGTGTAGTAAGATAATGTATATTGATGTTAATAGTTATTATTATTATTTCAGTTTACCTCAAAACAACACCCAGTGTAGTTTATGAGAGGATAAAGAAAAGAGCACGTTCTGAAGAGCAGTGTGTCCCGTTAACTTATATAGAAGAGTTGCATAAGCTGCATGAAGACTGGTTGATCAATAGGACTCATGCAGAATGTCCTGCTCCTGTAAGATTATAAGTATATCCTAATATTTTATCATCACACATGAATTTTGTAGCCGATGGTCATATTGTTTGCAGTAGATTTACTTATTTATTAACTTTCATCAATTTGTTTTGCTGCTGATTATTCCAACTTTCAATGATTTATCTTATAAAAGTGTTAAGGGTGTTTGTGAAACGCTCCCGAAAACGAAGACAGATGATAGTACTAAGGATACCTATGATGATGGGTCACAAATAAATTCGATCCCAAGGAAAAAAAACATCTTTTCACAACGTTTTATTAACTTTATTCACGCTCCATCATGTTAGTACAGTTAAATGAAACAATATTTTATAAAAAAAAATCATGAAAATACTTAAACATAAAACCAGCAGTGAAACTTAAAAAAGAAAATCAGGACAATAGGGTCAATATCCTCGCGGGCGCCGAACTCTTATCTAGATCGGTACGAAACAATGCATTAGGTATACTACTCACTCTACCCTTCCCTTTCACACACGCGCTGCCTCGTGTCGCCTCGCGCTGTGGAATTTACACATGTCAGCGTTGCCAACATGTGTGGAATTTCCCAAATTGCGGGGAATTTAAAGTTGGTTTGGGATTGGTATTATGCGGGGAAAATGCGGGAATTTTGAAAATCGATAGCCAGGACCAAATCAGAACCTTTTTTTCAAGAAATCTAAATACTTATCTTAACATTTTGTTATGTTACTTATGAATATCGAATGACTCCCTTTTTTTAATTATCTTCATTCCACCACATTTAATTTTCGCATTTCTTTCGGCAACTTTTGTGTATAATTTAATGCTTTTCATTTCTTTATTTTTTAATTTTAAAGAAAAGAAATGTTAGTTAAAAAGTAAATCTTATAAAATTAGTTGAAAATTGATTCATTTCTTAAAATAAAATTGAGGGGCATTTATGGGGAATCTGTTGAAGTTTTGTCCTTAAATTAGGGAATTAGACATGAATTTTCAGGGAATTTGACAAATTGGTCTTGGCAACGCTGCCATGTTGCACAATTTAGTTTGCCGGCGACATAAGAATTAGAGGCGGCAATCACTATAAAACTTGCAAGTAATTTTTAATAATTTTGACATAACTCTTTTTAAATTCAAAGTATTGGTAGGATTAAATACGGAAAGTCAATTAAAATAAAGTAAAAGTATTATTTTTTACATTAATTCTGATAGATTAATTAACTGTCGATCATAATGGCAATTGATTTTAACTATTAAATTACTCAGTACCATTTCATTTTTCTATTTTCTTATACAAAATCAAAGATAACGATGAAATAGTGTTTATAATTGTGTGAGTACTGAGTACCCAATTAGGTACGTTTATTAATTTCAATAATTTTTGTAGTAAAGAACTGCTTGTTGCGTCTGGGTAATTGTATTAAAAATGACAAACCATAACTTCTAAATTCCATATGAAGACTAGTCGTAGGGATAACTAAACTTATAAATAAAATAAAAGTTGGCGATGTCGTTACGGTTTAACGGTCTGTGGGATCCTCACTACTCAGTGCTTCAAGAACGTAACCTCGTGCGCATTTGTTTTGGCGGGATTGGTTAATAATTTTAGTTTTTGAGACAGTTCCGTGTTGACTATCACGAGCGACAGTTCAATTGTTTTGTTTATTAAATTATTGTCGTTATTACTTGTTATTTATTACTTAATGATATTATTCTTGTTGTTACATTTTGTGGTTTTTGTTTTGTTTCAATAATGCCTAACGCGTAGGTACGTTTATAGTGCTCGTGAATACGGCAACATGTTAATGTGCCTTGGAGAATGTCATAAGGCCACGGAGGATCTGTAAGCTGTTTCATACCTAATTTTTTTTTAAATAACTTAGTACTGAACTGATCTAAATAGGTACATAACTGAATACATCAGAATAATAAATATATCTACACAATGGGTAAAAAAGCATGACTCTAACCTTGTTAACATTTTATTTAAGTATTTTTTTCACTAGCGGGGAATCGAACCAGTTTTTTGGTTTATTTAACCTGTGAATTCGAATTAAAGACAAGCACAGTGGCAAAATAGTAGGTTAAGTAGATAAGTTAGGTATTTAGACAAGTGTTGTAAATTATTAGGTATTGTGGTGCCATCGCGAATTTGGCGTTCGCGCGTACATTGACCCCTAGTCAGCAGATTGTAATTCAGTAATTCCACTGCTGGTTTTATGTTTCAGTATTTTCATGATTTTTTTAATGAAATTATCGTTTCATTAGCTGTACTAACATGATGGAGCATGAATAAATCTAATAAAACGTTGTGAAAAGATGATTTTTTTTCATTAGGATCGGTTTTATATTTCACCCATCATCAATGGTATAGTTAGTACTGTCATCTGTCTTCGTTTTCGGGAGCGTTTCAAAAATACCCTGTATACCAGTGCCCTGTCATCTATTTTCTGTGATGTAAGTGCTGTTAGCCACGGCTTTTCAGCTTTTTTGACACAGGTCTACTGATGGGGATGAGGATGATGTTGGTTTATGATTTGGTATTATTACCAATCATCAGGTACCCTCTGTTGAGGTTTTTTATGCTATCTAACTGCTGTTCGAGTGGGGGTGTGCGTGCACCCGCCTCTGACTGCTTAGCTCATGTCAATCGATGCTTAGCTCGAGTCGATCATTTATGATCGCGTGCCTGGGCAGTTCTCACCGCCCAGGCACGCGGGTGTCCGGTGTGTACGCGGTGTGTGCTGGAATCCATTATCCTACTTGTCCATCCATTATCCTACTTGTGCTTGTCCCATTGGGTGGATATAGTGTCAATGTTGAATGTGCCTACGACGTTTTGGGTCGACGGGATCAAGCGAGCGTGGTTTTTCTATAAGTATGTTACGCGGTCTACGGAGAGTCCGCGCGACGTTTGGTATCGGGACGAAGTTGGCTGCGTTTGCCACTAGCGGGTTTGGATGGGTTTCAGCGCTATCAAAGTAGCGCTGAGACATCTCCTTGAAGTATTCGGAGATAGTGGGAAGTTGGCAATCATTGTGTAGATCTGAATTCCGTTGATACCACCGTGCTCCAGTGACTTATAGGTGGGTCCTATACGTGTGGGCAAAAGCTACACTTGCGTAAGACATGATAGGCCTAACGCAGGTTTTGTTCAGGTGGAGTTTGTGTTTTAGCGACAACTTATTCTTCCTGTTAACAAGAGGGTGGAGACGGCCAATGACTGTCTTGGCTCTGTTGCGAACTACACTTATGTTTCGCGAAACTCATGCGGACGTCGAACGTGCTCCCAGATATTTGGCCGAGTTTACCCAAGGGATGGGGCGGCCGTATAAGGAGATAATATCTAGCTTAGCTTTTGGCCCTCGAATCTTTTTTGGCGTTGAACTCCGTTGAAAGTATATAGCTACACTTTTTCACTTCACTTCGATTCTCCATAGGGGAACCATTCGCCTAAGCGATTGGTAGCTTTTTGGAGTTTCAAGGTGAGAGTATTCCTATTATAATCTGATACAAAGAGTGCCGTATCGTCGGCAAAAAGCGCAGTGTTTACCACTGGGTCCTGGGTGTTGAGTAGGCTGATGGGTCTGTAGCTGGTGGGTCGATTTCGAGATTTTTGGATCCCTATTACGTCTGCTTCTTTCCAGATATCTGGGAAAGAGCAGCTCGAGAGAAGCGCGTTGAATATTCCTACGAGGAGGTAAATTAGTGGTGCCGGAAGAGATTTGATAGCCTTGTTGCTGATGCCGGCTGGCCCAGGGGCTGATCTATTCTTAAGGTTTTTTATGGTTTCTTTGACTTCGTCAAAAGTCACGGGATCGAGTGGTTAGCCCACTGGTGGTAACGCAGACCACGTTCGACTTCCGCTTCTACCTCTAGTTAGGTGAACGGGATTTGTTGGTACGCTGGATGGGGTACACTAGCTCTCTAGACTGTCGGCTAGGCTTTTTCGAGATCATCTAAGGCGAGATCGGGATGGTCTAGCCTCACGAGAGGCGGCATGGTAGCACGAGAGGCGGCATGGTAGGAGATTTTAGAGCTCTAATCAGCTTCCAAAAGGCGTCTTGAGAAGGTTCTATTCCTTTTAAGAGGTTTTCCTATTTGTGGTTTCTAAATTCGGTTATGCGTTGTTTAATCTCGTTTTGTAGAGAAGGTAACGACAACGGTCATAAGATTTTAGCGCGGTGTTCTTCGCTCTAATCAGTTGTCGAAGATCTGCCGAAAGCTTCCTGTACCGATCACTCGACACACGAACCCTACGGAAGCATTCTTCGATCGCTGAATTGAGGTGAGTCGATAGGGCGCTAATCGCCCTATTGGCTTCCTCCGGCGAGTTTATCTTGTCCGGTATGATGTCTAAATGCTCTGGGAGTTCGTAGACTCGAGTTTGACCTCGAGATTACGCCAGTAGACGATGGTTTTGGTCTGAGGGACCTCACCTCCGGTTCAGTTGTAATACGATTGGCCTGTGGTCCGAGGCTAATTCGATGAATGTTTCGATCGAGTTAATATTAAGCCGGATATCTTTTAGTAAAGCTACTATATCATATATCCTTCGATATTCGAGAGATCAGACGTCCTTGATTATACTATATCATATAATCAAGGACGTCTGGTAGTTGGTTTATAGAAAAAGGATAGCGAGTTGGACTCTCGGGAGCGATAACGTCGAAGTTGAGTCTCTTCGTGAGGTCACATACTACGTGTTCACTTCATAAATGCCGTTACCTCCCGCCGCGCTCCCTCATACCGCGCCTCAAGCGTCGCCCTTATAGTACCGATAGCAACGCTGAAATATATCTACGTCAGTTATTTGTGCTCCCGTGCGATCTCTAGTTTTGTTACTGTTTTTGTTACTATTGATTTTTTGTTTCTGTTGACTTTTTACGTTCATTAATTTGTGATAAACACAGAATGAGGTGATAGCAGTGATACAGAAACGAACGATTGCGATAAAATAACTGGTATCGAAGTTATGGATGCGTAAATATCTACCTACCAGTTTTTGTAAATAATTCATTTAAAATTATACATTTTAAATGAAATATTAATTATTAAAACTATAATAAAAATATTTTATTTTATCGGACACGTTTCTATTCAGTGTTATTATTTTATTTTACTAACTAAACAAATTATTCAATAATATTCATTTTATCAACTTGCTTGCCTTCCATTTCTCTGTACAGGGCAACAAACTAAAAATCGAACTTCTTACAATTAAACGCTTACAGTAATAGTTTTGTAAACGGTACCGTCAACTGTGACGTCATAACGGTCGACGACGGCAAACTCGAAATGAACGCGTAGTAAAACGTTTTCGTTTCGATTGTTAACGTTAGAATTCCAACTAACGTGTTTACTGTATAGGTCTCCTCGCGATTAATACGTTGGGGCCTAGATCTAGTACAGCCGAGATGTCGGCTTCTAATACATGTTTTAGCGGTGGCAGATATGCCGGTGCAATTATGATGGGCGGACGGATGGCCCGTAAGTGCTATCCTGCAAACCGATGCTTCTATGTTAGGAAGCGGTGGAGTATCTATCGGTATACAATGCAAGGACCTTTTGTAGTAGATCAAGGTTACCACCCAGCTTGCCAAGCGTGGCAACTATGCAAAATATCCCCTCTATAAAGCAATCTAACTGGGAAGAGACCTATGTTCAGCACTGGACTTTAATAGGCTGTAACGGTAATGGTAACGGTATACAGCGGCGGCGATGGATCATGTTGCTTAGTGGCGCGTACGCGTATTATAAAGTTTTACCTTGCTGATAGAGCTATTGTCGTTTAGTCGTGTATTTGATTGTAAAGCTGCGATTACACTTGACTTCTTTTCTTCAATTGATGGGGTTGGGTAGGTGATAGAAATGATGTCATCACTATTGAATTTAGCAGCAGCACTGCTAGCGCTGAGATCAAACTTGGTGAACTCGAAGCTAGTTGGAGACTGCGTGAACCGCCTAAACGCCTTGGGAGGTAATAACAAGGTAGTTTTATGATGGGTTCCGGGTCATGCGGGTATTGTAGGCAATGAAACTGCCGACAAGCTCGCACGGGAGGGCTCAAAGACAATTTGGACCCGAGCCATTTTGTGGAATCTCAAAAAGCCTCGCCCGATTGACCCTGGAAACTCTTTACCACAATAAATCACTTAAGATCTGGTCTGATAAACCAGGCTTAAAACATTCTAAAACTTCCGGGCTTTCGATCATAAATTCGCTTCGGAAGCCCTGGGATTAGGTAAAAATAAACTGCGCATTCTGGTAAGAGCCCTGACTGGACACTGTTGTCTTAAAAAGCACATGTCCATCCTGGGACTAAGCAACTCAAGGCTATGCCGGTTTTGCTCCCTAGAGGAGGAAACGCCTTTACACATCCTGACAAATTGCGGACCCTTAATGTGCAAACGCAGCACTCATCTGGGAAACTATACACTTCGCCCAGAAGAAGTGAAATTACTCACAGCTAAGCAACTTCTATTCATTGAGGACGTAGGGCTTAGCAGTGAACAGAGTAGACATAGCAGCGATCACAATAATCTTTTAGGTCGCAGTGATACTGGTCTCTCTAAACCTGTATAGCTGCTCGTACATAATTAAAAAAAACTGTTTTATTAATTAGCTGTGATAATAATAAAGCACCCAGTGATTCAATTCCGGGCGTGATATTTTATACTTGTGTGGTGTCACCTTTGTTTTCGCCGCTATCTATCTACATGTTTACTCGCCTTTATTGTTTTTCGACATAACGTAAACAGAACAAGTGTAAGCTTTATTTGATGCATCACAAAATCCATGTAGTTGAAATTAGTCTTCTGTATATCTCCAATATACCGTTTTCGTATTTTTTGACATTTTTCGCTCTTGCTTAAGGAATTGTGCTATTGCTTTAGGCTTGGATGTGCCGAGATTCTTTTGAAAATCAAGTTCTATATGTAGAGCGACCACGTACCTACCGATTTCCAAGTAGGAAGTAAATAAATAGAAATATCTTACTTGAACGTCGACGATTAGCTGAGCGGTAGCTCCCGGGCAGCCTGTGATACCTCTGGTCTGCTATGTGCTGCTCTTAGCTGAGCATTGTAAGTTGAGCTTGATGAAGCAATACACTAGTCCAAAAATAACTGAAGTGAGAACACTTCAGTTATTTTTGGATGATATTACTTGATAAAAGTTAGTTCAGGTACAGTTTTTAATGATATAAAATGATTGTCACTACACCTTTCAGTTTTAGTATGATAAAAATGTTCTGTAATTCACAGTTTATGTATTATAAAATATTGTCAATAAAATTTAAATAATCGTTTATAAATTCACTGAACCGTCCACGAACGGAAACTCGACGAAACTTGATATATGCGGCACAAGGTCCCACTTTGACCTTGCCGCACGTTAGATCAAAGGTACGGAAGGACCGACGAAAGATCCCGCTTCTTCGTAAGCTCGAAGTACCAATAAATGTGGGATGTAATTCCCACACTTGTTAATAGATAATACAAGATGAAATAAAGGTTGTTATGATATGATATTGATATGATTGATATATGCATTGATATTAGTATGATAAGAAAACGACTGCTTGATATGAATGCCTGTAATGCACTGATAGCTGAGTTTTGGCGCATAAAAGTGCAGTGATAATAAGATAGATAAGTTATCAAATTTAAATACATATTTAGGTAATTGTGAAAAATGATTATTCATCGTACACTGTGGGTGTTATAAAAGGCTAAGAAAATAAAACAGGTGATGGCCAACAGTATGTCCCTAATAACATTCAAAATAAAATTCAATTGCCAACCCGCCAGCCAAGTGTAGCAACCATGGCAAATATCTCCCACAATGAGTTAAATCAATGTGGGAGGCCAATGCTTAGCTGTGGATTTTTATAGGCTGTAATGAATGAATGATACAAGTAGGTTGTTAATTTTAAATAGTTATATTTTTAGTGTGGTAAGCGAAGTGTAGGGTGTGGTACCCCACTAGATGGAGTGACTCTGACCGTGCTTTGTGGCATTCAGCTGTGGACTTGTGAAGGACTGTAGTGATGATGATGATGATGAATCACTCAGATTGTCACTTCAGCAGACTTCAGACTTCAGAATCATTTGATGGTTCATTTTTTCATTCATCATTGAGTTTTGAAGGAGAGAAAGAAATTTAATTTTACAAATTACTTTTCCAGGTACTTGTGATAGATGCAGATCTAGATTTATCCCAAATAACCGAAGAATATAGAAAGAGTGAACACCAAATACTGAGAAAAGCTGTGGATGTAGTGATGAATTCACCTAACAAGCTTAGTCCAAAGAAACCTATAAGCAGCTCGCCTATAACTATAATGCCACAAATAAGACTATAATGTTATTGACATTGTAAAATTTGCTTTAATTTATTTTAATTATGCTTTTCTTTTATTTAATGTTAATAAATTTTCTTTAAAATAAGGTTTGAAAAAATCCACGTGAAAGCTACATCACTAATTGAATTAGTATGGTTAACCTTTAATTCCCATGTCCAATCTAATGCATTTTTCAGTTTTCCTATACTTATTCAATTAATAGCGTTTACTAAAGCCACAAATAAAGTTAATTTTTTATACTGTCCCCTTCCGTTTTATGAGAGGTCACCTACAGGTGACACTGGGCATTAATGCTATCGACTTATGTGGTTTTAGCATTATTTCAGGGAGTAAAACACAGATTTTATTTATTTATTAGAATGTTTATTTACAAAATCGTTAAAAGAACAAGAACTAAATTTAATCTATCTTACGCCTATTTATTGTGGAAAATATACCAACATTTTAGATGCAAACCGATATTACATTTACTGCACATTTTTCTAGTGCGTTGATGACAATACCGCATCTTCGTTGTGAACAGTCGACTTGTGCATGATCATCTGCAGTTCCTGCGTTTCTCACTTCATTAGGCACTCTCAGTTGCAGAGGGCGCCACAAGCAGAATTTCGGTTCGAAGGTTTTCCGTACATTGCTAGGTAAGTTGTCACCACATTTCGCGGAAATCACAGTAGGACCAGTTAGTATCTGACTGCCTTTTGATCAGCCACGCATTTTGGCAAGCTGCATCTAATCAAATGCAAAGAGAGGAACCACCATTTTTACCCGTAGAGCTACTCTCATAGAGTCAACATTTTCGTCAAAGCGGTCGACTCCGCCATGTATTTGTTGTACATTTTATAATAGCTGGGCAATCAACTTATTTTGGCCCTTTTTATCAACAAATCAATTCGATCTACTTTTGTAATAGGATCTAATCCATGGCAGTTGGATAAAATGGTCACAATGTTGTTGTCATGCCATTTTGCGACAATAATCCCCTCAGATGCTTTATGATATAACTTTCCTCTGGGTTCTTTCTTCATCTCTTTGGAATTCAGAAGTTTGCAGTTCTCTAAGCGATTTTCGCGAACAGTTCCAGTGCCTCCTATATTCTGCTCTATAAATATTTTATCAAGGTAAACCAGTAAAAAAATTATCAAAATACAAGTTATATGGTCCCAACTCTTGTGGCAATCTTTCATGAAGTTCTAAGACAACAGCAGCACCTAAGCCCAAGTCAGATTGCATCTTGAGACTGGGACCAGACGCACCCTGATAAGGCTCACAATTTACTAAATACCCATGGCGAGTAGCGGCTGACCAAAGCTTGTAACCAAATCTAATGGGTTTTCCGTGTATGTGTTGCTTGGTACCGTGCCTCCCAAAATATGGTACTATAGTTTCGTCAATCGAAATATGAGAGGAGCCCGCTCTCCTGAAGTTTGCTGTGAAATTTTTATTCAGTTTAGTGAAATATTCTCGAACTTTAGCAAATTTGTCATTGGATGGCAGAGATGTACTATGCATAAAGATGAATATATTGCTGAATTTCGAAAACCTATTACGCCTAATGCTAGATGCTACTAAGTCATTGTGTGTGTCACTTTTACTTCCCAGAACATCCTCATATATTTTGGCGTCAAATACCCTGTCAGTAACAATATAAAATATACTCTAATTTCCTCCGTAGTTACATTCAGAGTATGATTCCTTTGTAAGGCATAGAGATTGGACATCTCAACTATATAACTAATCAGTTCATCACTATAAAGCAATTCAAAACATTGGACAGGAGTCATCTCCTCCTGTAAGTGGGCAAAAACTTCTTCATCTCGGTCTCCTTTACCACAAGTCGTAATAGAAGCAGTGGTTACATAATCGTACCATTTTTTTACTGTATTTTCTTTTTTTTTCATTTTCTTTCGGGCAGGCATGGATTCTTCTTCTTCTTCCTCGTCAAGATTTTCTCCAGACATGGAAGGGTGGTTCTGTGTCTCAACTTGAGATCGAAGGATGCGACTAGGAAGATGCAGGATATTAGCTTCATTTTCATCACCACTGTCTTCATCAGTTACATCGCCGTCGTCAGGAGGAAATAAAATTATATCACCTTGGTCTTCTTCGGCCTGCAACGCCTCGACAATCTCATCTAACGTCAACCTATAATAAAATGAAACAATTTGTATAAGCACAGCGATATAACCAACATATAACAAAGTTTTGTAAAAACAGTAGAAACACATAATATATGCCCAGTGTCACCTGCAGGTGACACCGCACATTTTAGGCGTTATAACAATACCACTTTTAGTTTACATTTTCAATAAATACTTGTATATTATAGCTTATATATTAATTTTTAACATTTGAAAAGAAAAAAACACAATACTTACGGTTTGGGCATTTTATTTTCACTTTTTCTTACAATAGATCACAAAACGCAAGTTGATGCAATTACGCAAAATAACGTTGTGACATTGACAGTTGACGTATGGTGTGTGTTTCCAGATATAAAATTGTCAAGTTTACTCTTTGACATTACTACCATAGTGTTAGAATTAGGAAATAATATTTTCATGTGGTATAAAATAATGATTAAACTTCTGTCACCTACAGGTGACACTGGGAATTGACGAGTTAATATAAGATTAATTTTTGATTGAAGTAAATATATTTAACACTTTTCAATATTTTAGGGTAGACTGTCTTTTCAAAGATTAATAAGGTCCAAAATTGACGCATTTAACAAACTGTTAGTAGTATTATTTTGTGCTGTTGCATTTGTTCATTCTGTTTTGAGCATTATCAAATAATGACTCAAATTTAAGTATTAAAAATTATTGGTAGGTAAAAAAGATTAGCATACATAAACCTATGTGTTCAACTTTTTTTAAACTAGTGTGAGCATCAGAGGTAACGACTAATACACGATATATTTATCAGTGGCGAAGCTAGGGCTCCAAACTAGGGCAAGCCCAAGATATGGTTTTGTTGTTTTTAGCAGTTTTATAAAAATTTACCTTTTCTCTTTTTCGATTTTACCTTTTCCTCGCCGATTAGCACTTTAACACACTTCAATTTATCACAAGGAACACTATTATCCTCCATTTTCACTAAAAATCTATAAAAAAGCATACATTTTCATCTCGCAATATTTATTCGCTAAAGTAAACACACAGAGTAAAAAACATTGAAATGTGAAGTGAACTTGCAAAAGTATCGCCCGCGCTTGACTAATGACTAACTTCACACTAAAAGCCGGGCTTTTTGCTACGTACAAATTGCTATATAAACAATCGTAGTTATATTTCATTATAGAACATTTTACCACAGGTTAGAAAGGGAGCGATCGTCTTCTCGAAAGCCCGGTAAAAGCCCACGCGTGCGAGAGAGACGACTAATTTTTATGACAACCTAATCGCGCAGTTTTGCCGCGTGTTGACGTTATAAGGCCTGTGTATATACAGTAATCTATGGCCTGTGTGTAGAACAGGTCAGCGACAGCGACAGAGAAGCGCGCGGGAAATCTGAAATAGTTTGAAACAGTTTACGAGTTATTTTATTAGTTGATATTATTGATTGAGCAGTTTGATAGGGAAAGCCCGGCTTCTCGGCTTCTATGGAGGCTTCGCTACCGATATTTATATGTATAAATATATTCATGAATATATAAAAAAACAACCTTATTTTATGACCAAGTTAAATAACCAATAGAGAACATTTTTGATTACTGCAAATTTCTTAGAATCATGTAAAAGTTTATGTACCTACTATATCATGGATATGATTTCAATGTGTACTTAAGGGAAACCTTACTAAAATTAATTGTAATTAGTTTGTAATGAGAAAATACTTGAGATATTTTTGTCATAAAGGAATTACTGCAAAAATTTAATATATGGAGGCATTTTTAAGATATTTACTATTTAATTATATCTGCTTTGCTAGTGAGTTTTCATTTTATAGATCACTATTGTTTACGCAAAAATAACCATGTTACAGGTTCATAATTTTGTTTATAAATTCCTCAATATATTTTTTGTAATTAACTGTAGGTAATGATAATAAAGAAAATCTTATTTTATTTTTTATTTTCTTATTTTTCTTAGTGTGTTATATATTGTATTTGGCTGCCTTGTTGGTCTAGTGATCGTAAACGTGACAGCTTGTCATGAGGTCCCGGGTTCGAATCCCGAGTCGGGCCAAAATCAGTTATTGGGTTTTCTGTCAATAAATTCTCAGTAGCAGGAGTTAGGAAGTTGGCGGTGTTTCACCCCCGTGCCTCGGAAAGCACGTAAAGTCGTTGGTCCTGCGCCTGATCTCTCTCCGGTCGTGTCGAATAACCGCCCCATCGGACTATGAGAGTGAGGGAACAGAGTGCACCTGTACTTGCGCATACACTTGGGCAATATAATCCTGTTATTATAATGTTAAGGAATTTATGGATGATAATAACCCCTGGGAATGAGGTGTTCGCTGCCAGGCTGTTTCTAATTTGTTTTGTGTGGTTAATTGTGTAATATACATGATTGTAAGCTGTTATTTAAAAAAAAAGTCCCGCTGGGTTTCTTGCTGGTTCTTCCCAGGACAGAGGTTTTTTTTCGAATCAGTGGTAATTAGACAAAAAAGTGACTTTCAATAAGTATTATTTATAATCTATATTGAATAAAAAAGTTTCTGTTTCTGTTTCTGTCTTGAGCAAATGGCTTGACTCGGTTGAGACTGGCTGGTGACCGAAATTCGGTCTGAAAGACATTATGATTAGTATTATTATACAGGGTTATTTTTCAAAGAGTAGCCAATTTTTAATCTTAAGTTCCGAATATATAAATAATGATATACTGTTATTGCAGTTTTATGATAATACGAGTAAATAAGCCTACTTTTATTTGAAATTATCCCAAACTGAATGTAATTTATGGGCAACAACGTTTTTGCCTGCGCTAGCACTTCTTATTAGTTTGTGTTTTTGCCTACTGATCGACCCTTTCGAATGTGTGCGTGCGCAGTAAAATCTGTTAAAATAATGCATTACCACGCATTTTTAATTTAAAAGGTAAAGAGGACAGAATGTTTGAGATTTTTTTTAATTAATTGTTCTTCACCATTTGCCAATATTACTTATTCTGAACCTTCCCTGCAAATTTGGCCGGTTATTGCAAAATAACCCTGTATAAGATGCACACATAATCACAAACTAATAAGTGCTAGGCGCACACATAATGTAATGTAATTATCATAATATTTATTAAAAAAATATTAATGTTTTACCAATAATAACATTGTCTATACTGTAGCAGCATATTATGAGTTCAACACCAAATTTCGCCCTGTTGATTATTTGAAGGTCTGCTAAAACTAAGATCAATTCTACTAAATCTTGTCCCATACTACAGATGATTGATTAAGGTTTTACCAACCAGTGATGGAAAGTAGTGCTAAGGTATAAGGCAACTGTTTACAGATACCGGTCCATGTGCAAAGTGTGGTGATTATGGAAAATGATCAGCTGGAGAAATCTACTATATTAGGCTGATGATGGTTATAATCGAAATAAGGTGTAAAAGACTTTCTGGTTGACCAGTGTTCACACCTCCATAAGTAGCAGCAGATGAGGTCCACCCAATTGCAACATTAGAGAGCAAAGGTAGGTCTTTTGATACACAATATGAAAACTGACACATAATGGTGGAACAGTGACAATCATGATCATAATCAGTGAATAATTACCGAACGGCTCAACTCAAGACTTGTGTCGTGACTAGAAACCTAACAAGTATCTACCTCGGGTTATGTTGTTTAGAAAGACTTAACCCAACTCATGGTCATGGTCACGCTGTCCTTTTATGTCGAAAACATTCTGGATTACACCTTTTACTAGATACCCAGACACCTAGGACTTATTATTAGTTTGTGCCCAGACACTATATTTCAATATTTATTTTATTTTTGGAAGTACGTATTTATTAGTTTTTATGTGACTTCATGCAGCCTAAAACCCGCGAAAGGGCACAATGCTTCTAAAAATATCTAATTTGTCAAAATACGATGAGTAGTTTAGAAAATCTGAGGGAACAGACGAATATACATACATAGCTTCTAAAATCGTGACCATCCTTTTGGCTTCGCCGTAGTCGGACAAAAATATTCACTTACATCATCTGCGTCAAATTAGAAGACACGAATATACTGCAATCGATACCGATAATTGTAGTTGAGGAAGGCAATGCATAGTGCAGCACTATTTGTTCTCCCACACATGTACCTACATTATAGTCAGATAGTCAGTTCGCTTAGATACGGTTGCCTTTGTGTCGCGCCGCCTCGGCACTGCCGCATGTTGTCAAAGGCGCAACATCAAAGGTCGCCGCGTGCGGTGTACACCCGCAGGAGAATTTGGCATTATAAAACGAAACGTCGCGTCGTAGTGAAAGGTTGTTTTTGTTGACTCTGCTACGTATACAGAAAATGTTTTTTCGTCCTTGGGAGGACAGTGAAGTACCTCAAGAAGAAATTTTGAGTGAACCAATAACAAAAATACTATTTTAGTATGGATTCAGAACGTGATGATGTTGGATGCCTTATTATAAATTCAGGTGTCAATGACTCCGACACTACGAGTGATGAAGAATAGTGTTTTCATTACTCGAAGTGTTTAGTTTTATTGACGTACGTCAAGCCTACTCATTGTCGTTTTGCGTCGTGCGTCGTACATGACCTTGGCGGGACATACAGCAAGATGGACCGTGAATAAGGCGCTTAAGTGTTTTAGGTCTATGATATTATGAATTGGAACAGGGTTGCTAGTAGTGGCGGCAATTATTGCCTCCTATATTTCTTTTAATAAAATAGAATACTCACAGATATAATAATATACTAATAAGAAGTACAATATAATATAAGCATATATGTGAGAATAACTAAATTTCTTTTGTAAGGTAGGTTTAAGCTGAGAAAAACTATTTTTTTAAAAAATTCTCAAATTATAAATAAAATAAAAATCAGGGGGATGAGTCGCTCGCGTCCGTAGGCTTCGACCACCTAATCCTAGGCCCACCCTACACGTGTCCCCCGGGTCCTCGCCGTGTGGTAGCGGCGTAAAAAATACTACCTCCTACTTTCGCACCATGAGGCAAAAAAGAAAAGAAATGGCCACGAGTTCCCGGCGCCCCTTTAATGGGGCAGGGGTGCGAAGAATCTCCGTGAGCAAAACCGGCGACGAGGTTCGCCAACCGTCACGTTCTGTCTCCCGGAGGGGCGAAAAGTGGATTGCGGAAGCCCGTCTGGCTACGCTGAATGTATGTGGAGCAATGAATGATAGGATGGATGAAGTATGCGATATGATAGAGGAATAGATATGTTATGTGTAAATGAGACGAAACGGCAGGGAAAGGATGCCACTACACATGGCATGTATACCGCGTACTGGTCTGATGTAGACGAGACCGAGCGGGCATGCCAGGGAGTCGGTAACATCCTTACCGAAAGAATGGGTCATTGTGTGAAAGAGTATGAATGTGTAAGCCCGAGACTGCTATGGATAGGAATGAAAGTGGGCTTAAAGAACTTGTTTGTTCAGGGGTCTACGCCCCAGACATGTCTAAGCCCACTTATATCCGAGAGCAATTTTGGGAGATGGTAAGGATGGTGCTAATGAAATGCAAGGGTAATGAAAATATTGTTATATTAAGAGATTTTAGTGGAAGGTTTGGCGTGAAGAGGCTTGGTTATGAAAGGATATTGGGAACGTTTGGTGATGAAAGCATAAATGAGAATGGTGAAAACATCCAAAAAAGAAAAAGAGTATGTGTGGAAAAGAATATTTTTGTGACGAACAGTTTCTTTCGTCATAAGAAGATTCACATGTATACATGGGAAAGAGGTGATGATAAAAGCATGATAGATTTCATAATTGTGGATGAAAGAATGAGGAGCGCAGTGGTAGATACAAGGGTTTACCGGGGGTCCAACGTAGGGAAGGATCATTACTTGGTCTTATGCCGAATTAATGGTCTATTCAGACGTTGGCGGCATCGGACATCTGTGTCTACCACTGCGTTACAGCGTATAAGAACAGAGAGGTTACAAGATGAAGGTGTGAAGGAGAAGTTCAAAGGTAGACTGAGAGAAAATATGAGTGGTATGGATGAATTGTGTATGAATGATTTAGACTTGGAGACTGTATGGTGTAATGTCAAGAAAGGTTTGGTGGATGCAGCTACCGAAGTTTGTGGTGTACTTACACCACAAACTTCGGTAGCTGCAAGTAACAAGAGAACGAATGAAAGGAAAAATAACACTTTATGGTAGGATGATGAGGTACGGATGGAAGTTGAAGCAAAGAAGAGAGCATGGCTAGATTTACTAGCAACCAAGGCTACTTATTCTAGCGGTATGAATGATGATATTGAAAGAAAAAAGGCAGTCTTTAGAAATGTAAATAAGAGAGTAAAAGAAGTAGTTGAAAGGCAAAAGCAAGAAAGAACGGATAAGAATGATAGAAGAATATCGGATAACTTCCAGGCAAATATTAAAATGTTCTGGAAACTCGTAAGAACTGCCAGGGGACATTCAAAACAGCCTAGAGGGAATGCTATACGAGACCTTAATGACTGTATTCTGAATGACGAAGTTTCGAGTTTAAGGAGATGGAAGGAATACTTTGAAAGCGTGTTTATGAGTGATGAGACGTTTGAATCAAATAAAATAGACATTCCGAAAGAAGAGGAAAGAGATAGAGAGATAAGTATAGATGAAATAATGAAAGCAATGAAAAGTATGAAAGCAGGTAAGGCAGCCGTATATATGATAGAGTACCACTCGAAATGCTAAGGGCTCGAGAGGGAGTGGTGGCAGACCTGCTGTACACCTTATTTAATTTATGTTGGAAACTTAAGCGGGTACCGGCAGTGTGCAAAGTGGTGCAAAGCCGTAATAGTCCCAATATATAAGGGAAAAGGATCGCAGCAGGACTGTAAAAACTACCGTGGTATCAGCCTTCTTAGCATTGTGGGAAAACTGTATGTTAAGGTACTAATTGAAAGAGTTATGAAAGATACTGATGGAAAAATTTGGGATGTGCAAGCGGGATTTAGAAAGGGAATGGGATGTACGGATCCGGTCTTTTCCATGCGCATGATTGCGGAGAAGTTTTCGGCCAAAAACCTAAAGGGTTTTTGTGCGTTCGTGGACTTGGAAAAGGCTTATGACAGAGTGGACAGGGATGTGTTATGGAAAACACTGAACTCATTTGGGTTGAGCGCTGGGTTGATACAGGCATTGAAGTCTCTTTATAGTGACTCCAGTGCTTGTGTCAGGATCAACGGAGTCTACTCGGACTGTTTTGGCATCCATAAAGGTGTCAGACAGGGCTGTGTGGCTTCCCCGTGGCTGTTCAACCTATTTATGGACAGTTGTTTGGAAAATTTGAAAGTCGAAGAATGCGGGTTAAGAATGGGTGAGTTAACCGTCAAATGCCTTTTGTACGCCGATGATCAAGTCATACTTGCGTCGTCGGCGACCGAGTTGCAAATGATGGTTACATTAATGAACTGGTCATTAAAAGAAAGGGGAATGAAAGTTAACGCAAGTAAGACGAAAGTTATGGTTTTTTAAAGAGAAGAAAGTAAAAAGATATCTACACTATATAATATTATTATAAATAGGAAAGATTTGTTTGTTGTTTGAATTGAATAGGCTTCGAAACTACTAGACCGATTTGAAAAATTCATTCAACATTAGAATCCTACATTATCCCTGATGAACATAAATGATACAATATTTTCAAAAAAATTAGGGATCCGTATGAAAACTTCGTTGATGTAACCCAAGGTGTGAAAAAAATACCAAAAAGAATCCTTATATCGCGTACGCTGCGGAAACTATTGACAATAGAGCAAAGTGATGTACTTCAGTTTTATAGAGGACATCAATATCTACAAAAAAGTCCACGATACCATACGTCTAACTATTACAGTTATGTCACAATAACTACTTTTCCATGTTAAAGTATGCAATAGTAACGCCGAAAATTCCTTATATCGCATACGCTGCGGAAACTATTGACAATAGAGCAAAGTGATGTACGACAGTTTTATACAAGACATCAATATCTACAAAAAAGTCTGCGATACCATATGTCTAACTATTACAGTTATGACACAATAACTACTTTTCCATGTTAAAGTATGCAATAGTAACGCCGAAAATTCTTTATATCGCATACGCTGCGGAAACTATTGACAATAGAGCAAAGTGATTTACTACAGCTTTATAGAGGACATCAATATCTACAGAAAAGTCTGCAATACCATAGTCTGTTTAACTATTACAGTTATGTCACAGTAACTACTTTTTCATGTTAAAATATGCAATAGTAACGCCGAAAAATCCTTATATCACGTACGCTGCGCAAACTATTGACAATAGAGCAAAGTGATTTACTACAGTTTTATAGAGGACATCAATATCTACAGAAAAGTCTGCAATACCATAGTCTGTTTAACTATTACAGTTATGTCACAGTAACTACTTTTTCATGTTAAAATATGCAATAGTAACGCCGAAAAATCCTTATATCACGTACGCTGCGCAAACTATTGACAATAGAGCAAAGTGATTTACTACAGTTTTATACAGGACATCAATATCTACAGAAAAGTCTGCAATACCATAGTCTGTTTAACTATTACAGTTATGTCACAGTAACTACTTTTTCATGTTAAAATATGCAATAGTAACGCCGAAAAGTCCTTATATCGCGTACGCTGCGGAAACTATTGACAATAGAGCAAAGTGATTTACTACAGTTTTATAAAGGACATCAATAACTACAGAAAAGTGTGCGGTACCATATGTTTAACTATTACAGTTATGTCACAATAACTACTTTTTCATGTTAAAATATGCAATAGTAACGCCGGTACAAACTATGCCACATTATTCTTACCTTGGTATGAATCCTTATATCCAAATAAATCACTTTGTATTCAAGGCCATGTATATCAGTACCTGTACCATGCATAAACATCATCACCATGTTAACCATGTAATTTAAGTAACATTTTTCACTTTTTATATCTTTGTTAACTAGGCAACCGTCCGTCGTCTCTTTCGAATTTCGCATGTCGCGAGGCGCAGACGCGTGATGTACGCTGGTGAAACCGCGGGGCACAGCTAGTTAATTATAAACGTCATCAGTGACGGACAACGGCGCGTTTGCCATCCTTGCTTTATTGCTTTGACTAACGTCATGCATACGTGACGGCTCATACACATGTTCAATCGCTGCAATCTTGATCAAGTCGGCAGAATTGAAATTAAATTTTTGTTTCAAGTAGACTTCAAGTGCATGACGCACACTGATACCCATACGCAGTCAAGTTTTCGGAACGCACTGCAAACTTGACGGTAAACTGGATCGTGTATGGCATTCATTAGACACGCGCTGTCAGATTTTAGTAAGAGTGGCCGTTGGAGTCATACTGGGATATCTCACTATCTCCTATCAGGCGACGTCCAAATTGGCAGGATCCCCTTCTGGAATTCATACTTGCGTCGTCGGCGACCGAGTTGCAAATGATGGTTACATTAATGAACTGGTCATTAAAAGAAAGGGGAATGAAAGTTAACGCAAGTAAGACGAAAGTTATGGTTTTTTAAAGAGAAGAAAGTAAAAAGATATCTACACTATATAATATTATTATAAAGAGGAAAGATTTGTTTGTTGTTTGAATTGAATAGGCTTCGAAACTACTAGACCGATTTGAAAAATTCATTCACCATTAGAATCCTACATTATCCCTGATGAACATAAATGATACAATATTTTCAAAAAATTAGGGATCCGTATGAAAACTTCGTTGATGTAACCCAAGGTGTGAAAAAAATACCAAAAAGAATCCTTATATCGCGTACGCTGCGGAAACTATTGACAATAGAGCAAAGTGATGTACTTCAGTTTTATAGAGGACATCAATATCTACAAAAAAGTCCACGATACCATACGTCTAACTATTACAGTTATGTCACAATAACTACTTTTCCATGTTAAAGTATGCAATAGTAACGCCGAAAATTCCTTATATCGCATACGCTGCGGAAACTATTGACAATAGAGCAAAGTGATGTACGACAGTTTTATACAAGACATCAATATCTACAAAAAAGTCTGCGATACCATATGTCTAACTATTACAGTTATGACACAATAACTACTTTTCCATGTTAAAGTATGCAATAGTAACGCCGAAAATTCTTTATATCGCATACGCTGCGGAAACTATTGACAATAGAGCAAAGTGATTTACTACAGCTTTATAGAGGACATCAATATCTACAGAAAAGTCTGCAATACCATATGTCTAACTACTTCAGTTATGTCACAATAACTACTTTTTCATGTTAAAATATGCAATAGTAACGTCGAAAAATCCTTATATCGCGTACGCTGCGGAAACTATTGACAATAGAGCAAAGTGATTTACTACAGTTTTATAGAGGACATCAATATCTACAGAAAAGTCTGCAATACCATAGTCTGTTTAACTATTACAGTTATGTCACAGTAACTACTGTTTCATGTTAAAATATGCAATAGTAACGCCGAAAAACCCTTATATCACGTACGCTGCGCAAACTATTGACAATAGAGCAAAGTGATTTACTACAGTTTTATAGAGGACATCAATATCTACAGAAAAGTCTGCAATACCATAGTCTGTTTAACTATTACAGTTATGTCACAGTAACTACTTTTTCATGTTAAAATATGCAATAGTAACGCCGAAAAGTCCTTATATCGCGTACGCTGCGGAAACTATTGACAATAGAGCAAAGTGATTTACTACAGTTTTATAAAGGACATCAATAACTACAGAAAAGTGTGCGGTACCATATGTTTAACTATTACAGTTATGTCACAATAACTACTTTTTCATGTTAAAATATGCAATAGTAACGCCGAAAAATCCTTAATACGCGTACGCTGCGGAAACTATTGACAAATGCTTCGGTGGTCTGGTCATGTAGAAAGGATGAATGAGGAAAGAGTGACAAAGCAAATGTATATTGCAGAGGTGAACGGCAGAGTCGGGAAGGGATGCCCTAGGCGAAAGTTTATCGACCAAATTGGCGATATATTGAAAATGGGCCAAATTAAGAGTACCCTTAACCGACGAGCGTGTATGCGTAGCTATATGGATGTGGAGGAGGCGAGAGTGGTGTGTCAGGATCGTGCCAAATGGAAGTAAATAGTCTTTGCCTACCCCTCTGGGTGACAGGCGTGAGTGTTTATGTTTATGTTACATAAAAATTATTATAAGGCAACAATATTTATATTTTTGTATTTAGGTAAAATGTCTGTTTCAAACAGAATTTCATCACCGATTTATAAGAACAGTCTTTGAAAATGTTAAATGAGTATGACTGCGGCGCTGTAGCTCCCAGATTCGATTCCAGCACAAGACAAGCACAGACTAATATGATGCTTACGTATAAGACAAGTATCGAATCTAAAATCTAGTTTCAGTCGGAAATCGTTTTGTGTCGATAATCCAAACGAGACACACCGATTCCACAAAACTACGGCCAAAATTAAATCGATCTCGCAACTTTCTACCTAAGCAAATGTTTGGCGGAGTGAAATAAAGAATAAGATGATGCGACCAAAATTTTTTCTACACTCGATAGAGTAAGATTTCGCCGGTTTCTTAAATTATTGAATTGGACATTGAAACATAGAACTGTAATAGAAAATATTTAATATATGTGATAATTTAGACGCCTGCTTTTAGAATGGCTCAGAATAGAGTAGATTTGCATGAGCTAGTGTTAGTTTATGTTTGTATTTAGATAGTTCTGATGCTAGCTAGATCTTGGTGACATGTCCGGTGTGCCCGTAAAAACTGTTATTGTCAATTATTGGCTTTTCGTGAATTAAGTGATAAATACCTAAAATTAATTGGTGGGCGGTTGTAGAAGTAGGATTTCAAATTTAAATAACAGAAAAAAACTACAAATTACAAACATTTATTTATATAATATTTTACAAAAGCGAGAAATGTGGATTTATTTTATAAAAAATATTTCGACTAAATGTTCGTACATATGTCACGTCGTCTTGTAAGCTTTATTCTTGAGGTAACCCAAACAGCCTCGACAGCTCCTGCTTTCTGCCCTCAGGTGGGCCAGTCGCTCTTTCCACTTTTCTAGCATAAATTGCCGAGCGTTGAACCTCCGCAATTAAAACTCTCTGGTTGAGGGATGATCACCTTGAAACCGGAGTTTCGAGCACCAATAGAACATGGATGCAAGACACTCCCCCTCTGAATTCCAGAAGGGGATCCTGCCAATTTGGACGTCGCCTGATAGGAGATAGTGAGATATCCCAGTATGACTCCAACGGCCACTCTTACTAAAATCTGACAGCGCGTGTCTAATGAATGCCATACACGATCCAGTTTACCGTCAAGTTTGCAGTGCGTCCCGAAAACTTGACTGTGTATGGGTATCAGTGTGCGTCATGCACTTGAAGTCTACTTGAAACAAAAATTTAATTTCAATTCTGCCGACTTGATCAAGATTGCAGCGATTGAACATGTGTATGAGCCGTCACGTATGCATGACGTTAGTCAAAGCAATAAAGCAAGGATGGCAAACGCGCCGTTGTCCGTCACTGATGACGTTTATAATTAACTAGCTGTGCCCCGCGGTTTCACCCGCGTACATCACGCGTCTGCGCCTCGCGACATGCGAAATTCGAAAGAGACGACGGACGGTTGCTGAGTTAACAAAGATATAAAAAGTGAAAAATGTTACTTAAATTACATGGTTAACATGGTGATGATGTTTATGCATGGTACAGGTACTGATATACATGGCCTTGAATACAAAGTGATTTATTTGGATATAAGGATTCATACCAAGGTAAGAATAATGTGGCATAATTTGTACCGGCGTTACTATTGCATATTTTAACATGAGAAAGTAGTTATTGTGACATAACTGTAATAGTTAGACATATGGTATCGCAGACTTTTTTGTAGATATTGATACCCTCTACAAAACTGTAGTAAATTACTTTGCTCTATTGTCAACAGTTTCCGCAGCGTACGCGATATAAGGATTTTTCGGCGTTACTGTTGCATACTTTAACATGGAAAAGTAGTTATTGTGACATAACTGTAATAGTTAAACATAGGGTACGGTAGAGTTTTCTCTAGATATTGATGTCCTCTATAAAACTGTAGTACATCACTTTGCTCTATTGTCAATAGTTTCCGCAGCGTACTCGAGTTAAGGATTTTTCGGCTTTACTATTGAATATTTTAACATGAAAAAGTAGTTACTGTGACATAACTGTAATGGTTAAACATATGGTACCGCAGACTTTCCTGTAGATATTGATGTCCTCTATAAAACTGTAGTACACATAGCATATACTGGCGTATAGACGAACCGACAACCCGAAAACGCGTGACTAATTTTGATTTGTCATTTTGTGCGTTAGCTAGTGATGTACATTTTACTTACAGGGACTATCGAAAAATGATTGTAAAGGAAGCGGTAAAAAGATTTAAAAAATAGTTTAGAGCACGATAATGAAAAATTATCTGAATTTTTACCATCATAGTTCTAAAATAATTAAAAAATATTAATATAAGATGTTCCTGGGAATAAGCTGAACCTACCTGCCTTTTGTTGGTTTTAATTCAAATGTAAAAAAAATCCCAGGTGACTCTACCGATAAACTTTAAAAAAAACTCCTCAATTATCAGATCGGAAAGTTGTATTTTCGAGTTATGATCTTTGGAGAAAAATATTTACTGCTATGGACAGTTTACCCGGAATTTCTATTTAAACATTTTGTTAATATAAATAGGTAGATTTATACGTGGTAGAGCCATGCTACAGCTATATTAATAGTATAGTTGTAGCACGAATGCGTCGGCTCGACCGGGAAAGGACCACGCTCTCACAGAATACCAGCTTAATGCTGCTGTGTTTCGTTTGGTGAGTGTAGAGAACCGAAGACCTTTTTTATTGGAAAAAAGGCATTCCGTCTTAGTCCTCACGGCTAACAAGGCATCTACATTTTATTCGCAATCGAGGATAGATGTAGATGTCTATGGGCCACAGTAACCACTTACCATCCGGTGGACTGTGGACTTATCCTATAATAAAAAAACTTATAAAGTATATACCTATTTATATTTTATAAAATGTTTTGATGGGGAAATAAAAATGGGGACACGGAGTACATAATGACTGCTTTATTTTTCATATAAGTATTAATTTTAATAATTACAAACATTTAATAATTAATAATTAAATACATTATAGAAGTTTATTTTAACATTCGACTTAAATATGAATGTAACTTAATAATTTAAGTAAGGAAACTTGTAGGAATCAGTTAAATAAGATTGTTCTGTTTAAAGGCCAATATGTTTATGAGGCCTCATCATACTTCATGTTTATATTCTTTCATCTGTCCCTGAAAAGTATAAAGTAATAATAAACTTATTATTATTTTAGCTGCATGAATTTTAAAAACAATTTTTACAAAACAAACGATTTTTTTACGTGGTAGAGCCATGCTGCAGCTATATTAGTAGTATAGTTGTAGCACGAATGGGTCGGCTCGACCGGGGAAGGACCACGCTCTCACAGAATACCAGCGTAAAATGGCAGCTTGACACTGCTGTGTTTCGTATGGTGAGTGTAGAGAACCGGAGACCCATTTTACTGGAAAAGAGGCATTCCATCTTAGTCCTCACGGGTGACGACGCTTCTGCATTTTGCATCTTTATTGAGAATAAATGCAGATGTCTATGGGTCACAGCAACCACTTACCATCAGGTGGACTGTGTACTGTGTTTGTCACCCTATCCTATAAAAAAAAACATAATGATCTTAATAGAGTAAAGTGCACTAAGTGTCTAATGATACAGATGCACTCTCTATTCTCTCAATCTCGGTATGTTAAGAAAATGGTCACTCATTCATGGACTGACCGCGGCAAGTGCAACTTAATCTCGCAGATCTATTGATCCGCGCAGCTATTACTTAACCACGAGTTCCTCTTCACTACGACTAACGTTGTAGGCGACGAACCACGCCATTTAAACACTCGGCACAATGTCGTCGACCATCAAGCATGAATCGGACATCGAGCGTTGTGATTATCGAATACTATGGAATTTATACAATCGCGTCTCATGCACGGGCACCTAGTGGCGCTTCAGGAGCATTACTAAATATCTATACCTAACTATGCTAAAAGTTTTATCATTGTGAGTTGGGAATAGCGTGATGCTATGAATATTGTACTAGTGTGACCGTGAGGATGTGCTGTTAAGTAAGGTTATATATATATTTTGGTTGATAAATTGATACTTAGTTGGTTTTATAATGGCTTAAAGAGGATAATCTCAAGATTTTTTTATCTTTAATGTACTACAGTTTTATAATGTGTGTCCGCTGCAAGGAAAAGGGGAGATCTCCCGCCGGGCAAGGTATCCTGTCCGGGGAGCGGCCAACGCTCCGAGTGGTAGTTCGGAGCTATTCTATATATACTGTTTTTACTTCGGAACTTTGATAGCGCGATTTAGGTTTCAATGTGTTTCGCTTGTGGCGCGACGACAGCGCCGCCACATCACCCCCTGCTCAAACCGGAGGTCGATAGTGCAGTCCGATTTCCGGTGTGTCCTTAATGCCGGTGGGGAATGGATGCTGTGTGCGTAAGGGCAATTGACGCCGGTGCGAACGATATGCCGGTGTGTAATGCATGCCGTACTACGCACTTGCAAGTGATGCCGGTGGGAACGATGTGCCGGAACAAGTGCCAGAAGTCTGCCTTATAAATCTGCGGTGAGTCGAGATGAAGACAAATTGTACTGGCTTGTAGGAGCTGAAGACTGCAGAAGACGATTCTTGGGAGTGAATGGTAGAGGTTCTTGAGGACAATGACGAAGGCTTGAAGTTGTAAATTGCGAAGGTTGTTGGTTGCGTGTTCACGTCATGTCGGTTGGTCACCATTGTGGCCGATGCGAGGAAAAGGAGATCTCCGCCGGGCAAGGTATCCTGTCCGGGAGCGGCCAACGCTCCGAGTGGTAGTTCGGAGCTATTCTATATACTGTTTTTACTTCGGAACTTTGATAGCGCGATTTAGGCTTCAATGTGTTTCGCTTGTGGCGCGACGACAGCGCCGCCACATCACCCCCTGCTCACACCGGAGGTCGATAGTGCAGTCCGATTTCCGGTGTGTCCTTAATGCCGGTGGGGAATGGATGCTGTGTGCGTAAGGGCAATTGACGCCGGTGCGAACGATATGCCGGTGTGTAATGCATGCCGTACTACGCACTTGCAAGTGATGCCGGTGGGAACGATGTGCCGGAACAAGTGCCAGAAGTCTGCCTTATAAATCTGCGGTGAGTCGAGATGAAGACAAATTGTACTGGCTTGTAGGAGCTGAAGACTGCAGAAGACGATTCTTGGGAGTGAATGGTAGAGGTTCTTGAGGACAATGACGAAGGCTTGAAGTTGTAGATTTCGAAGGTTGTTGGTTGCGTGTTCACGTCATGTCGGTTGGTCACCATTGTGGCCGATGCGAGGAAAAGAGGAGATCTCCCGCCGGGCAAGGTGTTCTGCCCGGGGAGCGGCCGGATATATACTGTTTTTACTTCGGAACTTTGATAGCGCGATTTAGGCTTCGATGTGTTTCGCTTGTGGTGTATAAAAATTTGTCTTTATACACCACAAGTTTATTAATATCTTTGTATTAAAAGTTTAATTTTTGAAGTCTTATTATAACAATATTAAACTTACTGGTACAAATAATATAGAAATGACTCTTTTTAATAAAATTGTTTTTATTCTACTTTTTCTTTTATACTTCTCAAGAAAATGTTTGCTGAAATTTGTTGAGTTCTTTGGATTCCAACAAACCCGTCCAATTAACCTTAACCATTTTTTCTAATTATAGAATCCGGAGGGAATCTGTTTGACAAACAGCAAAATAAAATTACTTTTTAAATCGCAAACCGAGGATTTATTTTCTTGTTGTGTGGGCAAGTCTATCGATTCATTATAAACATTCAAGATAAATATCGACATTAATTTTGTTATAGTTGAGTCAATCCCTAGCGTACATGTAAAATATTTTGTATAAAAATGTATTTACCAAATTCTTGCAAATTATCAACAACATGACTTTTTTCATTGCAAAATATCTAAATTAACAAAATAATTGAATATATTCTAAACTTTAAACAGTATGTAATATAAATTTTAACCAAAAATAAACGCGTCATAACATTGACGACGTCTTGAGAATTTACCTGTGATATGTGAGATTATCATGATTATTTCTATTATTAACAGCACAGTCACTCACGGAACAATTAACCATTTTGGAAAAAAGTTACTTACTAAAAATAACAACTATTACACCCTAAAAAATTACAAAATATCTAGGAGCTATTTCTTGCGTGCCGACTTGTGCCGACCTGTCATTCAAAATCGGTTCATTCAGAGTCATGAGATTTGGTATTCTTTTCTATCTTGCATTTTTGCCATAAGGAATTTTCTTCTCCCTTGCACACTATGTTGGTCTATATGCCAGTATATTCTAAGTCTGTGGTAGTACATCACTTTGCTCTATCGTCAATAGTTTCCGCAGCGTACGCGATATAAGGATTTTTCGGCGTTACTATTGCATATTTTAACATGAAAAACTAGTTATTGTGACATAACTGTAATAGTTAGACATATGGTATCCCGAATTTTTTTGTACATATTGATGTCCTCTATAAAACTGAAGTACATCACTTTGCTCTATTGTCAATAGTTTCCGCAGTGTACGCGATATAAGGATTTTTCAGGATTACTATTGCATATTTTTACATAAAAAAGTAGTTATTGTGACATAACCGTAATAGTTAAACATATGGTACCGCAGACTTTTTTTGTAGATATTGATATCCTCTATAAAACTGAAGTCCATCACTTTGCTCTATTGTCAATAGTTTCCGCAGCGTACGCGATATGAGGAATTTTCGGCGTTACTATTGCATATTTTTACATAAAAAAGTAGTTATTGTGACATAACCGTAATAGTAAAACATATGGTACCGCAGACTTTTTTGTAGATATTGATATCCTCTATAAAACTGAAGTCCATCACTTTGCTCTATTGTCAATAGTTTCCGCAGCGTACGCGATATAAGGACTTTTCGGCGTTACTATTGCATATTTTAACATGAAAAAGTAGTTATTGTGACATAACTGTAATAGTTAGACATATGGTATTGCAGACTTTTTTGTAGATATTGATGTCCTCTATAAAACTGTAGTACATCACTTTGCTCTATTGTCAATAGTTTCCGCAGCGTACGCGATATAAGGATTTTTCGGCGTTACTATTGCATATTTTAACATGAAAAAGTAGTTACTGTGACATAACTGTAATAGTTAAACAGACTATGGTATTGCAGACTTTTCTGTAGATATTGATGTCCTCTATAAAACTGTAGTAAATCACTTTGCTCTATTGTCAATAGTTTGCGCAGCGTACGTGATATAAGGATTTTTCGGCGTTACTATTGCATATTTTAACATGAAAAAGTAGTTACTGTGACATAACTGTAATAGTTAGACATATGGTATCGCAGACTTTTTTGTAGATATTGATGTCTTGTATAAAACTGTCGTACATCACTTTGCTCTATTGTCAATAGTTTCCGCAGCGTATGCGATATAAGGAATTTTCGGCGTTACTATTGCATACTTTAACATGGAAAAGTAGTTATTGTGACATAACTGTAATAGTTAGACATATGGTATCGCAGATTTTTTTGTAGATATTGATGTTTTGTATAAAACTGTAGTACATCACTTTAATCTATTGTCAATAGTTTCCGCAGTGTACGCGTTATAAGGATTCTTTTTGGTATTTTTTTCACACCTTAGGTTACATTAACGAAGTTTTCGTACGGATTCGCCTACGTTCATCAGGGATAATGTAGGATTCTTATGGTGAAAGAATTTTTCAAATCGGTCCAGTAGTTTCGGAGCCTATTGAATTCAAACAAACAAATCTTTCCTCTTTATAATATTATATATAGTAATTAATAAAACAAATTTCATCTTTAAGTTGGCCCCTTATTGTAAATTTTAACTTTCATTATTTTTTATTTAATTATTTTTGACTAAATATCGTTTGTTCGATCGCTATTGATGATTGTTCGATCACAAATACAACTTAATTGTTAATAATTGACCATAAAAGCGAGCTCGGGACTTGGGGCACCCCGACTCGGACAGATTAGATTATAGGTTAGAAGGGGATAGCGGGGTCGAGTGAGAGAGCGAAGCGAGCGCACAAAGCCCGCTATCCCCTTCGTGGTAATTTTTTTATAAACTACTCATTAAAAGGTACATATTATTCACATATTATATATTATACACATATTACATATTATACACATATTATGTACATATTATAACATTTTAATCTTACCATCGTAGTCATTAACATATTAATCTTCTGCCTCCTTTTTGTTTGATCTTATGTATAAATACTACCCTCTTAAGATATAAATTATTTTAGTATTTTCCATAACAGTTCAGTGATTGGTGATATTAGTTTTTTTTTCTTCAGTTTCTTTTGTTTTGTTTGTATTAAATTATACCTAGGTTCTTGATTTAGAAATAAGTTTTTTTTTAAAAATATATACATATCTTTATTATTGTATTATTGTTATACTACTGTACATTAAACCAATCACAAAAAATAAAAAAAGATTTTATTTACTTTGTTGTCACTCCCATGACTGACTTGACATTGGCAGAATTCTTTTAAGAGAAGCCATAAAGTAAAGAAGAAGAAGAAGACAAGTCTACTTAAAGAAAATTGAATTTTGATTCTGTCGACTTGAACAAGTTTGCAGCGTCATGTAAACTTGAACATGTGTATGAGCGGTCAAGTATGCATGACGTTAGTCGGAGCAATAAGCCAGAGATGCCATGGTTTCACCTGATGCGGCATCATGCATATTTGACGGCGAACTTGAACGTGAGTGGTCTATATGGATACACTGCAAACTTGATGCCACTTCAAGCGCGCTGCAAACTTGACGGTAAACTGGATCGTGTATGGCATCCATGAACAGCGAGTTGGGATGTCAACGGATGTATCGGACTAGATTGTTTTAAAACGCGCGTTGCCAAAGCGCACGCTTCAAAACGCCTAACTCACTCTAAACCGAATCCGAAAAAGCCCATGTCTAATAAATATTTGCATCGCCTGCAAGTTGCAAGTAATTGTTTGGATCTGGGTGTTTTCCCATGCGCAATTAATGTAACTATATAAAATGTCTTGATAATACCGGATAAATTTATTAAAGTCTTGGGTGTCAGCTTACACTTTTGGCGTGTCTAGAGATGGAACATTGTTAAATCGATTTAAAAAAGGCGATTAACGATACACAAAACAAAGCATAAATTATCGATTAGTTATCGATATAAAAATTAAAACCGAAACATATATTTCTTTATAAACTACAATGCATGTAAAATTACGTTAAAGTTTAATACAAATTATGACATAATAGTTACATAATAGCTGTTCCCCGACCTCGCCCGCTTGGTATTTATTACGATTGGATTTCATGGGTTTTAATTTTTTTGCGCGGAATTCAAATTTTTTTTCTAACATAAAATTAGCCTGTGTTACTCCTTATAACATCAGCTATCTGTCAGTGCCAGCTATAAGCCGGAACAAACAGACAGTAAGACAAACATTATAAAAATTGTTTTTGTCTTTTTGTAATAAATACCGTATATTCTTTCATATTTAATTAGTAAAAGGCTGTTATTTTGATATTACAAACAGACACTTCAATGTATAGATTACACTATGTATTAATTTGAAAATAAAAATCATCTTATAATCGAGAATTTGGTTTATAAATCTAATGAAATAAAAATAAAAAATAGGTTTTTTGTAGCCATTTTAGCCGCTATGAGTTATGATAAAGTCTTTTTGACACAATGCGTAATTTGCTTCATAATTATTTATTTTTTGCCTGAGTTGATTAACGAATAATTTATCGTCCATGCATCGGAAACACTTCATATTCGTCTATGTGAGTTTAGTTTCCGTAAATCAGAATTTGTTGAACGATTAGTTCCAATTCCAATACATATTTACGTGATTTTTATATATTCGATTTATTTCAAAGCCGATTTTTGATAGTCTGTGGGTGTTCGTTATGCCATGGCATAGTTTAGTGTGGCACATCACTGTCGTAAGTGGGCGGTACCCATCAATGAAGTACTACCGAGTACAACAATATCTGTATGACAGTTTATCTAAAAAAATACGAAACTTCATAAGCGTGAGCTGTCACCCGAAAGACTATAATATGAGTATTATTAAAAAAAACATAAATTCTTCTTAAATATTCCATTCGATAAGTGCAGCATTTATTATGTTTTTCGTAATATTATGTATTTGCCGTGAATTATTACCGTTATATAGGCAATAGCGGGTTTATGTAAATATTTCTTTTGAGTGCTACGAGACTAATGTACCTGATTACCCTGAAAATGGGTAAAACCAAGTTTTTTTTTTGTATTGGCAACAAAAGACAAATGTCAAAATGTAATAATGAACAATTGTGTCATTCTCAGGTGTTTACATGCCGATAACATTTTATTTAGGTCAAATTTATAATTAATATTTTTATTAGATAATATATTTATATAATAAAACGTATCTTGCAGATTCCTATTTATGATTTAGTATACATTGTGATGAGTTCTTGCTGCGGTAACGAATTGTTATTTAATTCAGCAATAAGCGAAGTAGTGTCCAATAATTTTGAGTTAATTGCAAATTTAGTACAGAACGAATACAGTGCATGTGTTATTATCGTTGCTCTTGGTCTGGGTAGTGCTGCATTAGTCGTAATCACCCTAAGGATTAGAGGAACGATTCCAATTACGTGCTAAAAACAAAGTTATATTATCTGAAAGTAAAAGTTATGTCGTTTACCGCATACTACTGAGCTAATGAGCTTTTGAGGTACGTAAATTTATCTTTACATATTTTTTGAATAATTCGCTTATAAATATTAATTGGTGTAGTTTTTAGTGTATTATAATTTGTTTTTATAAAGCTACAGTGTGCAATATTGCTGGTCTGTCTGGGTATTCTTATTTATGTTATAAAATATCAAACATCAAGGTCAAAACACCAATTAATTTTATTCATGCACAACTTGTATCAAATTTCTTATATTCTTCTTACTTAATAACAAAAAATACTTTAAATTAAATCAGAGTGAGTTTTTATTTCATGGAATAGATTTTATTTAAGACTAATAGTTCAAAAAACATATATTGTTTTAAACTTGAGTGGATAATCAGATGAAATAAAGGGAATTCTCAGCATAAAAACTATTTCTCCGCAACCACTCTTAATGATTACTGTGGCTTCTACAACAATTTAATAGAAACCTTTTACTTAGTTGGACTAAGATTTCTTAACATCGAAGGTGCTCAAACTTTAAGAAAAAGAGTATATGGTAGAAGACTTAAAAAGTAAAGGGCTATTTAGAAAAACTAGGGTGTAGTGAACAATGTCATTGGATTGAATACCAAAATCAAAACATTTGTATTCAACAATTTATTCGTTGATGATATTCAACAGTAAGTCATTAACTCCAGATCACTCATTCGGTTTTTAGCCTTGCGAGCACTCGCGGGGTACCCATAGCGCCCTGCATATTTCAACCGGAATTTAAGACCAACAGCTACTATATGAAAAAAAAATGTGAACTTATTTTATTAATCATTGGTATTAAATCAAATTAACTAAAATACAAAAATTTTATAATTATACCTTTATAATAATTACCACTTA
Source organism: Parnassius orleans (assembly GCA_029286625.1). Taxonomy (NCBI): domain Eukaryota; kingdom Metazoa; phylum Arthropoda; class Insecta; order Lepidoptera; family Papilionidae; genus Parnassius; species Parnassius orleans. The sequence goes on along the minus strand of JAGSMP010000070.1, from coordinate 6,980,402 downwards.
ATTATATATATTATAACAATAATCAGCCTTTTTTTTGTCACTAATATTTATTTTTTATTTTATTTTATTTATTTAAACTTTCATGCACAAAGTTGTACATATGGCGGACTTAATGCCATAACGCATTCTCTCCCAATATTTGATGAAAGTATGTTCAATCTTTTATGAACTTTTAGAGTAATGCAGAAAATTATACACATACTAAGTATTCTTAGAATATACGTACATAGATACATAAACACTCACACCTGTTATTCAGAGGGGTAGGCAGAGACTATGTTTTTCCATTTGGCACGGTCCTGACGTCTCTCCGTCACCCCCTTCAGGTCCATATAGCTATGTATATATGCTTGTTGATTAAAGGTACTCTTAATTTAGTTTATCTTGAATATATCATCAATTTGGTGAATATTCTGTATAGGACTACCCTTGCCGACTCTGTCATTGACTTCTGCAACATAAATTTTCTTTGTCACTCTTTCTTCATCAATTTTTTCTGCATAACCAAACCACCGAAGCATTCGTTTTTTAATCCTGGTTACGACATCATCTTGCAAACCACACTTTTCTTTTATCGCACAATTTCTCACTCTGTCATTTAGAGTCACCCCTAATATACTCCTTAATGACTGCATTTCTCCTGCATTTATTTTACTCTCGCTGCCTCTTCTGCTAGACCCAACTTTCACTACTATACATTTAAGATAGGGACTAACACAGCATTGTCAATTTCCATACATGCCTTTTTTGACACAATCTAACTTCTCACAATAAAATTAAGAGCCCCAATTACTCTGTGTCCTGTATTTATTTGTTGTCCTATAGTCTTGTCATGTTGTCCATCCCTGTTAAACACACATCCTAAATACCCAAACTCATTCGCTTGCTTCTATTCTTATTTCACATATTGTTATATTTTGTTCTCCGGTGTGATAGTTTTTGAACCATCACTTTCGTCTTACTTGCGTTCACTTTCATTCTCCTTTCTCTTAATGACTTGTTCATTAAAGTAACCATCATTTGCAACTCGACTGCCGACAAAGCAAATATGACTTTAACGTCGGAGTACAAAAGGTATTTGATGGTTAACTCACCCATTCTTAATGATTTATTATATTTACGTGAATACTACACATTGAATAAAATTTTATTTACGTATTTTATCGCGTTTAATTTACTATTTTTAATTCTGCTGTAAAGCACCCAAAACATCGGGAATTAAAATGGGTAAATTAAACACGATAAAATCTGTAAATAGTTTTATTCACCCATTCTTAACCCACATTTTTAGACTTTCATAGTTTCCAAACAACTGTCCATAAATAGATTGACCAGTCATGGGGAAGCTGCACAAACTTGTCCGACATCTTTATGGATGCCAAACCAAATCAAGTAGGCTCTATTGATTCAGATACAAGCACCAACTCAGCAAACCTAAACAAGCCGAGTGTTTGCAATAAAGCATCCCTATCCACTTTGTCATAAGCCTTGCCTTGCTAGCCACTTTGGCCAAAAAATTCTTTGTGATTATGCACATAGAAAAATCCTTATGTCCCTATGACCGTTCAGCAGTGTTTGGCCTCAATTAGTATGCCAGTTAGGGTTGTAGAATTATGCTACATGCATGTATTTTTTCCCCCCCAATTAGTAGACATGATGCAGCAAAAATATGTTATTATCAACAGAGGTATACCTATCACAATTTTAAATTAGCCATCTCTATGTCTGGGTATGTGGCTGTTAGTGTAAAAAATAAAAATAACTTTGGTATAACTGCAACTATAGAATCAATAAGATGAATACGGAACGCCAACTAAGTTTTTAATTCCATTTATCCTTTAATCCAAAGGCTGTATACGATTTTTAATGGTCTTAACTTTTAAAAATTTCTGAACATTCATATGAACTTTCATTCCCTATTTTATCCACTTATCAGATTTTTCAAAATTTTTGAAACATGTGTTTTTAGGACCTTTTTTCTCGAAAACCGGTAGGCCCAATTTACACTGCCGCGGAACGGAATGGAAGCGAATTTTTGTAACGAAATTGTACATAGTAAAATGAGTTTTATGTTAATGTGTAAAGTTCAAACTAGATATGAGCCAAAAAAAAGTCTCGCGTCTTCCGTTGATTCTCGAGAATTCCACGGAAGACGCGCGACTTTTTTATCATATCTAGTTTGCACGTTACGCAATTAACATAAAATTCATTTTACTTTGTACAATTTCGTTACAAAAATTCGCTTCCATTCCGTTCCGCGGCAGTGTAAATTGGGCCGTAGAGGTATCAAGTTGAAATTAATATTAAATACTAAGGTCTACAGTCCCTAAAAGGTATAAATAAATCAAGGTTCTTAGACAACGTCATTAAAAGATAATATGACCATTTATGTCATATATTTTTATACTCGCAAACTCATTTACATGCATTTGCATCAATCGTGATGTAGACCAATATAAGTTTTTCAAAACCAGCATCTCGAATTGCAGCCAGATTTGTGAGCCGGGCGCTATCGTGGTAAAACAAAAATCTTCTGCCAGTTTTCCTCGATGTTTCTCGTGGATTTCGTTGCGTAATTTTTTTTATTACTTCTGGTGCCCGTAACATGATCGAGATGTTTAATCATTACTTCCTTAAGAGAGACCTTAACTATCCCAGAAAAGAGAGGCTATATGTATGAACTTACCAGCGAAAGGACTTGCCTTAAATTTCTTAGGAGTTTATATGTATGATTTTCTTTTCCAAGTCATAGACTATAGTTTTGTTTCGGGGTCGTAATGTTGAAGCCACGTTTCGTCCAAAAACTATCTGGGACATATTTAACAGTTTCAAAATACCTTAGAAATATTAAATATAGTTTGCTTCTGCTTACTTTTAGTTTAATTCTGGGTATCCAACTCGACGACGTCACAACTAGCTGTTAAAACAATTTTTTCGATTTATTTTACCGAGTGTGATCGTGAAAGTGAGGATCATCTTTAGTGGATGTTCTTCCACATCTAAATTCGGCGCACCAACGTGCAACTGTTGAATTTGGGGGCGCATTTACCTCTAATGTAACTCGTAAATTTTGATTTATTTGTTCCGTAGTGAAATTTTTCACTTCTTAACAGCGCTTGGTGCAATTTCTTTTCCATTTTCGCAAACTCGCTACAACAAACAAATCGCAAACAAATAACTTCTATATTTAAAAACAAAAGATTATAACTTTTTTAGGTATCTCACAGATATTTCAGCTCTACTAGTATTTACTTTTTTTAAATTCTAAAGAGTTTGTACCGTATTTGTAATTTTTTGTTACGACCGTATCCATTAAAGATTAAGTTCTGTTTGCGATGATAGTCCGGTCATAGATGTCTTTTTTTTTTAAAACGTTACCCCACTCTAGGATTTTCTCCTGTATCGTGGAGGCAGTTTACAAACATAAATTGCACAAGGACAAACATCCAGACCCGGAACAATTATTTGTAGGCCATACAAATACTTGTGTGCGGGATTCGAACCCGCGGCCCCCAGCGTTGCAACTCATTGCTAAGTCACTGCGCCACGGAGCCGTCTTGTCTATGTCTGTAGATATCTGGCGTAGTCACTTTGGAGCACGGCTTTAAAATGTACTTATAGTAAGGCAGTTTTTGATCCACGAGACCATATTTCAGGGCGTAATGATGAAAAACCCGTTTTTTTAATAGGATAGGGTGACTAACAAGCAAACAGTCCACCTGATGGTAAGTGGTTGCTGTGACCCATAGACATCTATATCTATTCTCAATAAAGAATCAAAATGCAAATGCGTTGTCACCCCTGAGGACTAAGATGGAATGCCCCTTTTCCAGTAAAAAGGGTCTCCAGTTCTCTACACTCACCATACGAAACACAGCAGTGTTAAGCTGCTATTTTACCATGGTATTCTGTGAGAGCGTGGTCCTTCCCCGGTCGAGTCGACCCATTCGTGCTACAACTATATTATTAATATAGTTGCAGCATGGCTCTACCACGTATACCCGTTTTCTACTTTTTGAAGGTGAAGGTCTAATAGTTGTTGGTCTTACTATCTTGATTTTGCTTCGCACAGACGATACACTCAGTTTCTATAAATTTGTCACCAAAACGTAGCTAGTGAAAAAACGTAGAGCCCTGTGGAAGCTTCTTGGAGCTTTTTTTCCTTTTACTGCTCGTTGGCATAAGCCCTTTATCACATGCCATCCGAGTAGAATGACTAATTCCATCTAGACTATTTTATTTATTATTGAAATTTGGTAATCTCTACATAATACTTACTCGTATAAAACAAAAGTCGCTTCCCGCCGCGATCTTTTAAACTACGCAACGCATTTTGATGCGGTTTTCATCAATAGACAAAATGATGCAAGAGGAAGGTTTATAATGTATAATTATATATAAAATTCTTCTGTCCGTGTTTATGTGACTGAACTTCTCCTAAACGGCACGACCGATTTTGATGAAATTTTATGTGTGTGATTAAGTTGATTCGAGTATGGTTTAGATTCACAATTGAACCCGGTAAGTGGCGCTGTTGGCGAGATCTAGAAATCACCCGTGCGAAGCCGGGGCGGATCGCTAGCCCTTTTGTAAAATAGAATAATTTTAGAATTCACAGAATAATTTGTAAAATAGAAAAATTTCGGAATTGAGCGATTTAGATAAGCTCTTATCTCATTTATCAACATTGAAGAATATTCTGCATTTTCTTATCTGAATCGAATGTGAAACGCTGAAATTTTAATAATTTCAGATATGTACTAAATTGCAAAATATTTAAATAGAGATAAATATATATATAATTAATATAATTAAAAGCAATCGGTCTGTCGTATCGAAAGTATGCGAATACTGGTTATCTCACCTCGAACGAAAGTGAGCGCGACCGGGTGAACGGCGCTAGTCTATCGATATTACCTCATTCGACTGAGGAATTTCACTTTCCTATGCAGAAAGCGTAAATTGTGACATATATACTTATGTATTTTATCTAGAGTTTTAATGTAGCCTATTTAAATGGTAGTAAATAATTTAGCAGCTCTGCGGAGTTAGCTAAGATGACTTTCTACGATCGTTAATGCTATAGAAAACTATAAAAAACGAATAGGAATGACATACCTGTACCATAAAGCACGTGACTTAGCGTTGATTTCATTCATTTCCATTGTTTTTACGTGGTAGAGCCATGCTGCAGCTATATTTTTGTTGTAGCACGAATGGGTCGGCTCGACCGATAGGATCACGCACTCACAGAATACCAGCGTAAAATAGCAGCTTTTTGCTGCTGTGTTTCGTATGGTGAGTGTAGAGAACCGGAGACCCTTTTTACTGGAAACGAGGCTTACCATCGCAGTCCTCAGGGGTGACAACGTATCTGCATTTTGATTCTTAATTGAGGATAAATGTAGATGTCTATGGGCCACAGCATCTACTTACCATCAAGTGGACTGTGTGCTCGTTTGTGACCCATATTATATAAAAAAGGATTTATATTGTTATGTTGGTCATTTGTAAAATAACGCTATCATTGTTTGTTACTTCAAATATTGAAAAATGCGTATTAGCTAAAAGGTAATTTTAAGATTTTGTTTTTCTTGAGCCGTGGTAGCTCAGATGGTTAGCGCTCGCTGTAAGTTGCACAGTACGCGAGCAACCCGGGTTCGATCCCCGCCGGCACCAATGAAATTGTTAATTGAAATTTTAAGTGCTGATTTACCACGTGCTCGGCGGTGAAGGAAAACATCGTGAGGAAACCTGCATGTTTGAGAAATCAAAAAAAAATATTTCGGAGACATGTGAAGTTCGCCAACACGCATAGGGGCAGCGCGGCGGACATTTCCTTGTCCTAAAACCCTCTCAGAAATGAGAGGAGGCCTGTGCCCAGCCGTGGGACGTATATAGGCTGTAACTTTACTTTACTTTTACTTTAAGATTTTGTTATTAATAAAGTTAGGTTTTTTTTCTATATTTGACTCATTAATATAGTTTGGAATAAAGCCGTTGATAACTTTGTAGATAAAAGGCTGTAGGTTAATATTTTCTTTATGGACACGTAACAGTCTGCTGCTGAACGTGGGCTACTTAGCATTTGGTAGGTTTTGGTTGGTTTGGCTGTAAAAATAGGTAGGAAGGTGACGTGCCTTCCACTACTCCTAGCCAGAACATGAGTGGTAGCACTTAGTACAAGTTCTCGGTGGCCGATGAACATCTACATTTATATTTTTATGGGTCCAAGTTTTTACAAACTCGATATAAAACAATAAATAAGAACGAAAACAAATTAATTTTCTACTCTTACTAACTCCTGTTGAGATTCGTATTAATCTCGGCGCTGTGTTAGTATTCTGGCTGATTTACACAGGGACAGTAACTGGCTCCAAAATCGAGGCAAGTCAGTGCTGACCCGCTACTGGCATAATGTAAATAGATTTGAAGCGAGTACAGAACTGTCTGCGCGACTACTGACTGCGTGTAAACGGTGCAAGTCAGTCCTCGGCGCCAGCACTGGCGCCTGTTACTGACCCCGTGTAAATCAGCCTTTATGTCAGTTCCGTATATATTAAGTCCACGTATAATATTATATAAACGAATTCCACCTAATTATTTTAACCAAGTTATTGAACATAACCTAAATTATTTATACGTGGTAGAGCCACGCTGAAGCTATATTATTGTTGTAGCATGAATTGGTCGACTCGACCGGGGAAGGACCACACACTCACAGAATACCAGCGTAAAATAGCAGCTCAATACTACTGTGTTTCGTAGTGTAGAGAACCGGAGACCGTTATTACTGGAAATGAGGCATTCCATCTTAGTCGTCAAGGGTGGAAAATTAAAACCCCAACTTTAGAAGCTGTTATGAGGAAATTATTTTATTCTTTTTAGTTTTTTGAAGTCTGCTTTTACAAAACTTAAATAAACTAATAATTAAAAATTAAAAATTTTATACAACCGACTTTAATATAAATTATTAAGAATAACTAAAAACTATTGGTCAGACCTTGATCAAATTTATATGGGACCACATGAGAACCACCAGATTTTAAATAAATAAAAAATCATCGAAATCGGTTCATCCAGAAAAAAGTTATGAGGTAACAACATTAAAAAAACATACAGTCGAATTGAGCACCTCCTCCTTTTTGATGTCGGTAGAAAAGTTTATTTCTTGACGCTTTTGACCAAGAAGTATCACAAGCTCAAGGTAACAACTAGAATGTCGTAACAACTTAGTAGTTACATAAAAAACTTCATCCCCTATTTTCTCATCCTTAGAGGATATTTTTTAAATGTATATGGGACCACCCTGTATTACCTATTTAATAAAAGAAGAATTATTAAAATCGGTTCTTAAACAAAGTAGTTATGCTTCGGTCATAAATAAAAAATAAATATTTATAGACGAATCGATAATACCGCTTAATTTCAAGTCGGTTAAAAAATATATAATTAAATTTAAAGCCCCGACTTCTTAAGCTGTTATGTCGAAATTATTTTATCCGTTTTTGAAGTCAAGTTTAACCTTTTTTTACTATTCAAATAAAATCTCAAAATTTGAAACAAATTCAGTAGAGTTATTTGTTCTTTCTCAATTATCAAATTTAAAATATTTTTCAAACAAAGCTTTATGGGAACATGCAAGAAGTATTATACATATTTGTACCCTTATAACGTAAAATGTATCTCAACCAATAAATCAATAAATTATCTCGCAAGTCCCTTTCGTGATCAATATGTTCGAGAACTTTGTTAGATATAATTATTACAATTAACTTTGTCATTACCCTCTCTTAAATCATTACAAGAAAAAAAAAACTATCATGAGAATCAAATCAATAGACACGGACGCTTTTACCGAAAGGACGCGGACGGTGCGATCAATTCGTCATTTACAATTTTATAATGTCAATCTGTTTCAATCACAGCTCTTGGACGGGTACAGTCGGCAGCACGAGTTTAGAAATTACATGGCTGTATTTTAGTTTCTTTAGTATAATATATATTCTACATTATTATATTCGATAATCATATATCATTATAATCTATTTATACATTAAAATATATATGTTACATACATTTATATGCGGGTTTACGTAGCAGAGCCACGTTGAAGCGTATCATGACTGCCGATAGGCGATGGACTATGCTCGCACAGAATAGCGATAGTGATGAGAAACGGAGTTCTGTTTTAGAGTTCCGTGCCCGAAGGGTAACCAACAGGATCCTATTACTAAGACTCCGCTGTACGTCCGTCCGTCCGCCAGACTGTCTGTCAGCGGCCTGTATCTCATGATCCGTAATAGGTAGACAGTTGAAATTTTCACAGAATGTGTATTTCTGTTGCCGCTATAACAACAAATAATAAAATAAAAATAAATTATAAATTAAAGGGGACTCCCCTACTAGAGTGTATTACGATGGTACGGGAACCCTTCATGCGCGAATCCGACTCGCACTTGCCCGGTTATTACTAGAAACGAGGCATTACATCTTAGTCTTAGGGTTTGACAAAGCATTTGCATTTGATCTTCATCGAGGGTAGATGAAGGTGTCCGTAGGCCGCAGCATTCATTACCATCAGGTGGACTATGTTCTCGATTTAGTTCAGTTATTTAATTCAGATTTTACCTTAGTTTAGTTACCCTTATATTTATGAAACTACCCTTATATTTATACCTTTATATTTGTACCTTTTAGTTTAGATAAACTTATATTTATAAAAATACAGTAGATTTTAAGCATTACAACGAATTATTGTTTATGCAAATAAAGAAATGTTATCAACAGAATTCTAAAATTTCTTTCACTATTGCGGTTACAATGTTTTATTTAACAAATACATTAGAATCCCGTTGCAGGATAAAGTCCTTGGTGCCAAGGAAAATATATTAAATTTGAATGAATAAATTTAGCTGAGTGCTTTTAACTATAAGCCTTATTTTTTAATTTATTCCTTTTGAGAGATCTTTTTTTAATCTCGTTAAGAGACAGAAATAAATTATTAGTTCGCATACAAGGCAATTTCTAACATCAAAGGGTTTTAACTAATTCTACAAAAATAAAAAATAAATATGGCCTTATAATTATTACTTGAAATGCATGTGAAACTTGCGTGGTCGGCTTATATCGAGGCGCTATTTAATTGAGACAATTTAAATTATGAAACAGTCAAATTCATTGATTGTGAATGGTATCGGAATGCACTTGATGACTATCAAGTACAAAAGAAGGACTTATTCATCGGTTTTTCATCTATACTTATTATGGTCGAGAATAATTTTTGACTTTGTATCTTAAAAAAAAAAAACTGCAATTTCCTTCTTTTCTACCGATTGTTCTAATTATCTGTGGCTCAAATAAGTTGCAGATAAGAGGTTTAAATCGATTTGCAGCATCTGCAGAATGTATTTGGTTATAATCATTTACCTGTGCCAAATTTAACAAAACCAAGAAGGACAAAAGTACAAAAACAGTTAAAGAAAGTTTCGCTTGACACTTCAAGCTTTCTTTCGATGCATATTAGCATAAATGATTTCATTTATTCAGTCATCCATTACAATGAAGAGCTGTATCGATGATGTTGACTAGTCCACTGCTAAACACTGCTGAACATACAGCGACAAATGACAAACATATGTACAATACAATGTTTTAAATAGTGGATTGTTACGTGCTGCGACATTTTGTTAAAGTTTTTCAACTACAATAAGTACTGGAGCTTCTATTATTAAATCACCTTTACTTTACGCCTGCTAATTTACATAGTTGTTGCCATTGAGTTCTATGTACTACGTACTAGAGAAGCTATTCCAAACAAAAAATGTGCACTACTCTGTTTTCGCGCATGCGCGGGAGATAGTAGATTTTAGTCTATGATTGTAGATAGCGTGGCATATAAATGAAGAAATTTATTTTTTCTATTGTAATATTATTACCTATTTATTCACTTGAACAACAAATAATTTAACTTATTTGACTACTGAATTACGTTCAGGTTTAAACTTTAATTTGAAATCTCGTATTATTAGCGCAGCTTCACACTATGAATATTGAAGCCACACTAAATGACACTAAATGTGTACGGATTGTAGTACAGTTCATTTGGATGTTCGGAAATATATATCGATGGTTGTTGCAGTTTCAATAGCGATCACATACTTCGTGCTTGTTTCTAGTTCAGTGTGTGTTGTGAAGTCAGATAACTCAATTATAGTTTTTTTCTTTATTCGCTAATTTTAAAAAGAGACATTGCATATACATTTTGTACTGTGAAAGTATTTGGATAATTATTATAAAGCGATATATATATATATTGAACGAAAAGTTGTAGAGATTGTGCAGGACGGGATTGAATAGCTTTAATGCCTTTGCCTTATCACGTACGCAATAAAAACGCAGCGGCAATGACTGAGGGAGACGGGCCAGCGTCGTAAATCGTCTGTCATGCAACGGCGGCTGAACGCGTTCTAAAGTAGAATAACTTTCTGTTATTTTTAATCTGTTTAATTGTGTGTAAAAAACGTAAAAAATATGGTGAGCAAGTCTCGCCGCACTTCAATATGAGAAAGGGTTTAAACTTAGAGTATTTATAAGCATAGTTTGCTTATTTATTCATATATACTCTAAGTGTCAAAATGGTTTAATGTAAAAGTGCTTTAATATTATTAAAGTTTATCATTGTTTCTAACGTAGAAATGCTTTAATAATATAAATGATATAAGGCGTTACGCAATTAAAATAATAAAAATACACTTCAGTGCTTTTATACAAGTTGAATTGTGTTTTAAATGTAATACCTTTAAACGCAATTCTTGTACAAGAAATGTTATCCGAAGATTTTTTCCGAGACGGCTCCAACGATTTACATGAAATTTAGTAATCGATCTAGCTAGGGGGATGAGTCGCTCGCGTTCGTAGGCTTTGACCACCTAACCCTAGGCCCACTCTACACGTGTCCCCTGGATGGTGCTAAACGAGCGACAAAGTCGAAAGGATAGACTCGGCTCCTCGCCGTATGGTAGAGGGCGTAAAAGCTACCACCCCTTAGTTCGCACCATGAGCCAGTAAATAAAAGAAGTGGTCCCGAGTTCCCGGCGCCCTTTTAATGGGGCAGGGGTGCGAAGAATCTCCGGGAAATTGCGATAGTGATTCAAGCCGAGGTTCGTACCTCCTTCTGGGGGCCCAGCGTGGCATATAAATGAAGAAATTTATTTTTTCTATTGTAATATTATTACCTATTTATTCACTTGAACAACAAATAATTTAACTTATTTGACTACTGAATTACGTTCAGGTTTAAACTTTAATTTGAAATCTCGTATTATTAGCGCAGCTTCACACTATGAATATTGAAGCCACACTAAATGACACTAAATGTGTACGGATTGTAGTACAGTTCATTTGGATGTTCGGAATGCCAAATCTAGTACGTAGTACATATATATCGATGGTTGTTGCAGTTTCAATAGCGATCACATACTTCGTGCTTGTTTCTAGTTCAGTGTGTGTTGTGAAGTCAGATAACTCAATTATAGTTTTTTTCTTTATTCGCTAATTTTAAAAAGAGACATTGCATATACATTTTGTACTGTGAAAGTATTTGGATAATTATTATAAAGCGATATATATATATATATATATATATATATATATATATATAAATATAATAAATATATATATATATATATATATATATATATATATATATATATATATATATATATATATATATATATATATATATATTATATTTATACCTTTATATTTGTACCTTTTAGTTTAGATAAACTTATATTTATAAAAATACAGTAGATTTTAAGCATTACAACTAATTATTGTTTATGCAAATAAAGAAATGTTATCAACAGAATTCTAAAATGCCTTCCACTATTGCGGTTACAATGTTTTATTTAACAAATACATTAGAATCCCGTTGCAGGATAAAGTCCTTGGTGCCAAGGAAAAGATATTAAATTTAAATGAATAAATTTAGCTGAGTGCTTTTAACTAAACTTTAAGCCTTATTTTTTATTTATTCCTTTTGAGAGATCTTTTTTAATCTCGTTAAGAGACAGAAAGGAATTATTAGTTCGCATACAAGGCAATTTCTAACATCAAAGGGTTTTAACTAATTCTACAAAAACAAAAAATAAATATGGCCTTATAATTTTTACTTGATATGCATGTGAAACTTGCGTGGTCGGCTTATATCGAGGCGCTATTTAATTGAGACAATTTAAATTATGAAACAGTCAAATTCATTGATTGTGAATGGTATCGGAATGCACTTGATGACTATCAAGTACAAAAGAAGGACTTATTCATCGGTTTTTCATCTATACTTATTATGGTCGAGAATAATTTTTGACTTTGTATCTTAAAAAAAAAACTGCAATGTCCTTCTTTTCTACCGATTGTTCTAATTATCTGTGGCTCAAATAAGTTGCAGATAAGAGGTTTAAATCGAGTTGCAGCATCTGCAGAATGTATTTGGTTATAATCATTTACCTGTGCCAAATTTAACAAAACCAAGAAGGACAAAAGTACAAAACAGTCAAAGAAAGTTTCGCTTGACACTTCAAGCTTTCTTTCGATGCATATTAGCATAAATGATTTCATTTATTCAGTCATCTATTACAATGAAGAGCTATCGATGATGTTGACTAGTCCACTGCTAAACACTGCTGAACATACAGCGACAAATGACAAACATATGTACAATACAATGTTTTAAATAGTGGATTGTTACGTGCTGCGACATTTTGTTAAAGTTTTCAATTACAATAAGTACTGGAGCTTCTATTATTAAATCACCTTTACTTTGCGGCTGCTAATTTACATAGTTGTTGCAGTTTCAATAGCGATCACATACTTCGTGCTTGTTTCAGTTCAGTGTGTGTTGTGAAGTCAGATAACTCAATTATAGTTTTTTTCTTTATTCGCTAATTTTAAAAAGAGACATTGCATATACATTTTGTACTGTGAAAGTATTTGGATAATTATTATAAAGCGATATATATATATATATATATATATATATATATTGAACGAAAAGTTGTAGAGATTGTGCAGGACGGGATTGAATAGCTTTAATGCCTTTACCTTATCACGTACGCAATAAAAACGCAGCGGCAATGACTGAGGGAGACGGGCCAGCGTCGTAAATCGTCTGTCATGCAACGGCGGCTGAACGCGTTCTAAAGTAGAATAACTTTCTGTTATTTTTAATCTGTTTAATTGTGTGTAAAAAACGTAAAAAATATGGTGAGCAAGTCTCGCCGCACTTCAATATGAGAAAGGGTTTAAACTTAGAGTATTTATAAGCATAGCTTGCTTATTTATACATATATACTCTAAGGGTCAAAATGGTTTAATGTAAAAGTGCTTTAATATTATTAAAGTTTATCATTGTTTCTAACGTAGAAACGCTTTGATAATATAAATGATATAAGGCGTTATGCAATTAAAATAATAAAAATACACTTCAGTGCTTTTATAAAAGTTGAATTGTGTTTTAAATGTAATACCTTTAAACGCAATTCTTGTACAAGAAATGTTATCCGAAGATTTTTTCCGAGACGGCTCCAACGATTTACATGAAATTTAGTAATCGATCTAGCTAGGGGGATGAGTCGCTCGCGTCCGTAGGCTTTGACCACCTAACCCTAGGCCCACCCTACACGTGTCCCCTGGGTGTGTGGTGTAAGTAAGAGTACGAATGAAAGGAAAAATAATACGTTGTGGTGGGATGATGAGGTACCGATGGAAGTTGAAGCAAAGAAGAGAGCATGACTAGATTTACTAGCAACCAAAGCTGGTAATTCTAGCGGTATGATTGATGAGATTGAAAAAAAAGGCAGACTTTAGACATAAATAAGAAAGTAAAAGAAGTTGTTGAAAGGAAAAAGCAAGAAAGAACACAATTTACACAATATATAAGGGAAAAGGGTCACAGCAGGACTGTAAAAACTACCGTGGCATTAGCTTGCTTAGCATTGTGGGTAAACTGTATGCTAAGGTGTTAATTGAAAGAGTTATGGAAGAAATGGAAGTCCGTAGTCTGTGTGTAGTAGTGGGTGACAGGCGTGAGTGTTTATGTTGTGTTATCTAGCTAGGATTCATTTTTAGAAAATGTCGTTTTATCCGTGTTTTCAGGCAATGAAAAACTGCTACAATATAATTAGAATACGAAGGTAAATTTCGCCAGCATCTACAAGGTTATTATAGCTCAATTGGGAAATCGGGCGGTCTCTAAACCAGATGACCCCGGTTCGAGTCCAGATGTCCCCAGTCCGATTATTTTTTTCCCTGTTTTTTTCATGTTCCTTCTTTTGTGAGAAAAACTATTATTGGGAGCCCTTTGTCAACGCATCTAATTCGTATCTAAATACCTATATTTTATTTAAAAACATGAAAAAAATGACCGAGCTTTAAAAAAAGAATACGGTACCTAACATCGTATCTAAATATATTTTACAATTAAAACACGATTTATAAAAAAGAAATACCGAGCAAAGCTCGGTCATCCAGGTACTAATTGTTAAATTTCTGAAGATGGCCTTTTGACTGCCAATGGCCATGCCAAAATTTTTGGCTGTTATCACTTTTCCCATTAAAAAACACAGAGCAAATCGATGTATATTATGTACTACGTACTTATAACTCATTGAAAGAGTACAATTAAAACTATGCGCTTTTTCACTCAGCTATGCGTCTAAAACATTTTGTTATGTGCGTCATGAGAAGCTATTTCTGCTTTTATAGCGACTTTCGATTAGAGCCTAAACAAGGTCATTTCTACCTTTGTAATACCGTTTCTTACATCTCAATGCTATCTAGTTAATGCCTTACCAAATACAAGATTACATTAAATATATCATATTATGTTTTTGTTAACTGTATTGCAGCTTGATTGTAATATGATTGACTTTCTGAACTTTTTAAGAGGATTGTGACATAGTATAATTTTCATAATTTTTGGAAATCTTGTAGATATAATGAAAAACTAGGTCTGTACGTTTTACTTTAAAGAAATATTGTGTTAGATATAAGTTATTGGCATCTAAATATCCATATTTTTACTTAAAAACTTCCTCGCACGTTTTAATTTTTTAAATTAAACTAAAATGAATTACTAAAAAAGAAAAACGTACAGACCTAGATGAAGGTGTACTGAATCTAATGAGACCTTTACGAAAATTGTTTAATTTCGTAAAGGTTTATGGGGGTGAAAAAGTAATCGCTTGAAACAATATTTCAAAAAGGAAATGTAGGCGATTGCTTCCAAGACTTGCAACTCTCTCTATCGCACGATACGGCGATACGGAGCAAGCGGTATGAAACAGATAGCATTTTTGAAAATACCTACTCGCGCCACGTATCGGCACCTCATAATCCTCTTAAGTCCAAGTTGAAGTAACAAGATAGTTGCGTAAATTCTTGAACTATTTTAAAATAATAACAAATTAAAAAAAATCTTACAATTTTTATAGAAGAACTCATTCGAAATGCTAAGGGCTGGGGAGTGGTGGCAGACCTGCTGTAGACCTTGTTTAATTTGTGTTGGGAACTTAAGCGGGTACCGTGAGACTGGTGCAAAGCCGTGATAGTCCCATATAAGGGAAAGGATCGCAGCAGGACTGTAAAACTACCGTGGTATCAGCCTTCTTAGCATGTGTGGGAAAACTGTATGCTAAGGTACTAATTGAAAGAGTTATGAAAGATACTGATGGAAAAATTTGGGATGTGCAAGCAGGATTTAGAAAGGAATGGGATGTACGGATCAGGTCTTTTCCATGCACATGATCGCGGAGAGTTTTGGCCAAAACCAAAAGGGTTTTTGTGCGTTCGTGGACTTGGAAAAAGCTTATGACAGAGTGGACAGGGATGTGTTATGGCAAACACTGAACGCATTTGGGTTGAGCGCTGGGTTGATACATTCTGTATAGGGACTCCAGTGCTTGTGTCAGGATCAACGGGGCCTACTCGGACTGGTTTGGCATCCATAAAGGTGTCAGACAGGGCTGTGTGGCTTCCCCGTGGCTGTTCAACCTATTTGTGGACAGTTGTTTGGAAAATTTGAAAGTTGAAGAATGCGGGTTAAGGATCAAGTCATACTCGCGTCGTCGTCTGCCGAGTTGCAAATGATGGTTACATTAATGAACAGTTCATTAAAAGAAAGGGGAATGAAAGTGAACGCAAGTAAGACGAAAGTTATGGTTTTGAAGAGAAGAAAGTAAAGCGATATGTGAAATAAGAATAGAAGAATTGGTCGAGCAAGTAGATGACTTTGTGTATGTGGGATGTGTGTTTAGAGGATGGTAGATATGATAAGGATATAGAACGACGAGTGAACAGGAAATAAAGTAAATGGGGCTCTACACTCTGTTGTGGAAAGTCAGAATGTGTCCAAAAAGGCACGTATGGCAGTCCTACTTTAATGTATGGTAGTGAAAGTTGGGTGTGGCAGAAGCACGAGTAGAATAAATGCTGTAGAAATGTGGTCATTAAGGGTATGTTAGGGCTGAATCTGAATGACAGAGTGAGAAATTGTTTGATAAGAGAAGAGCGTGGTTTGCAAGATGATGTTGTGACCAGGATTACGAAAGGAATGATTCAGTGGTTTGGGCATGTGGAAAGAATGAATGAGGAAAGAGTGACAAAGCAAATTTATGTGGCAGAGGTGAACGGCAGAGTCGGGAAGGAACGCCCTAGGCGAAAATTTATCGACCAAATTGGCGATATATTGAAAATGGGCCAAATTAACGGTACCCTTAACCGACGAGCGTGTATGTATAGTATATGTAGGTATATGGCGAGAGAGGTGTGTCAGGATCGTGCCAAATGGAAGTCCATAGTCTCTGCCTACCCCTCTGGGTGACAGGCGTGAGTGTTTATGTATGTATGTAATTTTTTATAGAAGAAGAGGTAAAAGAGCGTACGACTTACATGATAGTAAAGCGATCACCACTGCAATGAATATCTACAACAGTATTATCTGCAACTTCCGAGTACCCCAGTTGACTAAACATTTTGATGAGGAACATAGAAAATTTAGTCATCGATGAATCGAATGGTAGAACATCTTTACGAAAAGAATAATTCGATTGCTTTATCGATTTGTTTCGAGAAGAAATAGATATTATATTTACTAAACAACTTTTTGTCTCTATGTAAAAATAGTTCTTGAATAGAATGATGTAATACGCTAATGTTTTAGATAAGTTTGTTTATTTAAAATTATATTTAGATGTGACACGGGGCAGGGATGTTGATTAAACGTTTTCAATTGAAACGAAACTGTTTTATATTCTCCATTAATATTAACCGCGGTTGTTCTGCGTCACAGGGATATTTGACTCGCAGAATCGTCTGCACGCGGCCTGATATTGACTTTCATAGGCCTTTTAAAATTCATTGTATACTCACAAAAACTTGTTTTGTTTGCTCGTGGGGTACTTGATGACTAGAAAAAAAAACTCAATAAACATACACTAGCGACATTGTGTCTTTATGTTATAACGATCGCGATGAATTTGCCGTCCCGTATACTCGTACATTATTTCTGTTTACCTTATTTTTTAAATTATGTTTTTTTTGGGTATTTTTTTAAATAAACTAGCCGTTCCCCGCGACTTCGTCGGTGTAGAATTCATTACGATTCGATTTCATGGGTTTTAATGTTTTGCGCGGAACCCTAATTATTTTTCTAAAATAAAAGTAGTCGAAGTTACTCCTTATAAAATTAGATATATGCCAGTAAAAGTCCCGTCAAAATAGGTCTAGTAATTTCGGAGATTAGCCGGAACAAACAGACAGACAAAAATTTAAAAAATTATTTTTTGTTATAATTGCCGTTTAATGCATTTGGTAAAAAGCTGTTATTTTGACATTACAAACAGACACTTCAATTTTATTTATTTTTATAGATTACAACTAATGTCGACCACGACTTTAGTAGTGATGCAGTTGTTGTTGGTTAAAATGTCTATTCATTCCTTGAAGACACCCACATTCACATATCCGGAGAGATTGCTAATGCAGGCAATTTTTTTTAAAGAATAATAGTAACGCTATTAACGTTACTAATAATCTATTTAACCACTCCAAGTAAGCTCAAAATGCTTGTGTTAGAAGTGGTTCACCACAGTAGTCGAAATGCTCTGAATTTGCCTTGGCAACACTTTTGAAGGACGGAAATATACTTCTTTTTATTATGGCATCTTATTTTTTATTGACTTCTCGTCGCGTGACGAATTTTTTCGGTCTTTTTTCTCCGTATAATCTTGTAATAAATGAAAAAACTTTTTTTTAAATATAAACTAAAAACCAATTTTAAAGAATTTAAAAGAATGAAATAATCAGCCTCGACTTTAGCAGATATTATGTGGAGATTATTTAATTTTTTTTTATTTCTTTGTAGTCGGCTTTTACTTTTACTAAAGGGTTTATTTTTGACCCTTTCAGTGGACAATAAACATCACAATTTCAAGTTAACAAACTAGAATATCCGAATATTAAAATCTGGTGGCTTTTATGATAGGAAATATTAGAGTATTCTAATCATCACTTAATAGCACCTATAAAGAACCTATTTTACGGTTTGCTTATATAAAATCTCGTTCTAAAATGAATCAAGTAGTGCGATAGCTGATCTGCTCCACAAGCGTACGGACTACTTCATTTACTTCCTACAATACGAGAAGTCTACAGTCTATACCTAAGTACTAGAATGTTACGGGCCGACGAAAATATCGAGTATAATATGGAGAAAAGTTAAGTGGTGCGTGTGCTATGCAGATGTTATGTGTGTGAAAGTAAAAAGGCTATGTAACACCTATATACCACTGCTCCCACGGCTGGGCACAGGCCTCCTATTTCCCCCGCGCTTCTCTAGTGCGTGTGTCTTCGAAAAAATTTTTTCCTCTGACATGCAGGTTTCCTCACGATGTTTCCCCTCACTGCTGAGCATCAGGTACCTAAATCAGCATTTAAAATTGCAGTTAACAATTTAATTGGTGTTAGCGGGACAGCGGGGATCGAACCCGAGTTGCTCGTGTACGTTGAAATTTATGAGGTGCGCTTAGTCCCTCATCTGGTAACTATTAGTTAATCTGTGCCTCACCTACCACGTGCAGTTCTCTGAGTATAGTAAGTTTTTTTTTAAATAGAATTAGGGTGACAAACGAGCACACAGTCCACCTGATTGTAAGGGGATGCTGTGGCCCATAGACATCTACATTTATCATCAATTAAGAATCAGAATGCCCCATTTCCAGTAAAAAAGGTCTCTGGTTTTTACACACACCATACGAAACAGCAGTATTAAGCTGTTATTTTACGCTGGTATTCTGTGAGAGCGTGGTCCTTCCCAGTTCGAGCCGACCCATTAGTGCTACAACCATAACATAGCTGCAGCATGGCCCTACCACGTATAATACCTACGGCAAATTCTAAAATGCGGCGTCTGACGGTTATCACCGTTGAAAATTTTTATGGCTTCGAATATACAGAGACCTTAGTCTGCCGTTACAGCCTATCAAAAGTCCACTGATGAACCTCACCATAGATTTATTCATAAGAGTGATATTTACAATTGTTGCCACGCTTGACGGGTGAGTTAGCTACCGCATGTTTTTATTTAGTAGTAATTAGGAAGACGTTGCTGCACATCTCCTGTTTTGTTTCCTTCTGTCGCCTTTTACGACACCCACGGGACGATATGGGGTAGTGGATTTCTTACACCACCACTACAAGGTGATAGTGGAAGTAATCAAGAGACAAATAATCTCTAGGTAAAATAATGTTTGTATGAATAGTTACAAATAAAACTGTAATAAATAATTATGCAATTATTCGTATCAAGAAAAACTCAGCCGGCGCGACGATGAGCTAAGGTTGTAGTTGAGCAACGCGATTTGTAGCTTATGTTTTAATATAAAAATTATTTAGCATGCCATGCAATTTAATAAATAGTTCAAGGTTGTCTGGGTTCCATTAACAATTATCAAGTCAGTAACGAACTGAGGCGTAAATCTACTTTATATAAAATTATTAATGAAAAATAAGTAACGTTAAAATTACCTTTTATTCATGTTTTAAAAGTTGTTAAAGATTGGAAAATTTCTGATAAAAATAATAGTGACTATATTTCAATTCGTCATACTAATGAAATGTTAATGGAATCGAAATGTTTTTTGTCCTAAGTGCATTCGTTTTTCCCGGCCTTCTAAGTAGCAGTTTCATGTATATGTATGTAAACTGGAGGAGTCTTTGACCACACTTACCGTGTATAGTCAAAAGGCGGAGCAAAAAGTCGTTCAGGGTCTTGTCTAGATAACCTGTCTAATGCTCTGATCGTTGGCAATAACTCACAAAGATTAAAACCATAAGTACCTGTAATACTTTAAAGAACTAGTTATTGTGATCAATAAAAGAAACATTAAAACCGTAGTTTTGCCTGCCAAGACGGTATTAATTGGTTTTTTACGCCTTTGTTGATTCCATGAACGTCCAAGAAGTTTTCTGATCATTAAATTTAATTGGTTTCCTTACTAATCGATTTTTAAATGCGTATAATACAGTAAGTATTATTGGTGTTTTTAAGTCACTTTTAGATATAAAATTATTTCTGTCTGGAAATTAATAATGTATTTATTTCGTTCGCCAACAAATGTTTCCATCATACTTGTACTAAGTTCTATACACTAATATACTTGGTAGAGCTACGCTGCAGCTACATACGGTTGTAGCAAGAATGGGTCGACTATCGGGGAAGGACCACGTTCTCACAGAATACCATCGTAAAATAACAGTTTGATGCTGCTGTGTTTTGTATGGTGAGTGTAGAGAACCGGAGAACTTTTTTAATGGAAACGAGGCTTTCCATCTTAGTTCTCAGGGGAGACGACGCATCTGCATTTTGATTATTTATCGAGGATAGATGTAGATGTCTGTAGGGCACAGCATCCACTTATATTCAGGTGATCTGTGTGCTCGTTTATCACTCTTATTCTATAAAACTCAAACTATATAAAAAATGATTTTGTTTCTAAATATAGTAGAATATTGCACTTAATCGTACACTGTTTGAAGCGAGTGTGTATGTGTGCTAGTTACACATGTCATCACTCTTAATCTATAAAAAAACAAATATATGTATAAACTAAATGAACATTTCATATTAGGCAATCATGTCGTACTTAGTGCTCACAGCTCTATAAATTTCAAATTAAAGTAATTTCAAAGAAAGTCATTTTAGTAAAGATCGTCTTTTTCTGACTTACAACATTTTGTTTTTGATTTTATGAAAGATATCAATAAGTGACGGCCAGTTGATTGTTCAATTGGCCGAATTTTTCTATAAACATATCTATAAAATTGCCATTTTTTTTATATAAAAAACTGTTTAATTTGTTAAAATTCAATTTTCAAAGCTTTAGAAAATCAAGATATAGACACCACATACATCCCACTCTTACAAAATATCTACAAGAATAGAACTGCATCCATTAAGATCAGTTCTATGGCAGGCCCATCTTTTTGCATTAGTAGGTAAATGTGTGAAGCAAGGAGACCCGCTATCTTCAAAACTATTTACGGCCGTATTAGAAGAGGTATTTAGAACGCTGGCAGCTAGCTGGGTGGATAGGGGTTATTCAATTTGGACATATGAGATTATACAATTTCCGTTTCGCCAATGATATTGTCTTCTTTTCATCTTCAGCCGACGAGTTGACTCAGATGCTAGACGATCTTAGCAAGGCAAGCCTTTAGGTTGGACTTCGAATGAACATGTTAAAGACAAAGTTAATGACAAACAGCACACATCACAAGATTACTGTCGAGGCTGTAGAGATTTCATATGTCCATGTTTGGGCCAAATAGTCTCTTTCCAGGCAAGACAAGACAAAGAAGTTGCAAGACGCACCGAAAACGCCTGGAACAGCTATTGGTATATGAAGGATCTTATGAAGGGTGGTCTTCCTTTATCCCTGAAAAAGAAACTCATGGATGTGTGCATACTTCCCATCCTCACCTATGGTGCCCAGACATGGTCTTTGACAGTCCAGCAGAGGTCTACACTTGAGGTTTGTCAAAGAGCATTGGAACGGAGTATTCTGGGCATTAAACTTGTAGACCGGATTAGGAATAATGAAATCCGTTCCAAATCAAAAATTGCTGATGTCAAAAAAAGCTGCTACGCTAAAATGGAACTGGGCTGGACACATCTGCCGAATGCCAAATGACCAATGGGCCAAAGTGACAACTCAATGAGTCCCTATAAAAGGCAAACGTCAGCGGGGCAGACCCATGAGGAGATGGCGGGATGAACTGGACTCCTTCATGAAGGACAGTCTATGGTGGCTCTGGAGAGAGACAAGTGGAAAGAGAGTAGGGAGTCCTTTGCCCTGCGGTGGGACATTTCAGGCTAGTAATAAATAATAATATATTTAACCTCCATGATCGACCGGCTCGGCAGATGTTCCGCCTTTCTAGATGAGTTGCATTGTGAATTCACTTCGGATTTTACAGTGGATCTGGATTTGGATCATAACTAAACAATTTGTTAATAACTTGACTACAGCGCCACCTATTGGTTCCTAGCATATCTATGAACCATTATCTCGACACAAATATATTGTGTGTATATGATCTCAAAATTCACACTATCATTATCAGACGCACATACATTTTTTTAATGTAAAGTACATAATATATAAGATTACATAATATTAAAAATATTACCGTGCAGTGGCGGTGTAAGAAGTTCCACCACCCCATATCATCTCATGGGTGTCGTAAGAAGCTATAGTGGGAAACTAATCGGGAGATGGGCAGCAGCATCTTCCTAATAACGACTAAAAATTAAAAGCTGCGGTTGCCAACCCGCTTGCCAAGCGTGGCAACTATAGCTAATATCTCCCCTATGAGACCTATCTATGGGGGAGGCCTATGTTCAGTAGTGGACTTTAATAGGCTGTAACGGTGACTAAAAATTTAGATTAAATACTAAAAACTAGATTAGGTAATAGAAGTAGGTATCGTAAATATTGTCGCTGTACTATTGCTATTTTAATGTAAGTTTCGTTGACGCTATAGAACAAAGTTGAAACTCACGAAAAATACACGCTAGATATGAGTACTGTGGGTGACAGAGTTTCAAGTTTAAGCTCTTGTAATTTAGACAGTCTATTGTACTTGGCGTGTACAAGCGTTGTCGTGGAGAAATAGTGGATTAGAGCACTTGAAAAATCTCAGTCTTTTGATAGCTTGTCCGCTTCTTCAATACAGATTATATTTATAATCTGTATTGAAGAAGAAATAGAAACTTTTTTATTCACTACAGATTATAAATAATATTTATTGAAAGTCACTCGTACGTTTGATTTACCATTGGTTCGGAAAATACCTCTGTCCTGGGAAGAATCAGCAAGAAACCAAGCGGGAATTTAAAGAAAAGAACAGTTTACAATCATTAAAGTTAGGTACACATTTGTATTTATAATGCCGGTTCAGGTACATCAGAGAGTCACAAGGAACACTATTTATGTTTGGGATATGATTTAGGTGCCTTTTCTAGGACCAATATGATAAACGTTTCCGATTATCATGCAGGAATCATTCTTTTTATCAAAAAAACCAATCCATCCCCACATTTGTGATAAATTAAGGCAAGCTTCGATGCGTGTTTTTTTGTCATTTATGTCGTTAATTATGTTAATATGCTAGCCACTTTCGAAGTTTTCTTACTTTACCAATTTGACGCAAATGAATCAATATTGTTTTAACACTTAAATAAAAGGCGGCTGATTACTCTGAAAATCTGATGAATCAGCTTTTTATCAAGTTTAATCTCCGGTCGTCCAAGTGGCTCATCGTAGAGGTCGAAATATATAAATCTGAAGCGATGAAACTAAAAACGTACCTGGTTCATACGATATGTCATTCATGCCTCGACAAAACCTATAGTAGAAAATATCATGAATTTTTAATTATTTCACGTTTTTTTAATGGGCGAAACAAACTAGGGTAAAATAAATAATTTACTAGAAATGCCTAATTCTATTCTATTTTGCGAAAATTCATTATATGGCGGAACCTTTATTACGAGTACCTATATACATAACTGGAAAGCCTGCCACTCAGGGCACTGCAACAAAACAGCGGGTGTTTGTCATGAAAAAACACCACGTACACGTTCCGCTAAACGCTCTACTGAAGACTTAGGGTAAAAGTAACTTAGCATTTGAACGTTCGTAATCATACTTTAACAACATTTTTTACACCAATCAACTCGAGCAAGTTTTTGTTCTGGGTAAAAATTTAGCGGCAACAAAGTTTTCTAGCCTTTAAACGTTGATGTAATTTTTTTGAATTTGAATTACTTTGGATGGCGACTTATTGAAGAAAACCGCAATAAGTCGCATTTTCCACATAATATTTCACACAGTAGCCACATTTTCCGCAGTGATTTCGCAGTTGAGGATAGAAAGAAACAGCAACGCTTTTCGGTGCTCAAATGAGGTGCTGCTTTCCTGAAGACGAGCAGAGTAATCTTGCGGAGAGAGTGAACTTTTAAAATCATGTAAAATCGTCGCCGTAAAAGCCTAAAACCTTTTCGCGTTAATTCTGTAATAATTCTTCAGGTTTTTGCTACGGACGAAATATTTTATTTAAAAATTGTTTTAATTAAATGAGTTTCATATGTTTTAAAATTATAACATTCGC
Organism: Parnassius orleans; assembly: GCA_029286625.1. NCBI lineage: Eukaryota > Metazoa > Arthropoda > Insecta > Lepidoptera > Papilionidae > Parnassius > Parnassius orleans. Next base: position 6,955,670 of record JAGSMP010000070.1, on the reverse strand, counting down.
AATTCAAACATTTATGACTGGCCAGGATCGCAAAACTTTCAGTGTACCTATACAAATAAACACAATTCTTTTAAGTCATATTTAACATGTTAAATATCTTTTTCTTCGCCAGACCATAAACAGTACACCATTGGATATGGGCCTCACTTAAAGGAATAATCCACCATAATTGCCACGGTGGTCAGGCAGCTTGACCACCTTGAACTTGACGATCGCAGTCCTAACTGTTATTAAGCATGGAAAACGGTGTTAATAATTTTATTATTCTGGATGGTGTTGGGGGAGCGCCAACACCATCCTGAACGTGCTCAGCGACAAGCCTGACTGCCCCCTTTTGTGGCACTGGGTAGCATGTGCCCGGTGCCCCAGATTGGCAGATTAGGCAGTTGGCAGATACTTGAATTAAATTGTAGATTAATATTATTCAAGTAATTAATATTAAGTAGTTTTTATGTTAAACAATCGAATTAAGTTAAATTGAATTGAATTTAATTAGATGTCATTAAATTTATTATAATGTAATGTTTTTTCTTATGTCACTTGTATGGACTCTGTCTGAAATAAATTGTTTTTTTAAATTTTTTATTTATTAACATTTTTAGTATACACTTTTTCATAATTTTCTGTCTATTTTTGTAATCATAGTGAGTGCGTTGTAGTGATTTGTATATCTAAAGTTACGACTTCAATATCGGTCATCTGATTTATAAAGCCATGGAAATTTCACCTTATGGTTTTGATGAAATTAGGATGAAAATTGAGAGCAGGGATAGCATTCAAAATTTATCTTATCATTCAGTACGAATACATGTGACACTGAAACGAATGGTTTCAGCGAGTTCTGAGTTTTATTTTCTGTATCTTTTTATTCTTTTTGTGTCTCTATAAATAACAAATTTTCATCCTTGTAGTATCCACCTGTGTAGTGGCGGTATAAGAATATCTACTACCCCATATCATCCCGTGGGTGTCGTAAGAAGCGGCGGAGTGAAACAAACCAGGAGATTGGTAGCAGCGTTTTCCTAATAATGAACAAAAAAAAATGCGGTTGCCAACCTGCTTGCCAAGCGTGGAATATATATATCGCCCCTATGAGGTAATCTTTAGGGGAGGCCTATGTTCAGCAGTGGACTTTAATAGGCTGTAAACTGTAACGGTGACGGTGACGGTGATTCAAGAGAATGCGATTTTTGTATATTTCAAGATATACTTATTAAAAAAGTAAGAACGTACTTTTTAAGGTTTTTTTATAGTATAAGGGTGATAAATGAGCACACAGTCAACTTATACATTTATCCCCGATTAAAAATTAAAGTGTAGAATCGGAGACCCTTTTTACTGGAATCGAGCCATTCCATTTTATTCCTCATGGGTGATAACGCATCTGTATTTTGATTCTTAATCTAGGATAAATGTAGATATCTATGGGCCACATCATCCACTTACCATCAGGTGGACTGTGTGCTCGTTTGTCACCCTTATTCTAAAAAGAACACCCTTGTATTGAATACAGCGTAATATTAAGTCTATGCTTAGTGGACAGCTTCTGATTAATGTGTATATTATATTTCGTCGTGCCTGTCAGATATAGAGTTCCCTTTTGATTTCGATCATCGAGCGAATTTCATTTTTGGAACGAAGTTCTTTATCGGACAGTACGGATTTGGCGGATGGGGGCTAGGCGACAAAAAGTGTAAGATTTTTCCGTCATGATCCCTTCTGACGTAGTGTAGACGGCCTTGGCGGCTATAAGGAAGCGAGATGAAATAATATCAATCTCCCTCGCACTTTTCTTATCTTGCCATGAAAGAAATATTATTTTAAATGACGCTTCATTTTAATAGACGCTAGTGATTCATTTATTTGTATTTGTTCATCAATAATATAATACGTTTATCAATAATAATATACTGCGAAAGGAACTTCGTTCCAAACGAGTGTTCCACGACACTCACGCATGTTTTTTTAAATATTATTTCTTGTACTATTATTTATTCTGTGATATTATGTTATACTCGTTGTGTGTCTGTTAGTGATCGTGTAATTTCTAATCAACTTGACCGATAGAGGTCGATCTAAAAACTTTTAAAACTACTAATTTGTACAGTTTTTCGTCTCATATTATAATTTTAAAATAACTTAGATCTATAGCAATTAAATAATCAGTACCGAGAGAGAGCGAGAGAGAGAGAGAGTATTTGATCTATTAGTTATAAAGTTATAAATGAGATCACTAGGAACTAAAAATACATATATTAAAAAAATGGATTTACTTGTTTTACAGGGCTCAGGCAGCCTCCAAAAATACAAATCATTCGTCCTACACACGATAAAAACTATTATACCTAAAGCGTCTACGTTGTGCGCCTTCCACGCGTTACCCGCCGATTACAATTTACAACTGACACACTTTTCTAGAAGTAGAGTAATTGTTAAAAAATAATCTTCAAGACCATTTTTTTTATTTACCCGTTATTCTTTATTTTTATTTTTATTTAATTCTTCAATAAGACCGCCTGTTGTTTTACCTCAATATTTGTTTTTTTTTGTTATTTTTATCTTTTCTTGATGTACAGTAAAGAGTTTTGTATTGTATTGTATTGTATTTTGGGGCCCCATTTTAATGAAGTACAATAATAGTCAGCGTGACATGGACCTCTCCCTTTATTTTTAGTGTTTGTCGTAATCGCCACGCTTGGCATGTTTCACACTTTTGACGCTGCTCCTCGACGTTAGTCTGTGTATTTTATTACGTATTAACAAAATAATAATGTATTTAAATAAGTTATTTAAACATAATCTTAATATAATCTTAATAAAAATTATGAGAATAAATAAATAACTCTTAGTTTTTTTTTAATATGGAAACAACTACAATTTTGCTTTAAACACTTTTTATTTAGCTAGGAATCGGATTATTATTAATAATAAAATATTGGGGCGACCACCCACTAGATGGAGTGACAACCTGCAGGGCTAGCATGGGCAGGAGACAAATTTATCCCCGGGAAAGGAGAAAATGTTTATCCCTCGCTTAGTTTTATCCACCCTTAGAGCATGGGCACACCGGTGGATATAATATCCGCAGTAGATAAAATGGGAGATAGACTTAGACTTAGATAGATTTTTTGTATGAATATAAACTTCAACCCACGTCCAATGAACTAGGATAAAATCATCCCTTTCAAATGTCAAAAAAGCATAATTTTTTATCTTTCATTTAGCTCCATGCTACGGACGGGGATATGTCTACATTATGTCAAACGGGATATACTTCTCCCGTTTGACATAACAAGATAATTTTATCTTTGTCAGTGGATATTATCGGGGATAAAATTTTTGTCCCGCGCCCATGCTAGCCGGGCTGGTAAGACATGCATGAAGTCAATGGATGCAGGTGGCTCAGGACCGTGCTTTGTGATATTCCTTGGGGTGGCCTATTTTCAGCAGTGTGAAAATATTATTTGCAGAATAAAAATATTAGAGCAGGTTGATTATTCAAAATTTCTGCAAAAAAGGTTAAAATTTAAACGTACAATAAAGGTGACTGTTCAATTATTATTTATTGTATGTATTAAAATGTTTATATTATAATATGTAATAGTTTGTTTATTGAATTTTATAGGTATTTCATCTTCTTATTTTTTATTACTACATAAACTACACTTTTAAAAAAAGTGTAGTTTATGTAGTAATAAAAAATAGTACCTTAGTCTGTTTTTGTATTTTTTTATTTATTATTTGTTTTTTGACTGACCCCGTCAATTTTTATTATTATAACAAGCTTGTATTAGAAAATTTACGTGTTCAGAGTAAAAATAATAGACGTATTAAATTGAAATCGAGACTCAAGCACGTTTGTCTAATACTCATAATTTCCTTAACTTCCTTAAAAAGTTTGCGTCTCCTTGTTACAATGTAATTTAGATACAGAATTAGTGAAATATAGAAAAGATCAATTAGTAGAGTTCTATGTAAAGTGGCGCGGAAGGCGAAATGTGCAAATGGTCAGTTCTTATAGCGCATATCGTTCTCCAGAGGACCATGGAGTGACGTAAGTGAACGGGCCGTGCGGCCAGGCTTTTCGGTGAGGCCCCCACCAGCGCGTTTTGTTTACAAGAGCTCACGCAGCTCGCCGGCACTCGGCAGCAGACTTGCACGAGAGACGTGACGCTCCGCGCTAACCGCTGGTACCGATAACAGTCTAATAACGATAAGTGAACAACCAAAGTGACGTATCCTTGGGACAAAATCGCCCGCTAAAAAGTTACAAAAACGCGCTTAATAATCAAAATTACGTGAAAATTGTGTGATCAGGATCTCCATCGCAACAAATACAAAGTAAGTTCCTATTTTAGATACGCCACTAAACGAGTTCTTGTATTTAAAATCTATTACGTTATGCGGAACAAATGTAAACGATCACTTTTTTACACGCTTTATATTGGCTTCACCTGCATGTATCTAAGTTGGTGTGAATGTAATGATATTTTGTAGTTCAGTTTTCACACATTTCCATACGTCTGAATAATCTGAAATTTTGCAGACGTTTATAGAACCGATGACAATACAATAATTTCAAGACTATGACCTAGGATTCTCACTAGGATCATCATAGCTCGTGATCAGTGCGTGTTTTTTAAGTTTCCTTAAACTCTATTATTCGTTAGTGTGATAGTTTATAAAAACCTTTTAGGCAGGTATGTTTTTCTTCGGAAGGTAGAGTTTGTAAAAAATACGTTTTAATATGCAGTGAACTCATAATTGATTTTATTTTATATAGATCCAAAGGTTTTAGTCCACTAAGTTGTTTAAATTCCGCCTTAATATATACAATAGTACATAATGTAATACTGATAATATTAAGATAAATGTATTAAACATTGATGCTCTATTTGTGATGTTGGTAACATAATTAATGGATAAACAAAATCGAATATTTGTTGAATATGATGAGATTAAATGAATTAATATTTTTAAAAATTCAAGGATAATATGCTGGAAAGCCTCAAAAAATCGTATTTGATGGCATTCCGCTTAATCAAACAACACCACCGGCATATATGTACATACGTGAAGGCCGTAATTTTTATGTCAAACGAAACTAAACCGGTTGGGATGTTTTTTTAACCTGGTGTAATAAAATCAACATTTTATCATTACTTGAGATCGGTGCTCGTGTACCCCCCAGGTAAAGTCGGTGGAAACTTTGGGTGTTCCTTAATGTTCGTAACTCTACAATGAGTATATGAATATGTTATGAAGATTATAGGTATTTGATGTTCGTATTTATTAACTTTATAATTTATTTTGGGAGTTACATAGAGTAGTATGTTAGCTATATTTAGACTTAGTTTCAGTTCTCTGCTTTTTGAGGTACGGTAACAAAGATTATTTGCTATTGATCGATGTACTAGCCAAATACGTCATGATCATGAGTTAATTTAGGAGGTGTTGGAGGTGTATTTTTGGGTTTGCTAACGTGCATTCAGTACTTGTTACAGAATATGGAATATTTGTACAAGTTATGTGTGTACTGATTACTATACTATCTGTATAATTACTCCAGTCGGTTATTTTTAAATATGTGTCATGTGCGTGTGATAGGTGAATGTGTTGTTATGCAGTAGAATACCTTGTGTAAATTACGAATCTTGACATGGAATCCGAAATATTATCATAAATTAAATACGTGAGATTTTCATCGTTATAGATATCGTTGAGTGACTATCGCTTGAATGATGATGGGTTAAGTTACATCATGACGATTATCATCTCCGCATAACAATCCGCTTTTGATCATGAACCTTCAAAATTAGAGTGGATCTGACTTAATGTCGTTTAGCATAAGAATCTGATCTTTGCGTCCCGTATGTAATCTGAATATCTTAGATCTTTATTTTTCCAGCAGTTATTCCGTTATCTTTCGAATATTACAAGATTTTCCTATTATTATTACCTGTCTTTTCTCTGGGGCCTTTTTTTAAAAACTGGACGAAATAGTTTTGGGCTTACACCGTCACAATACGACAAAGTAGAAATTATTTTCTACAGATTAGGAGTTCATCACGGCTCCTGGTATTTCGATTAAAATTTTCGTTTTTGCTTTTGCACACCTGATGGTAGGTGAATGCTGTGGTTCAAAGAAATTTTCATCTATACTCGATTATGCATCAAAAGGAGAAAAACTAACATAGATTGCCCCGTTACTAGTAAAAAAGTCTGGTTCTTACTCACTATACAAAACAGCAGCATTATGCTGCTTTTTATGCTGGTATTCTGTGCAAGCGAGGTCTTTTCCCGGTCGAGCTGAACCAGTCGCGCTGCAACCATAACACACTGCAGCGCATCTCTACATCTTAAACGTTTTGTTATGTTTATAGAAATACCAGCGTAAAATAGCAGCTTAATACTGCTGTGTTTCGTATGGTGAGTGTAGAGAACCGGAGACCCTTTTTGCTGGAAACGAGGCATTTCATCTTAGTACTCAGGGGTGACAACGTATCTGCATTTTGATTCTTAATTGAAGATAAATGTAGATGCCTATGGGCACTCCACTTACCATCAGGTGAACTGTGTGCTCGTTTGTCACCCTTATTCTATAATAAAAAAAATATATTAAATTGATTTTTTCGTAAATATACTTAACTAAGTACCTCTTATTGCATTTAATCGTATACAGTTTGATGCGAGTGATTGTATGTATGTGTGTGTGCTAGTTAAATATTTTGTGAGCATGTTGCGGTGACAAACGTCGGAATGTTACCCAATGACAAGTCGGTATCGCTGTATCAATGTACGTTCAAGATCGATAAGTTTACGTTAGCTAGGTACATGATGTGTTTGTTTAAATTTGAAGAGCCATTGAATTTTTGTGGTGCTGTGAGTCTATTTATTGTTATCTTTTGAAAGATAATAATATTTTAACTGTTGCGGCAGAGTTCATTTTGAAGAAATTACTCCTATTATGTTTCAAAAATGAGTGATGTCCATACCTTTAACATGCGTAATAAATATAAACTTGCTGTACTAAAGTACAGTGTAAAGTGTAAAGTACAGTAAAACTGGCGGCTCATTTTTGGGTAAATGTATATTTATTTATAACACGATTCCTGTAACATTAAAAATTGCTTTTGTAATAATTCAAGGTACTTGTAAAATACATTCTAATCTAGGAAGGATACCATAAATTAGATGTTAGATTCAATGTAAAGTGTTCGCGTAAATATAAGAAATCAATTAAATTATTATATTTTAATAAGAACGTGTGGAAACAATGAGCTTCTTTAGACTTTTTTGACTCGTGTATTCTTGCCGCTTCTTCTCACAAGGTTTCCCTCAATGAAGAGTTATTAAAGCGATGGGATAGCATTGTTGGCTTTGCTTGTTGAGGCCAAATTTAAAATTGCTCAACCAAAATATAGAAATCAGAGACGGAATTCAGCATTTAAGTTGCTTGCTATTACAATCCTAAATATTCTCTTTCTTAAATACGTTGATAACGACCAATCTCCCAACTTGGGAAAGTAATTTTTTTCCGATTATGGGAAATACTTTTGTCAGGATCTAACCAGGAATCGAAAATTATTTTGCGGAAATTTCGACGTTGAAATAATTAGAAGGTTAGCTAATCCCTTTCCATTTAACATGGGTACGTTGACGTTTGGTATTTGAAGTTTCTAGAGAAGTAGTGATGATAAAATCGAATAAATAAGGTCGATTGAATATCTTATCAAGACAATTTATAATAAAGAAAGGAACGATTTTGACAACAATGATTTCGGCACAAAATAAAACAAAATTATAGTAATAAATACTCTTAAGAAGCACCTTGATTCGTCACTCACGTGAATTGTTATTTGCGAATACAATACTCTTTATTGCACACCAAGAAAGCAAATTACATAGTAAAAAACACACAGAGAGAAAACAAAAGGCGATCTTATTGCTATAATACAGCAATTTCCTCTAGACAACCTACAAAAAGGAAACAAAAAAATGGAGAACAATAATTTATGGGTAGGGTGAACCATAAAAGTGAATAAAATATGAACTAAAAGACAATGTAGGTACTTGACTGACTAGTGATCATAAAAGGACAGGAGAAGTTAAAAGAAGGAGAAAGAAATTAGCGGGAAAAATAATGCTCCTTAATTTAGTTTTTAAAGGAATCTATTGTTTAAGTACGTTTAATAGACAATGGTTAGGAGTTCCAAAGCTTGAAACCAAGAACTGAAAACGATTTTTCGTACAAAGTAGAGGTGTGCAAGGGAAAGGTATTCTCTGGATTGAAGAGAAATGTTATGAGAGGAGCTGGGAAGTTCAGAACGTTCTTTGAGGTAGGGTGGACTTGATATATTAAATAAGACGCAGTAGAAAGGTGAAAGAATATGAGTATTCCGACGAATCTATAATACTATTTATTTTATTATCTCTTTCGCAGTCACGGAGATTTTTCGTTATTATTATAATAAAGCTTTACAGACATATATTCTTATTTAAAATTGATCAATAATTTTAATTGTTACGACTGGACAAAAATCATCCAACGAGTTGTACATTTTATTTAACACTATTGATTCTAACAATTTCATTGTGTCAGGCTCTAAAACGCCGCTGTTCCAATTTACGTACAAAGTAATATACCTAGTGTAATATGAATGTAATTAAAGATGAATATTACGTAAAATTTAAAACAGTTTAAGATGTAACATTCAAATAAACATTTTTCGATAGATTTTATGTTGATCATAATTTCTGTATTCCCTATATTTTTATATAAAAAGGGTTTTCGGTTCTCTGCATTCACCATACGAAACGCAACAGCATTATTCTGCTGTTTCCCGCTGGTATTCTCTGAGAGCGTGGTTCTGCCTCGGTGTGTGAAGCTATATAGTTGGCATAGCTGCAACGAAGCTCTACATAGTAAAAAATCATTCATCATTATTCTGATGTTCATGTCAATTCGATCGATAAATATAATATTATTTATCGCATATTTAGGACGTGGACTGCGTAGTTTTTTACTTATTACTATTAAAATTTAAGTGCGTAGCTATTCATAGAATGACGATTTCAAGAACCATATATACACCAATTTTATGAGCAAAATTACTATAGTTAAATGCAGTTTATTTAAGACAAAAAAACTGCTTTATCACAACATAAGAATTTTTTTAAATCTGGTCCTGAATTCTATTTTTCTCGACGAAATTTTATCAATTATTGATTTTATTTCCATTGTCGTTCCCGGTCATGTCGTCCCTTTTCCCTTACGACCTCTAGACGTATGACCTTTTGTCTCACTCACATTGCACAGTGATTACCATTGCTAACCACTGCGCAGTTTATACTGTGTCGTCGGTTTTATGTGTCTTATTTTTCCTACCACCTCTGGAAAAAAAAATTGGCTTTGTATTTGTGCACGTTACGAATTTGACAAACTACTTCATAACGCATACAGGATGCCTTGTTATGCCTTAATAAGACCGTGCGTTGGCAGTTTGTGGGTTTGCTTTGTAAAACCCATCACGGGTTGTGATGATGATGATGAAGGACATCTCTATTAGATAATATCTAATAAGAATTATATATATATATTCTTAACTGCATTGTTTTCATCACAAGTCAGTGAAGAATTTTCTGCACGTCAACAGATACGGATACGGTAACGTTTAACCGCGAACTCTTAACAGTTCATTAGCTACAAGATAACTTGGGCCTTATCGGATATTGACCGGCGTTCGCATGTGTACTTTTTAATAGCGTTTCTTGCGAAAGAAGCACAATCTCATATGAAGCATGTGATAAAGATTTCCAAATCACAGCGCTGTTTAATAATTACACTACTGAAAAAGCAGCTTTTAAAAAAAAATCTGTGCTTGACTAATATTCCATTTGATGGTAAGTGGTGACGTAGTTATGCAAATGGTACTCTAGTTAGTACATTATAGACTCTATACTTGTTATAAATTAACGTCCCTCTGCGCCTGTCTGTATGTATGTTCGAGTTAATCTCAGAAACTAATATGGAGATATTTAATACGTTTTCACCAATAGGCAGACAAATCTAAGAGGAAGGCTTAGGAATATTTTGTGAACCTTTTGTGCAAAAACTGTTGAAAAAAATCGTGCATATTGAGGGCTTTCAAAGCGTGCGCTGCATAAATCAATAAATTTATAGGAAAATAATGTATGGTATAATTGTTCTTCTCAAAGAGTTCTAAAATAAATTCGAGACACTATATGAATATTTATTACGATTAACTCGCAATAACTAATAAGCTTTAAATAGTAGAACCTCAATAAACTAATTTTATCTAGATTAAAACAGTCATTTCAATCCTTTTGGACCAAGTATAGTTTTAACACGTGTTTTTCGTACGCAAAAATAGAGACGATATAGTCGTTGTCGATGTACATTGCTGCTGATAGCCGAGCTATGAGTGAGTTAGGGATCCCATCAGGCATCTACGCGAGGGCAGACGTCGTAAGTTTAATAAAAATAATTTTATATAATAACAAAATATTACACTTTACTTAAAGTAAGTTAGTCGAAAGTAATATTTGATAAAGAATAAATGTCAAAAAATTTCAATGAGAGTCGAATTTAGGAGCGCTACACAAAAGGTTGGTAGATAAAATTACCGCTACGTCCACTCAGGTCACCACAGTTCACCTCAGGTCATCCGGCCGGAGACACTTAGTGCTAACCGTGTGAAGACGGGCGGTTTGTCAATTTTTATAACTTGCAAAATGCATTTTTCCTTTGCGAGAATGCGCCAAATTACGCATATCTTGCAAGATCTTCGTACTCATGGATACTCCTGCTCTAGACAGGCGGGTTGGCGAATGCAGAGTTTGCTATCGTAATGCTGCTTCCCGTTACCAGTCTTAGGATTAGATTTCGGCAAATCTCGATGGTATTGCGGCCAAGAGGTTACGTTACTTCGTGCGGGTGAGGTTGCACTTACAGAAGTAGTATATTTTCTTTATTGATATGCAATGCAATGTGTAATGAATTATAATTCTAAATTTAAAGAATTTCAAACTATGTAACCATGTATATATATTTACCGTGTAGTGGCGGTGTAAGAATGTCCACTATCCCATATCATCCCGTGGGTGTCGTAAGAGGCGACAGAGGGAAACAAATCAGGACATGGGCAACAGCGTCTTCCTGAAAACGACTAAAAATAAAAATAAAACCGGCCAAGTGCGAGTCGGACTCGCGCATGAAGGATTTTTCAGTATTCATCACGTTTCTAGTACGGGTTTTATCTTTATTATTTGTTGTTATAGCGGCCACAGAAATACACATTCTGTGAAAATATCAACTGTCTACCTATTACGGATCAAGAGATACAGCCCGCTGACAGACAGACGGACATACGGACAGCGGAGGCTTAGTAATAGGGTCCCGTTGGTTACTCTTTGGGTACGGAACCTTAAAAACTGCGGTTGCCAACCCGCTTGCCAAGCATGGTAACTATGGCAAATATCCTCCCTATGAGGCAATCTATGGGTGAGGCCTGTATTCAGCAGTGGAATTTAAAAGGCTGCAACGGTAGCGGTAAACTATGTAACATATATAATTGTTATTAAAATCAACATTTTGCTAGTTTTGACTGTCGAATTTGTGGATTATGTTACGCACCTACGTTTAGAATTTTTCTTAATAGTAAGTTACATTATAAATTTTCTTCATTTTAAAATAAATTAAAAAAAATTATAATGTATCTTAATAGTAAGTTACATTATAAATTTGTTCTGGAAACTCGTAAGAACTGCCAGGAAATTCAAAACAACAATGAATGCTATACGAGACGAGAATGGCTGTATGCTGAATGATGAAGTTTCGAATTTAAAAAGATGGAAGGAATACTTTGAAAGCGTGTTTATGAGTGAGGAGTCGCCTGAATTAAGTGAAATAGAAACTCCGAAAGAAGTGGAGAAAGGTAGGGAGATAAGTGTAGATGAAATAATGAAAGCAATGAAAAGCATGAAAGCAGGTAAGGCGGCCGGATATGATAGAGTATCACTCGAAATGCTAAGGGCTGGAGAGGGAGTGGTAGCAGGCCTGCTGTACAACTTGTTTAATTTATGTTGGGAACTGAAGGGTACCGGAAAACTGGTGCAAAGCCATTATAGTTCCAATATATAAGGGAAAAGGGTCAGAGCAGGACTGTAGAAACTACCGTGGTATCAGCTTGCTCAGTATTGTGGGTAAACTGTATGCTAAGGTGTTAATTGAAAGAGTTATGGAAGAAAGTGATGGAAAAATTTGGGATGTGCGAGCTGGATTTAGAAAGGGATGGGGTGTACGGATCAAATCTTTTCCATGCGCATGATTGCGGAGAAGTTTTGGCCAAAAACCAGAAACGTTTTTCTGCGTTCATGAACTTGGAAAAGGCTTATGACAGAGTGGATAGGAATGTGTTATGGCAAACACTGAACTCATTTGGGTTGAGCGCTGGTTTGATACAGGTATTAAGATCTCTTTATAGTGACTCTAGTCAGTGCTTGTGTCAGGATCAACAGGGTCTACTCGGACTGGTTTGGCATCCAAAAGGTCAGACAGGGCTGTGTAGCTTCCTGTGACTGTTTAACCTATTTATGGACAGTTGTTTGCAAACTTTGGAAGTTGAAGAATGTGGTTTGAGAATGGGTGAGTTAACCGTCAAATGCCTTTTGTACGCCGATGATCAAGTCATATTTGCATCTTCGGCGGCCGAGTTGCAAATGATGGTTACTTTAACGAACTGGTCATTAAAAGAAAGGGGTATGAAAGTGAACGCAAGTAAGACGAAAGTGATGGTTTTGAAAGAGAAGAAAGTAAGACGTTATGTGAAATAAGAATAGAAGGGAGTTGATTGAGCAAGTGGGTGAGTATGTATATTTGGAATGTTTATTTAGCAGGGATGGTAGATATGATAAGGATATACAACGACGAGCGAACGCAGGAAATAGAGTGAATGGGGCTCTACACGCTATTATGAAGAGTCAGAATGTGTCAAAAAGGCACGTTTGGCAATTCATAATGCTGTGTTAGTCCTAATTTAATGTATGGTAGTGAAAGTTGGGTCTGGCAGAAGAAGCATGAGAGTAGAATAAATGATGTAGAAATGCGGTCATTAAGGAGTATGCTAGGGCTGAATCTGAATGACAGGGTAAGAAATGGTGTGATAAGAGAAAAGTGTGGTTTGCAAGATGACGTTGTGACCAGGATTAAGAAAGGAATGCTTTGGTGGTTTGGTCATGTAGAAAGAATGAACGAGGAAAGAGTGACAAAACAAATTTATGTTGTAGAAGTGAACGGCAGAGTCGGGAAGGGACACCTTAGACGAAGGTTTATCGACCAAATTGGCGTTATATTGAAAAAATGCCAGATTAGGAGTACCCTTAACCGACGAGCGTGTATGCGTAGATATATGGATGTAAAGGAGGCGAGAGAGGTGTGCCAGGATCGTGCCAAATGGAAGTCCGTAGTCTCTGCCTATCCCTCTTGGTTACAGGCGTGAGTGTTTATGTATGTATATGTATTTTCTTCATTACTCGTACATTGTTTTATTTCTTTATCAGTTTATGTATATAGTTAATCGCAAGACATACGTAGGTCTCCGCAGAGTGCCACGTTATCGTCATGCTTTTCGATATCGGCATGGTTTGCAGTAGACCACACCTGTCCTTGTCTACACGGTGCCCTTTACTCTTATGAGGTTATCGCCCTATTAGGCTGTTGGTTTATCTTAAGTATGTATGTGTTTATTAGAGTTAAAATTATGTGTAGAATTTACTCTTTATCTGCACTTGCAAAGTCCCTTCGCTACTAATATACTATATTGTAGCCAGGGGCTACGAATATATTATTAAAATTGACATTTAATAATTTAAAATAAAAAAATTGTACAACCGACTTCATTATAAATTATTATGATTAACTCAAAAAAATTGACCTTGGATGAAATGGGACCACATGAGAAGCACCAGCTTTCAAATAAAAAGAGAATCATCGAAATTGGTTCACCCAGAAGAAAGTTATAAGGTAACACACATAAAAAAAGAACATACAGTCGAATTGAGTACCTCCTCCTGTTTGAAGTCGGTAGAAAATATTATTATACATTTCACATTTGTTAATTAAATTGTAACATGGCATTTAAAAAAAGTCTAAGAGTTTTTCATTGTTCTTGTTTTCCGATCCGGTGTCGATTTGGACGTTCCTAAAAGAGCTATAGACAGGCCTTCATAATATGTCTACATCTATAATTTAAACTAGATGCAGTTATGCAACCATCTCGCAGAAATAAATCATTTTACACCAACGCAAAATCCAGTGTCTGGGTCGCGGCGTTCCACTTCACGTTTCCGGTGAGATGAAAGTAATTAGAGGGGTTTTCGCTTTCATCTAACCTGTTTTCTTATACGTTGTCTCCGTTTACGTCGTTTTCATTATAGCGTGCTTGTGTGCTGGTTTCATATCCATAAATCCATAATCATGTTAATTTTTTTTATGTGTGCGGGACCGACTGCATGCTTCTTAATACGCAAAGAAGATCGTACAAAGCCTTTACCTTTAGCCTCTGTCATTTCTTTATGTATGTGGTAGGTATTTATGCAAGACATACGAGATGTGGTTCTTGTATCGCTTTGAAGTCTGTGTCTTAAAAATTACTTAAGAATTTTTACTTGTATGTTATAAAAAAAGATATGCTTATGTAGGTATTTTATACGTCTATTTATGTTTAGGATTGCTTAGATTCTTCTATCACAAAATAATCTAAAAGTTATTTTAATAATTACAATTTTATTAAATAATTAGTTATATATTTTATTTATACTAAAGACATTCATAATATGATTGAAATATAATAATTATATTTTTTCGCATAAGAAAATAAACATAAACAGAAACGCCAGCTTTTATATTGGTACCCAATTACACGCCGGTGTAATCTTGACTCTACAATCGGTTCGGGTGTTAATGTTTTTGTCGTCATAAATATTAGGTACGTACCAATGACTTAAAAAGGTACGTACACTTCGCTGTATTTCAAGTCCCATAAAATACTTTGTTCGGATAACGAGTAACATCAGAGAAATTCTTTAAGATAAATTTATATGAGCGTGGAAAATTGATCAATTATAAATAATTTCGACGTCATCAAATTGTCGTCACTGCGATTTTATCTTCCGACAACTGGTTGTATACATATCTGTTGGAATAAATTGTCGGCGTGGTGCATTCAAAGACATTTTTGTTGTAACAATTTTATGGACGAATGTTTCTCCATATCCGTTAATTATAACGCATGTTGCCGGCAAAAATGTTTTTTTATTTTATTTTACTATAACCACTATAACGGTCGTTCGTTGTCAAAAACGACAACGTGAACTGTTTGCTGCCTATAGTTAAGGTGTGGCTTGTAATTTGTTTGGTGATTTTTTCAATTTGTGAAATATTGACGGCAACCTTAAAAATAGTATATAATAGATATTTAATATATATTTATTAAATTTATTAAATGGATATGTGGTAATATGATGTTAACATATTTGCATTGAATACTGGATGCAAATCTTTAGTCGGAGAGTAAAAGTCCACTTTTGGTGTCTCAAACGAAAGTAATCCGCGTGGGGCTAGCACCTAGTACAGCATTAGTTTCGCTCACAACTATTTCGTACGATGTTTTTTCTGACTTAATATGTAAAATCTTCTTTTTCATACCGCACAAAAATTTACGTAATGTAATAAAACGTGTTATGGAGACTTCTTTCTTAAGTTCTTTACAATATGTTTACTTTATAAACCATTTAGAGATAATATTAAAACGTAAAATTTTTGCAAGTATTAAAAATAAAAATATTTTTGGTTTGTGTTCAACATAAATTATTCTATAACAAGTGGTAAAATTAAAAATTTTGTACAACCGACTTCAATATAAATTATTAAAAATAACTCAAAAACTATTGGTCAGACCTTGATCAGAAATTTATATGGGACCACTTAAGAAGCAGCTTTTAAATAAAAAAAGAATCATCGAAATCGGTTCACCTAGAAAAAAGTTATAAGGTAACACATATAAAAAAACATAGTCGAATTGAGTACCTCTTCCTTTTTGAAATCGGTAAATAAAAAATGCCTCATTTTGTAATAGACACTCTCAAGAACTCATACTCAAGATTCAAATCAAGTAATTAATGCTTAAATAGATACACAAACGCTACTCAATTTTAAGATGCCGTTGAGTCTCGTGCTGTCTCTATTACTTTAAGTCAAAGTGACTGTGACACCACGAGACTTAACGACATATTAAAATTGAGTAGCGTTTGAGTATTTGGCCATAAGGCTCACAATTTGTTAGTATTTACTTATAACTAGGTTAGTATATTATTTATTACCGTTACAGCCATGGTTACAGCTTATCAAAAGTCCACTGCTGAACATAGGCCTTCTCCATAGATTGCCTCATAGGGGGGATATTTGCCATAGTTGCCACGCTCGGCAAGCGGATTGGCTATCGCAGTTTTTTTTATTCTTTAGTTGTTATTAGGCAGACGCTTCTGCCTATCTCCTGGATTTTCTCCCTCTGTCGACTCTTACGACACCCAAGAGACGATATAGGTTGTGAATATTCTTACACCCCTTACAACTTATTATTACATTTAATGTGCCGCTACTTCCTTATTAATCCACCCGATATGCGCACAATACAGTACCTTTTAAATTTTATTTTGTGCTATGGTACTTTAGCATGGTACTAAATGTAAAAGAAATCTGTGTTCGAAACTTGGTGGTTTTAGTACGCTTATACCATAACATTTATGTTCTGCGGTTAGAAACATATTGAGGCAATCACCATGCTTGGAACATAAATTCGAAAACGTGTTAACTATGCCAGTTTGAAAATTTAATTTTAAAGATATGTTAACTAACATTATTTTTATACACCTGAACCCATTATTGAAACGTTTAAAAAAATTACTTGTATATTTAATATTAATACTTTGTCCTCACCTGTATCTACGAGTACTCTCGTACCTCTCTTTTTATTGACTTCGAAAAAAGGAGGAGGTACTCAATTCGACTGTATTTTTTTTATGAGTGTTACCTCAGAACTTTTTTCTAGGTGAACCGATTTTGATGATTCTTTTTTTGAAAGCTGATGCTTCTCATGTGGTCCCATATAAATTTGATCAAGATCTGACCAGTAGTTTTTGAGTAATCCTTAATAATGCGTATTGAAACTTATCACGCCACCTACGGGTACGGGCAGGACAACGTCTGCCGAGCTGGCTATAAAGTCACATAAAAATATAAAATCACATACTCCTGTTCGTTAGTTATTCTTCACCTGATCTCATATGGCAACAATAATTGCAATACAAACAAGGAAAGTTGTATTGTATTGGTATTTGTGAATAATAATTTTAGGTCGAAGCGAACTTGGAATATTTGTTTGTACGTTGTGCAATAAATTCTGTACTTGTTGCAGCCTTTTTGGCTCTTGTTAACTGACTTTATCGGTGTTCTGTTGCGTCAGGGATCTTAACTGAGTTTGCTAGATTTACTATATTATAGTAGTATTATAGTTTCTATAATATAAATGTTAAAATTTTAAATGAAAACTTACATTTATATATGGTTTTATTATTTTCCGTTATTTGTATGGCTAGTGGACCTGAAAATAATATTATTTGACCTGAAATAGTTGGTAACTCTAGACACAACCGATATCACTTTATTATGGTCATTTTTAAATTTGATTTTAATAACAATAATTATTACTGCGTAGACTTTTAATGAATTTAGTTTTTGATGCAGAAATGATACTTTCTACAATGTAATAAAATTCTGAGAATATTCAAGTGTAATTGATTTTGATATAACTTACAATTTAAAACTTTTCAATTAAATTTCATATAATTCCATAAGCCTCTGATAACCGTTCTGGTAAGTAAGCTTTAGAATTAGAAATGATAGAGATATATTAAAATATCCAATGCCTATATAGGCCTATGTTCAGAAGTGGACAATTTTATAGGCTGTAATGGATGGATGGATTAAAGTAGCCAATACTAAAAAGCTCTGAGGGCCGTTGATCACAATCAGTGTGCGTCTGATTTTGTTGTTGTATAATGTGTAACTATGAAACGTTTAAACACTAGCTGTTCCCCGCGACTTCGCCCGCGTTTAATTTATTACGATTGGTTTAATTTAGCAGCCTAAGTTACTCCTTATAACATCAGCTACCCTCAAGTAAAAGTCCCGTCAAAATCGGTCTAGCCATTTCGGAGATTAGCCGGAACAAACAGACAGACAGACAGACAAAATTTTTAAAAATTGTTTTTTTTGTTATAAGTACCGTATATACTTTGATACGCATTTAGTAAAAAGCTGTTATTTTGACGTTACAAACAGACACATGTCGATTTTATTTATTCGTATAGAGTATAGATATAATATCAAAATATAAATGTATTGATTGATCCCTACCCTGTTAGACATAGAAACTTATGCTGTTAGACACTTTTGGAAGGTAAGTTTTATCCGCATGTTTTGAGATCATTGTTGACTAGGGTTATAGATACTATGCAGACTGACTGACCTATATTGATATAAGAAATAACAAAATAATGTTCTTCTTTCAGACTTCAAATATCATATTAATATTTAGTACATTATGCTCTGCGAAAGTAAGTTGTGTGATATACAATAAAACAGAACAACAGTACATTCGAATTCATGAACTCGTTCTTTATTAAAGTCGGTTAAAATTATAAACAAGTGAAACTTGTGGCTATTAAGAATAAATAAAAACACAAGAAGTGGCTTAAGCCTTTGTGGCACTCCTTTCAAGACTTTCAAACCAATGCGCCAATCCACATTACCCAAAGTGATTGAAAATTGCGCACACGTGGTTTGTAGGTCACCGTGCTTGGATTCGCGAATGAGCGAAATTTAAACAAATGGTATTGCGTACAAGGGAGAAAGTAAGCATTATCGCTCTGCACGGGGTCGATGGATTTAAACGATGATGTTGCTTAATGATGGCTTGCTAAACCTCAAAAAGAGAACTTTCAAAATTGCTGTGTGAATTTACAGTGACATACATATCTGGTCATAAGCCTCTTTTGAAATGCTCTTCTTGGTTTTTGGATAGGTAAATATATGACAAAAAGTAATTACCCTTTTACGTTTTAAAGGTTTTGCTGTCATTAAAGGAATCCTTATAATTTCATTCGATCTCGCTGTCCTGATTTTGGTACATTATCAAATGGAGAGCTTGAAAATTTATGTTTTTTATAACGTAAAGTAAAATGTAATAAAGTTACAGCCTATATTCGTCCCACTGCTTGGCACAGGCCTCCTTTCATTTCTGAGAGGGTTTTCGAACAAGGAAATGTCTGTCGCGGTGCCCCAATGCGTTTTGACGGACTCTACAGGTCTTTGAATTATTTTTTTCAATTTCTCAGACATGCAGGTTTCCTCACGACGTTATCCTTAATCGTCGAGCACTTGGTGAATCAGCACTTAAAATTGCAATTAACAATTTAATTGGTGTTAGAGCATCGAACCCCAACTATGGATATTGTAAAATTCACAGCGAGCGCTTAGCCTCTGAGCTACTACGACTATTAGGTCTTTTGAAATAATTAACGATTTACATATTAATCTTAAAAAAATCTATATTATTACAAAACTAAGTATAATTAGCAATTAAGCTTAGTTTTCGGAATATCAAGTTTTTTTGTATTACATAATTAAGAGTTACAAACGAGTACATAGACACTGACATCATCTATCCGGGATCGATATGGTGCTTAGTGTAACTATGCCAATCATAGATACAAACTATTGTAATCAACTATTACAATTACTATTGTAATCAAATATCAACATATTAAAAGTGTGCTAGTGTTAATAGCTTTATTTTATTTCACTAACCCCGGAGATATCGTGTTACACATCTCGATGATAGGACTGTTGTCTGCCTAGTACCCCGTCTGGGTAGGTACCACCTAATTCTGCCGCGACATGATAGTATAGTTATTCTATTTCACGATGAAGTTTTGACTTTGGTTGTTGTTAGCCGTGCACATACACATTGTGTTAGTGTGCGTAGGCCTCGGGAGCGCTACTCCCGAGCGCCCGCAGCCTACGCACACTAACACAATGTGTATGTGCACGGCTAACAACAACCAAAGTCTAAATTTCATCGTGAAATAATATAACTATACCTGCACTGCTGTGTTCCGGTCTGAAGGGTATAGACAGCCAGTATAATAACAGAATGTGAGGCATTCCATCTTAGTCCTCAGTGGTGACAACGCATCTGTAGCTTTCTTTAACTGAAGTTGGCTGAACGTGTCCATGGACTGCAGTGGCCAATTACCATCAAGTGGACTGTAAGTTCGTTTGCCACTTCAGTTTTGTAAAGAAAACATTTATTTAATTGCTTTATTTATTTGAATGTATTAATTGACTTGTTTACTTTAAATTGGAAAGTTTAGTAATTATTATAATTATGCTATAAAGAGCCCTTCAAATGGACGTCGAAGCTAACTATCTCGATGACACTCGACACACGACAGTATTCAGCAGAGCGTTATTGAAAGAGAAATTGAGGTCATCACCAAATTTGTTCATACAGCAGATCATTCTTGAGCCAGGGCTGTCACTTCCATGATACCATGATTTGTTTGCTTTTATTTCTAGATTTTTAAATTGTGCGAATGTACTGTTTTTAAAGACATTTAGTAATGTGTACGTTACTGAGTTACGTCATAAATCGGATACTAGTTAAAATGTTTAAGAATCTTTGCATAAAGCCTTAAAATATAATTTGATCGTTTTGTATGTCACGTGTCTAAATTGAATATTAAATGACATACATGTCTAGTCGTCTGCGAAAATATGTTGTACATAAAAAATAACGCGACGCTGCAACAGGTTTTTGAATTAGCACAGTTTTATTACTATGTGGTACTAAAGTTTGACAGCCCTGATTAGCCCAGTGCCAAAGTAAAAGTGTTCCAAAAAAAAATGTAAGTCGCAAAATAATATTGCGATTTCGCCGCAACGAGGTTAGTGATGTGGGTCAAATAACAGCTATTCACTAGTTGATACAACCCATAGTTTTATTTTAGCATCCGGTAGATTTGTGGTTCATGGTCATTGAAATTTTGATGGTTTTTTTCTCCACTTTGTCATATTGACATGTAGAAATTAAAATATACACTAAAGTGTTATTACTGGATATGTCGAACTGAACGATTTTTTTTAATGATAAAGGTTTTTTTAAGCTTTTACTCCGTTAAATATTTATAAAAATGCAAATTTTAAATGTACTTTTGGTTATGAATTAAGGTTATTACTGAAGTCACGTCAAAGTTTTACGTGGTAGAGCCATGCTGCATTTACTTGTTAGAGCCATGCTGTAGCTATATTGTGGTTGTAGCACGAATGGGTCGGCTCGTCCGGTGTAGGACCACGCTTAATGCTGCTGTGTTTCGTATGATGAGTGTAGAGAACAGGAGACCCTTTTTACTGGAAACGAGGCTTACCATCTCAGTCCTCAGGGATGACAACGTATCTGCATTTTGATTCTTAATTGAGGATAAATGTAGATGTCTATGGGCCTCAGCATCCACTTACCATCAGGTGGACTGTGTGCTCGTTTGTCACCCTTATTCTATAAAAAAAGTCAAAAAGCATGTTCACAAGCTTGAAAGATTAAACAGTAATTTAAAAAAAACCCGACTGCTTAAAAAGTTTACTGAAAAGAGAAAAAATGTATACCCTATGTCACTTGCAGAACTAAGACGAATCTAACGGTTTAGGATACAAAGCGTGCCAAAGAAATAACATACATACACTCCAAAAACATTACTCCCCCTTCTGAGGCAGTCGGGTAAAAATACAGATTAGTCGATCGGTGCAGATGGCTACGAATTGCGCTTTGTGTGGCAGTGTTAGATAGTACTATATTCAGGAGTGACTTTATAATAGAAATGACTGCAATGATGACGATAAACTTCATTAATAACGTCATTTGTCTGTAATATTTTTTTATGTTTTACTTGATAGCACCTCTTTTTTATATATTGTACAGGTTACAGAATATAAAATAAATTAGTGGTAGTTGAAGCTTATAGAACGATCAAGTGCTTCTTGTAAATAATAGATACATAAATGCGACAATGTTTCCAGAGATGTAACTTATCTAAGATACAAGTATCTGAAATACAGATACAAGATACAAAATACGTATTTTCATCTTTTAACTACAAAACTTTTTTAAATTCATTTCGTATCTTGTATTTAAATACCTTTTGTTTGGTATCTTAGTATTTTAAATAAAAAAATAAATAAAATAAAATTGATTTATTTCAGACGTTTGTCCATAATATTGTTTGTAGCATAAAAAAAAGAGATCTTAAAAAAATATGTTAGTAACATTTCTTGGAAAATATATATATATTTTTTTAAATTCTACTTTAAATATCTGCCTGCACTGCGCGACACCCCTGTAACATGTGTGTGAGCTTACACCCTGTGCCGCAGTATCAGACAGTCAGGCTTTTCACTGATAACTCTGAGAATGGTGTTGGCGCTCCCCCGCACCGTGCGCAGGACGGATGCGATTCGCTTGCGCACTACGGTGTGAAACCCATCAGTGTGCGCCACTGCGAACATCCCTGATGCACTGCAGTAACTTAGAAGCCCCAACAACATTCTCAGACCATCGTTATATTGTACTCGAAGAGCGTTGATAGCCCCCCGCGTGTATTTGACCCATAGATTGCACGTATAAAGTGTTTGGCAGTATGCCTTAAACAGTGTTATTTTCACATCTGGACTGCTACGTGCAAATCTGCGAGCCAACATGTTGCAGCGGACTGCCATCGCTCTCCTTTCCCTTTCAATATCCTTGTCATCCTTCAAGTCCTCGGTAACCACGTGACCGAGATACTTGAAGGATGGCACCCTAACAAGTTCGCTACCGTTAAGCTTAATAGGCGGTACATGCATCACCTAACGGGTCCTAGCTTTAAAAACCATCAACTCGTTTTTACTAACATTATACAAGAGGCCGTGGGATTTTGCATACTCCTCGAATATTGAGATCAGCCTTCTTAGAGCAGCAACTGACGGACTCAGCAACACCATGTCGTCCGCGTAACTGATGCTGTTTACACAGTGACCAGCCGACACTGGCGCTGCCAAGCCTAACAATCAACTCGTCTACATACAAGTTAAAAAGCGTCGGGGAGGTCAAACCACCCTGCCTCACCCCACACTCCAACCCGTACGCATCAGAAAGCTGATCTAACCATTTGACTTGGTTATTCTGGTGGCCATACCAATATCTAAGAATATTTATAATCTCGCCAGGCACACCTGAATTTTGTAGTTTTTTCCACAGGATGTCATACCTAACCAAGTCAAACGCTCTGGATAAGTCAAGAAAAGCTGCGTAAACTGGCGTTTTCCTATCCATATAATACCTGACAGTATGCTTGAGAGCCAGAATGGCGCACTCAGTCACTTCAGACAGTTTTGGCCTGAAACCGAATTGAGCGTCGTGCAGAACCAGATGACGCTTGAGCTGTCTCTCAACCAGACCGTCAAGTACTTTTGCTGTGATGGTAGCTAATGAAATCGGCCGATAGTTGGTCTTATCGGATATATCTCTAGTTTTATTCTTAACAATAGGAACAACGACCGATCTCATCAACTCTGCAGGCAGGTATGAGTGTCTGATGCTGAAAGTAAATAGCAAACCTAGTAGCCTCGGGAGGTGCGGCCCAGCATACACGAAGTGCTCAATACTGAGGCCGTCATGACCCGGTGACTTGCCTCTTTTCATACCTTTAATTAACTGTTCAACCTCTTTAGCTGTCACACGTTTTGGCACACCAGATACGACAACCTCAACATCAGCACCCTGTGTATTTTGCTGCGACTGCACCTAAAATGAGAACTGAACAAGTTAGCTATATCTCTGAGGTCTTGAATACCCTCACCGGTACGCCAGGCTTCGGACTTAATTTCCTGGTGTGTTTCCAGAAGCTTCGAAAATCTTTATCTTTGTGATAAGTAGCTAAAATATTCATTTTTATTAATTCTTGATTTTTTTGACAGAATTTTAATTTTTCCTTAAAAAATTTCCTGGACCTATACATATCATCATAAATAAGACCCCGTGAGGGTCGTCCGTACCCAAGTCAAAAAATTTTGCGTAGCGTCCTGGTGAGCATCGCGTACATATTTATTCCACCCGGCAATGGGTCGACACCCCTCTTATTGCCTCCCCCCTGACTATAATTAAAAATAATCTCCGCGGCCTCTTGGAGTGATAAGATTATATTACTGTACAATTTGTCAATAACGATAATGTGCTCTAGGCTCACATCATTACAAGTTGAATCACAACACTTCTCAAGCTCATGGGGAAAGTCAATTAATTTTAATTTTTCGTTACAAACTTTAGTGAAGATTTTAGTTTGTTGCTCATCACGTTCCCCCCAGATTACTTTGTTTAAAGTGGCCTGCTGCAGCCCCGTCGACTGTGTCAAGGTTTTAATATTGCACTGAATTTCTAGTGGAAAATGGTCTGACCATAACACATCATAAGGCACCTTAACGTCAGTAACGGAACTACGGGCGGCCTCAGTGATCAAACAGTGATTGAGCCAGCGTCGACTGCCATTAATTTCACTAATATAGGTGTATGTTTTAGAACTATGACCTAACGTTTTTAGATCTATGCACTCCCAGTTTTGATCGTTACAAAAATTTGTCAGTTTTTTACAAAAAAGCTCCCCTGGGTGTGCATTAAAATCTCCTAAAACAAATACAGATTTTGTAGATACTATGTTTGCTAAAATTACTTTTAGTAATAGATAACTGATTCTATTGTGACATCTTAGGTGACATTAATTTTAAAGTCAATGTTGTCGTAGATAAAACTGAACGCGCCGTTGAATCTTTAGTCTGGGGCCAAATTGATAGATGGCGTGGCAATTCTTTCTTTCTACAAAATGTCATCGGCTATGCCCCTTGACTCGTGTCATTTTTAATTATTCCGCATAATAGTCTGTGTTTGAGGGAGACACGTAAAAGTTTGGTCGGTCGGTCGGAGCGAGAGAAAAATCGGAGGCTTTAGATAATATTGAAGGTGATATAAAAAAAGTCAAAAGATGAATCTTATTACATGTTTTTATAGGATTCTGATTCATCTGTTGCAAGTGCCGAAAACACCGGATCTACTGGCAGCACCGCTGACTTGGAAACATTGCAATACTTAAATAATAAAGATACCAACTTATAGAGCTTAAATACTTATACTACAATAAAAAAAAACGTGTGTGTGTGTACGCAAGTAAGAAGTTATACTTCTTTAGCGTAACTAAACAAAAATAACTGAAATAAAACGCGTTTTATAGATTCATATATATTTGAATATTACTATCAGTTCTCACGAAAACTTAACAGTTGACAGACAATTATCAACTGAAGTTGTCGCTTTTAGGTTTCGGTGTGCGCGCGCATCGTAACAACTTCATGGTGTCGTTTTTAGGTGTCGGTGTGCGCGCGCATCTTAAAAAAATCACTCTCATCATTTTTCTCAAACGCGCCAAAAGAAGTATAACTTCAAAAATATTTTTCAAATACAACACCTGTTTGCCAAGTTCGGCCCCTGTGGTGCGACTCTTCTCATTTGGGGCATGATCATGAGGCCTCATCGAAGAAGAGTGTTAAAACTGTTTGAAGTACTGATTTTACTTAAGTCTCAATTAAAACCTTAAAAATATAATATTCTGTTGTGTCACGTTTGCGCGATCAACGCGATTTACATGTAAAAAAAAATAAACTTTCATTGAAAAAAATGTCTTTTTTAAAAGTATTTTATCTATAAAAGTATTTTAAAGATACGTATTTTATATCTCATCATCATCATCATCATCATCATTACAGCCCTTCACAAGTCCACTGCTGAACATAGGCCTCCCCAAGGAATGCCACAAAGCACGGTCCTGAGCCACCCGCATCCATCGACTTCCTGCATGTCTTACCAGGTCGTCACTCCATCTAGTGGGGACGCCCTACACTTCGTCCGCCGGTACGAGGCCGCCACTCGAGAACCTTTTTCCCCATCGGTTGTCGGTTCTTCGAGCTATATGGCCGGCCCATTGCCACTTCAGCTTACTAATCTGTTGGGCTATGTCGGTCACTCTGGTTCTACTGCGGATATCCTCATTTCTAAGTTTATCACGCAGTGAGACTCCAGCATAGCCCTCTCCATAGCTCGCTGAGCGACCTTGAGCTTCCTCATCCGGCCAGCAGTGAAGGACCACGTCTCAGTTCCGTAGGTCATCACTGGCAACACGCACTGGTTGTACAGCCTCGTTTTCAAGTTTTGAGGTATACCTGACGAGAAGATGTGCCGTAATTTCCGAACGCTGCCCAGCCGAGTTGAATCCGTCGATTGACCTCTCGGTCGAAGTTGGACTTACCTAGTCGGACTATTTGTCCCAGGTAAACATATTCGTCAACAACTGAGCTTAGTGCTCCCAACAACTACCGGCATAGGTGTGACATGGACATTAAACATGATCTTTGTTTTGTCCATGTTCATCTTAAGACCTATCCGTTGGGAGGCACTATTGAGGTCATGAGCATAGTGCTTAGGTCCTCCAGCGATTCTGCCATAGGACTATATCGTCGGCAAATCGAAGGTGAGTGATGTACTCGCCATTGATGTTAATGCCGTATCCTTTCCAGTCCAGAAGCTTGAAAACGTCTTCCAATGCAGCGGTGAAGAGTTTCGGGGATATAACGTCACCCTGTCTTACACCTCTCTGCAGTTGGATAGGTTTTGTACTCTGGTTCTGTACTCGGATAGCCATCGTAGCCCTACTGTACAAGCACTTCAACACTTCGATATACCGACAGTCAACTTGGCACCGCTGAAGGACTGCAGCACCGCCAAATTTCGACGGAATCAAGGCTTTCTCATAGTCCACATACGCCAGACATAGTGGCAAATTGTACTCCTCGGACTTCTGTACAATTTGCCGAAGGGTATGTATGTGGTCTATGGTGCTAAAGCCTTTTCGGAAACCGGCTTGTTCGGGGCTGGAAGTCGTCGAGTCTGCGTGCGAGACGATTCGTAATGACTCGAAAACAGCACGTAGACGCGGCTCAGAAAATCGGTCTGTAGTTCTTCAAGAGAGCGTTGTCGCCTTCTTGAAGAACAAGACCACCGCACTTCTGCTCCACGCCTCCGGTGTAAAATACCATGTAGGACGGAATTAAAGAGCTTCTGAAGGACTTCAAGTACCGGTTTTCCACCCGCTTTCAGAAGCTCCGCCGTAATTCCATCCTCTATCTACTATATATATATCTAGTATTTCAGATACCATTCCAGAAAGTTATTTGCATCTGGTATCTGAAATACTTAATTTAAAAGTATTTTGTACATCACTGAATGTTTCTTAATAACCGGTTCCGAATTTGAGACGGTTCTGGAACATGTTATTATGTTAATCTATAAGAATTTTTCGTGTCGTTTAAAAATTTAGTGTCAATATTTAGACGCTTTTTGATAATTTTAAACGCTAAATTTACATGATGTTATTTAATAAAATTAATATTGATAGTATTTATTAGTATTTGTTATTTAGTAGTTTTCGTTTAGTAGTTATTAATAAGTATAAAAAAAAGTTTTAAAAGCCGTACGCTTTTTGTTACATGACATAAAAGTCGTGTAAGTCTCGAAAGATCTTCTACTGCACATTAATGCATTGTTGGTGACCTTTCGATAATAGTGACATCACAATTGTGCCCAAACGTTTTGAAATGATTTTTTTCTATTCTTTTACTCTTGTGTATTATGTTGCCGCTCGATGGGTGAAGGAGCATGCTCTGATAGAATGTTAGTCTAAAAAGATAAGATTTACGAAATTTCTTTAAAACACTTACCAAGACCCAGTTTAAGATAATAATTGTTTGTGTTCATTGCATTTTGTTTGAAGTAGTGGTGTTATCGTGCACACTGAGGGGCACATTGTCCAACTGATAGTAAGTATGCTGTGACCAATAGACATCTACATCTATTTTCAATAATGATCGAAATGCACGTGCGTTTGACGGCTCTGAAGTGCAGTGGCTTAGCATTAAGTTGCTATGGTGAGGGGTGAAACGAACGACGACACGAAACAAGTATTTATATGGCCTATAAATAACTGTTCTGGGTCTGGATGTTTGTCCCTGTTCAATTTATTTATGTAAACTGCCTCCACGATACAGGAGATAATCTTAGTGTCTGGGTAACGTTTAAAAAAATCATTATCGCTCTTGATGTTTTTAATTGAATGCCTCGTTATCAGTAGAAAGGGTCTCGAGGGTTATCATCATTCACCGTACAAAACATAGCAACATCATTTCTTTATATTAGAATGTAAGCGAATCGTGTAGTGGCGGTGTAAGAATATCCACTACCCCCATATCATCCAGTGGGTAAGAGGTGACAGAAGGAAACAAATCAGGAGATGGGCAGCAGCGTTGTCCTATTAACGACAAAAAATAAATGTTTGCTGGCGCATTTTTGTAAAGGTCTATATTCAGATGTGGACTTACAGAGTATAATGACGGCAACGACGAAATTTCGTTAAATTCGCTACTCGCATCTGAGATATGCATAATGTACAGTTGATTCTTTAAGAATTCCCCAAATTATCTTCTTATGGTTTATATCGACATAAAGGCCCGACTACACGCTCAATCTTACTTACACAAATTCTAATTTGCACAAGCATGCGTGTACGTTAAGTCGGCAAAACGGTATACCGTGCAAATGGCTAGCACAAATGCTTAATTTGCTCAAACTAAAGTTACACATGCAAGCATATGTACGTTAAGACGGCGTGTGGGCGCCTCACATGTTCTTAGCGAAAACTTTGTACAAACTGTTTGCGCATGCAAGATGCTCTCGTGTGGACGTTGTGCAGTGCACCATGTTGTTTGCGTAAATTTTTTGCACCAATTGTTTGCGCATGCAAGTCGCTGCGTGTAGCCGGAGCTTTAGGTCAGTATTTTTCTAATTTATTTTTAGAATTCATGCTCTAATGCCTTGTAAGTTTTTATCCGCGTTTGTATTTATTCGTTTCGTTTTCCTCTTAGTTTTTGTTGCTATAATCCGAGCTGTATTAAGTTTTGCAAAAGCCTGATCCATAGAGTATTGTGCCTGGACGTCAATTGTTGCTAAAGTTTGCGTTTCTAACATGTGTAATTTTTTATGCAAATAGGGTGACAAACAAGGACACAGTCCATCTGGTGATTAGTGGATGCTGTAACCCATGGATAACTACATCTATCCTCAATTAGAGATCAAAATGCAGATGCATTGTTACCCTGGGGACTAAGATGTTTCATTACCAGTAAAAAGGGCTTCGGGTTCTCGACAATCATCATACGGAATACAGCAGCATTATGCCGTATCTTACGCTGGTATTCTGTTAGACGGGGGTCCTTCTTCGGGTCGATTCGCGCTGCGGTCATAATATATTAAATGAAGGGAAATTAATATAATATTGTAATATTTATTAATAACTGTGTGAAAAATTGTGATGAATTTTATGCAATCACTACGTCTTCGAACTCTTCTCGAATATTGATATATTTTATCGTACCATTACTTAGACGCAATATAATTGATGAAAACATGAAGTAATAACAATTATACCATCGACCTTCGCAGTGAAATGACGGCTCGAGTTCGTTGGTTAGCATGATCCATAGATAACCCCGTAATCGTGACTGGCGAAGTGGAAAGTGTATGAAATTCTTTCTTAGGGCGATAATTGTGACCTCAGCGGTTGAACTTCACCCACTATTAACACCATGCCACTGACACGAGGCCGCAGGTTTTGATTTCTAATCTAATATGTATTTTATTATCTTTATAATAGATTTGTTCTTGAAAAGTTTATTCACATTTCTTCGCTTTGAAATATATTTTTGTTGTTTAAATTATTTAAGATACGAGATAACTTTGCGTTATGTTTAAAATATTCTTGTGGAACGTCTAAAATAGGTAATTCTATCGGGTGTTTCTTGTTATCTTTAAACCAAAGTCTTGTCATGTACTGAAAAGGTTATTCTTTCTTATTTTTTTAACTATCCTAAGCCCACCTGATGGTAAGTGGCAATATATATAACCATACACACATATATATAGGTATGATTTTTCTTGAAATTTCACAATTGATAACTACTAATTGACACGAATCTGCGTGTTGTTTGCTGAATTTTACACCTTTTTGCTTACATTTTTACGTGGACTTCTTTTTTTACGACGTCCCGTCAGCTTGTGTTTATCAATGGTACATTATAGGGTACATTTATAGGTATAAGTTTAGATTGGGGAAGGTTAGCTCGTTAGTATGGACTAAAGTTATTTTTGTTGAGGCTTGATCAAAAATAAATCATAAGCTGCTTATAGCGTATAAGCAGTTCTTTTTATTTTAACAAGTGTTATTATTATGTGAAGTTCTTATGTTTTCCTCTAATTAATCTCCCCTACAACGGAGAGATCCATGTCCAACCATGGACTTTTATAAAAGGAATAACAGGAAGAATCTTCTTTGTACAGATGCCTCACCTGCTACTAATATAATAGTTGAATTGTGATATTTGTGGTTGTTTCATTGAAATTTTATACGCGGTAGAGCCACGTTGTGTATATAACAGATAGAATATAAGCTCGTTGCCGCCCTTTCTAAAAAAAAAAATTGCGATTGTGCACTGTTTGTGCCGCTGACCTGGTAAAACATATATTAACTTATTCTTTATTGTAAACATCAAAGATTAAAATTTACATAGCGTTCACTTAATTTTTTGTGACATTCTCTTCAAGCCAGCCCTTGGGGACGAAGACTAATGATAGCAGATATCGAGTTTGACGCTTTTCATACAGTTAAGGTAATTGTAATTAATTTTACTTAGCCGCAGTTTGAGACGAATCCGCTACCACTATCGCCTTCGGTTCGTCACTGTCAATCGTAAAATTAGTTTTATCCAAAATGAATAACTGATTTTGAAAAAGGAATAACATGCCTTAAATATAAAATTTATTTAAATTTATAATTCCAAGTCAAACCATAGATTACGTACAGTTCAAAGTGGTATGTTCAACAAAACGGCAATTTCATGGATAAATCAGCATAATATATCCCTATAATCCTCTTCAATTAACAGTACACTGTACACATGACATATTTTATTTCCACATTTTATCAACGCGCGTACACTTTTACAATCTCCTCAAGGTGATTCATTTTTTGTTACTTCTTGCTGTGCTCCCAATTGGACATCTGCCAATGTTTTGGGAATTACTTATATCTTGTTCCGGTCGACTGATCTTTTGCCAAAACTGCCTATCATCCGTGACGAATCGTTTGTATTTATCTCTTCATCATTTGATCTACATCATTTCTTTTAAGTGCAAAATGCTTTAAAATGAGTCAGTTGTAAACCATTTGCACAATTTTCGGATTCACATATACTCTTAGAAGGTAGTATAAGGGTAATTATTTCATTTGATGTAAATTGGGCAGATTGGTAGAAAATAAAATACAAATGTATTTTTAAACCGTAAAATTAGTCTAAATTTAAAGTTTCTAATGTATCGATTATTAAAAAATGAAGGCCCTCTCCTAGGGCCTCAGTTAGTAGAGATATGAGCCCCTAAAGTTTTAGAAGTCACGGTAATGACACTTCGCGCACACGGCAATGACGTTTGAACACGGCAATAATAAATGATACTACGTACTGTTCTTTTCCCTTAACCATTTATTAAATTTTTAAATCTTAATGAAAACATATCAATCGAATAAAAGTTTATTAAAAATCTTCTTTGGTAAAGACAATCTCACAAAATAACTTTCAAGTTCTGTAATAATTATAACTTAATCTCGATATATTTATTTTGCAGATTTTTCGATGATTATTCTGTTTTTGTGAAGAGCTTTTGCCAGCAAATCTACATTTTCGTGTATTTTACACATGCAGGTCTCTCTATCCTTTTCTGTAGGAGCTTCAACCCAAAATGGCTTTGCTTTTTGTGCAGATTCAATAGACTATCTCTTAGAAACGTCTTCTGCTACTATTGTTTCTTTAAAGTAATGTAGTCTTTTTTTACCAGAGGTCATTCTAGAATTATCATCTGTTTCATAAAAACATTTAATGTCACTATCAATTTGCTCCTTTTGTGCTTTCTTTTTCTTTTCTATTAGATTTCCTTGTCAGTTTAGGCAATTCCTTAAGTAAATTATATTTTTTCAATTTCTCGCAAACTGGTTATATATTCTCTTTGAGCTTTTGTTTTCCAGTCTTCTTTTGGTTCTCGTAATCTTGATTGATGTTACTCTTTAAAATATCGCCACATATTATGGCTTTTTCAACATCTTCTTTTTGGTGGGGTCTGCCATTATCATTTCTGCTTTTGTTCCTGGGCTGTTCAGACTTTTTGTCTCATACGAATGACGCGTTTGCGAAACGCTGCATTTAGCTTTTCTAACTCCGACGAGCGATTTTGATAGAGTTTGCTTTTTTTTTAGCATACTATAGCGAACTCTACGTGTAGCTGAAGAGGGAATTGATGTACAATTTTTTGGAACTGGTCTTGGATTGGCAGGAGTTTTATCGCCTTTGTTTAACGACGTGCTTAAAGACGGTCCAGGACTGGGATTACTTCATGGATCATCTGACACGTAATTCTCCGTGACTAATCTTGCAAGAGTAGAGTTTTTTTAATTGCATCTCGATGTTCTTGTTGTAATTCAAAAATTTGTTCCAGGAAATCTTCAGAATCTGATTCAGCAGGTGTATCTTTTTCTTGTAACATTTTAAGTTCTTTTCTTCTTAAATTCTGTTGGTTTATCTTCCAATTTTTTCTCTCTGTTCCCCTTTTTTCCCTTGGTTTTCTTTCATTGGTACCTTTTTTAGTATCCTTTCTTCTAATATAGTTGTTTTTTCTTTTTCTAAGTTTTCTTTGTATAACTCAGGGTTAAACTTTATTTTGTTGCGCCTTTTTTGTCCTGCTAATCGTTTTTTTTCTTAATATCTCTTTTCTATTTACTTGCTTGTTACGTCGAGGCATGTCTATTTTTTCGTCTAGAACAATCAAAATCGGCGTATATAATATACAATGCTTAACTATCAATACTAGTCTAAAAAAACTTAATATTTACTTGTGAATTATATGTATTCTGTCAATAGAGTATAAAATAACAAAGAAAGTCATTATCATGTTATCGTCGTCATTACTGTGGTTTAAAACAACCACGGTAATCCACGGTAATGACAAACATGGTAATGATAAAATCAGATATTTTCGCTTGACATTGCACTGGTTAATAATAATAATAAATATTAAATATATACTTATGTTTATTTATTATTTCCTTTAAAATATTTATTCAGCCCAACCAGATGATAATACTATATAAATACCACAAAATAATAATAATAATTTTTTTTAAATATTTATTCAGCCCAACCAGATGAGAATACTATATAAATACCCCAAAATAATAATAATAATTCTAATAATAATAATTCTTTATTGAACACAGATATAATATACAATTCATTGATGCCCTAACTCCTAAACTAGGTTACTCTGTATGTTAGGAGGCAGTTCGAACATATGTTCTATAGGTTACGTCATAACAAAATGGTTAAGTGATTAGGGAAAATAAAACCTATTCTAATATTTTTTGTACTTACCGAGGAAGTAGACCCATAATGAAGACAATTTTTTCTGACAAAAACCACGGTAACAGTCTTTTTCTTCTCTTTATTTTATATCAATCAGGATGAGCGACGTGCGTTTTCTATGACGGCTGTGTGGTGACTGGGAGGTGCGCGGGGCAGTTGCAGAAATTATGTACAGCTTTTGAGTGATGTACTACATATCGTGACATGAACTGACACGGGAATGACTGTTTTCGCTTGGGACAATATTTACGATGTTGTTATTCTGTCGCTTTCAATTTGATTTCTTTATTTTGATTTTGATTATTGCTTTATATTAAATAGTGACTTAAGCTTACAAATATACGTTTAATATGACATTTTTGCTGAAATAGTGATGAAAATGTTATATGGGACACACATGGTAGTGACGTTTTGACTCTTTAATGATAAAAAAAATTCAAGATTAATTATAAAATACCCAAAATGTATGAATACTCCTTGTACGGTACATTTAGTACTATATATATGGTATTGCACGGTATAAATCCAATTTAGTTTTACGGGTGAAATTCACCCGGACATCCGATTTACACCAAACGAAATAATTACCCATAACAATCTCGTTTACCACAGACGCAATATATCTAGACCGGGAGCAGCGTCAAAAGTGCGAGACAAATTCGCTTGCTTATTGTAGTGGTGGAGGCAAATCTTTACGACGGGAGAGGTCAATGTGTATGTGCAGCAGTTGCCTTTTGGGTTGATTATAAAGAAGGAGGTTCGAAGTCAAAGAACGTGATATAACCAAGAAAACTATGATAGAAGATACGTTAGGTACTATCTTCTAACTTATTTATGCCGCAATGTAGCTGCGGACTCTTTATTGTTTCGGTTTGAATGTAAAATTACAAACTAACTTAAATTTCTTAAGTGGTATGTCCATGCTGCAGCTATATTATGGTGTAGCACGAATTGGTTGGCTCAATCGTGGAAGGACCACGCCCTCACGAAATACCAGCGTATTATAGCAGCTCAATGTTGCTGTATTTCGTATGGTGAATGAAGGCAACTGGAGATCCTTTCAACCGGAAGCAAAGTATTTCACCGTAGTCCCTTGCCCTGTTTGTCACCCTTTATAAAAAAAAGTCAGTGTTTCACGTTGGTACTCGCAACTGTAGCTTACGGGTCAATTAATGGTTATCGTGGGCTGCGTAGGCATCTAACCCTAAAGTGAATTGCGAACTTGTTTGTCACACACATCATAAAACACTTTATATTTTGTCTTAATTTTATTTTCTTTTTAGTGTTTTACTTCTTGGTCAAATATTTAAATTATACAGTTGATTTTTACATTGCTTTCGTGTGAAATGAAACGATAAAAATAGAGTAACTTCCATTTTTTCCCTTTCATTTTACATCTCAGTGTGTCGGAAGTAGTGGGAGGGTTGCTTGCTAGAGACAGGACAGTCTCGGTATCCTGTTGCGGTCGTAAATAAATACACAAAACAAACAATGCAGGTAGTCTCACGTACGACCTCTCGCCATCGGTCGGACACCGTAGTAATTTGAAGGTGAACCATGTATATTTTGAAATTTAAAGTGCGATTTTTCTAGATTATATATATGATACAAAATATTGAATTTCTGAACATCATGGCTGTTATATATTTAGCTTTGTTTTTATTGCCTCCTAGTATTTATAACATTAAGGGATGCGTGGAAGATTCAGATGCGTTTATGTTTGTAGGTAATGTTCGAAATATAAATTTGTGCTAACTCATTGTCTAGCTAGGCATATCTCTAGTGTGTGCTGCGCCGTGTCCTCGTCGTTTCCACAATGGTGGTACTCCGTGGTAGTCTCTCTTTTGGTTGTACGGGACAGATTCTTAGCGAACCATCCATGATCCGAAAGCACCAGCACCAACCGTGAGGTGCTGGTTGAAGGTGTACGACCCATGCCGTCCGTTTACCCAGTCTACGAGAACCTGCCTAACAACCTCGAAAGTCATGATTTCTGCCCTTGGATGGTCAGTCAAAATAACATGGATAAGTAAAGGAGCATACTTAGCCATGTTATTTTTATTATATCTAACCATCGATATATATGTACTACGTACTAGATTTGGCATTCCGAACATTCACTATGTTCAAATGAACTGTACTGCAATCCGTACAAATTTAGTGTCATTTAGTGTGGCTTCAATATTCATAGAGTGTGGAGCTGCGCTAATAATACGAGATTTCAAATTAAAGTTTAAACCTGAACGTAATTAATAATTCAGTAGTCAAATAAGTAAAATTATTTGTTGTTCAAGTGAATAAATAGGTAATAATATTACAATAGAAAAAATAAATTTCTTCATTTATATGCCACGCTATCTACAATCATAGACAAAATCTACTATCTCCCGCGCATGCGCGAAAACAGAGTAGTGCACATTTTTTGTTTGTAATGGCTTCTCTAGTACGTAGTACATAGAACTCAATGTATCTAACATATCCGGTTTAAGAACGTCAGCGAAAAAAATGCTAAATATCAGCAAAACAATTAACTAATATAGTTTTTTTATACATTTTTAACTATAATAACAAGAGTACATTTTATTTTTGAAATATATGAAAAATTTATAAAAGAAATGATCTTTGATTATCTTTATTCTAAACTTAGCTGTTCCCCGCGACTTTGCCCGTGCGTAATTTAGGGTTTTAATCAGGTTGCGCGGAACCCTAATTCTTTTTCTAAAATATAAGTAGCCTAAGTTAACTCCTTATAATATCAGTTATCTGCCAATGAAAGTCCCGTCGAAATCGGTCCAGCCGTTTCGGAGATTAGCCGGAACAAACAGACAGACAGACAGACAACATTTTTAAAATTTGTGTTTTTTTTTATAAGTACCATATTATATACTTTCATATGCATTTAGTAAAAAGCTGTTATTTTGACAATACAAACAGACACTTCAATTTTATTTATTTGTATAGAGTATAGATAATGCCATACTCTATCCAGGCGAAGTCGGGGCGGGCCGCTAGTGTTAAAATAAAATAAGATATTTTTATTCATTTCATTTATATCAAAACATAAATATATGTATGAAACTAGAAAAACATCGTCCTCCTCATTCTCCATCATATTTAACTTCTCGCTTTTCAAATTGTGTATAGTATTATTTTTCAAACTGTATCGCGATGTGGCATTTTTAATTCGTCTAGTTTATAATGCTGTTTACTAATTGTCGTAGTGCGGATTTATTTATTAAAAGCAATAAATAATAAATTACAAGTTGGGTACCGCTCTGTACTAATTTATTAGTGTTCGTTGTTCATGAATAAATAAGCTGATTATTCTATGGATTTAATCAATATGTGGTAGTGTTGCGACCTTCGTATCTTGTCCTAGATAACTGTGCTGATATTTCTGTTTCCATTTACAATTTACTTTTCTGTTACCTTATAAGCTAGCGATATCGGTTCGAAAAAAACCGTAGTTTCATTTTAAAATTCTTTCCCGCGTTTTTATTGTTAACTAGCTGGTACCCGGTACGCTCCTGCCACAGAAGAAATAATTGCGAAAATATGCTTTTAAATTTGGAAGAGTTGTATTGTTTAATTACGAATGATAATTCATTCATTGATGTTGAATGATATATAACTTTGAAATAAATTTGTCAAGACGATACGCGCGCCACCTACTGTACTATGCATTCGTGCAAGTGCAAGCAATATTGACAACGTTTTACCGCAATCTGATGAACGGTATGGCAGCGCATAAAATACGAACACACAAAAATTAATTTTTATATATTAGATTTGTGTCAGTATTTCGTAATAATAAAATTTAAATATTGTATTCACTTCGAATAAATGTGGATTTTACTGTTTAAATTAATTTCACCTTCAAAACATTACAAACACTTTAATCGTCATTGACAACTAGTAAATGGTTGCAGGGTATCGCTTCTTCATTTACACGTTCCACTTTGTTCAATAAAGTGGAGGTGAGTGATGTCAAATTGGTGGTACTTCTGATTAATAACGACCTTGTACATCATGCTGAAATCCGGCCATGTTAATTTTCGTCGAGCCCAGTGGCGAATTAAAAACTAAAAGCGACGTTTATTATTCTGGTTTTCACCTAAATTTTAAATCTGGTTTTTCGATACATTCGAGCAAATGTGTGTGGCCTAGTTATGTTTTATTTAAGTTTAGTTTGTAGCTTATCTTGCATATAAAGTTGTTTTGGGTCCGTTTTAAAGTTTCCTTGAATCGTATAGTGTGTAGCAAACTTCTTGGCCTACAATATATGTCATGACGCTTCTGGCACTGTGTGATTTATGATATCAACAATGTCAAGGCGATGTTATGTCACAGTTACGTAAGATGTCTGACTGGTTTAGAAATAAATGAATCCAGCTAGAAAACGTAGTGGTAATATCACATTTGGCTATAACACAGCCTCACTTATTTACAATGTTGTCTTCATAAAAGATATCTATACAAATAAATAAAATTGAAGTGTCTGTTTGTAATGTCAAAATAACAGCTTTTTACTAAATGCATATGAAAGTATATGCGGTACTTATAACAAGATTTTTTTTTTTAATTTTTGTCTGTCTGTTTGTTGCGGCTAATCTCCGAAATGGCTGGACCGATTTTGACGGGACTTATAGCTGATGTTATAAAGAGTAACTTTGGCTAATTTTATTTCAGAAAAAGAATTAGGGTTCCGCGCAAAAAAAAATAACCACGAAATCCATTCCTAATAAATTCCACGCGGACGAAGTCGCGGGGAACAGCTAGCTAGTATTATGATATAATATGTGCCTGACGGATAGCAATTCTTTAAAGCTTCTTGCAATTCAATTCTGGGTATGTGCCAAAGAAAATTTGCGTGACGTTCGTGATTTCTTATAACTTTGCACGCAAACATGCCCAGGCCCAGCGAGACTGTATATCTTTCATCAACGGCGCGACTCCACAGGGTGTCTCTTGTCAAAACGTGGTATACAGCACAAGCCTTCGTGGAAGATTTGTTACGCTGATCTTGCGCGAATATTTAAAACTCATTTGTTTTAGGTTGTATTTTTTTTATTCGGTTTCGATTTCAATTTGTGCTTTATTATTTTTAGCCAACTCCAAAAAGAGTTGCTCAATTCGACTGTATTTTGTACGCCAATTGGGAACCGATTTGAATGGTTCTTATTAGGGTTCCGTACCCAAAGGGTAATCAACGGGACCCTATTACTAAGCCTCCGCTGTCCGTCCGTCTGTCTGTCAGCGGGCTGTATCTCATGATCCGTAATAGGCATAGACAGAATGTGTATTTCTGTTGCCGCTATAACAACAAATAATGAAAATTAAAATAAATTAAAAATTAAAGGGGGCTCCCCTACTAGAAACGTGTATTACGATGTTACGGAACCGTTCAAGCGCGAGTCCGACTCGCACTTGGCCGGTTATTTTTACGTATAGGTACCGTAAATAAAATATATTTTTACGTAATAAGTTATGTTTTGAAGAATATTGTATAATTTAAGTA
This sequence comes from Parnassius orleans, assembly GCA_029286625.1. Taxonomy (NCBI): domain Eukaryota; kingdom Metazoa; phylum Arthropoda; class Insecta; order Lepidoptera; family Papilionidae; genus Parnassius; species Parnassius orleans. Next base: position 6,916,362 of record JAGSMP010000070.1, on the reverse strand, counting down.
ATCAACTAACTTAAGAAGTGTGACCTTATATTGCATAGCTGTTTACCTTTACTTTAGATTTAGTAAAGGTTATATTTTGTGATGACCTATGGATCTGAGACGTGGTCCTTCACTGCTGGCTGTATGAGGAAGCTCAAGGTCGCTCAGCGGGCTATGGAGAGAACTATGCTCGGCGTTTCTCTGCGTTATAGACTTAAATACGAGGATAGAACGAGTAGAACCAGAGTAACCGACATAGCCCAACGGATTAGTAAGCTGAAGTGGCAATGGGCCTGCTATATAGCTCGAAGAACCGACAACCGATGGGGAAGAAAGGTTCTCGAGTGGCAGCCTCGTACCGACAGGCGAAGTGTAGGGCGTCCCCTCAATAGATGGAGTGACGACCTGGTAAGACATGCAGGAAGTCAATGGATGCAGGTGTCTCGGGACCGTGCTTTGTGGCATTCCTTGGGGGAGGCCTATGTTCAGCAGTGGACTTGTGATGGGCTGTAATGATGATGATATTTTGTGATTTGTTTTAAAGCCATTCTTTCGCTTGTTTCCATATTTGTTTCTGTTTATGGTTTTGTTACAATTAATCTTACCACATCAGAAAACATCAGTGATTTTGTTAGATTATAATATTATATTCAAGGGTAAATCATGGTAAGTTGTAGTTTTAAAATATTTTGACTTTGTTCTCCTTGTGCAACCTCACCGAAGCTTTTCTTAGTAACAATAAAAAGTGAATGACCTAAATAAATAATTTTTTGCCGCTGCAACTTCTGCATCTTTGTAATGCGACGCCTGAATGCGATTGTGCTTTATAACATGTAGGTCCATTGAGACAATGACTGATTTAATGATGCCGACATTAAGCGTCTGTTCGCTTAACATTTTTGAATTTTATTCGTGTACCACCAGTTGTTGTATTAATGATACGTATTTCAGGAATAATTTTTGTTAACATGTCCTTATTTTTCTAGGTGGCGTTTCTTTTTTGCGTAGGCCTCTCTGGGTTGGTACTCTCTTATTTTTTTCTGTTGGCACACGGCCGGAACACAGCAGTGCATCCACTGAAGGGAAAGAAAGTCAGTACTATGAGGCATTTCATTTTAGTTCTCAGGGGTGACAATGCATTTGTGGCAATCTTTCTTTAAAGTTGGTAGCACATGTTCATGGACGCAGTAGCCGCTTACCGTCAGGTACACTTTAAGCACTTTCTGACTCTAATATTATTGGAAATACAAGAAACACTTGGCGATCACTTTTTCTCATACATTTATTAATTTATTATAACCTATCAAAAGTCCAATTTCTCTACGGTTTGTCAAAACTTAGCTTTCAATTTTTAATTCATGGATTTCCAAGTGCCTGTACTCTGTTCTCCCGTAAAACCATTACAGTTAATTCTTGAAGCTGATGATGATGAATTATGATTCTTTATTAAACATCGAATAATTCGAAACCATTATTCATCTTTTTATTACTTCTTTCATGAAGGAGTGACTTTATATGCCTGTAAATCTAAGGATTACACGTTAATCCGTGACTTCAGAAATAGAGTACAGTAAGGCGCATATAAATTAGCAATTAATCTCGAGGGCGCTGTATCTACGACAACGGCTTGGTACTTGCCTACTCACCTTGACCGCGCACGTTGTCCTCTCACTTATAGAATCACAGATGTTGTCTTTAACAACGATGGGCTGGAAATGCTGTTTTACTGCTTTTGCAACATTTGCCAAAATGTTAAAAAAATATTGAAGGAATTTTAGGAGGGTAATTTGCCTGATAAAATCAAATGAAAACATAGACGTTCGTTTCGATAAATTGTTATTATATAAGAAAGCCGTTAAGCTAAGATGATAGACGGGACCAGCATTGTGTGATTCTTATCACAGAGCGCGTTGAGAGAGATGAACGTTTTTTTAATTTCATCAGATTTTGTTTTTAATATATATTATCATATTTTATTTACTTTACAAATTAATAGATCCTACCCGCCCCGGCTTATCATGTGCATTACGCATTTATTATACATGGCATTAATTTGGCATTATTTAGATTTAAGATAATCATCAAAGATCATTTATTTTTTCTCAATTTTTCAATTTATCAAAAAAGAAACAAGTTTTTCGGATAAAATGTAGCCTCAATCACTCCTGACATTGCGTTCTACTCATTCGTCAATTTTTATTATCAATAAATGCCAGTTATTTCGATGTTACAGACAGACACTTCAATTTTATTTATATGCAAAGATTATTAAAGAAAAGAAAAGTTAAGTTAAGACATTTCTGTTATTGTCAATTATTGATTAATATGATATTATCATAACCATAGAACTGAATTAATTAGAACTGTCACCGAGATTATTAGCTAGTTTCGAACCTGTCGTACTGCATACGTTGTTAAACAAGCTACGGATATTTTACCAACAACAAGACTTGATTATACCAATTGGCCACTTCTACAGAGTTTGACATTGGCCGATCTAACATATCACGAGCCTGGTATCATAGATATGGTATTAGGAGTTAATAAAGTTAATAAAGTATTTATACCGAGATATTATTGAGTGGAGTCATTTAAAGGAGATATCGGTACACCAATAGCCCAATAAACAAAAATTTGTTGGATATTGTCTTGTGGCAACTTAGGTAGTAGTTTCAAGAGTATGAGCATGCATTTAACAATGTCATTGGATCAACCAATGCAAAGATTTTGGGAGACAGAGACCAAGCCAAATCCTGCCCTAAACGAAAATTGACACACACTGCACAACAAACAACCACTAAGTTAGATGAGCTACAATTGGAATGTCTGCGATATCCACCGTACTCCCCGGACCTTGCTCCAACAGATTACCATTTTTCCGGAATTTGGACAACTTCTTACAAGGAAAAAAATCAACTCCGATGCGGCAGTCCAAACCGCCTTCAAAGAGTTTATCGATTCTCGCCCCGTGGTTTTTTAGTAAAGGGATCAATGAACTACCTATGAGATGGCAAAGTGCATAGATAACAACGGTGCATACTTTAATTAATTAAATATATTTTACAAAAAAAAAAATGACTTTATATTCCTCCCGTACAAAACGCCAATTTTATATGTAAGGACCTAATAATTGTAAAGTATAGTGAAGACAGATGTCATGAGTATAGAGAAAAAAATTATATGAGTGAAATTAACCTTGCGTTACTTACAATTTAAGTCGGTGTTTGCCTGACAGGTTTTTGTTTTTATGTTTATTTAATAAATGTATGGTCGTCGTTTTAAGGTCAAAACTCCATTCAATAAACAAATAGTAAAAGTTATTTTTGTCGTATTGTTTACAAATTATTTAAATTTGGCACAGAGCTATCGTATTAAACGTGGTACGAAGAATACAAATAATTCTATATTTAAGTTTCTACTCTCTGTTTGATCATTTGCTTTAGACCCAGTTTTGGGATGTAGAGTTAGTTTCAAAAAAGTTTATGGAATAACTTCCATATGAATTTATTTTATGACTTCCTCGTGCTTCGTGAACCACTAGTCAGAGGATCTAGATATAACGCCGCGGGTCGTGGTTGAAATCTCAGTTTGTAGCACTGCATCCTGGCTTACCTCCAATTTTATCAAATAAACGTTACATAGGGCGCGGAAAGTCTTTCCGAATAAATATATTCCTATGTTTTTTTAGAAAACATTATCGAAGTAAATCATCAATGTAATTTATCTTTATATATTCTTTATTTATAGATTCTATAAATGTATATTTATCTGGATTCGATCGTTTCTTTTTTTTCTCCATGCTCATTAAAATGTTCATTGTTTGTTATTTTTGCTTGGCTCGGGTTAAGCGTTGGCTTAGTATTTTTTTTAGTTACCTTGGTTTTGTTGTTTTCTCATATATCGACTTAATACACATTTTAATGACGCTTTTGAATATACTTTAAACATTGATTTTTAATAATTTACCATAACTATATATATTTCTAATATTTCACACCATTGTCACTTTTAATAATCCTATTTATATTATTCTACTAGCAAAGCCCAGGCTTCGCACAGGTGATTTCTTGATCTTGACAACAGCGCCACCTTCCGGGTCCAATTGTGAATCTAAACCATCCAGGGACACACAGAAAGTTTCATCAACACCGGTCCAGCCGTTTAGGAGGAGTTCAGTGACCAACACACGTACACTAGAGTTATATATTACTGTTCTATATGTTTGCGTATCATTAGCTTTTTTCTTTTATTCATATGTTTGATGTAGGTTGACGTGAAGATTTTCTCCGTTGTCGTTCGTCAGTTAGTCGGGCGTTCATTTTGTAATGTCACTGAATTATAAGTGAGGACACGATGTTGGGCAATTTCTCGTTTCCTGCCACGTGCATAATTTGTTATACGATTTTGTCCACATGAGCCTTAAATTTGAATACATCTACTCTTTATGATGTTGTGTTGACACGATAGTTTATTCAATTCATACCAATAGGTCCTTCGTCGTTCGAGTCAAATGATTCATTGCGACTCAATCGCGATGAGAGATTAAATAAATCGTCAGTTATTGTCCTCGAGCCTTATTGTGGATGGACGTTGCGTGCGGGGTTGACTTTCATACAACATTGTCGCCAATTAGATCTGTGCAGACGCGCCAGACAGGGCCCGCTCTGGTTTGAAAGGGATCGTTTACGTCGTATCTTAACGCCTAAATTGCTTTACAATACTGACATATTTCGATTCAAGGTAAAGCACAATTTTAGTTCCGAACCCAGCAAAACGCTTAATGACTGATGAAAGCAATACTGAGGTATAATCAATAGAATAGAATCGAATAGAATCATTTTTATTCAATATAGATTACCCACTGGTTCAGAAAAAAGCTCTGTTCTGAGAAGAACCAGCAAGAAACCCAGCGAGACTTTCTTTTTAAACATTAACTTACAATATAATATTTTATATAATTAAGTATGAAACATTTAGAAATAGCATGGTAGAGCTCACCTCATTCCCGTGGGTTATTATCTATTATTATCTCTTTAGTAGTATTTTTGCTTAATAAATATATTTGCTTATATTTTATATACATTAGTAAAAATAATTTAAGGCTCCTATTTGTCCTATTTGTTGTTGTAATTGAGCCAAAAAAAAAACTGAATTGCAGATCTTAAGTTTAAACATTGGGCGAAGTTAGTGTTTTGTAATATAAAAATTAACATTCAATCAACATTTTGTAATAGCAGTAGTATATTGTTTTCTCAATCTTTATTCTCTTTATTTTCGCCGTGTTATAATCTGAACATAAGAACAATATTATTTGGTTATGTGAAGAACGTGAAAGTTATTTAGTACGTGGTAGAGCCACGCTGCAGCTATATTAGTGGTATAGTTGTAGCATGAATGGGTCGGCTCGACCGGGGTAGGACCACGCTCTCACAGAATACCAGCGTAAAATAGCAGCTTTATGCTGCTGTGTTTCGTATGGTGAGTGAGAGAACCGGAGACCCTTTTTACTGGAAACGAGGCATTCCATCTTAGTCCTCAGGGGTGAGACAACGCATCTGCATTTGGATTCTTAATCGAGGATAAATGTAGATGTTTATCGTCCACAGCATCCACTTACCATCAGGTGGACTGTGTGCTCGTTTGTCACCCTTATACTATAAAAAAAAGTAATAAACTTAAGATTACCAGCTTTAAATTAGGTTTAGTTTAGAGCGCAAGCTAGTGTTTTTTTTTGTGCCATACCGTCTAATGTTTAACCGTAACATATTGTCTAAAATGTAGAAGCAAAATGAAAGTTGCATTTGATTCAATTATGGCTAAAACTAGTGTAGGCGGTTGAGTTGGCCCATTCCACCCGCACATGTGCAAATTATTCGGCTAAGGGTGAAAAAGTTTTCTGCAAATTAACATTATTTCGAACATTAGCCTACGTATAAAACTAAACCCAAGTTTTTAATAGAATAAGGGTGACAAGCGAGCATACAGTCTACTTCATAGTAAGTGGATCCTTGATTAAGAATCGAAATGCAGATGTATTGTCATCCCTGACGTCTAAAATGGAATGCCTCGTTTCCAGTAAAAAGTCTCCGGTTCTCTACACTTAGCATACGAAACACAGCAGCATTAAGCGTCTATTCTATGAGAGCGTAGTCCTTCCCCGGTCGAGCTGACCAATTTGTGTTAAAACCATAATATAGCTGCAGCATGGCTCTATCACATATTTAAAGTATTTAGCTAAGATAAGGCGTAACATATATTATATTATTATTACTATCCTAAGTAAAAACTAATATATAAGAACTTCAAATATATATTTTCTGTTAATTTTGTTTAGAGGGAGAAAGTACCGTTTTAATATTCATAAAAAATTACGACTTTCGTAATGTTTTCGTTTCCATAAATATTTATTATTCGCTTACGAAAGTTTTCCCGCATCTGTTTCATAAAAATACCCTATTTTTCAAACAATATATGACATACCTATACGTTTTACGTTAAACTAGTGCGACAGCGATAAATAGGGCACTCTGTTTAAGGTTGTCCGGACAGTAACCCGCTTCACAAGTGGCCAGACTATCTGCCACGTTCCGTTATCGTCGTTGCGATAGGGATTCGTCGATATCCCGCGCAACTTCATGCGCTTATCTTGGAATGTAGTTACCCATAAGCTTCAATTATTATCAGTAGACGCGAAAAATTAAAACCCATCCCCGTTCATTACGCGCGTGTGTTTGAGTGCATTTTTACAATTGCTGTTATCAGCGGAATAGTCACAGTTCAAACCGGTAGTCTCAACGCCGTAGTACGACGTCCACCGCCGGTGTCACCGGTGGTCATCGGCCCCCAACTGGTGAGTTTCGCAAGTCCAGTTAACCATACGAGTCGCACTCATTAATATTCCACGGTTGATGTTATTGCGAACCTAGTGTCGGCGTCCTACGTACGGTATTAGTATCAATGCAGGTGCAATTTCATATAATACACTCCGTCCATTGTACACATTGTTTTTATGTTTACGATGATGTCTGCGGCATTATCACGTTCGGTATCATTACCATATTTGAAAAAGCGCCATAGAGACATCTCACGCGTTCTCCTGCATTTGAATTGCATGTTAAATGTAAATAGAGACGAGCTTTAAAAGCGTCGCCAATGAAACAAAGGCATTCCGTAGCTTCGAGGCGAGAGGGAATCTTCCGAGGAGGGCGGTGCGCAGACAGCTTGCGTCGTGTGTAAATGCGTGCAGCACAAAAAACGGATAGGCAGCCAATAAAAACCCCGTCGGGAGAAGTTGAGGGGCGGGCTGCGGGTGCACTGCGCTGCGCCGGTAATTGCACGATGCAGTCTCTCTCCGCCGGGCTGGCTGCGCGCACGCAGCCTCACCTACCCTCACGGTGCCGGTACGCGATTCAATTCCTAGAAGTATGGCGGCCAACCAATAACTCTACCTGTTTTCGCGATCGTTGAGCACAGTCCGCGTCGAGCCCGTTATCAGGAAACGTGGTCGCGGCCGACGGCGCTTCGCGTGCGTTCCCTTTCCGCTCGGTTGAATTATATTCCTTGGGGGCTTTAGCATCTGTTATCCATTTCTAGTAACGATGACGTGAGTTTCTTTAATATAATAGAGTTATTTTATAATATGCCTTGAAAATTTACGTTTGCTGTTATATTTTCGCAGGGTAGCCACCGCTGCAACAGTCACAGCGGACGGGCAAGCGGGGCCCACTGGCCCGGCTGCCGAAGACGGCGCTATGAAAGGCGTGGAGGCAACACCAGAGGAACAGGAACGGTTAGCGACCGGAAATAACAATGGATCCCTCGATTGCAAGTTGCCCCAACAGCAGGAGCCCGAGCCGCGAACGGCCTTCCATTCGACGCGCGTCTTCATGCTGGTATTTCTCTCTGGTTGGGTGCTGCAGGGCATGTTTCTCACTTATTTTGTGAGCGTGACAACGACAATTGAAAAGCTCTTTAAAGTGGAGTCGAAGACGACAGGCACGCTACTAGCGGCGACAGAAATTGGACAGATATGCACGGCGTTGTTCCTAACTTATCTGGCTGGTCGTGGCCACCGGCCGCGATGGATTGCTTGCATGATGCTCGTGCTCGCTGTCGGAGTTATCGGCTGCATGATGCCTCACATGTACTATGGCACTGAGTTGCTAGAGGTGCATTTGGACTCCCACACGGCCGGTGCGGGGCCAGTTTGTGCTGTAGACAAGAACTCATCTCTAATCAAATGTGATGACGCTCAAGTAAAGAGCTCAGAAACCAGGTCATCGATCACCGCGGTCGTTATTCCGTGGCTATTCATCTGCCTTCTCGTGGTTGGTGTGGGACAAACCGGAATCGCCACTTTGGGTATACCTTACGTCGATGACAACGTTGGAAGCAAACAATCGCCACTTTACATGGGTGAGTGAATTTATCAACTTAATTTAACAAAAAATGTTTTACGTTGTCCTCGAGTATCGGTCGAATATGTATAGACACACAAATCGTCTTGCATTCATAAATGCTCTCCATTGGAAATACTGTCCATCCATGTTAAATGTAATAGAATAGAGACCAAATACTATCCATCGAATAGGAAAAAAGATTTTTTTTTATAGGATAAGGGTGACAAACGAGCACACAGTCCACCTTATGGTAAGTGGTTGCTGTGGCCCATAGACATCTACATCTATCCTCAATTACGAATCAAAATGCACATGCGTTGTTACCCGTGATGACTAAGGTGGAATGCCTCGTTTCCAGTAAAAAGGGTCTCCGGTTCTCTACACTCACCATACGTAACACAGCAGTGTTAAGCTGCTATTTTACACTGGTATTCCGTGAGAGCGTGGTCCTTCCCCGGTCGAGTCGACCTATTCGTGCTACAACTATACCAGTAAAATAACTGCAGCATGGCTCTACCTCGTAAACAACTACTATGAAGTTTGTCAATTGGACAAAATAATTTTGGTATACTAAGGAGTTTGTCAATCTCTGTCCACCGCCCATGGCACGCTAACAATACGATGTTTGCTGCCCTTTTGCATATTATCTAATGAAAACTAAATTGAGTTATCGCAGTTTTCTGTGGTATTTACCACACACGAGAGTATAAAAGTTAGTTATATTTATGTTGTATATTATATTTACTTGCGTTATATCTTTTGGCAGGAAAATTCTCGAAGGCATTGAATGCGTATTATTCATAAAATTTGTGTTAGGAGAAAATGCTAGAAGACTGCGAGCGCATCTTCCTAATCAGCCCAATTGCCTATTCCGGCAACTCAATATTACTGCTATTATTACGTTACACAGTCAGTATAGTTAGCATCCTGCTCTGATATGAAGTAGAAAAGTAATTATTTTTGTATTTAATTCAAATCTGAAAAAGCAGTTTAATTTCAAATTTTCGAATTTGCAGCTTCCAATTTATTTTTCTGTGTTTATATATAATATACTAGCGATCCGCCCCGGCTTCGCACGGGTAATTTTTGGATCTTGACAAAAGCACCACCTACCGGGTCCGATTGTGAATCTACGTTTACATGTTGTAGCACGAATGGGTCGGCTCGACCGGGGAAGGACCACGCTCTCACAGAATACCAGCGTAAAATAGCAGCTTAACGCTGTTGTGTTTCATATGGTGAGTGTAGAGAACCGGAGACCCTTTTTACTGGAAATGAGGCATTCCATCTTAGTCCTCACGGGTGACAACGCATTTGCATTTTGTTTTGTAATCGAGGATAGATGTAGATGTCTATGGGCCGCAGCAACCACTTACCATCAGGTGGACTGTGTGCTCGTTTGTCACCCTAATCCTATAAAAAAATCTAAACCATCCACTCAAAAACACAAAATAATATACGTATAAGAACTATAGTTTTAAAATGTGATTTTTTTTTAATGAACGCTCCCGCAACCCCCCTTGCGGGTGGAATTTCGTAAAATCCCTTCTTAGCTAACCTCTACTCGGCGAAAGGAATATTCCTACCAAATTTCAAGTCTCTAGGCCTTATGGTTCTTAGAGATATCGTGATGAGTCAGTACATAGGTGGAATTCTCTTATGTATATATATAGATTGATGATGTAACTCACCAATTCCGCTAGTGTTTGCAGTTGTTTATGGGTGGCGGTAGTCACTTATCATCAGGTGAGCCGAATATCGTCTGCCCCCTCTTCTATAAAATAGTTACTTGTATCATGCAGTTAAAAAAAAAAATTTGAGTGTCTGTTCGTACAATTTTAAATCTTAAACTTTTGAAATAATTACAATTATGCTCTATTTTGCATCAACGCGGAAAAGTCGCGAACACATATAGGTAGTGTTTGCTTAGAGAGTTATTGCAGCGCAATTTCATAAAGTTAGTCCGTAAAATTTATTTACATAACATAATATACAATATTTTATTATATACAATATTAAAACTATAATAAAAAAAAAACTAAAACTGAAACTAGTAATTTAATTATCAAACAGTCCTACTCCACGCGGTATCGTGCCAAGAACGCTGGCTGCGTTTCCCCGCTGAATGGCTATACTTAGCCTTTGAGCGAGAAAAGAGCCAGCCCTCTTATCACCAGCAGCAACGACCAGCCGCGGGTTGAGTTCCTTTAAGAACTTCACCGCACGTGGACCCCATCTTTCGGAGACTCATATTTGCGCCACTTAAAATAATTTAACATTGAACAAATAATGTGTATATGTAGTTAATTAACAGGTTTTTTTTTCAAACACACAAGTCAGTTAAACGGATTCAATTTGTTAGATTTTGGGAGCTTGCATGACTTTGTTATGTTATATTGTTGTGCAGCAGGGGTCGAACGACTGGTTTTTAGCTAGAACAAAAACGCATGGCTATGGCGTGTGCAGTTTGTTTTGTCTGGGCGCCGTCTATTGCGTTGCCTCGCTGCTTGTAGCGATAATGTCGTCGACCGTGGGCCCCTTTGCGAGCGAGTCGTGTTAACATTATTATTATTTAAAATATGTTGATATTATATATGTTGCTTATTTGGTTTTACGATATTATTAAAAATCTTTGTTAAGAGCAAAAAATATATGTAAATATATATTATATTGAATCATGGTGGGCCTCATGGATAATATGAAATTTGTGTTTTTAATTTAAAAGTTTTTGCACGGATATTATTTTCCGCCGCTAATAACGGTATATCGTTATAGCGTTATATTATTCGGTTAATTGGATTTTTTTTTATTAATGGGAAAATATTTCAAAAGAATTGTATACGCAAGTAATACATTAATTTTAAAATAACATTTATAACTAGCGAATGCTCTGGCTTTGCCTGGTTAAGGTCTATTAATGTGGCGTTATTTATACTTAAGATAATCATTAAAGACCATTTATTTTATCTTATTAATATTTCTATTTTAATAAAGTTTCAAAATTTTTCGAATAAAATTTTGTCTAGATCACTCCTGGTATTACTCTATATTTGTTCGTGAAATTTTATTACAATCGGTTCAGCCATCCCGAAGATTAGCTCGAACAGACAGACAAACGAAAATTTTAAATATAGTTACTCATGTCTCAATAGCATGTAAATACTTAATACAAAAATATTAACAAACTAAATCAACAATAATTATGAAGAAAACTCTTAGAACGCATCGTAGCTCACAAATTAGCGAAACCGGACTGATTATTTTGTAGTTTTTGAAAAGTTGGACGTATTTTTTGCAGTCTTTCCCGGCGGGTGTGAGTATAGATAGCGACAGTGTGCGAGCGAGAGGTGAATAGAGGCGACGCCATTTTAATCCCATTCTTTAATCGCACGGGTAGTATATATTAGTAACCTGTGATATTTTCAATAAGGACTGATTTTTTGTGCAGTTTTTGAAAAGTTGGACTGAAGTTATAGAACGTATTTTTTTGCAGTCTTTACCGGCGGGTGTGAGTATAGATAGCGACAGTGTGCGAGCGAGAGGTGAATAGAGGCGACGCCATTTTAATCCCATTCTTTAACCGCACGGGTAGTATATATTAGTAACCTGTGATATTTTCAATAAGGCAATATAACATTTTAACATACACAAAGTATAGAGCCGTGTAGTAAAGAGAATCAATCCACTATCCCATATCATCCCTTACGTGTTGTTAGAGACGACAGAGGAACCGTGGTCTTTCCCCCGTCGAGCCGATCCATTTGTGTTATAACCATAATATAGCTACAGCATGGCTATACCACGTTTCAGTGTTTTGTTAAAGTTGTAAAAATGAGTGACTGCTGCAAAAATATAAGTGGGTTAATAATTTACAACGAAAACGCTTGAATATTTATCAAACTTTATGTACCTACCCAACACAGTAAACAAACAGCGATGATAAATTAATTCTCTCTTTTATTAACATTACGTGAATATTTACTGGCCAAAGTGCATCATGAATAACTCCGCTGATAGTCACGACCCAACTTAACGGACGAGCAACTTTACGATCTTATGTCGATGCTAAGTTATTGAAAAGGGTAGGGAGTCTATTTTCGTGTAAAGTGTAGGCGAGATAATATTTGTATTTTGAGTTCACGTAGAAGGAACAAGTAGATACACCTAAGAAACTGCATACTGAAGTGTTGAGGGTCTTGAGAAAAAGTAACAGTAATATTTGTAATGCTACTCACCATCACCAGCTATGGTTTTAGGTCCGTCATTTTTGAATGGATATGCCGCAAAGTACTGGACTCTAGAACTTCATTAGTGCATATGAAAATGGCATTTTAAAAGAAGTTGTATCATCCCTTTTGTTACTCTCACACAAATAATGTTATTAATAATAATATGAAAAGTTTGCCGTGCCTTGTAGAGCCTGTGTAAGAGAATTCACAACAACATACAGGGTTATTTTGTAATAACCGGCCAAATTTGCAGAGAAGGTTCAGAATAAGATATATAGGCAAATGGTGAAGAAAAATTAATAAAAAAACTCTCAAACATTCTGTCCTTTTTATCTTTTAAATTTCACATGCGTGGTAATGCATTCGTAAGGGTCGATCGGTAGGCAAAAATGTTGTTGCCCATAAATCACATTCAATTAGGGATAATTTCAAATAAAAGTAGAAGCCTTATTTACTCGAATTTTCAAAAACTGCAACAACGGTATATCGTTATTTATATATTTGAACTTAAGTTTTAAAGCTCTCTACTACTCTTTGAAAACTAACAATCAACAGAAGGCGGCGCTCCTCGACACCGCCCGCATCGTCCGCCGTTTTCTTGCTCTTTTCCCCTAACTCTCGGCCGTTTGGTTTCCCCTGCTGAGGGCTTCCATTTGGTTGGGGTTTTATTTATTTATTTTACTATATTTAATGTAAATTGCACACATCGAACGCGAAGCGGAGATGTAGGCCCCTATTAATAAACGTTACTCAACGACGAACTCAAGTGCGTAATCATTTGATACGCCCTCATTACGAAATCAGCATCTTAAGATCGTTGCTAATTAATAAACACATAAAAACAGTATCTCAAAACGCTGTACTTAGGAATACTGTTCTGTGACTTGCACTCAAGTATACACACTTGAGAGTCGAGTTTCGTTTATTAATCAGTGTGGCACTCAGCTGATATCGTAAACCTAAACCGCATCTTGAGATATGTTTATTAATAAGATCATAACCTCAAGATTGTACTCACATGCGTGTACTTGAGCTGAGTAATGTTTATTAATACGGGCCGTAGTGCTCTATTGTCACCAAATCAAAAAATCGCGACCCACTCAACTTCAATCACTTCCACCAGCTTTATTAACCTTATATAATAAAAAAAGTACACCACTAGCAAGAGGAGATCAAGGAACATATCTTTCGAAAAACTGAACTTATCACTTTGATTTTTTTTTTATTAGCTTTAGATTTTAATCCTTAGGAAGCCTTTTGAATGTCACTAAAGTAAACCGTCCCGTTCATTAATATCTTTTTTTATTATTTGACAATTTTATTTCGGTAACAAAATACGAATCACCGGTATCAAGCAGTAAAAAAAATCGTGTTAATTAAACAGAAACAATTTTTTTGTAGCTTTAAACGAAACACGTGTTTCGGTAAGTAATAAAAGTAAATTAATTATTCAAAACTATTATGGGGTTCCTTCTTTAATAAACAACACTTTATAATCAATGTAAAACTTATTTATTATATTCGACACGATACACGGATACAGACTGTTACTCAGCTCAAGTACACGCACTTGAGTACAATCTTGAGGTTATGACCTTATTAATAAACATATCTCAAGATGCGGTTTAGGTTTACGATATCAGCTGAGTGCCACACTGATTAATAAACGAAACTCGACTCTCAAGTGTGTATACTTGAGTGCAAGTCACAGAATAGTATTCCTTAGTACAGCGTTTTGAGATACTGTTTTTATGTGTTTATTAATTAGCAACGATCTTGAGATGCTGATATCGTAATGAGTGTCTATCAAATGATTACGCACTTGAGTTCGTCGTTGAGTAACGTTTATTAATACGGGCCTAAGTTACAAAACATACGTAGAAAGTGCTGCCACCTAGTATGATATATTTCAAACTAAATTTTCATATTTAATAAAAACATTACATGAGCGTTCAGGGTGTGCACTTTTGGATTTTCCAAATTTATATATCATTTTCATTTATATGTTTATATAGCCCAACCAGATAAGAATATAATGTGGGTATCCAATATGCATAATAATTTTGTCGTGGCTCGTAGAGACGGCGTGAGACAACCCTATATATCATCTTGTGGGTGTTGTAAAGAGGTTACAGTGGGAAATAAAACAGGAGATGGGCAGCAATATTTCCCTCATAGTCACTTAAAATAATGAAAAACTGTGGTTGCCAACCCGCCTGCCAAGCGTAGCAATTATCGCAAATATATGCCTATGAGACCATCTATGGAGAATATCTATTTTCGGCAGTGGAATTTGATAGGCTTTAGTTGAGAAAACAGGAATATCTATTATGATTGTTAAATTGTTATAACAATATTGTGTACTTGTATAAATTATAACAAAATTATATCATACTTTGCAGATATTATACCATAATTTAACATAATTTATTTTCTCATTTTGTGTGATGATTCAAAATGATTTTAAACACACAACTTCCGCTCTATTTTCTTCAGTTCCGTGGAATCATGGCTGAATTACTCGATGAGCTTGGTGCATTATATAATGTATTTTTATTGGCAGCATTATCGCGTGTCTTAGTTACACCTCACTACTACTACCTACCTCGGGATGCGAATAACAATCCGAGCCAACATTTGCGCAAAAACATAATTTATTATATTTAGGGTCTAATTATATTTTGTTTGTTACCGACTCAACCCCTGTAAACAACTTTATTTCCAATTGAAGTAGGTACATAAGCATAACGTCGAATACACCACACTTGTGGTAATATAATATTCGGCACAGCTAATAACTTCCGATAATATTATTCAGATTTGTATTGAATTTAAAATCGGTTAAAACAGCATCCATTATCTCCGTACGGAACGTTGGCTCCATATTTTGCATCGTTGCAGACTGCATAATTTTTACTATGTATATTCCTTATGAATATATGAATGATTTGAGCAATTGTGATAGGGGCTACCTAACCTTATACTTATATAGCAACAAACTCTAAAATATCCTTATACTAAATAAGCAAAGCGTTATTATTATCGATAAAAAATATTAAAGATGATGTGATTTTTATAGCGTCGTCAAATATAAGTTTCGTAACCTTGTGGATCAGGGCTTCTCCATTTGTCTAAAATTTGTTAAAGTGCAGCGGCATAAATTAAATTTTTAATTGAACTTTTTACATTTCAAATTTAAGTACTGTGAAACGAAGTAAACAGGTTTTATATCAAACATTTTTAACTTAGTTCCTTTGGGTAACGGGAAACTGATTATGTTAGTAGCATTCCCCGAACCCTTTTTGTAAATAGCAATTTTAAGCGCAGGTTAACCACGCGCTTTTCACGTCTTAGCAATAACATTTATTTCAAGGTCATTTGACATCCACACGCTTGTGGAAAAACGCGCTTCTGAATATTTATTGATAAGATGTCCTACTATTGTAGTAAGAGATGAACGTTTTACTGCTGTGTGCTTAGTCGTGGAACATTAATGGACTGTTACTGCATTATTATTTAGTTTAGTAAATTAAATACGAGTACATGATATAGTCTGGAAAAGAACGATCATCGATATGAACAAAGCAGTATTGGCATAGCAGTACCTTGACTTCACCCTATCGCAAAACACATCCGTAGATGTATCGAACATCTTACAGCGGCAATACAAAAGCATCTCATAGGAAACAAGCAAGAATATCAGTTAATAAGGGTCAGTGTTAAGAGCGTTGCGAACGCAAGCGCAGGTAGTCTAGCAAGTGCTACCTGACTCGTGACCTGTTACCGCCCGATATGATCTAGGTCTTCTAGGTTTACGTCGTTAATCATTTTAAACGAAGGTTTTGTGGATAAGTTTTATGTAAAGCTATTGTTTGTTATTGATTTATTAAATAAAGTATTTATAGTGATATTTTATTTAAACTGTTTAATGTTGTTTTGGTTTTGGAAATTTGGAAATGTACATATACTTTGAAATTGTACTTATGAGTATTATACTCATAAAACAATAAAAAAAAATTAACAAGAAAATACGAAATATAAAAAATACAGATACATATATGATGATAAATATTTAATTTATTTCATATTTATATCGCCGTGTATGGTGGTGAAAGAGAATCTACTACCCCATAGCATCCCGTGGATGTCGTAAGAGGAGACAGAGGGAAATGAAACAAGAGATGGACAGGAGCATCTTCCTGATAACAATTGTAAATAATAATGTTGAATATAAGTAAAAGCCGACTTCAAGGAATTAAAAAGAATAACCTAATTTCACATTCACATTTTTTTCACATTTTACATTCACATTCATTTACATTTATTACGTGGTAGAGCCACACTGCAGCTGTGTTGTAGCATGAATGGGTCGTCTCGACCGGGGTTGGACCACGCTCTCACAGAATACCAACGTAAAATAGCAGCTTAATGCTGCTGTGTTTCGTATGGTGGGTGTGGAGAACCGGAGACCCTTTTTACTGGAAAGGAGGCATTCCATCTTAGTCCTCAGGGGTGACAACGCATCTGCATTTTGATTCTTAATTGAGTACTAATGTAGATGTCTATGGACCACAGTACCCACTTACCATGAGGTGGACTGTGTGCTCGTATGTCACCCTTATTCTATAAGAAAAAAACATTGATGAAGTTGGGGCTTTACCGACTTCAGAAGCTCCTTTCATGTAATTTCAGTTCATTATTCTAATAAATATACGTTTTCATCCACAGTCGCAACCGCGTAGTGTGATATTCAAAGTACACAAATTGGTTTTATATTTACGTAAGGGTGACGAACGAGCATACAGTCAGATTTACATGCGATCATATTTCATAAGCATTACATTTGAGGCGGAGGACGTAGCAAGATTTGTGTAGAAAACAAATTATGCTCATTGCTTAGCCTTTTTCCCGTAAGTAATGGCAAGTGATGTAAAACCTACTACACTAAAAACCATAGTTCTCAACTATGGTCTTTAGTGTAACAAATTTCAAGTTCTCACATTTTATAATCGGACGATATTTTTAGATCAGACACGGGCACTTTTGTATAATTTTATATGTTCTACATAAATTGATGATAAATTCTCTCAAAAGTTGTTTTGAAAGTAAAGACTAGAAATGAGTTGGGGTGACTCCAACTTTAGGCCTAGTCAGTTTGAATAGCCTATCATGTAGAGGATGTCATGGGGTCATGGTTGAATAGGGCAAAAGTTCTCATTACACTCCTAGGGGGTTTAAATGGCCAAAAACCAAAAAATTTAAAATTCTTATTTCGGCTATAACTCCCCCTCCTTCGGAGGTTCTTATACAGTCTTTATTTCCCGCATCCCACTAGTTGGTAGTTGTAATTTGTTAGTAAATCGTATATTAATTTTAATGATACATAATTGACAACTGTGGACACAATATAGTACCTGAATAAGCGGTTTCAATATTTATTTCTATGGGAACTTCTGTATACACAACGTAATCTTTGTAGGTCGATTAAATTTGTTCAAAGTTATAAGTTTATTTGTTTAACTTGATAACTAAAAACAATTATTGTGATTGTAACCTCTGATAAGTTTAACGACGTAATTCAATTTGTTGACCTTAATTAATAAATACGAAGTTATATTTATTGACCTAAATTAGTCTATCGTACACGACTCTCGCGCATTCCGCTGCTGATTTATCATAACTCGTGATATAGGTCGCCCTTGTTCGTGTGATGGTTGGGCAAGGGTATTTAACCTCACTTGGCATGCCAAATTATACAATAGATTTAACATTAAAAACAGTTGCCCAATTTTATTATCTCGCTTAGTTTTGATATGATTTATCTCTTCATCCTAAACTTAGTTGGCAGTTTATTTAATTTACCTTTATATATAATACCTAATATCCTTTTCAATAACTTCACCATCATCATCATTATCATCATCATCATCATCATCATTCATCATTACAGCCTATTAAAAGTCCATTACTGAACACAAGCCTTCTCCATAGATTACCTCATAGCGGAATATTTATTATAGTCTTTATTATTATTTTCAGTTATGGTTATGAGGATGCTGCAGCTCATCTCTTGTTTTAGCCGTGTAGTGGCGGTTAAGAATATCCACTACGCCATATCTTTCCGTGGGTGTCGTAAGAGGCGACAGTGGGAAACAGGCAGGAGATGGGCAGCAGCATCTTCCTGATAACAGCAATATTTCAATAAAAAAACTGCGGTTGCCAACCCGCTCGCCAAGCTTAGCAACTATGGCAAATATCCCCCCATGATGAAAGTTACGAAGAGACGGCCCGCAGTCCCCGGCGGCCCCGTTATTCCTGGCTACGGTGGCCACCATGGTAACAGGACGGACGAGAAGATCCTGGAGCTGGAAGAAGAGACAAGTTACGCTGGCATATTATAGGATTATCCGAGGTCCGAAGAGAGGGTGTCCTCCGGTAATCCTCGAATCCGGCAACTTGTTCTATCACCGGGAGGCGACCAAGGTCTTGTCGGATTTACCGTCCACAAGTCTCTCGTTAACAACGTTGTAAAGATTGTGAGTGTGTCGACGAGGGTTGCGTACCTTATACTCAGAATCACCAAACGGTATTCGTTGAAGGTCATACAGGTGTACGCACCAACCTCGGCACATCCCGATGAGGAGGTGGAGGAAATGTATGAGGATATCTCTAAAGCCATGCATTCCTCCAAAACCCACTATACGGTGTTAATGGGAGACTTCAATGCAAAACTAGGCACAAGAGAGAACGGTGAGCTGAAGGTAGGGAAATTTGGAATAGGGCAACGGAACCCAAGGGGCCAGCAGCTGGCCGAATTCATGGAGAAAGAGGGACTCTTTATGATGAACTCTTTCTTTCAGAAGCGGCCCCACAGGAAGTGGACCTGGTCGAGCCCCGACGGTTCGACAAAAAATGAGATTGACTCCATTATGACGACCAGACGACAACTGTTCAGTGATGTCTCAGTGATCACGAGGGTGAAAACTGGTAGCGATCACCGAATGGTTAGAGGCACACTAAACCTAAATGTTAAGTTGGAGAGGTCTCATCTGATGAAGTCAACGATCCGTCCCCCTCGTGCCCTAATCCAAAGTCCCGAAACCTTTCAGCTCGTGTTGTAAAACCGTTTTCAGTGCCTAGAAGACTGCAATGAAGTCGACGATATGAATGATAGCTCGTGGAAACTGTCCATGCGGTCGGAGCTAAGTTCTGCAAGACCCGCCGCAGAAGAACACAAAAACTCTCCGATCACACTCTTAATCTCATGGCTGTTAGACGGGAAATGAAGCTGCAGTCTTCAACAGATTTGACAGCATACAGACAACTGAACAGACAGATCTCCAAATGCATGTGGCGGGACTTACGCAACTTCAATACAGCTTGTATTGAAGAAGCGATCGAGCGGAACCAAGGCTCCAAAGTCTTTGCCAGAGATCTGTCTGCCAGAAAAAGCCAACTGCCAAAGCTGAAGACCGAGTGTGGCAGCATCATTTCCGTGATATCTGAGATTTTGAGTGAGATTGAGAGGTTCTATGGGCAGCTGTACACGTCATCGTTGGAGCCACACGCAAGTGTGAGTAACGATCCAAGAGCGAGTCTTATCCGACACTATTCCGATGATATCCCGGCCGTCAGTCTGAGCGAGATTAGAATGGCTCTCCAGCACCTTAAAAACGGCGAGGCCCGAGGCGAGGATGGAATTACAGCGGAGCTTCTGAAAGCGGGTTGAAAACCGCTACTTGAAGTCCTTCAGAAGCTCTTTAATTCCGTCCTCCATGGTGGCGCTACTCCGGAGGCGTAGAACAGAAGTGCCGTGGTCTTGTTCTTCAAGAAAGGTGACAACGCTCTCTTGAAGAACTACAGACCGATTTCCCTTCTGAACCGCGTCTACGTGCTGTTATCGAGAGTCATTACGAATCGTCTCACACGCAGACTTGACGACTTTCAGCCTCCCGAACAAGCCGGTTTCCGAAGAGACTTTGGTACCATAGACCACATACACACCCTTTGGCAAATTGTACAGAAGACAGAAGAGTACAATCTGCCACTTTGCCTTGTGTATGTGGACTATGAGAAAGCCTTTGATTCCGTCGAAATTTTGGCGGTACTACAGTCCCTTCAGCAGTGCCACTACAGTCACAATCAACTATTGTCGGTATATCGAAGTGCTGAAGTGTTTGTACAGTAGGGCTACGATGGCTATCCGAGTACAGAATCAGAGTACGAAACCTATCCAACTGCAGAGAGGTGTAAGACAGGGTGACGTGATATCCCCGAAACTCTTCACCGCTGCATTGGAAGACGTTTTCAAGCTACTGGACTGGAAAGGATTAACATCAACGGTATCAACATCAACGGTATTAACATCAATGGCGAGTACATCAGTCCTTATGGCAGAATCGCTGGAGGACCTAAGCACTATGCTCAATGACTTCAATAGTGTCTCCCAACGGATAGGTCTTAAGATGAACATGGACAAAACAAAGATCATGTTTAATGTCCATGTCACACCTATGCCGGTAGTTGTTGGGAGCAGTAGAACCAGAGTAACCGACATAGCCCAACGGATTAGTAAGCTGAAGTGGCAATGGGCCGGCCATGTAGCTCGAAGAATCG
Source organism: Parnassius orleans (assembly GCA_029286625.1). Lineage (NCBI taxonomy): Eukaryota > Metazoa > Arthropoda > Insecta > Lepidoptera > Papilionidae > Parnassius > Parnassius orleans. The sequence goes on along the minus strand of JAGSMP010000070.1, from coordinate 6,895,139 downwards.
ACAACCGATGGGGAAAAAAGGTTCTCGAGTGGCAGCCTCGTACCGGTGGGCGAAGTGTAGCCCCACTTGATGGAGTGACGACCTAGTAAGACATGCAGGAAGTCGATGGATGCAGGTAGCTCAGGACCGTGCTTTGTGGCATTCCTTGGGGGAGGCCTATGTTCAGTAGTGGACTTGTGAAGGGCTGTAATGATGATGATGATATTCTCTTGTTTTATTTTCCTCGGTCTCTTACGACACCTACTGGATGATATGTGTTGGATTTTCTTACGCCGTCACTACACCGACAATAATTTAAATAATTTAGGTTATGTTCAATAATTTAGTTAAAACAAATAGGTGGCAGTCATTTATATATTATACGTGGACTTAATATAGGCCGTATACTACTACTCCCAGGTTATTACGAATATCAACCGGAGTTAGAAAGAGTAGAAAATAAATTCTTATTTATTGTTTTAGATAGAGATTGTGAAAACTTGGACCCATGAGGCTGGGTCCACATTTGATCATTTTGACGAGTCTTGTCAGGCGTATCGTATCGAGTACTTGTTCTTCTGTATGAACGCCTATTTCGACCGTATCACTAGCCGTATCATGTCAAAAACGTGTCCACAAATAACCATATCGTATTATGTCAGAATATCGGCATAACATTCTTCATAGTATGTTGTCGGGACAAATTTTACCTTCGATCCTCGTATCATTTTCACGTCTAAATTTTTCAAGACCGTTTAATGGCATGTAGTATCTATTTATCAATCTCTATCAATCTCTATCTATCTCTATCTATCTTTATCTATCTATCAATCTCATTTGATGATCGGGGCAAAACGGGGTAAATTTTTGGGTATATCGCATCGTCATATCGTGACACTATCAAAATACGTCCATACTACAGCTCACGATACGTGTGTCCGATACGAGGCGTTATGCGGAACGGGGCGGAGCCGGATATATGGTATCGATAATTTTGCATCCAAACTGACGATCATGTTACACATTGGTGCCATTCGACGAAGACACGATTCGCCAAGTTGATCAAATGTACACCCGACTTTATGCTACACGGTGAACCTCTTTGCTGGCAAGTGTTCTCTAATTACTCGAGGTTGCTATCACGAAATAGGAAAATATGAAGCACACAATGACCCATTGAAATGATTTAAATAACGTTTATGAGCAACTACATAATATTAATTTATGAATAACAAATAAGTTTGGGTATGTTACTTAATAACACTAATGATAATAATAATATTGATAAATTATTCTGTTCATCGTCAAAGAAATCTAATTCATTAAATTTCAATATACTTCCAAAATATTATTTATAAGAAAATATTTATTTAAGGTATACAAATAAAAATTAAAAACATATAAAGGTGTATTTAATGTAATCAATTTAAATGATCGAGTTTAACCAAACTTGCTAGTGTTGGATTGTGAAAATAGTAGAATATTAAAAATGTCCTAGAACTTCTAATGAATATTTGGCAACTTTTACAGTATTATATAAGTAATAGACGGTTGGGACAGTTGCTTTATTTTAATTTTGCTTACCTTTAAAAAATAAACTCTACTCTTCCTTTCACTTTAATGTATCTAACAGAGATTAATTTGTTTTGATATCTGTTTGATTAATTTAATTTGTATAGTTAATCCATATTTAGGTTAAACGATAGAGCCTCATATTTATTAAGAAAATAAAATTGGTCTTAAGTTTCATATCATCATGATTAATATGAATAAATGCCCTTTATATTACGGTGGTGACATCGATTGATAGTTATTAGGCCGTCAGGTTACTAAATGTGTCGGACGTATTGCATATTATACCAATATGCGGTCGCTATTTCAGTAGTGGGTTGCTTGCTGCATTTGTGTCAGTAGGGCGGGACGTCTCGTCGGTACCATTTCAGCATGTTGACTATTTTGTTTTTAATGACGTAGATCAAAATATGATTTCGAATTGAAATTATATGTGACATATTATTACGTGGGAATTAACAATTTATTTTTATTACCTTAAATTTTCTATATTAGATACCGATTATTTTAATTAGGTATATACATAATACCTACTTTACGAGTTTTTGTTATATTTTGAACTTAAATTACAGATGACTATTATTATAATATAATTTAAAATATTTTATCAGTCATGTTATATCATATCTTCAGCATTCTCCAAGATGCTGAGGTTGAGATTGCTTTCAAAGGTTGTTAATCCAAAATCTTCTCTTCTGTTGAATATATTTCCCCTTCTTCAGCAAGAGCTGCTATGATAACTAGATCCTTATATACCATTTTAAATACACCTACAACTAGTATATTAGCTTGCAACGTTATAGTTGTTCTGAAACGCGCTACACGATGTTGTGACGGCATGCTACGGAATGCCTAAGGACACTACGGCATACCTAAAGACACCGAGGTATGCCTAAAGATAGCGCGACATACCTAAATCACCGCGACTTGCCTAAGTATACTGTGGCATTTTGCTGTTAGTTTGCGCTAGCATGTAGGGATGTCGAAGGATCCCTTCCCGTGCCGTTCATCCCTTCAGTGGGCGCCGGGACCTCGTGACTAGTTACATAGTTATTTCTTAATTATATATCGTTAAAGCCTCATTCCTCAGTATTTTTTTAATTTTATCTGTTTTCATAGTTACCATAAATTTGCGCTGAGACGCTTTTGTTCCATTTACTAAACACCGGTTGACTAGTGTTTTAGATACATTTTCCTCCTTTGTATGACTCACAAGTTCTTCGGATTTTTCGTAAGCGTGTAAAATTCGTTTGTATACACATTTAAAAAGTACCTATGTTCTACTTTTTTTTTTAAGGAAACAAGTCGCTCGTAGTAGGTAGGAGTGGTTGTTGACAAAGGTATATTATATTTAGTTTTAGGAATTTATTAATGTTACCTCTTATTATATTAAATTAACTAATAATCACATCATATCCGTAATATATTAATTCCGATTTGATATAGTTTAAAAGCTATCTAAAAGAAATAACATTTTAAATAGCCGTTTTAACATCGATCACTAATAAAAAAGTTTTTATTAGTGATCGATGCGTTTTACGATATAATATAATATTATCATAAGTTATGATTATATATGCAATTGCATGCGTCGCCTGCATGTATGTGGAATTAGCATAAGTAATCTGTCATAGATATTATCTCCGCAAAGTAACATGCACTTATGCAACTTTTTTTGCGAGCCTATCGTATTACATTGTAATGAAATAAAAGCGTCTGTTGCGGCAGTTGACGTAGGTCAGTTTGCCAACAACGTTCCTTTGCGAGATTAGATTACAAATGAGAGATTAGATTATTGAAACCGATGATATGATATGAAATGGCTTAATAAAAATATACAAGTGTTCTAAAGTTATTTGTTTTTGCACGTAAGTAATATATAGTTATAATATAACAGGAAAGACCATCTAATAAAACGACAAAAAGATGGGAGAAAGGATTTTTCTCCTTACATTAGTCTGTTTTATCTATACACTTTCATGTCACTTTACTAAGGACACATCATGGAGTTGCAATAAATTTTTGTTATTTCACTATTTAAGCCTTTTATGATTTTTTTCTAATATTTGTGTCTGTTTCGATAAGCTTTGTAGCAACCGTATTTAGGTTGCTTCAATGGTAATTGTTGTTTGGACAGGTGGATTCTCAGAAACGCCAAACTTCGCATTTATTCACAAAATTTGTCGGGGAATTAGTCACATTTCCAGAAACATATTTTACATTTTTAAGATCAACGACCGCGTTATTGCGTCTTCATATACTTAGATCTGTTTCTATTTATGTTATATGACGAGGTTATTTTATTTCATGGCTGATCAATTAATGCATTCGATTAAGATATGTATAATGAAAAAATGCCGAAACTAAATTCTACAGACTGGTAAAATATGCAGCGTTACCAGTGCGAGCGTCCCATACTTCTTAAGCTTACCACTATTCCGGACTAACCCAGGGAGATTAGTCCGGAATAGTGACGGTTACTCATCATGAACGCCGGCTGGTCCCTTCTTCATTATAATAAACTGATAATATAGCTGCAGTGTAACTATACCACGTGTATGGATCAAGAAGATAATTATTTGGAATTACGCCTCTGTTTATATCTACAATACTATGATAAAACAATCAAATTATGGATAACTCAATTACATATTAATATAATGTGTCGATACCGGCTATTCAAGCCTTCATACTACGTTTTTGATTTTTTCCGCTATTGTTCTGTTTGTATTATTTTTCCGGTCGAGCCTATCTATGACACAATAAGTATACCTCGATGTCATCGAAATAATACCTCGCAATTCAACTTTTAAAATAAATGATTGGCGTTTTTCACCACAACTGATTTTTACGACCGAAGTGACATTTTGCCATGTTAGTCGCACTTTTATAATTACTCGCGTTTAATATTTCTTGGTAATAATATAGGGGTTTGTTTGTTCGCTTTTGTTTTTGGTGTTAAATAATTGCAATATATTATATATTAGTGATAGTGATTGTGGCACAGATGACCTTATTTGCAGAGGCGGACGCAGCAAGGTTATCTGTTCTAGCCCTGCTGCCTTTCATATCGATTGTGTGTTGAATCTTGTGCGTTGTACTAAAAACTATAATGAATGGTCCAAATTTATAAAGGGTGGCTGTCCGAATTAAATTTCAGGCGTTTAAAACAATTAATTGCGTTTTGATAAGTTCAAAAAAAACTATATATACATATACACTAAATAATTTTAATGTATTGCGGTAAATTTGATTATATTTATACGCTCGATGTTTAGGATTGATTTCGACATCAGGACATCAAATATTTCAGTCCCGGGTGACCATGCTGGTGGGTAAGCTACTCTCAACGTAAGGGTCTATATAAGTAATCAAATTGAACGAATAATATAGAATCTGATCGGAATCGGATAAAGAATCCGTAAAAAATAATTTTAATCAATGCGCATAAGAAATCATTGATGATACTTTTAAAATGCGGTTTCTTAGCATACAGCGAGCCGATGGATGTAGATGCTTCAGGTTCGTTCTTGTTGACAGTCTAGACAGCAAGTCTGTGTTAGCCCATGGAATTGTGATGAGCTGCAGTTAATAAAGCCTATTTATTCCTACAAAAAATAAATATATATATAGATATATTTACACTTGGAACATAAAATATGTATTTAAACTAAAATATGTAAAAATAAAAAAAAAATATCTTTGGGTAAAAGCCTCCTCCACTGTTTCCCACTATTTTCGGTTTCGTGCTACTGTTGGCTAATTTTTGCCTTCTGTCTTTTTAATCTCATCGACCCATCTTTCTTTCAGTCTTCCATGTTTTCGTTTTCCTGTTGGTCTTGTTCACGTGGATACTCTTTCTTCTTAGAAAATTTTATATCAGTGCATCGTGCTACATGGCCTATTCACCTCCATTTTAGATTTTTAGAGTGCTGCAGTGCATTTTTACTTTAACTTTTTGTGAATGTGAATGTCGTTGTTTTTGTGATAATCTTTTAGTTTTATATTTACGATACTTCATTCCTTGTTTATCTGTGAAATATACATTTGTAAGATAGGGAAGGATGCAGGAATCCATGACTCTTTTTTATAATTTAAGGATAGGTATGCTTTCATTACTACTTTGTGTTTGCAAAACTTATTCCAGATTATAGCAATTTATCTATTGAGTTCGTCTTAGTTTTTGATATTTTAAAAGATATATTCATATATTTAAATAGGTAGTTATTAAGTAGTCAACATATTAAATAACTTTTTATCTGCATCCATTGGATGTTGGACGATATTTGTAAGTTACCTTATTTTAAGTTTTTTATGCTATTCGGAGAAGATAATAATCTCATCGGCGAAGCAAAATTTTTTCAAATAGTTGCGATTGAGTTTGACTTCTGTTTAATTCCAGGATAGGTCTTTTGCAATGTGTTATAGTACTGATATAAAAAGTATAACTGATAGAGGGTTTCTTTGTTTTAGTCCTCTACATATTTTCATCTCAGGCCTTGTACGATCAAGTTTTACTGGGCCTGTGCTTTGTCCATATAAAATATTGCTACAAATCCTATACTTTTAGTAAGCAATTCTTGTGTATATTATGTAGTTGGTTTCTTGAAAACTGATCTAATGTTTTATTTTCCAAGTTTATCTAGACAGGTGTCACCTATAAACAAGAAAAAAATTCTAACGCCGACCAAAGGTAGTAGATTTAAATGAAATACAAAAAGCTAAAAACATTATACGTACAAGCTTACAAAATACGTTAGAGGATCAGGTATTCATTTTTATACAATTCATTTTATAGTATTTAACTAGGTGAGTATGATGAATGAATGTCTTTAAATTTAGACTTTATATATTTAGACTTTATATTTTTTTGATTCAGATCAGTCTTTATTGAGGCTTTGTTTGAAACTGCGAGCTTGACGATGAATAAATAAAATGTTTTGTTGAGGTCTAGCAAGTATCTTGATATAACTTATTTTAATTGTTGTTTACAATTGCTCTCTTGTAATTTAATTACGTAAATTGGCGGTAGTTTAGGTAGTTACTGGTTTTAAGTTACGTATTTTGTAGTTCTTCAAAAAATGTCTACATGATGTTCTTTATATGTAGAAGTAGATAAAAGCTACTTTAATATGCCAGCATTAATCCCAGCCCTGCGGTTTATTTATAAATCGGATAGAACAAGAAGTTATTTATGGGTGGTAGACGTAAACAGGATTTATACTTGTAAACTTCTTGTACTTTATAAACTTGTACGCTGGCAAAATGTTAACGGCTCACTGATCATAATAAATGTGTAATAAATGACAGCTCTTTACTACGGCATCACTTTCCCCATGAAATTACTTTCTTGGAAAGGGTTGTGTTGGAAATTATCAACATACAAATCAGTAATAAAATGTACTGACGAATCTGCTGATATAATTTATAATGTATAATTTATTTTTATTGTTTGTATTACCTATTTATGAATTTGAAAACACATAATCACATTTTAGATAAACCTTATTGTCATTTACGCTTTGAATTATTTGAGATAAAGAGACTTGAAGTTTTACTAAAATTATGAGGAATCTTTTTTCAATACTAATCTGATTTTACTGAAATTACTCTGCTAGATATGGGCCTCCTCCATTGTTTTTGGTCTTTACCTGTGAAATTGCCGTTTTTTATGAAATAAGTTAACGTATTTTTTTTTCTATATTTTTTATTTCTATTAATCAAAGTAATCACTTGAGTCTTCTTGAAGAAATAAGCTGGACGGGAGGCAACAAATTCTTCAAAGGCATTTTGTACTGCCTCTCGGGTATTGAATTTTTTCCCCGCCTAAAAGTTATCCAAACTCTGGAGGTAGAATTCTGTAGGCGCAAGATCTGATGAATACGGCGGATGACGGAGAGTGTCCCACCCCAGGTCTTATAACTTGGAGCCCGTCTGTTGTGCAGTATGAGGTCGCGCGTTGTCGTGCAGGAGCAGTGGGGACGAGCGATTGACCAAACTGGTTGGAGACGTGCGAGCTTCTCCATCATTGTGTTCAGTTCTTCACAGTACACATCTGCAGTAATGCTCATCCCGTTTGGTAAGAATCTGTGATGAATCACACCGGCGCCAGACCACCAAACAGTGTCCATCACTTTTCTAGGGGTAAGTTTTCGTTTAGGGCATTGTTTATGATGTTGTACCAGGATCCAACCAACTTGCTGAGCGCTTGCGATTGTCAAACGGAATCTATTTTTCGTCGCAGGTCACAACGCGGTTTAAAATTCTTTCGTTTGTGTGCCTGTTGAGCAGTGCTAAGCACGTCTCGACGCGTACTTCGCGCTGGTGATTATTGAGTTCGTGGGGCACCCATTTGTCAAGCTTTTTCACCTTGCCAATTTGACGCAAATGGACTAATATTGCTTTGATGCTAACGTCGAAAGCTGCTGCTAATTCAGCCGTAGATTGAGTATCATCAGCATCCACAATCGCCTTTAATTTGTCATTGTCGAAGTTTTCGGGTGACCACGGGGTTAATTTTTAGTTAATTTTTGTAGTGCTTTCGTTTGTAGTATTCGCTCCGTAAACGTCGTTGATGTTGGGTGCCGCTTGTGCCGCGTTGCTGCCACTACGGCACTCATATTCCATAATTACTCGAATTTTGACGTATTCATGATGACGAAAAATATTCAAATACAATTAAAACTAAACCTTAATCAATAAACAAATGACTTGTTATGAAAAAAGAATTCTGTTTTTAAAATAAAGTTAATTTGAAATTAGAATTCTCAGCCAAACAAAAATTATTTTGATTTGAAATGGCCAGTACCTACTGCAGAACGGCAATTAAATAGGTAAAGACCTATTATAATTTGTATTAATCACCACTTGACAGGCGAATTCGCGATCACAGTAGATACCAAATGTTTGTACCTGCTCCTCGTTACCGGTCTGAATATTTTACATCTGGTATATTATACGATATGGTTATACCGTAATCTATCGGAGGCGATAAGCAATTTTTAACCTAGTCCCTTTACCATAGTTGCCTCTTACGACATCTTCAGGATAAAATGGGATGATGGATTCTCTTACGTATAAATATGTGTGAATAATTTATATTATGCTTCGCCACGTTAAACTACCAATGAGTTCCGATTTAACCGCGGATTCAATGACGCAATTAGTCATTTTTTGACAATCCATAAGAGTTAATTCGGAGATGCAGTTCTTGAATGCAAGTCATGATGCATCGGAACCGGTAAGGACGGTTTTACCGCCAGCTCTACGTCGACACACACTCCGCATCTGCTGTACTTTCGATCTTAAGTTGAACAAGTAAAGATTATATTACAGTGTACCTTATCAGGTGGTGTTGGCGTGTGCGTTACGATGGTAATAAAAACTTGTATCAAGCACCGACCACCGCTCGCTTTGAAAAACGATCCTGACGAGACCATTATTTATAACAAAAACGTATAATGATAATAGGAACATATATATTTTATATTCCTTTCGTTAAGGAGCACGCGAGACGCACCGAGTTCAGTTTTTTGGCAAGCGTTGCGGTCGATTTCGAGGAAAGATTACATTAGGGACCTAAGTACTTGATTGTTTTTCGGTCAGTCACCCCTATACGAAGCGGTCTTTTGTTATTTTTATTAATACAACTCGATATTATTTTGAAAACTGGGACAGTTCTCTCTCGGAGCGTGTCAACGAACTTCCCACTGTCCGGTTTTATAAACTCTACAGCGTCGGAGCTTGCATTACGTACCAGGAAAAGGTCCATAACTTAAAATCTTAACATATCGTTAATGATGAGATGTACTTTAATTGAACAGAGTTAAATATTGGAATGATAATAGACACAATTATTCGTAAGATAATATGTCTATTGCGGGTTAACGGCCCTCAATTGAAACCCCGCAAGCCCTATTAAGAGGAGAGTTGCATAATGACTGTCTCTGTTGTCTTGATTATGCATTTTAAAATATATTACAAAATACGCTTTTTTAATTTTCTTATTGATCTGTAGTTCCCAAAATATTAAATTTTATTGGCATACTGAAATGTATCCATGAAGCAAAGATTGCTTTCAGTTTGGCGTTACATTTGTTTGTACGAGGTGGTAGGACGCTATTATTGACTAGGAGTTTGTTTGGGTTGGTACTACCGTGTTGCCGTAAGAAAGTTAGCATAATCATTAATCACTTTCCATCTGAGTCCTCAGGGGTGACAACGTATTCCTTCCTAAATTAAAGAAGACCAAATTTTTCTTTGTTGGAAAAAGGTTCACGAGTGGCAGCCTCGTACCGGTAGACGAAGTGTAGGGCGACCCCTCACTAGATGGAGTGACGACCTGATAAAACATGGAGGAAGTCGATGGATGCAGATGGTTCAGGACCGTGCTATGTGGCATCCCATGGGGAGGACTAAGTACAGCAGTGGACTTGTGAAGGGCTGTAATGCAATGAAATGAACATTTTTGTTTGAAAAAAAAGATTTTTCAAACAAAGATGTTCATTGTTCACAAGGTCCATGGGCTCAATAAACATCCACCATCAAGTTGCACTCGTTTGTCATTCTTATATAAAAAAATTAAGTTTTGTTTGATCCATAGTTTTTTAAATATCTTCATAATGATGTCAATTGTTTTGGGAAATAATAACTTTAACAATGGTGTGTTAACAAAATTGAGCACATATAAAACGTCTCAGTTCGCATTGGAGCTGCAAGGCGGGCACTCCCCGGCTCCATTCTACACCTCTCTCAAAAATGAAAGGGGACCTGTATTTCGCAGTGGGACTTTTATTGGCTATTACTTTATAATTAACATAATAAGTGCAAACAAAGTATTTACAATCATATTTAATAGCAGCGTAAATTTAATACTAAATTATAATATTGAACAGTTGGTAATTGATTATGGAAGTAAAATTATATTTTTAGTATTCCGTGCCAAACAGAAAAGCGGAACACTTATGAAACTACCTTGATGTCTACGAGGGTCACACTGAAAGTTCCAACAAAATCAAAAACTGAACAAACTAGCAAGTTATTAGTTTTATTATATCTTTTCAAAATAGTGTCCATTTACATCAATACATCGCTGCATGTTGACATAAATGACATCGAAAGTCATAAAAAATCATAATACGAAAATTTTCTTGCGTTAAATTCATGCTGACGTGAGACGTGACACAGACAATTTTCAATTTGCCGCCAAATAGTAAACAAATGACAAATTAATAAAATAGATACACAATAATATTGGCAAAGAGTTCCATTTTCAAAATATGAACTTATTTTTTTATTATATCGTTTACAAGTGGCCAGTTATAAAAACTTTCAGTGTCGCCCTCGTAACTGCCACTGAGATATATTTTATTTTAGAAGTGTTTAATGCAGATGATTGTTTAGTTTTTTTATATAGAATACGGGTGACAAACGAGCACACAGTCGGCCTGATGGTAAGTGGATGGTGTGGCCCATAGACATCTACATTAATCCTCGATTAAGAATCAAAATGCAGATGAGGGGTGACAAACCCCTGAGCACTAAGATGGAATGCCTCGTTTCCAGTAAAAAGGGTTTCCGGTTCTCTACACTCACCATACCAAACACAGCAGCATTAAGCTGCTATTTTACGCTGGTATTTTGTGAGAGCGTGGTCATACCGCGGTCGAGTCGACTAATACGTGCTACAAACATAAAATAGCTGCAGCGTGGCTCTACCACCTAAAATAAGCGTATGGTTATAAAAAGCGGTTAAACAAATACAGACGAGAAATTAAAATTCGAATTTTTGACTTCTAGTGTTGGAGGGTGAGACCCTTTCTAACGAATGCTGTTTTAAATCCTAATGTCGTTGTTAGCTGTAACTACTAACTCCATACCTCCATAGTACCTACATATTATGTATAACCTATGTATCACCGTATTATATGTAACAAAAATTAAATTTCCTCATGCCGAACGAAACGACGAACAATTTTAACACCATTAGACAATTTTTACTGGTAATGAGGCATTTCAGCTAAGTCCTTAGAGGTGACAAAGGCATTTTGATACTTGATCGAAGATAGACATAAGTTCCTATGGGTCTTCCAGTTACCATTAGGTGGACTGTGAGCTTGTTTATCATTCTTATTTCAAATTGTACGTAACGGAATCATGGATAAGGTGGGACGTGGCTGGGACGGCACGATTTTTAGCCTGCATCGTACCCGTCCCATCATCCCGTCCTTGTTCCCATTGCGTATGCACGATCGCATTGCCCTAATGCGAAGCAGTGTTGTGTCTCACGGGTTTCTAAACATACATATTATGTGCACTTTTCCTTAATTATAGTAAGCCTATCAGGTTTCAACCAGGTTTTGTGGAGTAGGCTGCCTGTAGACCCCGCCCGGCTAGTCAATGAGCAGCAGATAATATATAAACAACATTTAGCCGCACAACCAGTTGCTTGCGTGTCGTATTAGCGGATGTATATTTTTTTAATCTTAATATTTCAAAACGTTCTTTGGCATTCATCACAGAATAAAATACAATTTTAGTTTTTTAGACGAGAGTGTCTCTATTATAGGTTACATAGGGTTTAGAATACTAGGTTAAAAGATAATTGTAAGAATTATTTATAATCTATATTGAATAAAAATTAATCTATTGCACGCCTCATAACGCAAACCGTTATTAGGTAGTGCTTTACTCTCTTAAAATAATAGAGCGATAAATTTAAAACACGTAAATAATATATTTTAAAAGTCAGGAATACAATTTTTTTTTTTCATTAAAATTAAATGAAACGCTCATGAGGCGTGCACTTTTGGATTTTCCAAACTATTCTATTATTTTCTGTTTTATCGCAAACTTCCTTAGCATACGACTTTACCTTCTCATTTTTATCTATATGTGAAAACTTTTTATTGGTTGCTTTTTATTTACAAGCGATTGTAAATAACTGTAAGTTTTTCTAAAAGCATAAATTATGGAATGGTATAGTAATGGTAATAAAACTTTAAAATATTTCAAATGTGGAGAGTGGGTATCTCTTTTTCTCTTTTTTACCACGCATGGTGTAAGCATGCTTTGCTTAGTTCAATTTAAAACTATTAATTTCAATCTAAATGGGAATGACATATTATAATGTGTATATTGACTAGTCACGTGACATTTATCATTCATCTACCCTCTTTCTCGCAACAGGTTCGTCATCTTCTAATGCCGGATTTACTTAAATCATTTTGAGGCTGCTAGGCAATGCTGTTCTCGGGCTTTACGCCCTTTTTAATTGTTTAATCAGGACGCATGTCTTTTATGCGACTTTAGGGCCACAAGTAGTTGCTTCCTTAGCCTTTAGATTTTCTGGTCCTGACTATAAGGCGATCGCAATCATTACTGGTGGAATAAGTAACATACATACATAAACTCTCACGCCTGTTATCCAGAGGTCTAGGCAGAAACTACGGACTTCCATTTAGCACGATACTGACACACCCCTCTTGCTTCTTTCACATCCATATACCTACGCATACATGCTCGTCGGTTAAATGTTGCCCATCTTCAATATAGATATATTGAATAGTTAACAAAAAAAAAAACATAGATTAAACATAAATTTATATGTGGTTATGTAATATAGCATCGTGTAACAACAGTACGGTTTTTGCTCGTCACCGCCACTGTCACGGCACGTATAATATGTTAAGAATTAAGACCATGTTCTTGAAATACGAGGCACGTCACGTTTCCGTCCGATGTTTTAATCCTTTGCTTAATATAATATGATTTAACATATTAAAATAAATCGCTGTGAATATCGTAATAATTTCTTTTTATTTTCCATTGTAATATTCGCATGTTTTTATTAGAATAGGTTGACAAACGAGCACTCAGTCCACCTGATGGTAAGTGGATGCTGTGGCCCACAGACATCTACATTTATTCTCAATTAAGAATCAAAATGTAGATGCGTGTGGTCACCCCTGAGGACTAATATGGAAGGCCTCGTTTCCAGTAAAAAGGGTCTCCGGTTCTCTACATTCACCATACGAAATTCAGCAGCATTAAGCTGCTATTATCGCTGGTATTCTGTGAGAACGATGTCCTTCCCCGTTTGAGTGGACCCATTCGTGCTAAAACCATAATATAGCTGCAGCGTGGCTCTTCCACGCATAGAACAGGATTATCACATAATGTACTTTTTCATCTTCATTTGTTTGACTTTTAACTAGTTCAGCAGTGGACTTTTAATAGGCTGTGATGGTAATGGAACATTTATACGTTCGCAGCTACAGCAAAATAAAACTGCTGCGGTGATAACCATTGTATATTCCTCTACGTTTTATGTAACATCTGTATTCTTTTGTCTGCAGCGATTACCATCGGTATCAGAGTGATCGGACCGGCGCTAGGCTTCTTGCTGGGAGCGCTCTGCACAAGAGTCTACGTGGATCCTCTGTCTGATCCCGGCTACGATAACACCGATCCACGATGGGTCGGCGCTTGGTGGCTTGGTGAGTACTATCTTTCCTTTATTTCAAAATACTGGTCAACGGTAACAGTCCTATACAGTAAAAAAACTCTTTTATTTTTTTAAAGATTTTGCCGATGATTCGAGTAAACGGGGATAGGGAAATTCATTATTACCAAAATGATATTAAACAAAACACATCAGTTACATTATAGATTTAAAATTAGTTTTTAACTTTTAAAATATGCTGATTTTATAAATCGAATCAATACATAAAAGTTAAAAGTAAAATTACAGCCTATATACGTCCCACTGCTGGGCACAGGCCTCCTCTCATTTCTGAGAGGGTTTTTGGCAAGGAAGTGTCCGCCGCGCTGCCTCAATGCGTGTTGGCGAACTTCACATGTCTTCGAAATATTTTTTTTCTTATTTCTCAGGCATGCAGGTCTCTTCACGGTGTTTTCCTTCACCGCCGAGCACGTGGTGAATCAGCACTTGAAATTGCAATTAACAATTTAATAAACATTGTAATATCTTCTAAGAAATATATTTTTCATTATAAAGTAAATTGATATATATGTACTATAATTATATTAAACAAATTTATAATAAGAGCTCTTTTAAAAGTTATCTAATACTCTGTTAAAAAGTAATATCAAAGTGTATAAATAAGCACAGTGCGTGTCGATATTGCAGAGTCACTGCTTTGCGTCATTCCTGAAACGAATTTGTAATTTTAAGTGAAATTGGTTTTATTGAAATAGAAATATAATCCTTGAGTGAGGTTTTGCTTCCTTTCAAACATTCCACCTGTAACTAATTATATAATAGTTCCCTATCTCTTTATAATTTTGTCTTTACAACGAATTACTTTTAACCATTGTTAATAATATAATTTATACTTGTGATAGTTGTCACTCTTGCTGAAACTGCAGCTTCATTTTATAATTTAGATGAACACTTGTACTAGTTTCACATTATTCAAATTTATTCATAATAATTTGCAACTAGCGGGCTATGTATGTCTATTTGGCGTAGGCTTGTGTATTAATCTTATTACAATAAAATTTCATTCATTCATTCATTGCCTATCGAAACTTCTTGTTGCATTAATGTTCTTTTCAAAATTGCATTAACATCTTTCCTTCTTCATAATATACTTCATTCCGCTCAAATTTATTGAGATCGTCGCACAAAAATACTGGTACCTAAGCTTCGTTTTTTGTGAAATGTAATGTAATGAACAAGTAGCAAGAAGAGAACAATATACGAAATGTAAACCCGACAAGTTTATAGACACTTAAGTTTATATGGCTTTATGGTTGTAAACAATGTAGGTACATACATAGCAGTGACGTTATGCTTACATGTATGTGGGTTTTATTTCAGTATAAATTAGAGTAGATAGACATTATATTTATAGATCCCTAACATCATGTTTTTCCATAATTTCGCTCGTCGATTTAACAATTTATATATAAAAATTTACATTGCCCTCTGAAACTCGTTTACAAAGATTTCAAAATTACCATCACAACATCTAAAAGGCCGGCAACCCACATGCAGTTTTTCTGGTGTTGAAGATGTGATCACATACCATCAAGTGAGCCGAGTGCTGGTTTGCCCCCTCTTCTGTAAAAAAAACCATGTTGGTTCAATAATAATGATAGTCGTAACAATATTGTAACTATTGCTGACAAGTTGCACAAAACAGAATGTTGTACAATGTTGTTGAAAACTTCACAAGGACAATTTAGCGGCATCGCACCACGTTATTATGTGTGACCGCGGGCACAGGGCGTCAGTTCCACGGCATTCCATCGCGGAACTACCTTCTACCGTTACGGAGCCGTTCGCCCCAATGGATTTGCGCGCGAAATTCGCGAAGAAAGCACGCACGTGAGCTAAGTATCAATCGAATGCGTGTGGCATGTCCACGAAGTGAAATTTGCATCTTAACAATTACAATGAGATCTCTAATACCTTTTGGCCATGGTCCAAAATCCCATGGTATTGCTATTCAAATGCCTGGAGTAGATAACTGTCAAGCGTGCTCCGACTGACAATAAAGAATTCGCAAACACGTTGAATGGTTTCCGTGTATTTTATCATTGTTGAAGTGTAAGTGCGTACCAAAGAAAATGAATGGAGTACTGAATTTTAATAGGTTCTCTAACGGCCCTTCTCTCCTTTGTATTGTAAAATGAGTTCTCAAACTCGAAAATGACTTTTGTAAATAATTAAAGGAAAAATAAAAATAATAATAATAAAAAAGGAAAATTTCGCGCTGGGTTCCTTGCTGGTTCTTTCCAGGACAAACTTTTTATCCGAACCAATGGTAAAAATAAAAAAAATACTCTCAAGAAGAGTTATTTACAATCTATATTGAATAAAAACATTCTATTGTATTAAGTTCCATTCTATTTAATTCTTTTCTGGTTCATTCTGTTCTATTTTATTCTATACGGTATTTTATATCCTACTTTATAATGGGTTTCTTCGCAATCAAATTAGCTTTCAGTTCTGTTCAGTGCGTTTGTTTATCTTTATAGGTATTGTTTACGTATACGAAAATATTAAATTGTTATAAGTACATCGTGGTATCATATATTGAAGATATAATATGCAAACGGTACACTACTACACGATACGTTCTATTCGTTATTAGTCCCATAACCACTCGGCGGATTTTGTAATAGTAAATTGATAGCTAATGTTGAGCAAATAGAACATGCCGCAATACATCCCAAGTGTTTCCAACGTTCTCTATACAAAATCCGTAGGATTGTACAATTTTTGTTTTTGCTATTTGCTTGAGGATTATCAAAAAGCGGAAAATTCTCAGCTATCGCAGATTGGAGATATGATACGTTAGTGCAACTACATGATACAATCTTTTATAGTATTGATAGTAACGATTCGATCGTTTCACAGTGACTGGGCAGATTGCGTAATAGAAAATTGAATTAGTGTACACAACTATTGAGCAAATAGATCTACTTTCGCAATATGTAAATCAATCGCGGGTATTTCTTGCATTTACTGTCCATCCAGATCGATAACATTGTAATTACCTCTCCGCTGGGTAATACTTCAGCGTTGTTCATTAACGATCATTTATCTGCATGCATTGGACGCGTATGTGTTTATTGCAATTATTTTATGTTTCTGTATAATCATTATGATATAGGCGATGCGCAATTTTCTCTCGGCTTTCGCTTTTTCCCGCCGCGGCGAACCGTCACGCTGCGTCGGCGCACGAGTCGTGTTACATAACGTGTCTTACATCACGCCGCGTCACCACAGCTAAAATAAGCGTTCTATCTACCGGTCACGGCCAAGGCTGCGCGCCTTGTTGTAGACAATTATGCCAACGACGAGCGTAATGAGGATTTAGTGGGTGGACACGCGACCGGCGCCTCACTCACTTTTACTTTCAAACCGGTTCACAACGACCTTTGTCGCTTCGAACTCAACTCTATGTGAGATGGCTGAACTATTTATTATTTAATTATTAGCAGTGGGAGCGTCTTATGGCCAAATACTCAAATGCTACCCAATTTTAAGATGTCATTAAGTGTCGTGGTGTCACAGTCACTTTGATTTAAAGTGATAGAGACAGCACGAGAATTAACGGCGTCACAGAATAAATAATAGTAGGTATACGGCGTCTTAAAATTGAGTGTTTGGGCATTGATATAAGTACTATAATAATCGGCGTTGTGTGGAAAATAAACCAACGTGTTCATTTCCGTTTTCTTAGCTGTCCGTGCATTTTCTCCTTAGATAAACCGCAATCTATAAGACAATTGATCCATTATTCGTAATGTTAACACTAAACAATATAATCATAGTAACACGGCATGTTCTACGTGTGCGGACCGCCCTTGACTTTGCGTCGACCGGACGACCTTGTAATGCGCAAATGTTTTCGATTTAAATCTATCGCAATAAATGTTTTGGCTCGATTCAAGGTTTCCATGGGTCTCCTCAGTACCCCATCAAATTTGGTTTTTTGTTAGATTTGACCGCAAACCAACAGATATGAGTTGATAAAAATGTAATCGTGGTTATACAAATATACATACTTACGATATATGAATGAGACACACACACACACACATATAATCACACACACACACACACACACACATATTAAAGAATAGCAATGTAATATAACCAAATATAACGTTAAATTAATAAACCTCATTATTTTTATACATTCAAAATAAATCTTACTCTGTACCTACACTATTTGTTATCACACAATCCGTCGTGTCGTGGCGACGCAAGAGTGGTGGTATCTATCTATCTATTTCTTTATTTATTTGTAAGAGGTGACTATGGGAAATGCCAGAAAAATCTTATTGCCTCCGATAGATGGCGGTGTAACCATCTCCTTTACATCAGACGCAGTGATGCCATATATACAGATTTCTCCGTATTTATACAGATTTTCGGTGTGTAATACAGATTAGCACTGGATACAGAGATAGATTTTCATACAGAGTTTTCTAACTCTATTGATTAAATTACCATAATATACAACTTAAAACAGAACGAAGCAAAATATATGACTAGATGCCGCGCTACACACATCATTGCATGATTCTATTATTGTCTCTATTAGTCTCGTAGAATTGATTCATTGGTCACTTTGGCAGTAAAGTTTCTAAATTTGATCTCAGTTGATAAACTGCAACAACTAGACACAAAGTGGCGGTTTTTACGCCTGATGATTCAGAAGATCGCGAAACCTACTGGTGTAAAGTCACTGCAGCCCATGATCCTCCTAACTACAGCAATCAATTATATCCTACGCTGTCCAAATTTGTTTCTGCAATCTTAAGTCTACCTCATTCCAGTGCCGTCATAGAGAGGATCTTATAAATAATTTAATAAAAACAAAACAACGCAATAGACTTAATACAGATACTATTGAAAGTCTTTTTTATATAAAGCAACTGATTGGTGCAAAACCTTGCTTTAGTCTAATAGCCTAGGTTGATAATAAATTACTGTTAAATTTAACAAAATATGTATGACTGAAAATAATAAAGTAATAATAGTTCGTTTGTTGAAAATGATTGAGTTTTAATATGTTGTTGGTTTAAATTAATGTTTTCAATTTTGCTATATAAAAATTTTAGTGTACATTTTTATTTAATAACGATAATCAAACCTTATCTGGTTAGTACTTATCTCTTGTTTTTCAAAAGAAGCAATGATAATTAATTCTAGTTTGGTTTATTTGATTATACAAATTTTATACAGATTTTAAGTTAAAATAGCATACAGATTTAATACAGATTTTAACAGTTTCTACTACAGATAAAAGGTTCAAGGCATCTGGCAACACTGATCAGACGTGAAATACTCAGATCGGGGACGGGCAGCAGCGTCAAAGGTGCGAGACGTCTGGTACTGCGAACGTCAATCCTTCCTACAAGGGGACAAGCCTATGTTAATCTGTGGACTTTTACTGGCCGATAAGTTATGATAATAAGGAAGATATCGTACAAACAAAATTGAGTCGTGTGGCTAATTTGGGTAGTTGAAGAATAAATATCCACTCTAGGTTTGAATGAATATTATAACTTATACAGGAGGGCTCAAAATAAGTTAATTAAACTTCAAATTTATTAAAATACATATTGATTTTGTACAAGAATCTATTAATCTTCAAAATTATCTTTTTTAACGCGGTTACATACTACCACGCTACGTTTACCTAAACGCGGTCTCCATTCTATGACACGCCTACTCCAACGGTTATCGCTTCCGCGACAAATGTGACCAGCCTATTTGCCACTTCAGCCTGAAAATACGGGCAGGCTACGCCGGTGACCTTGGTCCTCCGGCGGATTTCCTTGTTACGAATCTTATCCACGAGAAAAACTCCGAGCATAGCTCTTACCATCGCCCGCGGGGTGACTTTAAGTTTGAGAAGTAGTCTTTAATAATTAATCTTTTGTTTTTGAGTAATCTTTGTTTTATAATTTGTCGGTATTCTTTCGTTCTCTTTCATCATAGGCTTTGTCAGTTGCACTCACAACACGCCGCGTTATATAGGAATTTAAATTTGATATCTTGTTTAAATTAATGCATTCGTTTAAAAAACAGTAATTAACGTTTTTGCCACCGTTTGTTTCATTTGTCTTTCTTTTTATTTCATTGTGTCTGCGACTGCGTTATTTTGAAATAGTAAGTCTTGGAACAAATGCTGCACAGACAGCATGCAATACTAACAACTTGTTTGAAATAGGTTCTGTAAATAAAAGCACGGTGCGTTTTGGTTTGACCGAACGGAAAGTTATAAAGTTAGAAAATATAGACCTCAATAACGAGCTCCGTGGAGGACCATAAGCTAAAGTTTACAATGCTGAATTGTAAGCTAGAAATAGATGAAAGAAATAGTGAAAGCTAGAAATAGTGAAAGCTAATTCATCGCAAACACAAATCAGGTCAGAGTTATTTAGTTATTTATATTACTTCAGTGACAAATGAGCTAATACCCAACTATTTGGTTGATAACAATTTTAGTGTCTCTAAAAACCATCATTTCATAGCACAACATTTATTGATCATGATTTCGTCAAATTGTTTTATTTCATATTCTCCTTCATCAGCCCGTACAAGTTCACTGCGAACATGGGCCTCTCCCGTTGTAGGGAGGGATTGCCTTAATGGTCGCGCTTTGCAGGCGGATTGACGATCGCAGTACCTTTGACGTTGCTACCCGTCGTGGGTCTCAGCATTTTACGTCTGAGATCATTATCCTGCCACTTATCAGAATCCATAAGATCATGGCATTTCCCATAGTCGCTTCGGGATGCCACACTCGGGACTAAATGGGGTGAAAGAATCTCTTACGTCGCCACCTCACGGCAAACGTCAAATTGTTACAGCCCATAGTCCCACTGCTAGGCACAGGCTCCTCTCATATATGAGACGGTTTTAGGGCAAAGTAATGTCCGCCGCGCTGCCCCAATGCGTGTTGACGAACTTCACATGTCTTAGAAAATATTTTTTTCCAAATTATTACTGGCACTCAATATCTTTTGACTGATTTTGGCGAAAGAGAGCAAGAGCAGATTCAGAATCCATAAGATTTTCTGGCATTTCCCATAGTCGCTTCGGAATGCCACTCACTGGACTAAATGGGGTGAAAGAATTTCTTACACCGCCACCTCACGGCAAATTATTAGTCAAATTATAACTGGGACTTAATCTCCTTTAACTGATTATGGCGAAAGAGAGCAAGAGTAGAGAGCTAGGCAAGAGACATCGCTATTTCAGCGTATATATTTTAGAACGATTCGTATAAACTTTTAACATCTTTTTCAAAACTACAGGTTTTTTTGATGGGATTAATATTTAGTAACAGTTGATTTTACCAAATAGCTTAGAGCTCATTTATGATTTTTTTTAAATACGTAATTAATAAATATTAAACCTAGTAAAATAGGACCCAAACTGAGCGTTTATGAGCCGTATCTAGGTGAAGTTAAGCGTACATCTGATCATATAACATAATATATGTGTGCTTGTCAGACAATAGAATTAATCAGTGACTTGCAATTAGCTAAAGAAATAAGCTTTAGCTTCTGGACTGATAATTGGTATTAATTAGTGTATATTATTGCATTCGATGTTCTGAATATACAATAGATGACTGGTTTCTATGGTAGCCGCGTATTTTGTTTATTCATTTGCATATTTTTTCGCGTAGCCGATTATACAGATTTCTTTGCACGTAGTCGCTGACGCGGTGTGCTGAATTAATTAGATTCATTCGTGTCTAGATAATGGGGCTAAAAAAATTGCGAAGTTATAATGTCTTGTACAAATCTGTACGGCTGCTGAATGTCCATTTTTATTATTAGCGGCGATTGGAAAATACACTTTCGTGTGTTGGTGAAAATTGCGTGTTAGCGTACTTTTTTTACGGATTATTTTCGTTACTAATTATTTTGTAATGAGAGGCCAAGTTTTTTTTTTGATGTAGTTATAGAAGCTAGTTAGTATATTTTGTAAACATTTCGTCACGCTTTGGGATCCGCAGTTCTAATTATTTTTCTTAATTACTTAAACCATTATGATTCTTCATTGTTGAAGGTTTTTTTTAGGAATAGTATCCAATTTTCTGGAAAAAAGTACAACCGAAAGTAACAGCTTATTAATTACCACCTTCTAGGAAGTGGTGTTTTAAATCACGTCTGTAATCTCGAAATATTACACGAAATATGTAGATGTACCGACATGCAAGTTTTATTTTAAGCTTTATTACAAAAAAAAACAATTAATTAGTTGTGCCTTCACCGAGTCAAGTTACTGAAATGAATGAAGCGCTTGGCTTTCTCCTACCACGGGACATATGTGTTTGATAAAAGATTTTTACAAAGGTATGTGTGATCAATACTACGCCTACTAGTTTCTTTGAACATCTTGAACTATTCTCCAACGTTTATTAGCGAATCACATGATGAATCAACGAAGCAAATAAAATAAGATAGATCCCGCACGCGTCTCGCGTCATTACGTTTGTCGTAAATATACCGATTGTACGAGTAGTTGTCGCTTACAACACTGCGTGAGAATATTTGATACGTTTGTAACGTTAACAATTCTTAGTTGTAGACGTCACAAGTTATATCACGGTTTCAGTTTGACTGTTCCTTGTACCATGTATCGGTAGATAACAGTTACCTTTGGTTTCACTATCTATGGCTTTTCCTAGAGTAGTTTGATATAATCGACAGATCCTTGGCATACGAATTTTTAATATAAGTACTCTAAGTAGTTCTCTGGTACTTTAGACATTTTCCGGCCTAGTATTTTTTGATGGTAACCCTATAACTGAACCACAAACTTCATGACAGGACCTCCACTCCACACTTGCAAACTCACAAACTGTAATAATTTCAGGTTACAAAGTAGCTAAGACTTTCGGACCAGCCCTAAATGTTAAGTAAAGCAGTATGCCAGAGGTTATAAATGGCTAACAACATAATTAATTGGCTTATTATACCATCGGACGACAACCTCATATACACAAGTGGTGGCGGATTTAATTCCTGAGGCGTTCTTTACTAGTTTACCTTGGGCTGATGCAGAAATAGAATGATGTACTTATATGTAATAAAAAAAGCTGATAGAATAATACACAATAAAATAGATATAAATGTTACAAACGTATACAAAGAGGACATGCATTATTGGTATGCACTTCTTAAACATAATACATAAAAGCATATTATGAGGTTGACTGGTAGAGAATGCCTAAAGGCATTAAGTCCGCCAATTTTACATTTTAATTGCAATAAGGATTTTAAATATTAATATCAAATATCATTGTTAAGTTTTTTAAGGAATACATTATGAAAAAACACCGCAAAATTGGAAAATTTGTGATCACTACACTAAAAGATGTTGTTCAGGGTGTCGATTTCAACATTTCAGAATATTTATATGCCTATTATAACTAAGTGACATAATGTTTTTATCTTATTTTTTTTTGCCAGAACTGGTACAACATGGCCTCTGGCCCGGTACCCGCTTGACGCTAAGTTTTGGGACAGCCTGTATTATATATTTCTTCTCTTTACTCATAAAAAATCTGAATATACTTTATAGAACTAATGTGTAAAAGTAAGGATTATTACTTTTACACAGTAGCAGTCTACTAAATTCATTTGTCACATTTACTAATTGATTTGTTTAAATTTTTAAGCACTGATAAAATACTGTCATCGTTTTATTTTCTTATCAAAGGAAGTACTTAATCACAAACTTGTTTGAGTGCACAGTTTTGATAATATGATTTTTGGACTGCAATATTATTTTATTGATAACTTTTTTTCTTTACCGACGATGGAACGGAGATGGTATATGCGTTTAGGGTGAGAGGTTGTTTGTGTGTGCAAACGGATGTTCCCATTTATTTGATTTTTATATTGATTTATTTAATTTGTTCGTAAAAGGCGCACATCAACTACATGAGAAACTATCTTTTGCAGGTATGGTGTTCATAGCGGGATTTATAGTGATCCTTTCGGTGCTGATGTTCTTCTTCCCGCGTCAGATCAAGCAGAGTCCGCAGCCGCTGCCGCCGAAGAAGAGCAAGGAGAAGAATGAATCTTTCTTCAAAGGTACTTTACATAATATGTTACTAATTTCTTAATTATTTAAAAATTTATTTGAGTTTGATATTCTCTGCTCAATTTAAAAAATTCACAAAACAAAAACAATGTGAATGCATTTTTTTAAACTGTACAATTTTACCTTCAATTTATGCACATCCTTCGTTTGAGTTTATGTGTAACAAGAATGGGTCGGCTGACCGGGGAAGGACCACGCTCTCACAGAATACCAGCGTAAAATAACAGCTTAATCTTGCTGTGTTTTGTATGGTGAGTGTAGAGAACCGGAGGCCCTTTTTACTGGAAACGAGGCATTGCATCTTTGTCCTCACAACGCATCTTCTGCATATTGATTCATTGATATAGATATCTATGGGCCACTGCAACCACTTACCATCAGGTGGACTGTGCGCTCGTTTGTCACCTTATCCTATGAAAAAAAGTTTTCTAAATCCTGCATGTTGATTTCTGACATTGGGTGGTTTTCAAACTTTCAACCTTATAAAAGCTTCAATGCAAGATCATATGCAATATTCACTTTTTCTGTTTATGTAATAAGTAATGTTAGTACAATAATTAAAGTACATATATATTCCCATTGATAGGGCACAGGCTTCGTCTCGTTTCTGAGCGCGTCTAATGCGTGGCGAACTTCATAATATGTCCTCGAAATATTTTATTCCTTCGATGCATATTCTTCTTTCTATTCTTAGACATGCAGTTTTTCTCACGAAGTTTTCCTTCACCGCCGAGCATGTGTTAAATCAGCTCTCAAAGTTGCAATTAACAATTTCATTGGTGCCGCCGGATATTGCACCGGATGTTACTCGCGTGCAGTGAAATTTACGGCGAGGTCTTTTAAAAATCATAGCATAGTTTTATTTGAATCGGTTGGGTAGATCCAAGATAATTACACTTTAAGCTGTATTGTTAGTTTTACCTAGATAAAAGAAAAGCATTTTCTTAATAATACCATTCTGTATAATTGACCGGTTATTATCGGCTCGTAAAGTCCTCTTTTGGACTCTCTGTTTAGTAGTCTCTACTGTTTAGTAGGATTTGCTTTAATTGCCAGGATTGAGAGACAGATTGACGATACAGTACCAGATGTCTCACATCTTTGACGCTGTTCTAGTGAATAGAGCAGCGTCAAAGTGATATAACTTTTATGCTATGTTATTAACTACAATGATATGATTCCTAAGTAAAATGAATATCACGCCAGGGAACATGCTAGTTTTGCCTAGTGAAAAGAAAAGCATTATTTGATGCTACAAAATATTACATATTTCTATTACATGTTGTTCTTTAAGTAAAATATACATATTTTAAAACATTATTATTTTAGTAACCAACAGGCATCCTACTCAGCATTATGTCTTTGTAACTGCCTCGTTGGGCTAGTGGTCGTAAATGACTGCTGATCATGAGATCTCGGGTTCGAACCCCGGGGCGGGCCAAAAAAAGTTACTAAGTTTTTCTTTGAAGAACTTCTCAGTAGCAGCACGGAGTCAAGGAGTTGTTTTGTTTCATCCCCGTGCCTCGGAGAACACGTTCTCTCTCCGGTTGTGTTGTCGTATTACGTCCCATCGAACTATGAGAGTGAGGGAATAGAGAGTGCACCTGTGCTTTCGCATACACTCGGGCATTATAATCCTGTCCTGCTCAGATGTCTAGTCTGTGTTGAGACTGGTCGCCGTGACCGAAATTCTGTCCGAAGGACATTATATTGTTGTGGGATAATCACAAAGTAACACCATAACCACAAGATAAAACGTTGTGATTTTTACTTACGAAGTGTTATTACTTCTTGTGTTTCAGATTTCTTTGCGACAATAAAAAGGCAAGTCACAAACGACATTCTAATGTGGCGAACGGCGAGCTCCGTCCTGCACCTCATGCCGATCAGCGGGGTGTACAGCTTCTTGCCCAAATACTTGGAGAAGCAGTTCCGGCTGCCGACTCACGACGCCAACCTTGTCTCGGGTGAGGTACTACACTGAACATTCATATTGGTAAAACTGCAAATTTGTTTATCGGTCAATGAGCGCTAATATCGTCTAATAATAATCTACCGCTCACCAGATGTCGCTAGTTGGGACTGAGGTGACCTTATTTGTTACAGAATATAATTCAATTGAGAAATTAGGTTTAAATAAAAGTTTATTAGTTTTTAGAGTATTATATTAATACACAAAACAATGCCTCAGTGGTTTGCTCTTTAATTGTTTGCACTTAAATTTATCTACTTTTAGGAATACCTGTAATTTGGTTTATTCATGCCTAACCTAATTAATTTAAAATATAATTAATATTACAGAAATAAACATAAACCCTTACGTTTTACTAACAAATTAGCTTCCCCGCTAAATCTGTCAAATATAAACAGAAACAGAAACTTTTTTATTAAATTATAAATAATACTTATTGAAAGTCACTCTTCTGTTTAATTTACCACTGGTTCGGAAAAAACCTCTATCCTAGGAAGAACCAGCAAGAAATCCAGCGGGATTTTTAAAACAAAAACACCTTACAATCATATATGTATGTTACACAATTAATAACACAAAAATTAGAAATAGATTGGAGCCTCATTCCAAAGTGGCGCCGCCGGCAGAAAGAGTCGTGGATGCCCTATTGTTGTGAATTGTCCTTGTACAATTTATAAATGTAAACTGCCCCCACGATGCTATATATAAATTATTGAATTAATTGTCCAAATAATAAAAAAACAATATTTTAATTTGACCAATTGTATGTAGGTGTTTTATTATGAAAGATATCTCTAATGTATTACATTTTTATAGCGTCGGCTCTTATTTCAGGTCTGGGAGGTATTCTCGTCATGGGATTGGGCATAATAACTTCAGGGGTGGTTATATTGAAGTTGGTACCGACAGCAAGACAGGTAGCTGCTTGGACGGCCGCCTCAGCTGCTTTATATAGTGCGGGTAAGGTTCACAAAATAAATAATTTTGACTTTTATATCTTGGCCTTTTTATCCACTTTTTTATTTTCTGTATTAACGATTTTTAAAGATACAGTTAAGGGGTTTCTAATTTTAGTTCTTGTGATTTTTAGAGAAGATATGTTCATTACACCTTAATATGTGAACACTAGACCATGGTACAACTACAGTACAGCAGCTGTATTCTGCCTACGGCACGAATGGGTTGGCGCGACCGGAGAACGTCCACTCTTGCACAGAGAACCTGTGTAAAATAGCGGTATAACGCTGCTGTGTTTCGTTTGGTGAGTGACAAGAACTGGAGACCCTTGTTACTACTAATGAGTCTGTCCTTGTCTTTAAGGGGGTAATGCATCTCCATTATGATTTTTAATTGACAATATACAGGGTATTTTGAAACGCTCGAAAACGAAGACAGATGATAGTACTAGGATACCTATGATGATGGGTCACAAAGAAATTCGATCGAGGAAAAAAATCATCTTTTCACAACGTTTTATTAACTTTATTCACGCTCCATCATGTTATTAAAGTTATTTGAAACGATATTTCAAAAAAAAATATCATGAAAATACTGAAATATAATACCAGCAGTGAAACTTTAAAAAGAAAATCAGCTGACAATAGGGTCAATATCCTCGCGGGCGCCGAACTCTTACCTAGATCGGTACAAAACAATGCATTAGGTATACTACTTACTCACTCTACCCTTCCCTTTCACACACACGCTGCTTCGTGTCGCCTCGCGCTGTGGAATTTCATATGCTTTAAGGACTTTATAATAATTTTAGTTTTTGAGTTTTGAGACAGTGCCATGTTGACTATCACGAGCGATAGTTCAATTGTTTTGTTTATTAAATTATTGTCGTTATAACTTGTTATTTATTAATTAATGATGTTGTTCTTGTTGTTACGTTTTGTGTTTTTTGTTTTGTTTTAATAATGCCTAACGCGTAGGTACATTTATAGTGCTTGTGAATACGGCAACATGTTAATGTGCCTTGAAGAATCTCATAAGGCCACGGAGGATCGGTAAGCTGTTTCATACCTAATTTTTTAAATAACTTAGTACTGAACTGATCTGAATAGGTACATAACTGAATACATCAGAATAATAAACATACCTACACAATGGATAAAAAGCATGACTAACCTTGTTAACATTTTATTTAAGTATTTTTTCATTAGCGGAATCGAACCAGTTATTTGGTTTATTTAAGCTAATTTTTTAAATAACTTGTTAACATTTTATTTAATATTTTTTCATTAGCGGGAATCGAACCAGTTATTTGGTTTATTTAAGCTAATTTTTTAAATAACTTGTTAACATTTTATTTAATATTTTTTCATTAGCGGGAATCGAACCAGTTATTTGGTTTATTTAACCTGTGAATTGAATTAAAGTGGCTACGTGGAGACAAGCACAGTGGCAAAATAGTAGGTTAATTAGATAAGTTAGGTATTTAGACAAGTGTTGTAAATTATTGGGTATTGTGGTACCATCGCTAGTTGCGGCCGCGCGAATTCGGCGTTCGCGCGTACATTGACCGTAGTCAGCTGATTGTAATTCAGTAATTCCACTGCTTGTTTTATATTTCAGTATTTTCATGATATTTTTTATGAAGTATCGTTTCAAATAACTTTAATAACATGATGGAGCGTGAATAAAGTTAATAAAACGTTGTGAAAAGATGATTTTTTCCTCGGGATCGAATTTCTTTGTGACCCATCATCATAGGTATCCTTAGTACTATCATCTGTCTTCGTTTTCGGGAGCGTTTCAAAATACCCTGTATATAAGGATCTATGGCTATGGAATACAACATACACTTGTCAGTCAGGTGGACTCGGTGCTCGCATAAAATTATTATTCTTAAAAATGCTTAGCAATTGCCATTAAAATAACAAAATTTATTAAACTGAAACTGTGATTCAAATTCTTGTTTAAAAATTGTTAGAATATACTTTTTTAAATTTTAATATCTTATTAAATTTTTTGTTTAATATTTGTTAGAATATTTTATTTTATATTTTTCTGTATAATATATTATTTAATTACAGGTATGGTGCTATTGATGTTTATCAGTTGTCCCGAAGAGAGTTTTAGAATGTTGAGCGAAAATGGTGTCACAAGCAACCTGTCGTGTAGTGCCAACTGTCACTGTGATGGCGCTGCCTACACACCCGTTTGTGGCCAAGTAAAACATTTTAATTAACTTGTATCATACACACGTAGGTGTATTAGTCTGTAGGTGAATTTGTCTGGAATTATTTTTATAATGTATGTCCCAAATTCTAATTTTCTTTTTAAATTAAAGTTCTGCCCTCATTTAATCTCTACATATAAAAATCAATTGCTGTCCGTTAGTCTCGCTAAAACTCAAAAACGGCTCTAACGATTTTGATGATTTTTGTGTGTGCTTGAGTGGGTCCCTGGACGGTTTAGATTTACAATTGGACCCGGTAGGTAGCGCTGTTGTCGAGATCCAGAAATCACCCGTGCGAAGCCGGGGCAGATCGGCTAGTATTACATAATAATCAATTGATTTTGAACAAAGAACATTACTTAAGTTACATTATTTATATAGAATTTTTTACCTTAGGTCATTTTAACTTGGCATTATTCTAATGTACATTATTAAAGAATGTCTCATGCATTAATTTCTAATTCAATGCTTGATGCTGCAGAGACCTTTTCAAGAAGACGTCGACTGGATTGCATAAATTCATAGATGTAATCGATACTTGTAATGCTGAATAAGCGAGCTTGTGGATCCTCACTCTGGTCTCCTATCGCCAGTCAGCCAGCTAGTCGGTCGTCAGACATCGTAAATTCCGTCTGCCTTACATTATGCTTACACGAAAAGAATAGGACACATTTTATGTCACATAACTTCCAAGTCCGCCAAGATTAGGGCAGAAGAATTTCTTTCTTTACTAAATATTTATTTTGGTTTAATTTGTTATTATTTTACGTTGTGATACAACACTAATATTAGTACACTAAGCAATAATTTTCATTCATTCACTCAAAGGTCCACCATTGAACATAGGTTTCTCCCGTAGTTACGCCTCATCGGGGAATTTAACGATAAGTGCCACGCTTTGCAGGCGGGTTAGCAACCGCAGTTATTTGTATATGTCACAGTCAAAACTCATAACCGGTTCAAACCACTTTTGACTGCAAAACTCAGGCAAAAAGGGTTATGACCGATGCCCTTAGTCAAAAACAGTTTTGACTGATTTTTGTAGTCAAAAGTGCTTCTGACCTAATCTTAGTCAAAACTAATTTTGCCTCATTTAAAGTTCAGAATATCAGTGAAAACTCGCAGTATCATTGACAGTAGGTGAAGGTGCGGCTGGGGTGGCCCTGGGCCACCCTAAAGCCGCACCGTTTTCTTAACCAAGTGTATGTTTCCGTCTATCTACCTGCCAGTGTGTGCCTGAGTGTGATTTGAGTGTACACAAACGTGCATGTGTGTATCAACGGGTGCTTGTGTACGAGCATGTTTGTGTATTTGCGGGTGCGTATGCATCTGCGTATGTGCGTTCTCGCAGAAGCACGTACCTGTGTGAGCACAAACGTATGGTGTACTTATCAGTGTGTGTGTGTACGTATGTGTGCGTGCGAACATTGTGTGTGTATTGATGCGGTGTGTCGGTGTCCGTTACCGTGTAGTGGCGGTGTAAGAATATCCACTACCCCATATCATCCTGTGGGTGTCGTAATCGATAGAGGGAAACAAATCAGGAGATGGGAAACAGCTTTTTCCTAATAATGACTAAAAATAAAAAACTGCGGTTGCCAACCAACAACTATGGCAAATATCCCCCCTATGAGGCAATCTATGGGGGAGGCCTATGTTCAGCAGTGGACTTTAATAGTCTGTAACGGTAACGGTGACGGTAGCGGTGACAGTAACGGTGGGTGTGCGCAGGACGCGTTCACGTACGTGTCGGCGTGCCAGGCGGGCTGCGCGGGCAGCCGCCAGCTCGACAACAGCACGTGGCTCTACTACAACTGCTCCTGCGTAGACGAACACGAGCGCGGCGAGAAGGTCATCAACACGTGAGTAATTTTTAAATTCCGGTGTCCGTTCGACTCGAACGCCGCCGACATCAAATAATTGTTAATCGCTATCATCATCATCATTACAAACCTCACAAGTCCTCTGTTGAACGTAGAACTCCCCACAAGGGATGCCTCAAAGCACGATCCTGAGCCACCTGCATCCATCGACTTCATGCATATCTTACCAGGTCGTCACTCTATCTAGTGGGGGGCCGCACTACACTTCGCCTACCGGTACGAGGCTGCCACTCGAGAATTCTGGCACATTGCCACTTCAGCTTACTAATCCATTGGGCTATGTCGGTTACTCTGGTTCTACTGCGGATATCCTCATTTCTAAGTCTATCACGCAGAGAAACTTAGACTTCGAGCTTCATTATACGGCCAGCAGTGGAAAACCACGTCTGAGATCCATATATCATCACTTATAACATGCACTGGTAGTATAGTCTTGTTTTCAAGTTTTGAGGTATACCTGACGAGAAGATGTGTCGTTATTTTCTGCTGCTTTTTTTGCAAGCAATACCTGGCTACGGTTAATCGCAATATTATTAAGTACTAATTTACCGCGTGCTCGATGAAGGAAACCATCGTGAGGCAATCCGAAAATTAAAAATATTTATAGGATATGCGAAGATTGCTAAAGCAAATTGGGGATGCGTGGTTGAATCTTATCTTATCTTATATTATTTTAAGCGGGAATTATATCAGTTTGTTTACGCCTTACGCATAATATCCAGTCCGGCGATGGGCAGCAGGTTCCAGGTGCGAGACGTCTGGTTATGTGATCGTTAATTCGCCAGCCAAGCGTGATGATTAGACACATCGTCCCTACAACGGGGGAGGGCGGGGGCAGCAGTGGACACCCATTAGGCCAATGTTGAAGAAATAGAACTAGTATCAGTAAAGCACCATTGGCGATTTTTTTAAATAAAATAAGGGTGACAAACGAGCACACAGCCCACCTGATGGTAATTTGATGCTGTGGTCCATAGATATCTCTATAGATAGATATCTACATCTATCCTCGATTAAGAATTAAAATGCAGATGCGTTGTCACCCCTGAGGGCTAAGATGGAATGCCTCGTTTCCAGTAAAAAGGGTCTCCGGTTCCCTACACTTACCATACAAAACACAACAGCATTAAGCTATTATTTTACGCTGGTATTCTGTGAGGGCGTAGTTCTTTCTTGGTCCAGCCGACCCACTTGTGCTACAACTGTAATATAGCTGTAGCATGACTATACCATTTATAAATCGAAATCATCATTGGTGTCTAAAAATTTAGCGGACTTGGGATTACAAAAATAGGAGACTCATAAAGTATGGTGCATATTAAAATCACCTAAAATATCCATGGGAAGAGGAATGAAAGACACAAGCATGGTTCTAGTAGGAAAATATTTTTTATTAATGAATTAATGTTTTCTTTCCAGCCTAGAACGGTACGAAGTGATGAATTCATCGCAGCTTGAGTGGGGTGGGTTGGCGGTGAGCGGCGAGTGCGGCGGCCCGTGCCGGCAGATCTACGCCTTTGTTGCCATCTTCGCGGCCTCCATGTTCATACACGCCACCGGCGAGGTCGGCGCCGTGCTGCTCATCATACGCTGCACGGACAAGCATGGTACGCGAATTCTAACTCTATTCACTAGGCGTAAGGATCAGTTCAAATTATCATGTACGCCACCGGCGAGGTCAGCGCTGTGCTGCTCGTCATGCGCTGCACGGACAAGCATGGTGCACGAATTGCAACTCTATTTTCTAGGGCGTAGGGTCTAGTTCGGATTATGACATACGTCACCAGCAATATCGGTGCTGAGCCGCTTATCATACGCTGCACGGACAAGCATGGTACGCGAATTCTAACTCTATTCACTAGGCGTAAGGATCAGTTCAAATTATCATGTACGCCACCGGCGAGGTCAGCGCTGTGCTGCTCGTTATGCGCTGCACGGACAAGCATGGTGCACGAATTGCAACTCTATTTACTAGGGCGTAGGGTCTAGTTCGTATTATGACATACGTCACCAGCAATATCGGTGCTGAGCCGCTTATCATACGCTGCTCGGACAAACATGGTGCGCGAATTGTAACTCTATTCAGTACGCATAAGGACCAGTTCAGATTATCTTGTACGCCACCGGCAAGGTCGGCGCTATGCTGCTCGTCATGCACTGCATGGACAAACATAGTACGAGAATTATAGCATAAGGTTGAGTTCAGAATACCGTATACGCCACCAGCGAGTTCGGTGTTGTGCTGCTCATCATATGCTGCACGGAGCTGTGGCTATTTTACTGGTTTCCGTAGGCTGCAGTAACTACTAACTGTAAATTTTTGCTTATAAAATAAAAAAGTTAAATTATTTCAATAATTGACTATTATTTCAAGTCACAAAAATATTCCGCCACTCAAAAAAGGAAAATATAAGAACTTTTCTACAAATCTCGACTTCGCCTGATGCATATCCATTGCTGACTAAGGGACGAGATAGATCGGACAGAGATTCAGTTGCTAAAAGACTGACTGATTACGGAAAAACTATTCCCCGCTATTCCCGGCTTTGGTGGCGACCAGGGTAGCGGCGGGGCAAGGGGTGCTAAGAATTTCCGGTGGAGGTTCGGTTGCCACCTAAGATGACTCGGCATAGCAACATATAAGCGCGCATCCTGAGGACTCACGGGAAGATCCTGGAACTGGAAGAAGAGATAGATAAGTTGCACTGGGATATTATAGAATTATCTGAGGTCCGAGGAGAGGGGGAGTTCACAGTAATTTTCGAATCCGGCAACTTGTTCTATCACCGGGAGGACGACCAAGGTCTTGTCGGATTTATCGTCCACAAGTTTTTAGTTAACAACGTTGTAAAGATTGGGAGTGTGTCAACGAGGGTTACCTTATACTTAGAATCACCAAACGTTATTCGTTGGAGGTCATACGGTTTAAGCACAAACCTCGGCACATCCCGATGAGGAGGTGGAGGAAATGTATGAGGATATCTCTAGAGCCATGAATTCCTCCTGAACCCACTATACGGTGTTAATGGGAGACTTCAACGCAAAACTAGGCACAAGAAAGAACGGTGAGCCGAAGTTAGGTGAAATTCGGGATAGGGCAACGGAATCCAAGGTGCAAGAGATAGCCGACTTCATGGAGACAGAGGGGCTCTTTATGATGAACTCTTTCTTCCAGAAGCGGCCCCACAGAAAGTGGACCTTGTTTGAAAGATTGACTTCATTATGACGACTAGACGCAACTGTTCAGTGATGTCTCAGTGATCGCGAGGTTGAAAACTGGCAGCGTACACCGAATGGTGAGAGGCACACTGAACTTAGACGTAAAGTTGGAGAGGTCACGTCTAATGAAGTCAACGCTCCGTCCACCTCGTGCTCTAATTGCAAGCCTCGAAAACTTTCATCTCGAATTACAAAATCGTTTTCAGTGCCTAGAAGACTGCAGTGGACGATACGAATGACAAGCTCGTGGAAACTGTCCATGCGGTCGGAGCTAAGTTCTGCAAGATCAGTCGCAGAAGAACACAAAAACTCTCCAATCACAATCTTAATCTCATGGCAGTTAGACGGGAAATGAAGCTGCAGTCTTCAGCAGATTTGACAGCATACAGGCAACTGACAGACAACAGACAGATCTCCAAATGCATGCGGCGGGACTTACGCATCTTCAATACAGCTCGTATTGAAGAAGCGATGCAGCGAAACCAGGGTAGAAAACCGAATATGGTGGCATCGTTTCCGGGACACCAGAGATTTTGTTTGAGATTGAGAGGTTCTACGGGCAGCTGTACACGTCATCGTTGGAGCCCCACGCAAGTGTTAGTAACGATCCAAGAGCAAATCTTATCCGATACTATTCCGATGATATCCCGGACATCAGTCTGAGCGAAATTTGAATGGCTCTTCAGGAGATAAAAACGGCAAGGCCCTGGACAAGGACGAAATTACAGCGGAGCTTCTGAAAGCGGATGTAAAACCAGTACTTGAAGCCCTTCAGAAGCTCTTTAATTCCGTTCTCCATGGTGGCATTATTCCGGAGGCATGGAGCAGAAGTTCAGTGGTCTTGTTCTTCAAGGAAGGCAACAACGCTCTCTTGAAGAACTACAGACCGATTTCCTTCTGAGCCGCGTCTACGCAGACTCGACTACTTCCAGCCTCCCGAATAAGCCGGTTTCCGAAAGGCAAATTGTACAGGAGACTAAAGAGTACAATTTGCCACTTTGTCTTGCGTATGTGGACCATGAGAAAGCCTTTGATTTCGTCAAAATTTGGGCGGTACTGCAGTCCCTTCAGCCCTGTTTGTACAGTTGGGCTACGATTGCTATCCGATTACAGAACCAGAGTAAGAAACTTATCCAGCTGAGAGGTGTAAGACAGGGTGACGTTATATCCCCGATACTCTTCACCGCTGTATTTCGTTTCACCTTTTCAAGCTACTGGACTGGAAAGGATACGGTATTAAAGTCAATGGCGACTACATCACTCACCTTCGATTTTCCGATGATATAGTCCTTATGGCAGAATCGCTGAAACCGAAGTACTATGCTCAATGACCTCAATAGTGCCCCCAACAAATAAGTCTTAAGATAAACACACACAATACAAAGATCATGTATAACGTCCATGTCACACCTATGCCGGTAGTTGTTGGGATCACTAAGCTCGAAGTTGTTGACGAGTATGTTTACTTTGGACAAATAGTCCGACTAGGATAGGTCAATCGATTCAACTTGACTGGGCAGTGTGTAAGATTACGACAAATCTTCTCGTCAGGTATACCTCAAAATATATGCTTATGTTTAACAGTGGACTTGTGAAGGACTGTAATGATGATGATGATGATAATATGTGATACAAAATTTTTAAAAGGGAATAGTTGAGGAGTTTCTTTTGCCGTTTATTCTCCTGTCAGTGGTCATCTCATTTCGAAACGGTAGTAAATTTAGTAGATTTAAAAATATGACATTTAACATAGGACGTCTCTCACCATGGTAGAGCCGTGCTATTGCTGTATTATAGTTGTGGTAACAATGGATTAGTTCGGCCGGGGGACGACCATGATATCACAGAATACTACCGTAAATAATTGATACTTAAAGTCAATACAGCTGTGTGTTCTTATGGTGAGTGTAGAGAACCGGAGACCCTTTTTACTCGAAATGAGGCATTCCATCTTAGTCCTCAGTGGTGATAACGCATCTGTATTTTGAAGTTTAATCGTGAATAGATGTAGATGTCTATGGGCCACAGCGTTCACTTACCATCAGGTGGAATGTGTGCTTGGTTGTCACCGTTATTCTATTAAAAAAGTTGAAAGTGAAATAGAAACTTGAAGATTTTATGAATTACACGTCGATTTTCGGGCATTAGTAATAAATTTTTTTTATATAGGAGAGGGGGCAAACGAGCATGCGACTCACCTGATGGCAAGTGACTACCGCCGCCCATGAACAACCGCAACACCAGGGGAATTGCAGATGCGTTGCCGGCCTTTTAGAAAGGAGTAGGCTCTTTTCTTGAAGGTCCCTAAGTCGTATCGGTACGGATATGAATGCGTCATGCGTCATGCGTCATGCGTGGTGTGTCGTTGCAGACAAGGCGATGGCGATGGGCGTGATCCAGTTCGCGATCGGCGTGTTCGGCAACGTGCCGTGCCCGATCGTGTTCGGCGCGGCGGTGGACGCGGCCTGCCGCCTGCGCGACGCCGCCTGCGGCCTGCTCGGCGCCTGCGCCTCCTACGACAACGACAGCCTGCGCCACTTCTACCTAGGTAACACACCACCCCGCGAACGAACGAACGAACGAACGAATGCAACGACGACTCGTTCGTAACAAAAATTGAAAGAGCGAGGGAATGGAGAGTGCACCTGCGCTTGCGCATACACTTGGACACTATAATGCTGTCCTGCGTATATGGCTAATCCCCGATGAGAACTGGCAGCCGTGACCGAAATTCTGTCTAGAGAATATTATTGCAGACCACCCCCGAGGGCTTACTTAGTAGTAAACACCACTTGAGTAGTCTAGAACCTAACCGATGACACATTTTTTAAATCTTTGTTTGTGAACACAATAGAGGCTCCCATAATCGGAAACACAGTCAATCAAGAACTAACATCCGTCGAATTTGGGCATCCCTCGTTTTCCTAAATATTTTGTAATTAATAATCTAACAAACGGGGTTTCAGTCCTCGAGTTCCTTTTAAAAAAAAACATGTCAAAAACCCCGACTAACAAAATGAATGAGAAAATGAATGAAACGACGATTCATTCACCCATCATTCACGCAGACTTTATATAGCCTATTGTGGTATTCACAAATATCACAATAGGCTATATAAAGTCTGCGGGCTTACCCAAGACGACTTTCTACTATCGTTATGGCTATAGAAAACTGTAAAACGAATGGAAATTACATAACGTTGAGTCACGTAAC
Source organism: Parnassius orleans (assembly GCA_029286625.1). Taxonomy (NCBI): domain Eukaryota; kingdom Metazoa; phylum Arthropoda; class Insecta; order Lepidoptera; family Papilionidae; genus Parnassius; species Parnassius orleans. The sequence goes on along the minus strand of JAGSMP010000070.1, from coordinate 6,857,501 downwards.
TGTCACGATGATTTAATGATGATTTCATTCATTTTAATAGTTTTTTTATATCCTTAATAATCGTAGAATGTCTTTTTTTCTTTCGTAATGGACTCGTATGTTTGTACTTTTGCCAATGTCAAGTAATAGGGAATTATCATTTAAAACAATTTCATCAATAACTTTGCCACAATATTTTGATGGATCACATTGCATAGTTTTTGAGAGATTTTGACGACGACTTAAGCCAGCAGATGGTCGAGGAAGAGAGTGTAGCCTATCAAAAGTCCACTGCTGAATATATAGTCCATTAGATTGCCTCTTGGGGAGATATTTGCTATAGTTGCCTAGCTTGGCAGTGGTTTTTATTTTTAATTGTTGTTAGGAAGGCGCTGCTGCCCATCTCCTGGTTTAATTAACCTCTGTTATCTCCTACGATACCCACGGGACGATATGAGGTAGTGGATATTCTTACACCGCTGCTACACGGTCTCTACAGGTAGCTGAACAGCGTAGAATATTGTACAGACCGTACGGATTAGAAATTGCGGCTCATTGAGCCCGTACCATCAACATGCACAGTACCAATAGCGAAAACCCGCTAATAACGAAAATTTCAAAAATGGTTACTCGTGTATCAATGGCGTGTAAATGTTTGATGCCAAAGACAAGTTGGACTGAGGTTATAAGACGTACGAAAAACGTATATCCCAAAGTATTTTTTTGTAGTCTTTACCGGTGGGTGTGAGTATAGATAGCGATAGAGTGCGAGCGAGAGGTAAATAGAGGCGACGCCATTTTCAATCCCATTCTGTAAATGCGCGGGTAGTAGTGCTAAAAATAATTCCTATTAAAACTAAAGTAGGAATCGGTCTGGAGATACACCTTTGTGGTCGTCAGGGTTAAATAATCATTAAGATAACTATTCCACATGTATTGTACCATTCCACATAAATTGATGCTTATTGTTGTTTGTAAGCCTAAATAAATAAAATGAAAGAAAACGTTCGTTAAAAGCACGAGCTGTTTCCGCAGGTCTGTCGGCTGGTTTGATGTTCCTCGCGTTCATAATGGACCTGCTGGTGTGGAGCAAGGCAGGCCGAATCGACATGAATCCGGCCGAGCCGGCGCCAGACGCTGCGCCGCTCGCCGCCCGCCCGCCCACCGACACGCAACTCTGACCCCACGCCACTTACGAGTCGCACCTGTAAACCGCAGCAGGTACGTACAGCGAAAAAGTTCACTTTCGCCTGCGCTCGCCGCTGCGGTTATGACTTTTTAGGAAGTATGAATTAAACGTTGTTTAAGAATTTTATCGATATTACTAGGGCTACCTCGAAGCGATAGAGTCGATTTTCATTTGCGATCGCTGTAATCTCTTTAGCCGATGTAATGATTGAGAAATGTCTCGACATTTTAGCGATTTTCTTCTGAAAATCGTATGAGTCGCTAGAGTTAATCAAATACTAGCTAAATTATGTCTGTAAGGTCGAAAGTCATCTGCATTTGTGTCTCGTACATCGTTTCTTTAACGCTCTATAGATAGTGCGTTTGTTGAACTTTGAACTCTGGCGCCACAATCATATATCGTGTGACTGACTAAATTAGCTTACATGACTTTTTCACTTATTATGAACAAACAAATGTTAATATACACTGAATATCACCAGAAAAGGTTGAATAAAATTGACTTTAATGTTTTTTTTAAAATTATTTTTGTGTTTGTATACCTAAATGAAAATAATTTTGTTTACTTAGAACTAATAACTTATTGATAAACATGTACGAATGACATAAATGTTAGACTATTAACAAAATCAATTGCCGTCTTAGTGTTTTTTCACCTCTTTGCCCACAAATTGACAGGTAAATTAACATCAGCGTCGAATTCGCCCATATAGTTTTATTAAAAAGGTTCGATTTTCCTTAATCAGGATTATCTTAGATGTAATTTCATATACTGTAAAGTATTCATACAATATATTGCACATGAATGTAGTGTGAATATGACCAATGCTTTGTTAAAGCCATGTATGCCAAAGTAGACCTTATTAATCACACATAAAATCATCACATAATCATAAAATATTTCTTTCTTGTTAGTAAAGAATTTGTCTTTACAATGAATTTACTTTTTAGTTTCTTTTTCAATAATGTGTAGTTATTGTAGTTGAGTGATATTTTATGCTCAATGAAACACTGCATAAGTATTTAGTCATAATAAATAACAAATCTATTGTTAAATCTTGCATTTGTAGTCTCGACCTTACAATTTTACTTTAATCATTAAATTTTGAGCAAATAATTGCAAACTTTCTTCAAAAAAGAAAGTTCTGAAATAATACTGCATACTGAAGTTTGCGCGTTAGTTTTCTTGTGTATAGAATACGAAGGTGACACTGAAAGTTCTTAGAAAATCTAAGACTGAACAAACTAGCAAGTTATTAGTTTTATTATATCTTTTCAAAATAGTGTCCATTTATATCAATACATCGCTGCATCCGATGGAACCACTGAGAAAAGCACTTTGCCCACTCGTGCTTAGGATTCTCTTCGACGGCATTTTGAAACGCAGCCACTGCTTCCTCGGCGTCCATAAAACGTTTTCCTCGAAGTTTTTCATTTATTTTCGGAAATAAATAAAAATCGCAAGGTGCAAGGTCGGAGCTATAGGGCGGGTGACCCAGTATTTCCACGTCTGACGTCGCCAAGTAGTCGATTGTTTGCTTGGCGGTGTGCGACGAGGCGTTGTCGTGATGAAAGAGGATCCTACTGCGAGGTCGTTTCTCCCGAACTTTTTTCAAGACAAGTGGCAAACAATTGTTCGTGTACCACTCTGCAGTAACTGTTTTTCGATCCTCTAAAACAATTGTTGCGTAATGACCTGTCCTTCCGAAGAACGAGGCCACCATCTTTTTTCCCACGCTTCGACCTCTCTTCACTTTAGTTGGCAACTCCTCGGAAGGAAACACCCAGACAGCAGACTGTCTCTTAGTTTCAGGATCATAACAATAAATCCAGCTTTCGTCACCCGTAAGTATATCGAATACAGCATTAGAGTCACCTCCGTTAAATCTTTGAACCAGTTCACGACACCAATCAACACGACGGAGTTTTTGGGCCTCTGTCAAATTATGAGGTATCCACCGGGCACAAAGTTTCCTGACCGCTAATTGAAACGAAAATTTTTTCGCGTTAAATTCATGCTGACGTGACACAGACAATTTTCAATTTGCCGCCAAATCGAAAAATATTTCAAATTAATAAAATACATACACAATAATATTGGCAAAGAGTTCCATTTTCAAAATTTGAACTTATTTTTTTATTATATCGTTTACAAGTGGCCAGTTCTAAAGACTTTTAGTGTCGCCCTCGTATGGTTCTGATTACAAAATTAATTATTTTAATTTGTTTATATGTTAACATCAAACATACATAATATAGTTAAAAATAAGTGTCGTGCCTAAATATTTACATAGTATCACATATACCCAGGACTGAGTTTATTATAAGGCTGGACTAGCATTATATTGTTTTACATATTTTTGGTTTTTCTTGTATTCACAGACTACATTTGCATTTAGATTCATTTTATCAATAATTTTTGCTAACAATGCTGAGAATTTTTAAGTTTTAGTTGGCTGAGCAGAATGCTATTAAAACGAGACTGGCTGCCTCGTTGATCTAGCGGTCATAAGCGCAACTGTTGATCATGTGCTTCTGGGTTCAAATACCGGTCCGGGCCCAAATTAGTTATTGAATTTTTCTCAAAATCTGGAATGTTTCACTCCCGTGCCTCAAAAATCGCGTAAAGCCGTTGGTCCTGCGGGTGATCTCTCTTAGGTCACCCTCGTGCGTTATAATCCTGTCTCTATGATGGCTAGTCTCCATTGAGACTGGTCGTCGTGACCAAAATACAGCCTAGAAGACATTATTAAAACCAGAATCAAATGAAACCAACGTCAAAATATCGTATACAATATAATGCCTGCCCAGTTCCACATTTCGGTTATTGCGAATTACATGGCTAGTGATTAGATGTTTATTTTAGCTTAGAACAAGTTTTTTTTTTACATTTAAATATGTAATTGTAAATATTAAGATTTAAACATACATAAATAATCACATAATAAAATAAACCTTTATATGCATTTTATATAGATAATTTTTATCTGTTGTATTTTATATTTAATAATTATACATTTTTACTTCTTCGGATTACTAATTTTCAAGGAATTTTATACACCTGAGCTGTATAAGTCATTTTTACGTCATATTATTTAGGTTGTCCGTATTATTTATTGAATTTTCTGTATATCTAATTAGAAAAATTTATTGCCAATAATGATTGAATCAGGTTAATTCGTTTTCTGTTTTGATTGATATGCTTTAAAATGACTATATGGCTTTCGTGTAACATTATTTTTATTTCATATCAAAGGCTGGGTCGTGTGTAAAAGAAATTTAGAGTTACGATTGCATAACTATAAATAGGTTAGGATTGTCCAATATGATGAAAGTTGATATCACAATGAATTTTATTAGAGATCTGTGATGTTTCTATCACTTTATACATTATCTGTATCAATACGTTTAATTTTTACTATTTAATTTAAATATTCAGAATTGCATGTTGTTTTGCATGATGTTTACAGACTTATTTAAATCATATTGACCGTATAACAGACTGAATATATCAAGGAAATAGTAATTAATATAACACTGCCATTTCAGACCAACTTTAAATACCTAAAGATTAAATGTGCTTTCCAATCATTATAGCATTTACATTTTGTCGATTATCCCGAAGAAAAACATTTACATAAGCTACAATTAATTCGTTATTCCTATATTTCGCTGATGTGCATTAAATTTGTGCAATTTTAGGTAAATATATATGTATGGATGAATAATAAATATTTTTAAATTGTTTATATATTTTTATTAAGTATTAAATAATTTGTGACTTATTAAACGTAATTTGAAAAAATCCCATGCTTAATAAGTGTGCGGAAAGTTTTACAGTTTTTGTAAACATGTAAGTATTTTAAATTTCAACTTAAATAAATGTTTTGTCGCTAACGAATTAGCTTTAGTGAATTTTAATCTATATTATTGTTCTTATCTGTTGTCTCAATGTTTAGCTAAATTTGTTGATTGTTGCTATATTTTTAGTGATTACATTGAGAATTCGAAAACATAATTTTTCCTCGTATGGTGAACACAATTTTACTAGTCTGCGACTTAGCTATAATGAATGATAATACCTCTGGACTTTAGATATATGAATTTATATGGCAATTTAGTAAAGTCACAGCTTGGATATGAACTGCTCTAAGCCTTTGGTTGTAGTTTTTTGTATACAATTTTAATAACATTATTAGATAATTTATGAATAAAATAATTATTGGCAAATATTTTATCATTAAATAAAATTTTATTGAATTTTGTTTTCTCAAATTATATCCATAAAGTTATTTCTATTTTAACTATTATATTTATAATTTCAATCATGTTTTCATATACAAATGTATTGTGTATGCAACCATATTCAGAAATGTAAAATGCCTGATATTTGCATCGGGAAGAACCAATCCAAAAAGAAGTTATTATTAGGAATTAGGAAATAAATAGGGTATTTTTAATAAAGCCAGTTTTTATAATGTAATTCAACGTATAACAAAGTTGATATAATTGCATTTTTTTTTGCATATGTCTTACCAAAAAAGCTTGCATGTTTATGGTCGTAACTCGACATTGTCATTTCTTAGGAAAGGAAACTTTTATGAATTTTTATTATTGGAAAAATAATATTCTTTAATTTATAGAGAACAATTTTGTTCTGGTTACTATTCCGGTAGTGCTATCTTATACATATATACATAAAGTATGAAGTGTGGGTTCCGTGTAGATTTGTTACTGTGACAATGGTCACATATTTTTTTAATTAATTTGTAAATAAAACTTTATTGAAAGAAAACCTTGTATTTTTATTTATTAGGTACCTATTCTCTTTTGTACCTTCTTTATGAGAGCCATCGATAATATACAAAACAATTAAATGCCAAAGCTCAAACCATGTGAGCTAACAATTCAGCTCATAATGAACCTGAGAATCAAGATCTACCTACACTTGCAGTTCACAGTAATTCTGCCCTGTCTAACAGACTGAAGTAACATTTGCCATCAAACTCCCTTAATAAAAAAAAAACAGGACAAAACATTCGACGAAATTTCTTTGCCTGTACAACACTGTACTTGTCAAAATAATGATATAATTACTCTTTTCTAAAAGGCCGGCAATGCATCTGCAATATCCCTGGTGTTGCAGTTGTTCATGGGCGGCGGTCGACTCTCACCGCATGCTCGTTTGCGCCCTCTTATATATAAAAAAAGAAACGTCGGGCCGGTTTGGGCAAGCGACGGTGTTAATTCTACAATTCTTAAAGGATTGTATTGTGTTTGTTTATTTAATACAGCCCCTTGTGTCACCGCATGTTAATGTATATTTTTAAATGCAGAGTAAAAGGAGCTTAAAACAGACATGACTCGATGCAATGTAGTATTTATCGCGCCTTATAATATTGTGCACGTTTTATGATGTGGTAGAGCCACGCTGCAGCTTCATTATAGCTGCAGCACTAATAGGTCGGCTCGACAGGGATGGGACCACGCTCTCACAGAATACCTGTGTGAAACAGCAGAAGAATGCTGTGTTTCGTATAGTGAGTGTAGAGAACTGGAATACTATATTACTGGTTACGAGGCATTCCACCTTAGTCCTCAATACATTTTGATTCTTAATTTAAGATAGATGTAGATGTCAATCGGCTACAGCATCTACTTACCATCAGGTGGACAGTGTGCTCGCTTATCATCCTTATTCTATTAAAAAATATCCATCTGGACGATTATCTACCCCAGGGTTTCCCAACCTATTACTGACCAGGGACCACTTTAATTTTTTTGTGGTTAGCAGGGACCGCAAGGTAAAAGAAAAAAATGTGTTACTCTAACAATAAGTTATAATCACAACTTTTAACATAATTATATAAGAAACTGAAAAGAAACATTCATTAACAGTATTATAATATAATACTGTTACTTTTACAATAAATAAACATATTATGTTTATTTATTGTAAAAGCTGGTAGGTACTAACTAACGTGACGCGCGGTGTTGCACTGCCAGCGTGAAGAGAAAATAATAAATGTGTTATTTAAAACGATTAGGTAGGTAAAATATTTAAATTTTTCGCGGACCATATTTAAGCTCTAGTGGTCCACCAGTGGTCCGCAGACCATTAGTTGGGAATCACTGATCTACCCCGATGACAATTTTAAAATAAATGCTATAATTGTACCCACCAACACAGGCATTTGTTCTAATAGCTTACCTTTACCCAATGAAATGAAATCCAATAAACTGTCTCGTTGGTCTAGTGGTCGTACACGCGGTTGCTGATCATGAGGTCCCAGGTTCTAATCCCGGGTCGAGCCAAAATCAGTTATTGGGTTTTTCTGTCAAGAAATTCTCAGTAGCATCACGGAGTCAGGAATTTGGCGGTGTTCCACCCCCGTGCTTCGGAAAGCACATAAAACCGTTGGTCCTGCGCCTGATCTCTCTTCGGTCGTGTCGGATTATCGTCCCATCGGACTCTGAGAGTGAGGGAATTGAAAGTGTACTTGTACTTGCGTAAAAATTCGGTCTGGAGGACATTATCCAATTAATCGTAGTCTTGGATATTTCAAGTCAGATGCAATGTCTGAGACACAGGGACAATCAATTTATACGTGGTAGAGCCATGCTGCAGCTATATTAGTAGTATAGTTGTAGCACGAATGGGTCGTCTCGACCGGGGCAGGACCATGCTCTCACAGAATACCAGCGTAAAATAGCAGCTTAATGCTGCTGTGTTTCGTATGGTGAGTGTAGAGAACCGGAGACCCTTTTTACTGGAAAAGAGGCATTCCATCTTAGTCCTCACGGGTGACAACGCATCTGCATTTTGATTCTTTATTGAGGACAGATGTAGATGTCTATGGGTCACAGCAACCACTTACCATCAGGTGGACTGTGTGCTCGTTTGTCACCCTATCCTATAAAAAAAAATCACAATACGCAGTTTTTTAATTATTTTGAGTTGTTATCAGGAAGATGCTTCTGCACATCTCCTGTTTCATTTCCCTCTATCACCTCTTACGACACTCACGGGATGTTATTATGGGGTATCTTACGCCGCCTCTGTTTGCTCAGTACTGGCTAATACAGACAGTTTAATTTTATTCCATTCATCATCACAACCTGCCAAAATTTCATTGTTAAACATTGGCCTCCTATAGTTTGCCTCATCGGGGGGATATTTGCCAAAATTACAATACTTGGCTGGCGGGTTGGTAACTGCAAATGCTAATTATCAAGGAAGACGCTGCTTCCCATCTCATGTTTCGATTCCCTCAGTCGCCTTTTAACATACGACACCCACGGGATGATATGGTGTAGTGAATTCTCTTACTATACCCGAAAACCAACAATTTTCGTTTCTACGTATATGTTGGTTATTAATACATTTCATTATAAGTAGTAACATCGTCACAACTTATATTGAAATGTACTAAAATAATGCATTTGTGGCTCTCTTACGTTAGTAAAAAAAAACTATTTGAAAAATTTCACCGTGATCGTAATGGGAAGGAACATCATCAATTCCATCATTGGACCACCAGACGCTCGACTGGTCTCCACGCCTTTGTTCTCGAGATTCCACGCATTCGAACCAAACGGCTTTGCTTCATCGTTCGTAATGCATGCAGCAAAGGAGTGGAATAATTTGCCAGTCCTTTCCACCCGATTACGATGTAGTTGTCTTCAAGTATTAAAGGAATGCCCAATTTCGGCCATGAGACGCCCAATAATTTGCATTTGTTAAAAAATACATCTGTTTTTATGGTTATTAATCGCGGTATTCATTTATCAAAAGATTGCAACATGTCTTTTTGCGACTACAATTACTATGTACCTCAGAATGTAGAATCTGTAACTACCATTTAAATAGCAATTCTTGGGATTTACTTTTAGAATCAATATATAATCCTATTAAAACATTTAGTGCAGCACAAATTGAAGATTATGCAACATTATTGAAGATAATATGCATCATCATATAGACTTTGAAAATATTCACAGTATGCCTGAGCATACTGCATTAATATCTGGGCTTATCAAAGGCACAATATGAACAAATTCTGTCTGAAGTTCCGAGACTATCAAATAAACATAGGGGTTCTTTTGCACTTGCTGCATATTTGATGAAATTAAGAACAGGAGATAGTGACGAACGCCTGTCGGCATTATTGCAAGTACCAAGAAGCACATTAGAGCGGCTCATGAATATGGCCCGCGAAATATTAAATCAGGATTTTGTTCCTATAAATGTAGGCATAAATCATATATCCCGAGCAGAAATAGCTCAAAGAAATCTCCTTATTCCAAATGGACTTTATGGGGGAGAAGATAGGAGGCCTGTCATAATTGCGGATGGTACATATATTTACATAGAAAAGAGTTCCAATTATTTGTATCAGAAAAAAACTTACTCATTACATAAATATCACAATCTTATAAAGCCTTTCCTTTTTGTGTGTAGTGATGGTTACATCATAGATATTCTGGGCCCTTATCCTGCAACAACCTCAGATGCGGATATTATAAATAATGAATTTGGTGATGAATCCAGTTCATTAAGGCAATATTTTGAATCTGGAATGTATTCATCCTAGATAGAGGCTTTAGGATTCATTGCCACTTTTAGAATGTTGTGGTTATCAGGTTCATGTACCTTGTCTCCAGCAGATGGTGAATATTGCAAGATAACAAGCTTCGGGTCCCGCGCCTACGTCACAGTGACCGAGTGAAGCTGGCCACAGTCGAGCGTGTGCCTGCTGTACTACCCTATGTCAGAGGAGTCACAGACAAGGCTGGCTATATTTTGAAGCGAGCTTCCATTAAAACATACTTCAAGCCGACGAAGAAGATTAGTCAATTTTGACCATCCGTCAAGTGTAATATCCTCTACAAGATGCAGGAGTGTACAAGCTTGATTGTGAATGTGGTCTCTTACATAGGACAAACAAAAGATCCATTAAAACCAATCATTCTGCGTAGATCGGGCCAAAATTAATATTCAAAAACTGAAGGTAGCCGGGCTAACTATGACATTAGGACGTCAAACACCTCAGTCCCCGTGACCATGGGTGCTGTAAAGCACCGAAACGTCGGGATTAAACGCGATAAAATCCGTAAAATAGTTTTATTCAGTAAAATTATTGTTAAAAACTGTATTTGTGAAAATAAAAACCTTTATATTTTAAAAATCCGGACTTTTTAAATCAATTCTTTACCAGTTCATTCTAATAATTGCATATTATCATTTCTATATGCTTTTATATGTGGGCACCCATGGCCGAAGTGTCTATGGACGGTGGGCATTCCCTTTGCTCTTTGTTCAAATCCTATAATCTTGATAATTTATTCTTAGAAGCTACACGTGTTGCAGGGTGTAGTGCAACTTATTGATAATATTTTTACAGGTGTTGTACCAATCAACAAATTAATAATTCAAAACTTAGTTCAGATCACTGTGGACAACTGGTTTCATTACTTTATATGCACAAAAACAGGTAATTGAGAAAATTGTGTTTGTTCCTATTAATGCAAAACGCCTGGAGATTTAGAAGTAATATGGTAAAAACCTTCCATTGCTTTCTTATAACAACACTGCAGACTATTTATATGAAGAATTATTTACCCTTATAAGCAATGAATTTAATAAAACATTTACTTCTAAAACATTCTCCAGAAACAGTCGCAAGGCATTTAATGAGTGGGCGACAGTAGGAATTCATAAGAGCAGATGAAGGTTATATGAACTTTACCATGAAAGATCATAATATAATCTTTCCGATGCTTTTAAAGAATATGTCAAAATTATTCTAAAATGTTTACAAGAGTTTTGCTCCACAGCCAAATCTTTACATATTAGCAAAATTGAGACGGCAAAGAATAAAATTAAAATGACGGAGTATAATTAACTGCGAAACCGGTAAAGACAAACCTCGTAACTCAAACTATCAATTAAAATTAACAATGAATTGACTAAATCAAATCAAGAAGTCGCAGCGGTGTTTGAAATATTTCACTGAAATTCCTATCTTGACAACAGAGTCATTGAATACTCCTCCTACTGTCGCCGAGTCATTACTCAAACAGAATGTTAAAATCTGTTTAAAAGAATTTAGATTTGAAAAGTATTACCGCAAGATATTGTAAAATACTTCAAAACCATTGATGTAAAGAAAACCACAGATTTGTGGGGATTTCCATTACAGTTATTGCGTCCATAATAGATTTAATTGCACCTTATCTTGCTATTATTTTAATACTTGTATCGATTCTGGTGTGTTTCCTGATTTGATGAAATATAGTAAAGTAATACCTTTATTTAAATCTGGTAGTACATTGGACCCTGCTAATTTTAGACCTATTTCTGTACTACCAACTCTCAGTAAAATTTTGAAAAATAATTTAGGATCAATTGTTAATTTTTAATACAAATAAATTACTTCATAAAACCAATTTGGTTTTACAAGGGTCGCTCGACGTCTGACGCGGGTGTTGAGCTTATGAAATATATTTTTAATTCCTGGGAGAATTCACAAGATGCCTTAGGTATTTTTGTGATCTTCCAAGGCTTTCGATTGTGTTTATCATGAGACATTAATCAGGAAACTACAACATTACGGTGTAAAAAATTGGCGCTTAGACTTATTACTTCATATTTAAGTAACAGAACTCAAAAGTTGTGATCAATGGTAAAGGTTCCTCCGGATCGGTAGTATCAATGGGCATTCCTCAGGGCTCGATTCTTGGCCCATTCCTGTTCTTAATCTATATTAATGACTTACCTTATCTTGTAGGAACAATAACGATATAGTATTATTTGCTGATGATACCTCTTTAATTTTCAAACTCAAACGGCAGTCAATTATTTATGAAAATGTAATGTATGTATATAAAAACATAAATACTGTAGCTTTAATAAGAATAAGGATGTTCATACTTTAAACACTAGGAACAAACATAAGCTTGTAATGCCAGTTACTAGACTCCACAGAATCAGTAATTCATTTATGGGGCAATGTATACGCTTTTACAACAAAATCCCAGAACATGTTCAAAGTTTGTCAATAAACAAGTTTAAAAGTTTTATTAAAGAAAAACTGTACAAAAAGGGTTATTATAATATCAAGGAATACATGAATGAAAATAACCCCTGGGAATAAGGTGATCGCCACCATGCTGGTTCTATGAAAATTCATTTAAAAATTGTATAAACAAAATTATTGTTAAGTGAAATATGTTTAAAAAGTCCCGCTGGGTTTCTTACTGGTTCTTCCCAGGACAGAGGTATTTTCCGAACAAGTGGTAAATAAAAAATGACTTTCAATAAGTATTATGTAATAATCAATATTTAATAAAATCATTCATTCATTCATTCAAGGAAAGAGTGAATAGACTTGTGTTAAGGTAAGTCTGCGCTATACCATTCTCAGCTACATCACCGCTTACCATCAGGTGGAATATAGTACAAGCACTGGCTTAATAAAAATAGCTGTTCTCGGCGATGTCATCAATTTGCTGTGCTCGTTATACTTTAATCAAAGAACGAATGAAGATAAAGAGGAGCAAGAGTTAATACCTGCTGAGCCCAATAGCTCGGCTCGGCATATCTATCCATTAACAAGTGGTAAAATTAAAAAACGTACAACCTACTTCAATATAAATAAAATGAGAACATCATCAATGTAATCGGAAGTCAATTAAATACGCATTATTAAGGATAAATCAAAAACTACTGGTCAGGTCTTGATTAAATTTATATGAGACCACATGAGAAGCACCAACTTTCAAATAAAAAGAATCAACAAAATCGGTTTACGTAGAAAAAAGTTCCGAGGTAACACACATAAAAAAATACAATCGAATTGAGCACCTCCTCCTTTTTTTGAAGTCGGTTGAAAAAGGGAAAAGGAATAAAACTTCAATCTCGAAATAAAAAAACTAGGTGTACCTGATATTATTGATTAATTTAATTTAATGAAAATTATAAATTATAAATTAAAACGTGAAATTGTTGTAAAAGCTCAGCGAAATATCGCAATAAGTCGCATGCCTTAAGAAAGGTCTATGTCTAGTAGCATACTGCCGTAGGATGCTATTACAATTGAGGTGTATGGGAAACTTAATAACTTCTTTTCAAATATATACTCGTACTGATCTGTGCGTGCTGAATGTTAATATGACTTTAGCGAACAAATTAGGCGATACATTGGTCCGAAAATGCGAAGAATTTTCGAAATAGATATGAGTAGCTTTATCAGTGCAAGCGGTTGGCTCTGCATTTACCAATATAGACGTTTCCAAGCATTGCAAAAATGGAAATCTTTTTTAATCATTATAAGCCAGTGCTTGGCTACTAGGTATTCCACCTGATGGCAAGTGGTGATGTAGCCGAAGATGTTAAAGCGATTCAATGCAATTCACTCTCGCATTAAAAACACTCATATTGTAATCGAATGGAAAGAGATGCTTTTGTTACGTGGTAGAGCCATTACTGGCATAGTTGTAGCACTAATGAGTCGGCTCGACCGGGGAAGGACCACGCTCTCACAGAATACCAGCGTAAAATAGCAGCTTAACACTGCTGTGTTTCGTATGGTGAGTGTAGAGAACAGGAGATCCTTTTTACTGGAAAAGAGGCATTCCATCTTAGTCCTCCCTTGTGACAACGCATCTGCATTTTGATTCGTAATCGAGGATAGATGTAGAAGTCTATGGGTCCCTGCAACCACTTACAATCAGGTGGACTGTGTGCTCGTTTGTCACCCTATCTTATAAAAAAATGCTGGCAAATTATTTCACTCCATTGCTGTCCGCATTACAAACGAAGTTATCTCTTATTCTGCATAGAGTAGGTACATTATCCGTATCCGTCCGTTACAGACTATTAAAGTCCACTGCTGAACATAGGCCTCCCCAAAGATTGCCTCATGGGGATATTTGCCATAGTTGGCATGCTTGGCAAGCGTGTTGGCAACGGTAGTTTTTTTAGTTTTAGTTGTTATTAGGAAGACGTTGCTGCCCACCTGATTTGTTTCCCTCTGTCGCCTCTTACTACACCCACGGGATGATATGGGGTAGTGGATATTCTTGCAACACCACTACACGGTACATTATAATTTGAACTCAATTAACTTCTTCTCGATCCGCCTGCTAAGCGTGACTATTAAGGCAAATTCTTAATACAACTGGAGAAGCCCATTTACAGCATTCATCGATTCTCATCTACATTAATATTGCGCACTTGACCATTTTTATTTATTAAATGTGCTTAGGTAACTAAAAAAGCTTAATGTGAACCAAAATAATAGTTAAACAATACAAAAACTAAAAATTAAAGCAGTAAGTGACAGTCTTCAGCAGGGCGCGGGTGGTGCTGTTGATAATGGAAAGAGTTATTATAAGATGTTACATTCTTTTTTACTCCGTGTTACTGCTTATTTTCGGACAGGCGTATTTCCCGTTCGTTAGCTACGTACGACATGAATAAGCAAGTTGTAATATATAAATATCATAATTTACTAGATGGTAGAGCTCTTTTTTGCCGAGGCTCCGATGGATGGTGGTATACGGCTTTTTCCAGACCTACCCATACCGGCGACAGGAAGCAAATCAATAATTCCAGCCAATTTGCCTGTCAAGCATGGCAATATTTGCAACTCCTTACAACGAGACAGGCTCAGGTAAAAGAAGCAAAAAAAAATGAACGTTAGCGTTTGAACAACGTCAATCAATTCAATTCAATGAGACTGTAAAATTATCGGTTTAATTTTTTGTGTTGGTATAAGGAAATGAAACAGCCATTCTAAGTACCTACGATATCTATTTCTATTCAGATAAAACATAATGACGTAACGCTTCTAGGGAACTGTGAGAGGTAAACAATTATTATGTTATTTATTGACCTTGTTATCGGATTCATAATAACGCTGTCTACCACATTTATACAATTTTGTTCTTTGTTTTATTTGTGTTTATGTATTATATTACATGTTTGTAGTATCACCTGTCACCTGGTTTTCCATCTTCTTCTTTATAGCCCGTAAACTCTACTGGTGGACATTATGGGCCTTTATGGCGTATATTATATATAAATCCTCGTTACAATGGCCAATATGCCATGCAGTTGCAATAATCGCCACGCTTGACAAGAGATTGGCAATCTTAATGGACGGTTATATCGTTCGTTATCAGAGGCCAAGAGATCAAAAGATCTTTCTTTTAATTTCTAAAGTCGTCGTACTGTATGCTGCTTAGTCCATAGTGGCGGCGGAGAAAAATCCATCACCTGCTTTATGGATGTTTTATTGCACTAAAAATGTTACCTCTTACAATAAACGAAAGAAATTATCCTAAAATTTGATAAAGATAGCCTTGATGTTACTTTTAGTGACCACTCACTGGGAAAGAAACCACCTCATATTATATATTCTGATGTTAGAAAAGTAAAATATTTTTAAGGATTATCATTTTTACTTAAAATATGAAAATTGGTCAGGATGTCAAGGATAGTGATCTTACTACCGTAGAAGCTGGACAATGGATTACTATATATTAAGATAATTATGATCTGACATTATGTTGAGTAGTTACCACTATTTAGGTCTGCTAAACAATAAATAAGTATTGATTTTTTTTATTGTATAAAACGAAAACAGCAAGAACGAGTGAATGTATTTTTTATTGTTATAATCATAAATAGAAAAATCCGAAAATAAATTTAATTGATTTATAACAGTTATTTTTATACATACTTTATGTATGTACATTACCTGTATAAACAATTTGAAACAGAAAATAATTATACAACGTTAATAACCAAATATAATTAACTAGTAAATTACGTAAATACATAATGTAATTAAAAGAAATTGTTATAGTACAAACAGGTGTATTATCACTAAATCTAATTTAAGCGCGATCAACGTTATTGCGTTTTTTTGGTGATTGGACAATAATTTAGAGTATATTAATTTAAAATGCTGTCCTTGCGGTCATAATCATACGATTGAGCGGAGGTGGTAGCGGGAGCAGTAGCGAACTTAGCAGAGAAGTGTCTATCCTGATAATTTCCCTTCATGTAATGTCCATCTTTTTCGTAGGCTTGCTCACGGTTGTTGCTGTAACTTTAATGTTTTTTTTTTTAAATTTGTAGTGTCACCCTTAATTTGTCGAGCAAATCGAAATTAAATTGAACTAATTTTAACAGTTATTCATTTATAAAGGCCAAGACAATCACCGTGTGGTGGCTACATATCGTCCCATGGGTGTCGTAAGAGGCGACAGAGGAAAACTGAAACAGGAGATGGCAGGAACATGTTCCTGATAACAACTCAACATAATAAAAGAACTGCGTTTGCCAACCCGCCTGCTAAGCGGGGCAACTGTGGCCAAACTCGATGGAGGAGGCCTATGTTTAGCAGTGGACTGTAAAGGCTGTAATGGATGAAAAGATTGTTATAACTACATTTAAAGAACATATAACTAAATATACATTTTGTTAATATTCTATATCCGTTTTTTTCTTAAAACATTTAGTCATTTGAGTCAACTACCGGTTAAGGTATGTGACAAGGATATAGTATAATATAAGATATATAATATATCCTTGTCTAATATATAATATAGAATATAATAGTATATAATATAGTAATATTAAAGGCAAGTGAAAGAAATTATTCTTTTACTTAAGAAATATAACGGGTATATGATAGTAATGCTTTATTTAGTATTAGTTTCTAGTTAGTGTATGTTGACAGTATTTTAGTTAATTTTAATGTTAGTAAAAATTCAAATGCCTACTAATAATAATAATAAATTATAATAGTTTAAATAAAAATATATAAACTAAAGTCAAATTATGTGTATTTTTTATTTTATTATTTATATAGTGTTCCCATCTCGTTGTGATGTATAAATATATATTAAAAATGATAAAGGAGATAAAATAAAATATATGTGTAATATGTACAATATATTACGTGTAGGATGTAAATATTATTATTGTTATTAAATCTATAAAAAGATGAGCCGTGGTAGCTTAAAGGCAAAGTGCTTGAAGGAAAACAAAGTGAGGAAACCTGAATGTCTGAGAAATTAAAGCTAGATTATTTCGAAGACGTGTGAAGTTCGCCAATTACACATTGCGGTAGCGCCGGGGGATTTGTCCAAAAACCGTCTCAGAAATGAGAAGATTCCTGTACCCAGCCGTGGGACATACGGGTATGTAGCCTGTAATCTTACTTTAATTTATGTTAAATGATAATTAGACTTTTAAAAAAATCTGACAAAAATAAATAAAAAGGATAAAATATTTTTCACATAATTTAATAGTTTCAGAAGCTTTAATTCTTCAATAAAACATGTCTCAGCATCGATTTCAGAAGCTATTAAATAACGTGGAAATTATTTTATTCCTTTTAGTTTTTTTGAAGTTTTTTTGAATTTTATGGCGTTTACTATGTTTGACTATTTTGATTGGATTAAACATTAACACAAGCTCAAGGTGGCAATCAGAAATTTCATCCCCTATATTTACATCATACGCATTTAAAAGTGGGACCACCCTTGAAGTTGAGTCTATTCCATAAAAAGTTCACTATTGGCGAAGATATTGCGTAACCCTACGTTCATACAAAAAAGACAGTCGAAATAATAACCCATTCATTTTTTAAAGTCAGTTAAAATGGTATATATATATATATATATATATATATATATATATATATATATAATAGTATAGTATAATACACTTACCTGCTGCCATTACTTTCATCGCAGTCGTTCTCACTGCTACCTGCGCCCCTGTTATTGTTTTTGCCTTCGAAATCGTTGTAACTTCTATCGTACCCGCTATTTTCGTAGCCCCTTTGTGTCCTTTCTAATATTAACAAAAATTATTCTTCAATAGTGTTATAATTACTTTTAGATTTTATGTAATTAACAGGGGATTTTATGAAATTAACAATGTTATGGGATTCTAAGCTTCGAAAAAATACCCATGTCCGACTAGTATTATATGTTATTTGATAAATTTTGATATATGGTCCACTAAGGCATCACTAACACATACGTACATTTACGTAGTACAGTCATGCTGCAGCGACGGTATAAAAATAAAAGCAGTAGAGCAGTAGTCAGACTGTGCTGTAGCTACGAGTATAATAGTTGTAGCACGAATGGGTCGGCTCGATCGGGGAAGAACGAAGCTCTCACAGAATATATAATTCTCGTAATACCAGCTTACTGCTGCTGTGTTACGTATGGCGAGTGTAGAGAACCGGAGACCATTATTACTGGAAATTAATATATTCGACTTTGTCAGAACATGTTTATTTTTCTATATGAAACGCATACATTCATAAAACCTAATGAAATAAACTAAGTATTTTTTTTATAGGAGAGGGGGCAAACGAGCATACGGCTCACCTGATGGTAAGTGACTACCGCCACCCATGAACAACTGCAACACCAAGGGAATTGCAGGTGCGTTGCCGGCCTTTTGAAAAGGAGTAAGCTCTTTTCTTGAAGGTCCCTAAGTCGTATTGGTCCGGAAAAATCGCCGGTGGTAAATTATTCCACAGAGAGGTCGTACGCGGAAGAAAACTCCTAGTGAAACGTACAGTGGTGGACCGCCAAACATCCAGATGGTGTGAATGGTATCGGGAGTTTTGCCGCGATGTGCATTCGTGAAATTTGGCGGCTGGGATTAATCCGAACAATTCCTCAGAGCACTCTCCGTGGTAAATGCGAAAGAAAATGCAAAGGGATGCAACATCTCTTCGCAGCGCCAGAGAATCGAGCCGATCGGTAAGGACTCGGTCGTCGACGTTTCGAGCCGCTCTGCGCTGGATGTGGTCAAGTGGAAGAAGCTGGCACTGGGGAGCCCCAGCCCAGAGATGGGAACAGTATTCCATGTGAGGCCGAACCTGTGCCTTGTAAAGTTGCAGGCGGTGTGCTGGCATGAACGCCGGCACGCCAAGCTTTTTAGAGGCCAATTTGGCCTTCTCTTCCAAGTAACCACGAAACTGTACGTCACTCGATATGGTCGACGCCGAGATTTCCAATACTGAGGCAACAAGGGGAGTGCCTTGAAACTAAGGAGATACGACAAAAGGGGTTCTTTTTAGCGGTAAACGCGCAAACTTGTGTCTTCTGAGGATTAAACTGGACTAGATTTAGTTGCCCCCAATCCGAGACTTTGTTCAGCAAAGACTCGACTTCAGACACAAGTTTGTTCCGGTACTCGGCGACATTTTCCCGAGAAATATTGGCACGGCCGGTGTATAGAGGATCACCAGTGCTGTCATCCGCATAGCAATGAATGTTATCGCTTCGCAACATATCATTGATATACAGAAGAAACAGCGTTGGTAATATTATCACCAACACTGTTTCTTCTGTATATCAATGATATGTTGCGAATGCTATATTACCAATGCTGTTGAACCAGCATTAATAGACTTGTAGTCGGAGAATGCACCGTCTACTACGACCTTGATGCTCCGATCTGCAAGAAAGCTGGTGATCCAATTGCACAATTTCTCGGGAAGCCCATAGCAAGGGAGCTTCGAAAGAAGCGCTTTGTGCCTAACCCGATCGAAGGCCTTCGCAATGTCCAAACTAACGAACGGCCAATGCCTCCCCCTTGGACTCTACTGCCTCCGCCCATCTATGAGTCAGGTAGACCAGAAGATCACCAGCTGATCTACCCCGACGAAAACCGTATTGGCGGTCACTAATCAGCTGGTGATCCTCAAGGTACCGCATGAGCTGGCAGTTTATAACGGATTCCATTATTTTGGAGAACAAGGAGGTGATGGCGATAGGCCTGTAGTTAGACGGGTCTGAGCGGTCGCCTTTTTTAAGGATCGGGTGGACAAAAGCCGCCTTCCATGTTTTCGGAACTACACCTAGGGAGTAGAAGTACCGGAAAAGACGCGTTAGAACCGGTGCCAACTCCGGAGCACACGTCCTCAGCACAATTGGTGGGATTCCGTCAGGCCCACTCTACTTGTGGATGTCCAGGGAGAGGAGTGCTTTGCGAACCGAGCGCTGTGTGAACCGCACATTCGGCATGGAGCACTCGCACCGCGGGATGGTCGGCGGTGTGTTCCCCCGTCATCAAGAGTCAAGTTGGACGCAAAGAAAGAGCCTAGCAGATCGGCTTTCTCCTTTGCGGCATGGGCCAGTGATGATCCTCCCTGTGCAGAGATGGAAGAGATGGCTGACAGAAGTTCCCTTGGACAGCCTTGGCGAGAGACCAGAATGCACGGGTTCCCGAAGGAAGGTGCACTAGTTTCTCGCCAATTCTGGCTATGTGCTCTGACTTTGCCTTGGCAATGACTCTTTTGAAGGACCTGGAGGCGGAATTATACTTCTTTTTAAGGGTGCTGGTGTTTACATTCCGGGACGTTGATGCGTCAGCCCAGGCCCGGTAGCACTCCTGCTTGTAGCGTGATGCTATTTTACAGGAGCGACTAAACCATGGCTGAGATCTGCCTCCGATGGACACCACAGAGGAAGGAATAAAAAGTTCCATACCCTGAAGTACCACATCAGGAACAGAATTAGCAACAATGTTGGGATCGTCCGGCGAGAAGCAAACCCGCCCCCAAGGGTAGGATGCAAAGAAAGACCGCATCCCAACCCAATCGGCCGACCTATAGTGCCAAACACGGCGGCAGCCTGCAGAAAGCAACCGCGATTTCAGCGTGAGTGGCACACTCCGCACTAGACAATGATCCGAGGAGCCAAGAGGGGCATCGACGGAGACCTGATATCTGCCCGGATGAGAGGTCAGCAGAAGGTCCAACAGGAAAGGTGCATGATCCTCCACATCTGGAATCCGCGTAGGCGTAGTAACCAGTTGTGTCAGACCATATGCCAAGGCAAAATCATGAACACATCTCCCCGCATGATCGGTTAAACGTGAACCGAGCCATTGGGCGTGGTGGGTGTTGGGGATTGTTTTAAGCGGAATTTTGCCCCAGAATACGCGGGGCAGCCTGAGCACCCACGCTCAGGAGTGGAGTAGCTTAGTCGTGGATGCTAAGCGAGGGATTATCCTAGGGTGCTGGTACCCTCCTGGGGTAGTCTTTCATTTAATTCCGCTACTATGTTGATGGGGGGTGGGGGATGGGGGGGGGGAATTGGGCCTCCGGCCACCTGCACTCACCAGACGAAACGCAGAAGCAGAGCTTCCACTTCTATTCTGTGAGGTCGTGGTACCAACCCGGCTCGAGCCGGCCCATACGTGCATAACAGCAAAAGCTGGCGCGTGGCTCTACCACCGTTAAAAAGTAAGATAGTTATTCGTACTATCTTTCCAATACAACATATAAAATTAATTTTGAAAAAAACACGTAAAACCAATTAGTAATGTTCGTATGTCAATATAAATTTTATTGCAAGTAAGTAGTTATATTTTATTCAAACTTAGTCTTTGTATGCTTACCTCGATTAGGTAGGGCGTGGGCTGCCAAAATAGCAACGAGAGCGAAAGTGGTTATGTTTTTCATTTTGACTGACTATGCTCCGATGCTTCTGGTCTCATCTTTTATAGGGCTACACCAAAGGGACAGGATGGACATCGTCACGTCAAATTAACATTTCGGATGCGGCACGGTCGCACATCAGTGTCGCATTTTCGATTATAATGCGTGACGGACGAGTTAATTCGCGGGTTAATTTGGACATTTATAAGTAGTGTAATCCTGTAAATGTTATTGTCGAAAACTGCAACCATGTTGATTTTTTTAATAGAATGGGGTGACAAACGAGCACACAGCTCACCTGATGGTAAGTGGTTGCTGTGGACCATAGACATCTACATTTTACTCCATTAAGAATCAAAATGCAGATGCGTTATCACCCCTGAGGACTAAGATGGAATGCATCGTTTCCAGTAAAAAGGGTCTCCGGTTCTCCGCACTCACTATACGAAACACAGCAGCATTAAGCTGCTATATTACGCTGGCATTCTGTGAGAGCGTGGTCCTACCCCGGTCGAGCCGACCCATTCGTGCTACGATCATAATAATGTAGCTGAAGCATGGCTCTACCACGTATAAAAAAAATTGAATACATTAATTTAAATGAATTCAGATAAAATCGTTAGTCTTAGGCAGAAATTCTGAATGGTTTAAAATTTTTCTGTTACTGGTGTAAATGTTTTAACATGATAAGGAACACTCTTCTTACTTTGCCAATCGAGGAGGGATAAGGACCTCTTCTTATGAGATTTTTTTGTGTATATATCGGGGCTATCGGTTCATGGGGTCCACGTGCGGTGAACTTCTTAAAGGAACTTTATCTGCGACTTGACGTCGCCGCTGGTACAAGAAAACTGGTTCTTTTCGCGCTCCAAAGCTAAGTAGATAGCTATTAAGCGAGGAAACGCAGCCAGCGTTCTTGGCACTATACCGCAGAGAGGACTGAATGATAATTTTAATGTTTAGTTTTTTTATTATTTTAATAAATGTTGTATGATATTATTTTATGTAAACAATCATCATCATCATCATCATTACAGCCCTTCACAAATCAACTGCTGAACATAGGCCAAGGAATGCCACAAAGCACGGTCCCGAGCTACCTGCATCCATTGACTTCCTGCATGTCTTACCAGGTCGTCACTCCATCTAGTGGGGGGACCCCCTACACTTTGCCTGCCGGTACGAGGCTGCCACTCGAGAACCTTTCTTCCCCATCGGTTGTCGGTTCTTCGAGCTATATGGCCGGCCCATTGCCACTTCAGCATACTAATTCTTTGGGCTATGTCGGTTACTCTGATTCTACTACGGATATCCTCGTTTTTAAGTCTATCACGCAGAGAAACACCGAGCATAGTCCTCTCCATAGCTCGCTGAGCGACGTATGAGGACATACGGCCAGCAGTGAAGGACCACGTCTCAGATCCATAGGTCATCACTGGCAACACGCACGGGTTGTACAATCTAGTTTTGAGGTTTTAAGGTGTATCTGACGAGAAGATGTGTCGTAATCTCCCGAACGCTGCCCAGCCGAGCTGAATCCGTCGATTGACCTCTCGGTCAAAGTTGGACTTACCTAGTCGGACTATTTGTCCCAGGTAAACATATTTGTCAACAACTTCGAGCTTAGTGCTCCCAACAACTACCGGCATAGGTGTGACCTGGACGTTAAACATTTTTGTTTTGTCCATTTTCATCTTAAGACCTATCCGTTGGGAGACTATTGAGGTCATTGAGCATAGTGCTTAGGTCCTCCAGCGATTCTGCCATAAGGAATATATATATCGTCGGCAAATTAAAGGTGAGTGATGTACTCGCCATTGACGTTAATACCGTATCCTTTCCAGTCCAGTAGCTTAAAAACGTCTTCCAATGCAGCGGTGAAGAGTTTCGGGTATATTACGTCAACCTGTCTTACATCTCTCTGCAGTTGGATAGGTCTCGTACTCTGGTTCTGTACTCGGATAGCCATCGTAGCCCTACTGTACAAACACTTCAGCACTTCGATATACCGACAGTCCACTTGGCACCGATGAAGGGACTGCAGTACCGCCCAAATTTCGACGGAATCAAAGGCTTTCTCATAGTCCACATACGCAAGACAAAGTGGCAGATTGTACTTTTCAAGCTTCTGTACAATTTGCCGAAGGGTATGTATGTGGTCTATGGTGCTAAAGCCTTTTCGGAAACCGGCTTGTTGGGGAGGCTGAAAGTCGTCGAGTCTGCGTGCGAGACGATTCGTAATGACTCTCGAAAACAGACGCGGCTCAGAAGGGAAATCGGTCTGTAGTTCTTCAAGAGAACGTTGTCGCCTTTCTTGAAGAACAGGACCACTGCACTTCTGCTCCACGCCTCCGGAGTAGTTCCACCATGGAGGAAAAAATGTAAACAAATGATTTAATACATTTTTATTTATTATTAAATGTCTATTTTGACGTGACAACGTCTTATAAATTAGTTTGCCGGGTGACACTTCAGAAACTGCGTTACGCTCCGCTCACGTTATGCGCTCACAATGAGAGCGAGTGAGAGGCACGCGTCCCTTCCACTCGGGCATGGTTAGCCCGCCTAAGAGCGAGAGAGACAGACATAATAAAATTATTTTACCACTCAAAGTCGTTGTCACGTAAAACTTTCGCCCGTATACCGACTTTACAGGCAACCAATTTTTCTTTCATGCAAGCCTATCTTTGACATAAATTGAATAATTTTTAAAGTGAAAACTTCTTTAGCAGCATTGAGCGATTTTTGGAAGGGGAAAATTTATAGTTTTGCGTCACCGATGACCTCGACATGCTGTGACGTATAGCGAGCATGTTTACTACGCGTCGCTAGTCTGTATACGCATATATCGTTGAGTTTTAACTTCTGTCGGCAGTTCTTGTGACTGCCTCTGTTTTTTTTTAAATAAACACTGTTTGATGTAGATGATGAATGTCAAAGTCTCTTGTAGTGGGGTCCCTTTGAGTAGTTTCCCTCTTTCCTTCAATCTTTACCTTCTATTGCTAGTATGCCAATTATTGGGGAATTCCAGTTTTAATGGTAATTAAGAAAGTTAAAAAAGTATATTTGAAAGCTTTTTGTTATAAAGGACTTGTGACTGATTGTTTTTGTCACTCAAACACAAACACAAAAATAGTTTTATTAGAATATAATTATAATAGTGACGTACATTCTGTAAATACTGAGAAAAAGCACAAGCAATTTTTCCAAACAGTGTACCGAGCTTTCTTATTTCTTATTTTTTCTAGTGGTAAAAGCTATCAATGAGTTTTCTTGTACTCTATTCTATTATATTCTTTCTATTCTCTATTAAAATAGGCATTCTACTCATTTAAATAGATATATAAAATATACAAATGGTCTATACAATTCAAAAATAATAGTGATAAATCAACATCAGTCTCTTTTGTTCATGGGTCACACATACGAGTAATACACCAGGTTGGCGATTTGGTGAATGCAGAGCCGAGACGCTTTGGTAATTATGAATAATATAACATTATTATTACACGCTTTATATTAGCTTGATACAGGTTAATATACAGGTTAATATTAATATTATTATTATTTATAAATTATTGCAACGCGGCCTTATTATTACATTGTTATCTTACGTACAATAATATATATAAATAGTTTGGAAAATCCAAAAGTGCACGCCTCATGAGCGTTTAATTTAATTTTGATGAAAAAAACTAATTGTATTCCTGACTTTTAAAATATATTATTTACGTGTTTTAAATTTAGCGCTCTATTATTTTAACAGGCAGTCATGTCACCTACAGGGAAAAAATTAATAATGTTTACCAAAATAAATCGATTACACAAAGTATTAAATCGATATAGGCTGTAATATAGTACATTTGTCCTTTGTCTGTCAAGGGCTAAAAAATATGAAAGCGCCTTTCAATTTTTAATAGCAATACAACTTATAAAAGTTAAAAATCATTTCATTAACAATCTACGCGTACTAGGCTATTAATATGAAATAGGGAACTAGTTGATGTAATTCTGAAGCTAATAAAAAAACTTGGTCTCGATACGTCAATTTTTTCGGGAGTTATCGTGACCACATAGAAAATCAACATGCGGACGTCCACGTAAATTTTTTTTCAAACCGTTTTATTTCAAAGTAGCAATATAAAATGATTTTTAGGAAATATAAGATGGATTAATTTGAGTGTTTTCTTGATATACGACTACATATATGTTATCGTATAAGTGCAATATGGTTATGATAGACGCATTTTAAGAAGACAAAATTGCTTGACCTTGACGTGTCGAGAGTAAAGCACTACCTAATAACGCATTGCGTTATGAGGCATGCAATATATATTATTGTACGTATGAATGTAGCTGAATTTTTATTAATATGAATTAATTCAGGTTTTCGAAATTTAGTTTTACGTAATTTCAAACGTCTGAATAGAGTAGAATAATTTTTATTCAATATAGATCACATGTAATTCTTATTGAAAGTATTTTTTGCTTTAACACTGGTTCGGATAAAACCTCTGTACTGGGAAGAACCAGCAAGAAACCCAGCGGGAATATTTAATGTAAATTTTACAATATGAAAGGTTGTAAAAACTATTTACAAAATTTATAATTTAGAAACAAAAAAATATTTAAAATGCGACCACCTCATTAACCAGGGGTTATAGTAACTTTTTATACAGTTTTTGTTTAATAAAATATTTAAATTTATTAGTAGAGTGTACCGTGTAGTGGCGGGCAAGAACACACTACACCATGTCTTCTCGTGGGTGTCGTTAGAGGCGACAGAGGGAAACTGAGGCAGACGATATCTCGTACGCCGACTCGACGACCTCCAGCCTCCCGAACAAGCCGGTTTCCGAAAAGGCTTTAGTACTATAGACCACATACATACCCTTCGGCAAATTGTACTGAAAACCAAGGAGTACAATCTGCCACTATGTCATGCGTATGTGGACTATGAGAAAGCCTTTAATTCCGTCGAAATTTGGGCAGTACTGCAGTCCCTTCAGAGGTGCCAAGTTGACTGTCGGTATATCGAAGTGTTTCTACAGAGAGCTACGATGGCTCCGAGTACAGATCCAGAGTGCGAAACCTATCCAACTGCGAAGAGGTGTAAGACAAAGTGACGTTATATCCCCGAAACTCTTCACCGCTGCATTGAAAGACGTTTTCAAGCTACTGGCCTGGAAAGGATACGGTATTAACATCAATGGCGAGTACCTCACTCACCTTCGATTTACCGACGATATAGTCCTTATGGTAGAATCGCTGGAGGACCTAAGCACTATGCTCAATGACCTCAATAGTGTCTCCCAACGGATAGTTCTTAAGATGAACATGGACAAAACAAAAATCATGTTTAACGCCCATGTCACACCTATGTCGGTAGTTGTTGGGAGAACTAAGCTCGAAGTTGTTAACGAGTATGTTTACCTGGGACAAATAGTCCGACTAGGCAAGTCCAACTTCGATCGAGAGGTCAATCAACGGGTTCAACTCGGATGGGCAGCGTTCGGGAAATTACGACACATCTTCTCGTCAGTATACCTCAAAACTTGAAAACGAGGTTGTATAACCAGTGCGTGTTGCCAGTGATGACTTATGGATCTGAGACGTGGTCCTTAACTGCTGGCCGTATGAGGAAGCTAAAGGTCGCTCAGCGAGTTATGGAGAGGGCTATGCTCGGGGTTTCTCTGCGTGATAAATTTAGAAATGAGGATATCCACCGTAGTACCAGAGTGATCGACATAGCCCAATTGATTAATGAGCTGAAGTGGCAATGGGCCGGCCATGTAGCTCGAATAACCGACAACCGATTGGTGCAGGTGGCTCAGGACCGTGCTTTGTGGTGTTCCTTGGGGGAGGCCTATGTTCAGCAGTGGACTTGTGAAGGGCTGTAATGAATGAAAAATAAAATTAGAGAGAACCTTTGTTATAGCGTATACATTGCTCCAAGAATGAATTACTGACTCTGTGGAGTCGAGAAACTGGTATCACTAGCTTATGTTTGTTCCTAGTGTTCACAGAGTGTATATCACTTTTTTACAAAAACTACTTTTGTTTTTGTAAACAAAAATAAAATTTTCATAAATATACTGAGAGGCCAAAGTTAATATATTATGTAAGTATGAATAATTCACATCTATACATTTAAATGTGGTAGAGCCATGCTACAACTGTATTGTGGTTGTAGCACGAATAGGTCGGCTCGACCGGGGAAAAGACCACGTTCTCACAGAATATCAGCGTAAAATAGCAGCTTAATGCTACTGTGTTTCGTATGGTGATTGTAGGCAACCATAGACACTTTTTACTGGAAATGAGCCATTCCATCTTAGTCCTCAGGGGTGACAACACATCATCTGTATTTTGATTCTTAAACGAGGATAGATGTAGATATCTAGCCACAGTACTTATCCACTTACCATCAGGTGGACTGTGGGATCGTTTGTCACCCTTATTCTATAAAAAAAAAAACTAAAATATTGCAGACATATTGAGAACCGATAACAATACAATAATTTCATGACTAGGCCTTAGTATTCACACAAGGATCATCACAGCTTCATCATCAAAGTGTGTTGATCATCAAATGCTATATCTAAATTAGTAAATTGGTTTGAAATCAATAATTTTCATTTAAATGGCACTAAAACGAAATGTTTGAAATGGATGACTCCAAATGTCAAACATATAAATACTAATGTAATTTTAAATAGGGAGGAACTGAGTCTTGTCGATACCACCATTTTTCTTGGAGCCACACTAGACGCGAAGCTTCAATTTTCGAAGTTTTGATATATGGGGAACCCCCATATATCCCCATATATCAACAGTCGTGTGCGCGCGCGCTTGGCGTACGGCTGTTGTTTCGTAGATTCACCTAAGTCAAATACGTAATTGTGCATAAATATCTAAAAGATTGTGTTTTGCCAATATCATAAGCATTAATTATGGTTAAGTGTAAGAAATGCAATAAGGCTGTGTCGACGGCGAAAGATGAGACTAGTAAATGCAAGGCTCATGTGAAGCAGTCTTCCATATAAAGTGCGTCACGAGAGCTACCTTCAAAATGAAAAATGTGAAGATTGTGTTTCCCTACGGATCGCATCTAGTTCGCCTAGTGTTGATGAACCGGATATTGCAGTGACCCTCGCTGATATGAACAGGAAAATGGAGGTGGTGTACAAAATGGAGAAGAAGCTGAGTGAGCTGGCCGATCTGGTTGATTTTGTATCAGAAAAGTATGATAATTTGATGGAGTACCAGAAATCGACCGAAACAAAATAAAATCCTAGAAAACATGAATGCATACTTGTGCAATAAAGCACTGGAAGAACGTGAACGAGCTGGAAGAAAGACAAGGAAAAAAGTGGAGTTGGCTGGACTGGAAAAGAAAGAAAATGAAGATGTGGCGAAAATAATAGTCCAAATTGCTAACAAGCTCCAGATGGATGTTAGTCAGATTGAGCACGCAGAGAGGGTAGGCCGTGAAAAACCAAACGCCGACAAACCACTGCCAGTTGTTGTAACGCTAAGGACAAAAGAGGCTCGTGATAAGTGGATTGTAAGTCGCAAAAAACGCTTGACAAATGGCGAAATTTATGGTACAAATAACGACAACCGTATTTATATAAATGAGAATCTCACTAGATATAAAAGGAACCTTCTATGGGTTACTAAAAACCAGCTTAAAAAAACCTACAAGTACATTTGGGTACAAGATGGAAAAATACTCATAAGAAAAAGTGATGAACAGAAAAAATTATGTCAATAAGGGTGAACGAGATATTGAAAATATATAGAAAGCAATGTAAATACGGCGACTGGCTAGATGTTGTTGTTGGTACCTGTATGCCTAACGCACACATAGTGCGAAGTAAACACTGCGAGCTAAACTAACATCAAGTAAAAGTTGATCGTTTCGATGCAATTATCACATTAGAATGTCAATTTACTAGATTTAAAACAGCGAACTCCTGGGTGCAGAGTACATCTAGCAACAACAAATATTTACACATATTACACTTAAATATTCGGTCATTAAGAAAAAACTTTAATGAATTGCAATTTTTTGTAAAAAATGCTCTGAAGAGTTAGGAATACTAGTGTTGACAGAGGTTAACATTAAGGAGAAGGAGCTATCACTATACCACATAAAGGGGTACAATCTATTTGCAAACACGAGGGAGACTATAAGAGGAGGGGGTGTGCTTATTTATGCTAAGGAATGTCTTATTTTTAATTCGCGAAAAACCTGACGAGTTCACTGGAAGGACTTCATGGTAAACTCACTGTTAACAACTCAACTGTAAATATAATTGCAGTCTACAGACCACCAAAAACGAATAGGTTTTTATTCGTTGATGAAATCGAGCAGATAATTAAGAAGATCCCAGCGAGTGAGGAAATTATCATGTTAGGTGACGTCAACATTAACTTGTTAGGTGTGGTGAAAATCAACTGGTGTCAAAATATAAGGACTGCCTGTGGACTGGGCCTACAGTGCGTAATACCGATTACGGAGGTGACGCGAGAGGTTATCGTCGCGGGTGTAAGAGAAATGTCGTGTATCGATCATGTTTGGGTGCGAACAAGACAGTTGCGAGACTGCCATTCGTTTGTTATTGAGTGCTTCATGTCGGATCATCACGTGGTTGGAGTCTCGGTACCGTTACATGTGACGCAACACTACACTGACAGTGTGGACTCGGACACTCGGTATGTGATTAATAATAAGCTAGTAGCTAAGCAGATCACTGATTACGATTGGTCTCAACTGTTGCTTATTGATTGTCCGTTAAAATTGTATTGTAAGTTAGAAAATGTTTTCAATGACATTTATAAAAATAGTAAGACTGTAATGCCAAAGATTAAAAAACGGGATACACAACCGTGGATAGACAGAGATTTGAATAAAATGTTAATGCGTAGGGATAGGTTATTTAGGGATTGGAAAGAAACCCCAAACAATAATACGAAAAGACTAGAATACACACGATTTAGAAATAAGGTAAACAAATTAATATTTAAAGCAAAAAATAGGTATCGGCAGGAAGAAATCAAGAACTGTAATGGAGACCCAAAAAAAATCTGGGACAAAATTAATAGCTGGACAGGTAGGAAAAAAGCAAATATAGATGATATTATTAAAAGATACTTTGGAAATAAAGACACAATGTATAATATATGTAGTCAATTTGCAGATACATTTACTAACGAAATTATTGCTATTAAACATAATTGTAGTATTAAGCTATTAGACAGAAGTAAATATGTTAGAGAAAGTGATGTCACATTTCGCTTTAAGCCAGCTACCAGTGACGCAGTGTGCAAAGTCATCGATCAGCTGAGCTGTGATAAGGCGCCAGGCACTGACTGCATTCGAGTCATAGACCTAAAATAATCAAGAATGATATCTCACCGGTCTTATCGCACTTTGTCAACCTGTGTTTGTTGAAAGGGGAATATCCTAGCCTACTCAAAAAAGCTTTAATTAGGCCCATCTACAAGCAGGGAGAGCACTCAGTGTATGCTAACTATAGACCGATTGCTATCTTATCGGTCATTAATAAAATAGTTGAGAAGATGGTAGTCAGCCAGGTTAGCGAATTTTAGAGCAAAATGGTATATTAGCGGATGCACAGCACGGTTTTAGGCATGGTCGTAGCACCGTAACAGCACTATCACAGTTTCCGAAGATATGAACAGTAGTCTTGATCAGGGACATCAGGTCCTGGCGCTGTTCATAGACTATAAAAAAGCCTTCGATACCTTGGATCATGAGGTGCTATTGCAGGCCATGGATGAGTGTGGAATCAGGGGCCCCACAAACAGGTGGTTCCGGAGTTATCTGAGTGGCAGAACCTTACAGACCTACATCTCTGGTGTTGCTGGTAAAGAAGTGGCGGTACAGCTTGGTGTACCGACTGGTTCAGTCTATGGTCCGGTTGGCTACGTTATGCATGTCAATAGCGTCAGTAATGTGGTGAAGAAATGTCGGGTGTATATGTACGCGGACGACATGTGTCTTATGTACTCCTCTAAGAATATACAAGAGATCAGGGCTGTGCTACAGGCAGACTTCGATAATATTATCCGGTGGGCTCACGATAATGGTATCATACTTAACCTTGATAAGACGAAAGTGATGCATCTGTATTCACCGCACAACTTAGTGGCAAAAAATGTCAAGAGCGTGGATATAGGTATCGTGGGTCACACGTATGAGTGTATGCACATCAAAAATGTAAATTGTGTTTGTCAAAAGCTAGAATATGTCAGTAAATTTAAGTATCTAGGTCTGTGGGTGGACCGCAATATGAATTGGAAAACACAGGTTGACACAGTGTGTACAAAGCTTAGGGCAGTGTTGAGTAAGTTTTATATCCTGAAGGCGCCATTGAGTAGAAAAACGCTGCGTGTCCTTTATTTTGCTCTCGCTGAGTCATTGCTAACCTATGGATTAAATACGTATGGCCGTACATTTAAAACCTATCTTAACAGTATAAAATCGCTGCAAATTCGTTTTATGAAATACCTTGTTAACCCACAAACAAAAGTTGCCTGTAAAGAAAATTATGAAAAACTTTTTTGTGTCTGTAAGGTGCTTCCTGTACATGAAAAAGTCAAGTACCTGTTGGTTCTAGAACAGTTCTATAACGACCAGTTTAAAGTACAAGTGCAAAATAGGTACAATACCAGAAGCGTTAGAGAGCGTAAACTCGCGCGACCAATAGTAAAAAATTACTATGGCAAAAGAACCAATAAGTATTTGATCCTATACTTTTCAATAATATCGATTGGCTGAGAAAATAATACTAGAATAAGTAAACGAACACTAAAAATAAATTAAAAACTGTTTTCCTTAATGAAGTTGTCGCAAGATGTGAAAATACTAATTTGTTGTTGTTTTAATATAACTATTGACAATTACGTATATTAGACCTTATTTTAACGATTTAAACATTATTGTGATGTACCCATAATCACTTAACTAGTGCTTATAAGTCAGAAAGAGTGAGCACCTGAGGTGCGACGGCTAAATATTAGTATTAAATAATTTTGTCAGCGCGGTCCGCTGACCGGGTGTCTGGCGGTGGCTCGCGTTGCCACAATACTTGCTATTATTTACACTGTTTATATTCATTAAATTGTATACTTACGTATTTGAACCAAATGTATTAAGACAAGCGCTAATCCCGCCGACAAACTGTTACGCAGTTTGGTGGGTGTGAAAAAATGTACTAAAGGTTTGGTCCAGAATAAATGATTTATTATTATTATTATTATTATCAAACTAGCAAGCAGACTTAGTTCTGCAGCATATGCTGTAAAAAAGATTAGAAATCTTACTAGCAGTATTGAAACAGCCAGACAAGTTTACTTTAGCTATTTTTATAGCATAATGTCGTATGGTATTTTGCTATGGGGACACGCGACGGACATTGAAATTATTTATATTTGTTTTACAGAAGAGGTCATAAGAGCAATCTATGATTTAAAACCTGAAGAGCCGCTCCGACAAAAATTTAAGGAAATTAATAGTTAATAACTTCGGACTCTCAATACATTTATGAAAATGTAAAGTACCTACGTATACAAAAATAAAAGTAGTTTTACAAAAATAAGTGATATTCATTCTGTAAATACTAGGAAGAGACACAAGTTAGTAGTACCAGTTACTCGACTCCACCGAGTCAATTAATTAGTGACTCGGTGGAGTCAAAGTGGAGTAAGGAATTTATGGATGATAATAACCCCTGGGAATGAGGTGATGCTATCAAGCTATTTCTAATTTGTTTTGTGTTGTTAATTGTGTACATGATTGTAAGCTGCTATTTTTTTTTCTTTAAAAAAGTCCCGCTGGGTTTCTTGCTGGTTTTCCCTGAGGTTTTTTTCCGAACCAGTGGTAATTAAACAAAAGAGTGACTTTCAATAAGTATTATTTATTATCTATATTTAATTAAAAAAGTTTCTGTTCCTGTTTCTATTGTTTAAGTTTTATTAAACTCTAATATTATTTTATTCTACAATTATACTGAATAATCTGGCGTCATGTTTTGATTCATTGATGACCTTGAGAAACCAGACGTTTAGTAATCTGCGAACTAGTAAAATAAACAATTCAAATGCAAAAACTTAATGTGCCTTGTTATAAAAACTATTGAGTATCTCATCGTTAATATTTGATTTCTAAACGTCAAACACAATTCAAATATTGTTATGGCTTGTGAGAATGAACAAATTTCTTGAACATTAACTTACATTACGCAAGTTATCTAGATTTTTTATACGTGGTATAGAGCCACGATGCAGCTATATTATGGTTGTAGCACGAATGGGTCGGCACGACGGGAATGTACTACGATCTCACAGAATACCAGCGTAAAATAGCAGCTTAATTCTGCTATATTTCGTATGGTGATTGTAGAGAACCGGAGACCTATTTTACTGAAAACGAGATATTCCATCTCATTCCTCAGGAGTGAGTACGCATCTGCATTTTGATTTTTAATCAATGATAGATTTAGATGTCTGTCGGCCACAGCATCTACTTACCATCAGGTGGGCTGTCTGCTCGTTTGTCGCCGTTATTCTATAAAAAAGCGAAACCTCCACACTTGGAATTTCTTTACTATTCTAGAGGCATTTTTGATTTTTAATTCACTACAGCCTGTTGAAGTCCCCATTGTTTATATTTTCCACAGTTGCCACGCTAGTAGGCGGATTGGCAAGTGCAGTGTTATTTTCAGGTTGTTGTTTGGAAGACGCTGCTGCCCATTCCATGGTTTGTTTCCCTCTGTCACAACTTACGACACCCACGGGACGATATGGGGTAGTGAATATTCTTACACCACCACAACGTGGTAAATGTGTATGTATATATATACACTCAGCTCCGGGAAAAATATGTTAGCCGTATAAATATCTTATACAATATATCTTTTTTATTTTTAATTTCTAACATCATTTTGTGTCTATATAAAAATATCTCGAAGACATGTGAAGTTCGCCAACACGCATTTGGGCAGCGCGGCGGACATTTCCTTGCCCTAAAACGCTCTAAGAAATGAGAGGAGGCCTGTGCCCAGCAGTGGGACGTATAATAGTCTGTAACTTAGCCCTCTAGTCCTCTAGTTTGTATAATTTATTCATGGCAGACGAATCAGCAGATAGAGAGGTTCATACACATCAAAATGTGGTTCCTCTGACTGGAATAGAAACAGCGAAACTTCACAGAGTATCCTCTGTTCTATTTTTTTTGTATAGTAACATATAACTAGGTTCGTTGTAATTCAAATATACTCGTATATGCTGCATAATGATTCTTATATTTACGCGAACACTACACATTGAAAAAACTACTTTTACGGAGTCTATCGCGTTTAATTAACTTATTTTTATTAAATTCTCGACGTTTCGGGGTCACGGGGGACTGAGGTGATTGACGTCCCGATGTCAGAGTTAACCCGGAGTACCTTCAGCTTTTTTAATTATTAATTTTGGTCCGATCTACGCAGAATGAACTTACTGTGTCTTGAAGTCTTGGAGTGGTATGAATGGGTTTAGTTTTAATTTTATTAATTACAGGATCCCAAGCAGGTGGCAGTACCCAGCCTCCCTCTCTATTGAAATTAGATTGGCTACATCTTGAAGCGAGCTTCTATTAGAACATTCTTCAAGCCGCCGAAGAAGATTCGTCAGTTCTTACCATCTGTCAAGTGCAATATTCCTCTACAAGATGCAGGAGTGTACAAGCTTGATTGTGAATGTGGTCTCTCATATATAGGGCAAACAAAATTAATAATTAAAAAAGCTGAAGGTACTCCGGGTTAACTCTGACATCGGGACGTCAATCACTTTTATTACGTGGTAGAGCCATGCTGCAGCTATATTAATAGTATAGTTGTAGCACGAATGGGTCGGCTTGACCGGGGAAGGACCACGCTCTCACAGAATACCAGCGTAAAATAGCAGCTTAATGCTGCTGTGTTTCGTATGGTGAGTGTAGAGAACCGGAGACCCTTTTTACTGGAAAAGAGGCGTTCTATCTTAGTCTTCACGGCTGACAACACATCTGCATTTAAATTCGCAAACGAAGATAGATGTAGATGTCTAT
Source organism: Parnassius orleans (assembly GCA_029286625.1). Lineage (NCBI taxonomy): Eukaryota > Metazoa > Arthropoda > Insecta > Lepidoptera > Papilionidae > Parnassius > Parnassius orleans. The sequence continues at coordinate 6,821,723 of JAGSMP010000070.1, read as the reverse complement.
GGGCCACAGCAACCACTTACCATCAGGTGGACTTTGTGCTTGTTTGTCACCATTATTCTATAAAAAAAACCTCAGTCCCCCGTGACCATGGGTATACCATAAAGGGGTGACCATAAAGCACCCGAAACGTCGGGAATTTAATAAAAATAAGTTAATTAAACGCGATAGAATCCGTAAAAGTAGTTTTATTCAATATATGCTGCACCATAACCATATTGTTGCTGACATTATACTCGATACGACTGCCTTGATTGCCTCATTGGTATAGTGGTCGTAAACGTGGTTTCTGATCATGAGTTCCGGGTTTCGATTCCCGGGTCGGGCCAAAATGAAGAGAGAGAGATTTTCTGTTAAGAAATTCTCAGTAATAGCCTGGAGTTAAGACGTTGGCGGTGTTTAACCCCTCGTGCCTCGGACAGCACGTAAGGCTCAATTTAAAAAAAAAGGCGGAATGGAATGGAAGCGAATTTTTGTAACGAAATTGTACATAGTAAAATAAATTTTATTCTAATTGTGTAACGTGCAAACTAGATATGATTAAAGTCGCGCGTCTTCCGTGGAATTCTCGAGAATTCCAAGGAAGACGCGCGACTTTTTTGGCTCATATCTAGTTTGAACTTTACACAATTAACATTTTAGTTCTTATAATATACATTTTTTAAGGTTTATAGTTTTAGTTTCATTGTTCTAGTATATATTTTATTTTATAAATTGTGTAATACTCAAACGTTTGTAATTGTTACTATAGATTACATAAAACTCATTTTACTATGTACAATTTCGTTACAAAAAATCGCTTCCATTCCGTTCCGCGACAGTGTAAATTGGGCCTAAAACCGTAAGTCCTGCACCTAATCTCACTCCGGTCGTGTCGGATTGCAGCCTCATCGGACTATGAGAGTGAAGAATTAGAGAGTGTACCTGTGCATATATGCTTGCGCATATATTCGGGCACTATAATCCTGTCCTGCGCAGATGGCTAGTCTCCATTGACACTGGCCGCCGTGATCGAAATTCGGTCTGGAGGATATTATTATTATTATACTCGATATGTGCATTCATATTTACACCGATAAAGCTTTAAGAGGTAATTTAACTGTCCCACTCCTGACTACCTCATCCTCTACTCTATACGAAGGTGTCCATTTATCCTTAATTAAAAATCAAAACTCAGTTGTCACGTTGTCACCCTTGAGATGGAATGTATCGTTGCCTATAAATAAGGGTATCCAGTCTACTGCTCCACCCCACAAAACACAGCAGCGTTATGCTGTTATCTTACGTTGGATTCTGTGTGAGCGTGATTCCTTCTCCATGGAGACGACCCATTCGTGTCACAGCTTTAATCGTCGGAGCATGGCTCTACCACGTGAACATTTAATGTGGTTTATTTATTAAATTAGTGTAAAAAGTTTTAGATATATTGAAGATGGGCTAGATTAAGAGTACCCTTAATCGCCGAGCATGTATTCTTAGGTATGTATATGGATGTAAAGGAGGCGAGAGAGGTGTGTTAGAATCGTGCCAAATGGAAGTCCGTAGTCTCTGCCAACCCCTCTGGGTGACAGGCGTGAGTGTTTTTGTATTTTATTAGTATTTTATGAAAAAAAAAGTTTTGGAAATTTTGATTAAAAACGAGATTAATTATTTTCAACTATATATTATGTTATATTTTTACATACATATATGTACATAAAGAAGAATTATCTATTATCACATTGGGAAATTTTGAACCAATTATGCTAAGGGCATAGCTTGGGCATCTTCTTTCAATAACTTTGGAGTGAAGCCGAATATTTAACGCCTGGAAAAAATAAAAAAAATTAAAGAATAATGCTTTAACTTCACATGCTTCGTGAAGGCCAAATTAGAATTAAAAAAAAAAATATATATATATATATATATATATATAAAAAAATTAATGCTTACCCGTAACCTCCTTTGTGGCCACCATAACCTGCACCAGCGCTTGCACTGGCCTGAGCGTTTGCACTTGAGCTTCCAAAGCCACCGCTTCCGTGTCCACCGTGGCCGTGACCGCCATGACCGCCAGATCCGCCGAAACCACCAGATCCGCCAAGACCGCCGCCGTTGCTGCCACCGAAACCACCGCTCGATCCGCCACCATGGCCGCCTCCATTTCCACCGCCTAGTCCACCTCCGAGACCGCCTCCATGGCCCCCGCCTAAACCGCCTCCATTACCACCTCCTAGACCGCCTCCATTGCCACCTCCTAGGCCGCCTCCGTGGCCGCCTCCTATGCTTCCGCCAAATCCGCCATTCCGCCGTGGCCACCTAATCCGCCCCCATGGCCACCACCTAAACCACCTCCTTGGCCTCCGCCGAATCCACCCCCTTGGCCTCCTCCGAAACCACCGCCGCCGCCGCCGCCGCCACCGCCGCCGAAGCCGCCGCCTCCACTACTACCACCGCCGTAACCTAAAACATGGTTGAAATTATGTTCTCGTATATGTTGTATTCATCTACATATTTTGTTTAGAATAAGAGTGACAAGCGAGCACACGCACCACCTGATGGTAAGTGAATACTGTGGCCCATATACATATATCTACATCCATCCGCGAAGAAGAATCAGAATGCGGATGCGTTGTCACCTCTAAAGACTAAGATGGAATGGCTCTTTACTAAAAAAAAAGGGTCTCCAGTTCTCTACATTTACTTTACGAAACACATCATTATTTAACTGTTTCACGCTGGTATTCAGTGAGAACGTGGTAAATTTCTATTTTTTTTTAATTTTACATAGTACTATATAGCTCGCCAGATATTCTACCCTTTCCGTGATGAGCTTCAACTCCCAATTCACATTTTGCGATTTTATTTTTTGCCACGAAACTAATTATGTTGGTCTATAAACCCGGAATTTATTATTAATTTGACAAAATCACCATCTGTCGGATCCTAGCATAGATAGCTCGTCCGGGGTAGGACCACGCTCTCACAGAATACAAGAGTAAAAAAATAGCAGCTGAAGGCTGCTGTGTTTCGTATGGTGAGTGTAGAGAACCGGAGACTCTTTTTACTGGAAATGAGGCATTACATCTTAGTCTTCAGGAGTGACAACGCATTTGCATTTTGATTCTTAATCGAGGATAAATGTAGATGTCTATGCCACAGCATCCGCTTACCATTAGGTGGACTGTGTGCTTGTTTGTCGCCCTTATTCTATAAAAAAGGCTATCACCCATCGTCCCTACGAAACAAATACATATATTAATATTGTGTGAATATGACTTCAATCGGTGAAGTCGTTCAAAAGTTACACGATCACTGACAGACGCACGAACGTTTACGATATCTATAACTCTATATAGATAATTAGATTATTTAAAAAACAAATACCGCTTTCAAATATTATCGGATCTGAATCAAAGTTACTTAATATACAGGATCAACGTAAAAGTATCCTTTTTGAACAAACACAAGAGCTGTTTGTATGTATACCTATTTAAAAAAAAACAGTGAAACTGATCTTAATTGAATAGTGAATCTCTATTATGAAGCCGCTTTAAAAAGAAACATCATGAATAAACAATTAATATGTTAACTAACAGATTTATTGCAAAATATACATATTTCAATTTTTCCATCATAATTAAATATTAAATTTCTATTCTATCGTACCTGGAGCTGCGTGGATGCAGACAAATAAGCCAAGAGCCAATGCGACCACAACTAGTCGTGCCATTTTGTTAGACTGTACTGATCGCAGTCAGAGCCTCTGCTTATATACAAAGTAGCTTATGTCATGATCGGTTGAGTGTTTACAATGATCCTAACTTTTTGCCCGTACTATTTTTTGCTTTAATTTCTGTTATTAAGGCATCGAGCTGGCTGAATATATTAAAGTGAGGTGGATGAACGGTAATTGTTAGAGCTTTCCGTTTAGAAATAGGGATGTCTGGGTGTGAAACCTATTATTTTAGGACATAAATCAGGCTTAGGGAAGACAAGTGGGTGAATATATTAAAATATAATTTATTCACTATATACGATGCATTTTAACAAAATTTAATTGAAAAAGACAGATTAAATACTTGTTATATATTTTTATTGTTCCGATTGTTCAATGTTTTCGAAAACAGTTCGCGGAAATGTCTAAGAAGATGTATGCACTATTGCTTAGAAGTAATTATTGATAACATCGATATCTCAATTATGTCGTAAATTTAATAAACTTTAAGTCGCGACTCTGCATAACATAACACAACGTTAAAATTTCGCATAAGTCAACGATTATTATTGGAGATTCTAACACCTTCACCGCCACTACACGGTTAATGAAGTGTCACATTAATTGTGTAGTAGCGGTGTAAGAATATCCAGTACCCCATATCGTCTCGAGGGTGTCGTAAGAGGCGACAGAGGCAAACTGAAACAGGAGATGGGCAGCAGCATCTTCCTGAATACATCTCAAAACAATAAAAAACTTCGGTTGCCAAGCGGGGCATCTATGGCAAAATCCCCTATGAGGCAATCTATGGGAGTGGACTATGTTCAGCAGTGGACTTTTATAGGCTATAATGGATAAATGAATGGATAATATACTTCAGCTCATGGATAGCTGCAGCCTGTTCTAAACCTAAAACAAAAAATGTTGGATATACTAGGTAGGACGTTTTTTCTGCATAGGAGTACATTTCGGTATGTACCATCCTCTTACCAATTTCTGCTGTCAAGTAGCAGTGCCCGCACCGCTGTGTTTCGGCATAAAGGGTATCTTCTTTGATTTAAGTTTGTTGTCCATAGGCTGGAGTAACCAGTTACCATCCAAGTGGACTGTAAGTTCGTTGGTTGCTTCAATTTAATACGAAAAAGTCATAAAGAATTCATGTATGTGAAGCAGGTTTAAAGGGAACTTCACCGCCGTTCATATATAAATCTGAAGATATTTATCCGCTTTGGCGACTATCGTCATCAAATGTCCGGTGGGTTAAGCTGTAAGCATCAGCAAATTGTTAAGAATTTTGTGAATAAAAGACACATCTGACTAGGCTGTATGATTCAAGACCTTTGTTTGCCTTAAATCATAACAAAAAAAAGACATCAACAACTAACATCTATGATGATAAAAATGGAATACTTAACAGCCTGTATTTTATTAATTAACTCGCGCCTTTGACGCAGCTTTCCGTCCTCAGCGTCAATAAAATGTTACATTTGATTTAATTCATGAGAGTCTTTTCGACCTTTGCCATTTACATAGCAGTCAACTTTTACGATACATAAGGGACGAAATGAGGTGCTAAATTCTTTTACCCTGCCAACACATGCCGTTGTCTTCTAGCGTTAACCGGAAAGAGATATAATAAGTAGAGTAAATTAATTATTACTCTACTTATTATATCTCTTACCAGGTCGTCACTTCATCTAGTGGGCCGCCTTACACTTCGCTTACCATACAAGGCTGCGATACGAGAACCTTTCTTCTCCATCAGTAATCTGTTCTGTGAGATGCAGAAAGTTGATGAATGTGGCTGTAGTAGTGATGACGATGTCTTAGTATTGCCTCTTCTGCTTAGGCGTGCATCAGTTTACGTATTTTTACCCTTATACAGCAATGTAAAATGTAAAACTAATGTTCCGGGTCTGGATATTTGTCCTTGTGCAATTTATGTTTGTAAACTGCCTCCACGATACAGAAGAAAATCCTGTATCGTGGAGGCTCTATTTTAAAAACGTTACCCCAGTAACGTTTTAAAAAAAATAGAACAAAACAGAACTTCTCAATTAAATGGCATTGTGTAACAAAAAACTTTACCTCAGTGTCAACTAGCGACATCTGGTGAGCGGAAAATTATTAGCCCTCATTGAAGAGCACAAGTCCAAGAGTGGATGTAGTGAGTGAATAATGTAATGATGAAGAACAAGAAATCGTCATGTTTAGCCATCACACTGGTTGAGACATTAAGTTTGTATCAATTTTTTAAGTTACTACAGCTATACTTAGTCGTTTGTTACATGTTTGTTCACACACAATGTTTCTCTTAACCGACTTTTGATACCTACGGAACGACGGATTCTTTTATTCGACCACTACACGGCATTTTTTATTTAACCTCTATCTTTACTTTTTTTACGGTAAAATCAACATTTAAAAAAATAAAATAGAATTAATAATTATTAAAATAAAACGATGCATTTTAAACGGATACAATATAATTGTATTAATCAACTCTTGTGGTTTTCAATAAATGTCAGTTATTTTTCTGTTTTCTGATTTATAATTATAATTTAACAAGCAAGGTTTTTAATATAGGTACGTATATTTTTTATAACAATATAATTGTTATCGTTATTATTTTAAAAACGTTACAAAAATAATAAAACATTATAATTATCAATAAAAATACTGAACAATTTTATTTTATTTTTACTAAAAAAGTCTCAAACAATTGTCAAATGATTAATAAAATAAAAAAATATAGTTAAATTCAAAAGGCTTGCTAAGGTTTAAAATCTAAAGGTAATAAAAAATCAAAGTTATAAGTTCAGTTTTTCGAAAGATATCTTGTTCACATCCATACCGACCTACTGATGTCCAAGTGAAATTATTTTCAATTAACTTTTTTTTCATAATAATCGAAATTAATAATCTTTTAACTACGTCAGAAGTATTCATTGAAATCTCCTCTTGCTATTGGTGTATTTTTTGAACGAAGTTCCTTATTGCACAGTACGAATTTGACGGATGGAGGCGAGAAAAAGTGTAAGATTTTTCCGTCACGACCCTTTCTATAGTGTGAGCGAGATGGAATAATATCCATCTCCCTCACACTTTTTCTTATCTTGCCATGAAAGAAATATTATTTTAAATGACCATGCCTCATATAATACCAACTTTATGCTGCTGTGTTTCGTATGGTGAGTGTAGAGAGCTGGAAACAACTTGAACTGAAAATGAGGCATTCTATCTAAGCCTTCAGTGATGACGATGCATCTGCATTTTGATTATTAAGCGAGAATAGATCTACAACTATCTTCGATTACGGATGCTATGGCTCATAGACATCTACATGTCCTATGGGTCATGTAGATTACAATTAGGTGGACTGTGTGCTCATAGCGAAATATAGTAAAAATCAGAAAGACTTTTGGGATATGCCTGCGGTTCATAAGATTGTATGAAAAGTTTGCCATTAATGTAAAATGAAAAAGTCGCGCCACAGCGGAAGCACTACAGCACTCTCCGAGTGTCTATTGTGATGGTACCCATAACTAGTGAATATACATAAATACATGCAAAATACATTACTGATTATTTTTCCGCCGATCCCTACGAATATTATAAATACGAAAGTGTGTTTGTTAGTTCTTTGCAAAGTAATAGTGGGCCGGAGAGTAACATAGGCCCTGAAAAACTCACAGTTGCTATATTATGATAGAACTAGAGCGTAATTCTGTAATTACATATTTATGCTGCCGTAGGTCTTGAAATAATAGAATATTGACTGCGGAATACCGTGTAGTGGTGGCGACGCAAGAATATCCACTACCCTATATTATCTCGTGGATGTCGTAAGAGGAGACAGAGGAAACAAATCAGGAGATGGGCAGCAGCGTCTTCATAATAACGACTGAAAATAAAATTAACTGCGGTTGCCAACACGCTTGCCAAGCGTGGCAACTATGGCAAATATCCCTCCTGTGAGGCAATCTATGGGGAGGCCTATATTCAGCAGTGGACTTTAATAGGCTTTAACGGTGTACCGGATTGCGAAATGACACTGTTTGCTGACCTCTACGCGTATATTATAAAATTGTATTTTTTAAATACAAACGTTACATTATTTTTCCGCACCGATACGACTTAGGGACCTTCAAGAAAAGAGCTTACTCCTTTCTAAAAGGCCGGCAACGCATTTACAATTCCCTTGGTGTTGCAGTTGTTCACGGGCGGCGGTAGTCACTTACCATCAGGTGAGCCGTATGCTCGTTTGCCCCCTCTCCTATAAAATAAAATAATAAAATACGTATTTTTCCTATATCTGGAGGCGTTTTACATACATACATTGCATATAGAAAAATATCTTAACCCGGAACAATTATTAGAAGGCCATAAATATATATATACACTTGTACCGCGCGAGATCACAGCACCGCAGACCGCTGGTTCTCTGGTTTCCATCTGAACTCAATTCAACTTATTTAGTATCCAATAGTGTGATAGTATGCCCATATCGAACATTGAAATTCAGCCTAGTTTCGATATTTTTTGCATTAGCGTTATATATAATCTTGTCTGTTAGTGATCGTGTAATTTCTGAAGAATTTGACCGATTATGGTCACATTCACACATAGTATTTGTTTTGTCGAGGCGGTAGTTCGTAGCTATGTTATTCGGATAGTTGCCGCTGTAGTCAAGTTAATACAAATTTTATAGTTCTGGACCGAAATGACTCATATTTACAATACTCGTACATACTGTTTTAGTGCCAAAAGAAAAAGAAAATCCAGATTCGTTAATGAATTTTATATTCAAATCGAACCTATCTTTATATTATGCATAATTCTTCTGTCCGTGTGTATGTGGATAAATTCCTCCTAAACGGTTGGACCGGTTTTGATGAAAGTTTGTGTGTGTGATTAAGTTGATTCGAGAATGGTTTAGATTCACAATTGGACCCGGTGGGTTGCGCTGTTGTCGAGATCCAGAATATATAAATATACTAGGTTCACTAGTGTATTTATGTATTATGACTTCATTGGCGTATATATTACTTTTGAAATCAATGTATGACTTCGTTTTGATATTTATTTTAACTAGTAAAGTTAACAATCGAGCACACAGTCCACTTGATGTTTGGTGGATGCTGCGGCTCATAGACACAAACATCAATTAACTGATCAATTCTCTACAATGTAACTTTTTCTTGTGGATGCGATTTGCTGTAATCGCCATGCTTGGCGAAACACTAATGGGCGACACACACGGTCAGTTCAACTGATCAGATCAACCGGATATAAGTTCGATACACACGGTCAGTTACACTGATCAGTTGAATCATATTACGTAATAATGCCGTAAGTATTAGCGTATAATTTATAAAAAAGAACGCACAAAATAATCCGGCAACTAATATTTTTTACTAATAATCAGTCGATCGAAACTCAAGCTTTTTTCTACCAATTGAATCGATAAAACGAGTAATAAACTTTTAATCATCCTTGGCCAGTGTGAAGTATCTTATATTTTTTGTTAATCGTTTTTATTTTTAACGTTTCCGAGCATTATAAACCGTGAACTCATGGTATCGATTAAACTATATTAATTTTTTGTTGCTTTATTTAAATTAATATATTTTATAATTTATTTGTGTTGTGATAATCTTTTTGGCTCAGGACCGTGCTTTGTGGCATTCCATGGGGGAGCATGTTCAGCAGCGGAGTTGTGAAGGGCTGTAATGATGATAATGATGAATCTTTTTCGAAAAATGAAAGTAAAGTTAAAGGGGAAAATATAGGAAAAATACTTAAACACAACAGTGACAGTATCTTATTCTAGCACTTTATGATTAACATGTTGAACATGTTGATTAAAAAGTTGTAACAACATTTTTCAACTGCAAAAAGTAATATCGGCTGTGGGTTGCATTTGAATTAGAATTTATTTAACATAATCGTCTAAGTTTAAGATGAAATATGTAAAATTGTTAGTTTTAAGTATTAATCATTTTGTGCATCATTACATTTTTGATGTGTAACATCTATCCTCTTGCTTTCCCGCAATCTGTGGGAGTGATTTCGTGAAAAGGGACGGAAGTGTGTAACAGGAAGCCGGGCAAGTGCGCGCTATTTGATCTGACCAATGAATGCGCGCGGTGGTAGTAAAGTGTGCTGTTATATCAAGTAATTTATATGTGTAAACTATATTAATAAATGTATTTACTGTTGATAATGTGTCTGAAAAAAGTGCAGATCAAATCAAATGTCCAACACCAACGTTAACGTAAGAACGGAACGCAACCATTGAAAACAGACGCGAGTAATAAACAACGCGCGGTCTATACCTGTCAAAACAATCTCTGGACGACGCGACAATAAAAGTTTTGACCAAAGGTATGAATTTCGTAATAACACCGCGAAAAATCGCGTATGAAAACATTATCTGTAGTGTTGAGGACTGTCTGTATAAAAACAATATTGGTAAGGAAGATTTAGAGGCCATACGTCAAGACATTTCGTCTTTGTTACGTCGAAGCTCAGTGCCGAAATTAAATCTTCCCAAATATGAATTTAATGCATTGAAAAACTTACGCAACAGACCGGATCTAACGATTCTCCGCGCAGATAAAGGTAATGCTATGGTTATAATGGATACGTCGGATTACAATTTTAAAATACAACAAATTTTACCGCATGAAAGTACCTACAGAAAGGTCAAAACAGACCCTACAACTAATACGCTCAAAACAACTAGCAATCTAATTAAGAAATATTCCGAGAAATTGAATCTAGACGTTAATTCGATAACACCTGCGTGTGCCAAACCACCGATTTTGTATGGGTTACCTAAAATACACAAACTGACCGCTCCATTACGTCTAATAGTGAGTCAGATCGATTCGCCAACTTACAGATTGGCTCAACACTTCGCAGAAATACTATCACCACTCAGAGGTAACACAAGAGCACACAATAAGGATCCATACCATTTTGTCAGTGAGATAAAAGACCTATGTCTTACTGACAATGAAACCATGGTCAGTTTTGATGTTCAGTCTCTATTTACATGCCTACCTGTTGAAGACTGCATCTCAATTGTAACTAGGAAACTAGAGGAAAACAACATGTCAGCAGAATATGCAGTATTACTTAGACATTGCCTTACATCTGGCTATCTATTGTGGAAGGAAGAGTTTTACAAGCAAATAGATGGTGTTGCAATGGGCTCACCGGTATCTCCCATTGTCGCCGATATTTTCATGGAGGACTTTGAGGAGAAAGCCCTACTTACTGCACCAGTAACTCCAAGGTTCTACAAGGTTTCACAATTTTACCATCAGACAAAGTAACTGCATTTTAGAACATCTTAATTCCATAAACTCTAAAATTCAATTTACTATGGAGTTAGAGGCAAATAATTCTTTAGCTTTCCTAGATGTGTTAGTCATACGAAATCCTAACAATACCATAGGTCACACTGTTTATAGTAAAAAAACCCATACGAACCCATATTTAAATGGTGAATCCCACCATCATCCTTTACGGTTAGCTACCGTGGGTAAATCTTCGTTACAGAGAGCACGAGGGATCTGTGACAGCAAACACCTGGCCGCCGAGCTTCAGCACGTCAAGTAAGTTCTGCACGACAACAAGCTTTAGGTCCCGCGCCTACGTCACAGTGACCGAGTGAAGCCAGCCACGGTTGAGCTTGTGCCTGCTGTACTACCATATGTCAGAGGTGTCACAAACAAGATTGACTACATCTTGAAGCGAACTTCTATTAGAACATTCTTCAAGCCGCCGAAGAAGATTAGTCAGTTCTTACCATCCGTCAAGTATAATATACCCCTACAAGATGCAGGAGTGTACAAGCTTGATTGTGAAACAAAACGATCTATCAAAACCCGCGTAAAAGAACACATAGCTGACGTAAAACACCTACGTTCCAGGAAGTCTGCAGTTTGTGATCATATCCTAGACGGCCCCGCCATTACATTAGATTTGATAGACCACAAATTCTCGCGAAAGAACATCGATTCCAGCCAAGGATGATACGTGAGGCTATTGAAATTAAAAACATCCTAATTTCAATAGAGAGGAGGCTGGGTTCCTGTAATTAATAAAATTAAAACTAAACCCAAGCATACCACTACAAGACTTCAAGACACAGTTAGTTTATTCTGCGTAGATCGGACCAAATATATATCGGATAAAAAGCTGAAGATACCCGGATTAACTCTGACATCGGGACGTCAATCACCTCAGTCCCCGTGACCATGGGTGCTGTAAAGCACCGAAACGTCGGGAATTAATGAAAATAATAAAATAAGTTAA